>CM069858.1:91996692-93196692 GCA_036172795.1 Pelodytes ibericus | reverse complement strand
CTTAAAAAGGGGTATGTGTGAAATGGGGCACATCATTGCCTGCTACTGCAGATGTAGCTGTCAATCTCACGAGCTGCAATAATTATAGAAGTGATTGCAAGTCTTTGGCACTTTGATTGCTAGAGACTACTTCTCATATGATGCTCAGCCAACCAAGTAGCTGGCTGAGCATCATAGGAGTAGTAGATCACAGCAGTTGCTGTCCTAGAGGATAGTCAACACTTGGCTTCAACCAGTAGTGGCTATATCAGCTATGCCACCCACCCCACAGCCTCCAAAGGGGCTCCTTACCGGGCTGTCAGTCAAATAGTTAAAGACGAAAGACTCCAGATCTTCATCCAGCAATGTGCTGCAGTCCGCCATCTTCCAGCGAGTGCAGCTCGGACAGTGAGAGACTGGGAGCACAGTGAGTAGGAGGGGAGCCGGTAAAGGGGAGGGCAGAAGGAGCAGGGGCGGAGCTTCACTGACAGCACTGGGAGGAAGGAAAGCAGTGCTCAATTCAGTCTGATAACACTGCTCTTGCAGACCTCTTTATTGCTAGTGCTCGGGTTACTAGTTGTATAAGCAAGCTATGATACAACCCTGATAAGGCCCGCTCAGCATTATATATATAAATAATCAGATACTGCAGAGCTGTCAAACAGCATTCTAGTTTTATTGAATCCTGCATCAGCGGGTCTCTCACACTGTAGTTGTTCGGTAACATCTTTAGGAAGACGTTCCCATCATTAAAATTATAAAAAGTTATTACGAAATCTGCAGTGTTACAGAAGACATGATCACCTTTTATTGTTTTCTATTTTCAGGCTTGTGCTGTGCACACATTTGCCTCATAGAAAACTATTATTTTTTAATAAAACAAATTCTGTGCCACTGTGAAAGAGAAAATGATTACAGCGAAGTGACATACACATGTAATATTGCATGCCATATTAAAATATGGATAAGTGGCAGTGCATAATGATAAAGTTAGAATTGAAAGCTCTGGCCAAGTGGTTTACAATCTATTGGGATAATGGAGGTGAAAAAAATAAGCACAATCTGATTGTGAGGGAAGTTGGGTAAGCCAGAGCTGAACAGAGCAGCTTGTTAGAAGGAAGTCCTGTCTTTTAAGTGATAAGCAACAAATCATGGAAACAGGAGTGGGATGATAGAAGGGTCTATACCACTGGGAGACAAAGATGGAGCTGGAAGTGTTTATAAAGACAAGAGCTGGAGATATAGGGTTACAAGGTTATGGAGTAGGTGTAGGTTATAGTCAGGAGTTTAAATTGTGGAAGTACATGCAAGAAAAGCACAGGCAACCCCAAGCTCAGATGTGCAGATGCTGAGTGTATATTTAGTGTACAGAAATGCACATATGAAAATAATGGCAGATGCACTGGACTTGTGTGATAATGACATACATGTACAAATGTATATCCGTTCCATGCCAAATAGAAATTCATGGAGGATCCCAATGTGGTCTACATCTCCAGTAGTGCAGTTTTTCCTTTTACTGGCACAATTACGATTATGGTACAACTATGCTTATAAATACATATATAAATATGCAATAGATGCGCTATTATTAATACTGACTACAGGTTATTCAAGTTACTATTTTATATATCTTCTTGATATGTATGCAATTTTTCCCTTAGAGTCTTTCTTGGGACTTACGAAATTTGCATGTATGTATATGTTTTTTGGGAGAATATATGCATAGGTTTGATTTATTTAAATTGATGTGTTGAGGGGGGGCGTGTCTGGACAGGAGCCGATACTGGACGCGTATTAGAGGAGCTCCCGCATGGCCGACGGATAACTTATGCGTACAGACGACAAAATACCCTTCAACTAAGCTAAAACGCTTGGCAAAATGTCACAACACCGACACTCTCGCAAACAAGAGAAACTGTTGAAGTTTCTGGCGCCTAAAGAGGCTAAAAAGCAACTCAAACTTACCAGCGGAGGTATCCAAGATGGCGGACACAGTGAAGTGGAAGAGGAGGAAGCCACCGACGGAGATGAAATGGAATCGACGGTCTCGGCTCCAATGATGGTGCCTATGGAGGAGATAAAAAAAATGCTGACAACCCTGCGGACCCAAATAAAGGGTGATATATCAGACCTCACGACTGAATTCGCCAGGGAGATGAGAGAACTGGGCGAAAGAACTGCAAAAGTGGAACCGAAACTAGATGACCTAGTGGACCACCAAAACGACATGCAGGATCGTCACGCCAGGCTGGAAGAAGACCTACGAGCTCTCAGGGATAAGGTCGGGGATCTGGAGGACCGCTCAAGGAGGAACAACCTCCGTATCAGAGGCATCCCAGAGGAAGTCCTACCTGCACAGCTGGGAGACTGGGCCCAAGGCCTATTTGCGGCATTAGTGCCCGACATTAAAGGTAACGAAGCCCTGGTGGACAGAATACACAGGCTTCCTAAACCGAAGAATCTACCACCGGAGACCCCCCGTGACACAATCCTGCGTCTACATTTCTTCCACTTCAAAGAAGCAGTCATGAGTGCCAGCCGCACAAAGAAAGATCTACCGGGCCAGTATGCAAAGATCCAGATCTTTGCTGATCTGTCACCACACACCCTACAGCAGCGCAGACTGTTCCAGCCGATTACGGCAGCCTTGAGAGAGGCAGAAATAAAATACAAGTGGGGCTTCCCGGTCAAAATCCTAGTTTCAAGACAAGGATCAACCACAATCTTTCGTACCCCAGAAGAAGGCGTTCTGTACCTCAAACAATGGGCCATAGCCATTCCGGAATTGGAACGTACTAAAAGACAACGTCTGACCAGAGACTGGACAGCAGTCGCCGGCTCATCCCGACCCCAAAGCAACTGAAACCCGAACGGTTACTGAAATTTACATGTTGGACAAGGAGAGAGTTATCTAGTACCTTTGTAAAACTTTCCTACTGTTTCGCTATTATTCCTATCCGCTGGGACTGATAAGCCCCAAGTCAAGGAAGTTCTTGAAGTTCTGGAGCAAGACTAAATGGGGCAGACCAATCACATCTCAGTTGTAATACCACTCACAACATAATAGATGTTTGTATGTCTGCAGCAGATTGGGGTCAGTTTGGTTTGTGGGTGATTCCCCCCATTTTGGGCTTCCGCAGGCTAAATTTGCAAGAGCATGCCCCAGCCATTAACCCATGCCCGCTAATTTCATCGCCTGGAAGAAATTATGCGACTATAATAGTTAAGTTAAGTTTGCCACCCCCCCATTTGTCGGTGTCCTGGGATGTGATCCTCGAAGGGGACTTTTAGGACCTAAGTGTCCCGTGTACATATATTGCCGGAATAAAAAAAAATAAAAATAAAAAAATCGCATAAAGAATAACAATAATGCGTGGCAATAGTTAAATAGAACCCTACTACAAACTAAACGGTAATATTGCACGCAATTCCTCTCAGACAGAGTTCCCCGTTCACTCCAGAGTAGTAGGTCTAAGTTGCAGAGATGCCGAGTCAGTATTTAAAGCCCTCTAAGGAGGGACACGCAAAGGTATACCCACATCTGAAGGGTATGGTATACCCATAGTTAACAAATCAGTATCTGTGGGCCATGTTGGTTTTTCCCACGAGTTTGGTTGATTGTGCAAAGCACCCTGTGCCCTGCCACGGCAACCCCCCCTCATCTGGGGATGGGTGTAGTGCATACATGTGTATTGTCAATGATTTACATGGTTTTTCTAGCACTATGGTTTGTTAGGCCCATATCAGGCCTTTTCCATTTCTATGTCTTAATTTATGTGATTTTTATTTTCTTTTTCTGTTTTTTATATCCTTTCTGTTCTAGATTTTTTAGTTTCCCTGGTGTGTTTTATTTTTTATTCCCCGGAACGAGATCCCAGAATCCGCATTCCGAATCACTATCCTTCAAACAAGACAACAAAGAAGATGGAGCTTCAAGTACTCATCTGTTCTTCAATGAAGCCTGGATAGGTACAAAATTGCTAACCAGAGGGCTAAGGCCCAATTTCATACGGGCTGACGTGAGTAATATTTTAAGGTTTTACCACCTAACACTGAGCCACTACATTCTCAATGAAGGGGAAGGAAGGAAAAAAAAAAAAAAAACATTTTTTAAATGTGGATTGACTGCCCAAAGCTTTTAACCACTCCACAGAAATGTCGATAAAAATATTGTCAATCAATACTAAGGGGTTGAATTCCCCCCACAAACGCAGACTGTTATTCCAAGAAGCTACTAAGGCCCGTGCACAGATAATCTGCGCACAAGAAACACACTTCGCATCAGGCAAAATACCTAAAGTATCTACCAGATTATTCCCCGTAGTCTTCCACTCCTCTTCGGCTCAGAAGAAAGCAGGGGTATCTATCTGGTTCCATAACTCTTTAAACTTCAATTTAAATAAAGTTAAACATGACCCGGGGGGTAGGTTCTTAGTAATAGATGCTACCATAAATAATCTCCCATACGTTATCATAAATCTCTACGCCCCAAACTCCAATTCCGTAGCCTTTCTTAGGAAATTCCTGAATCATAACCCTATTCCACCGAATGCAGCAACAATTATATGTGGAGATCTCAATTCTATAGCCGATCCCCAATTAGATTCCACCTCAACACCGTCAGCTAAATACCTAAGTACTCTAAAGTCTCAAGGCCACAAGTTTCAACAGATGTTGAAAGAGGCCAGATTATATGATGCGTGGCGGGTGCACAATGGAACTATGAAAGACTTCACATTTTTTTCCAAGATCCACTCCACGTACTCTAGAATAGATTACTTTCTGCTAGATAAAAATATTTTACAAAGGGTAGTAGATTGCACTATAGGGACAATAGAATGGTCGGATCACGCCCCCATTTTCCTTACTTTATCAGAGACAGTTCCTTACAGAGGTAAGGGTTCCTGGCGTATTAGTGATTATCTCCTTACTAACCAGGCAACAAAAGACAGGACAAGGCTCAAATTAGAAGAATATTTTAAACTAAATGACTCACCAGAAATTAGGTCGGAATCTTTATGGGAGGCCCATAAGGCAGTCATCCGAGGGCATTTGATTGCCTCAGCATCCTATGAAAAAAAAAAGAGAGAATTAGAATTGAACTCACTCACAGCCCAACTCCATGTACTGGAGGCAACAAATAAAGTCAAGGTGTCCCCATCGAGAAATTCCCAAATTACAGACATTAAAAATAAGATCTCAACCATTCAGTTATTCCGCACCCAAATGCAACTCCAAAGGCTTAAACAAAATTTTTATACACATGGAAATAAAGCTAGCAGATTGATGGCAAATAGATTAAAAAAAGAAGATGCAAAAAAAGCGATTCCGCACCTAATTTCACAACAGGGTACCAAAATCCAAAATCCAGCAGAAATCCCAACTGTTTTTGCTGACTACTACTCCTCTTTGTACAACCTAAAAGTAGACCCGGCCACCCACCAACCCGACCCAGTCCAAATAGATGAGTTTTTAAAGAAAATAACATTACCCCAAGTAGACCAGTCTTGCCTGGTTAAACTTACAGCACCCATATCAGAGCAAGAAATAATAGATACAGTTAGATCCCTCCCCAGGAATAAAGCCCCGGGCCCGGATGGGTTTTCAAATTTATATTACAAAACGTTCATTGAGCAACTTGCACCATATTTGGTAAAAGTTTTCAAAGCATGCAGTTCCCAGGGAGCATTTCCCCCATCAATGCTACTAGCTCATATTATTACGATCCCCAAGGCAGGGAAACCACCAACTTCTTGTCCTAATTTCAGACCCATCTCCCTGTTAAATACGGATGTTAAAGTATATGCGAAAATTCTGGCCAATAGGGTGAAAGGAATTCTGCCATCTTTACTGCATTATGACCAAGTGGGGTTTGTCCAGGGCAGACAAGGTACGGATAATATTCGCAAGATCATTGATGTAATTTCACTGATACATAAACAAAAAAACCCTAGTCTTCTGTTGGCCATAGATGCTGAAAAAGCTTTTGACCGCCTTCACTGGCTATACCTAGAAAAAGTTCTTGTAAAATTTAATTTCCCCCTAGAATATATCAAAGCGGTTATGGCCCTATACTCCACCCCTTCGGCAAAAGTTACTTACGCAGGGTTCCAATCTCAACCCTTTAACATTTCCAATGGTTCCAGGCAGGGCTGCCCGCTTTCTCCCTTACTATATGTGCTAGCACTGGAGCCGTTAGCAGAAAGTATAAGATCCCACCCATCAATCACGGGCATTCCATACACACCAATCAGAGAAGTAAAACTGGGGCTGTTCGCGGACGATATATTAATAATGGTTTCCAACCCTTCAGAGTCGCTTCCCCATCTCCAAACGACCCTTAATGTATTTAGCAAAGTATCCTACCATAAAGTGAACAGTGCCAAAACACAAGCCCTCCCAATAAATGTACCCCGAAAGGTATTAGCTAAACTTAAATCGGAAAACGGGTTTGAATGGCGGACGGACAGTATTTCGTATTTAGGGATGCAAATTACAAAAGACCCCTCCCGCCTTAGGGCTGAGAATCTCGACAAATTATGGTTGGTAGCCAAACAGAATATGTCGTCATGGTCCCCCATGTACCTAACCTGGCTAGGCAGAATAGCTGCAGTCAAAATGTCAATTTTACCGAAACTTTTATATGTATTCAGGTCTCTTCCGGTCTCTATCCCACTTAGTACTCTAAATAATATCCAATCAGACATCAACAAATTTATTAATGCCCACAAACCTACCAGAGTCACGAACAAATGGCTTAAATTACCAGGCGACCAGGGGGGATTGGGAATACCTTCTATATTTCAATATTACCAGGCAGCACGTATGGCCCAAACCATGCTAGTTCACTGCGACCCAGGAGTCATTGCTTGGGTGGACATAGAAGACTCACAAACATTCCCGCATAGAGTCGCAGAGACTCTGTGGACTCAGAACATAATGACAAAAAAACCAAGCAGCGGGCTCCCAAGCACGGGCAATTCCCTGGCTATCTGGAAATGTTATGCGAAAATGATTCCCGAACTAACAAAATTGACAGCAACAACCCCTATCCTCAGCTTGGAAGGGATAGTGCCTGACCTAAATATGTTGCACTGGAAGGAAGCAGGAATCCGATACTTGGGGGACCTATTTCACAACCACAAATTAAAGTCATTTTCAGACCTCAAAGATGAATTCCACTTATCAGACAAAGATTTTTTCAAATATCTCCAAATCCGACATGTTATGGCTGAGTCCCCTAACACGTTGAATGCACCTCTCCACACCCCACACAAAATAACGCAAGCCTGTTTAAAAGTGCCTCACATAACAGGCGCCTTGTCTCTCTGCTACAAATCTTCTCAAACGCCTACTCTGTTAGTGGAGATGCCCTTCATTGTAGCATGGGAAGCGGAACTGAAAAGCCATCTGCCCCCGTCTTCATGGAAACAAGCAATCACCTTTCCTAAAAAGGTCTCCCACAGCGCAAACCATGTTGAACTCACGAAAAAAATATTATACAGATGGTATCTGGTTCCTACCAGACTGGCTAAAATGTTCCCCTCATCATCTTCTAATTTATGCTGGAGACAGTGTAACTGCCTAGGCTCTATGCTACACATTTGGTGGGATTGCCCTGGAATCAAACCTTACTGGTCTAAAGTTTTCGACATTGTTACGGAATCTATAAAACTTCCTATCCCCAGAACTCCGGAGGTAGCATTACTCCATGTCCTTCCGAGAAATATCAACCATGCACAGAAAGTACTACTAGGACAGATATTACTGGCGAGTAAGGTTCTTATAAGTCGACGATGGAAAGACCCGGATGCACCTGGGGTGACGGAGCTCTATAACCTGATAACACACAATTTGATAATGGAACGAATGTTCTATGCTTCCACAAACCGGTTGCAGAAATACCAGGACATTATGGATTTGTGGGAGAAATCCCCTAAGCAACTGAAGTGAGGCCAAAGGAATACTCCTCCACCAATTGGGATCTCGTACCTCCCCCCCCCCCCAATTCCTTTTAGTTTTTGTCTTTTATTTTATTTCTTCTCCTGTGTGTCTTTCTGTAAGTCTTGGTTATTTATTGTTCACAGAAAAAAAAAAATTGGGATACAATGTGCAGTATTATTACGAAGGGAAAGTCCCACTATAAGGTTCCAGTGGAAAGATTGTTTTTTGTTATGTAATGATAGAAGGGTACTGGATCGCAGTGTACATGTTTACATTTGTTTCCACTATGGTGTATCAAGTATTAAGCAGTGCTGATTTGTATCCTAATAATAAAAATCTTTATTATTAAATTGATGTGTTGATATACCTATGGTTATGTTATCAGGTGGTTGTACAGCAAAAATAGGATACTTTATATATAATATATGTATATATGTGATGTTTAGGATTGATAGTGCATGTATATACATTGAGGTTAAAGCTATACAAAATATGAAGTTTATGTGTGAGAGTATGCTAATCTTTTCATAGTTGCCTGTTAATGCTTCAGCGTACCAAGGCATTTTGGCCAACATGGAAACATGGAGGTGAATCGGGGCAAAGTGGACATCCTTGGCATGATCCATTTGTTGTCCATTTCCTGGTTTGGGGGGAGTAGTTATATGTGGAATTAGCACAATAGTGGGGAAGGATCTTTTTGATTTACATGAATTAAATAATGAATGGAGTTGTGACGATAGCATATCTATAGATTTCTTGTGGCATATGCTGAAATAGCCATCTGTGCCTGGTGCTTTGTTTTATGGCAGTTTTTTTGATAATGAGTCTGATTTCTTCTATTGAGATCAGAGCACTCAATTCTAAACTTTGTGAGTTATCTGTGGTAAGTTGATTTTTTTTAATGTCTTCTGGTGAAGGTTGGTGTGTTGTTTTATCCTTGTGTAAATTGTATAGATTCGTATTTGTAGTATTCCACAGGTGCATCCTGAATTTGTGCCAGGTCCACAAGGTTTTTCACATGAGGGGGGAAGTATGTATAGGATGGCTGATCTGGTTTCTTGTATTTTTAGCTGTCTTGCTAGAACTTTGCCTGCCTTATTCCCTTGGGTGTAATACGTATGTTTCTATTGGATTGCTAGTTCTGTCTAACTGTCAGTCAGCTATAACGTTAACATCGCCACAAATTATTTTTTAATTCTGTGAATTTTTATTGGGCTAATATATGTTTAGTATATTATATTAAATATTGTTGATTGTTAGTGTAGATAATAAGTTTCTTCATTTGGTGTCTCGTTTGGATATCGGTTGCTAGGGAGTGGTGAATAAGTAGCGATACACCTGCTTTCTTCATAGGAGCCATTGCATATAACATAGTGGTAAAATGTTTTGAAAAGAACTTTGGAATCTTGGAGAGAGATAGTCACTGACCCGACCACGCTGCCTGCCATGAAGCATGGCAGCTGCCCGTTAGAGTATAGGTTGGCATGTACTATTTAAAGTACATGCCAGTTTATCCTCATACTGGTGCACTACATTTTTCAGACTTATTTTTTTCTAGTGTTGCGTATCACTGGCTGGAAGTGGTATGAAGAATAGTATATAAATAACCATAACATTAAAAGTATAAAAAATGTAAGAACACCCAGCATTGAGAGAAAACAATTAAACATTGTGGCTTTTTGAAATGCAAGTAAAAAAATTGTTTTACTTTATTAGCGACTTATATTGTGAGGCTCATCCCCTGAGGGCAACAATCTGAAAAGTCCACCATATGTGTTTCACACCTGCACAGGGCGCTTATTCATGTTTTTTGTTTTTTTTAAAACATAACTGAGTGATTCCTAAATCTTGGGCTGTTATGGAGGGAGTGTGAGGTCTGTTTTGAGAACCTTTGCTGGAGACTATGCATATGATGCATGATAGTTAAAGAGGGAGTAAATCCCTCACAATATTTTTTTATATATGATAGGCCATTTCTTCCTTTTTAATATAATTTTTGAAATGGTATTTCTGGAAAGTATCATTCAAAAAATGTCCTAAAGGATGTGTGATTCAGAATGCAAATGTGAACATATAGGAACATTTAGGCAGGATGACAGTGGACCATATGTTTATGCGAATGCTAATATAAACATCTAGGAAGGATGATATTGTAATATTAGGGAGCAGGCAGTCAGAGAGAGAGACAAGATGCAGAAGACGTATAAGTAAGTTGTTCATTAGACCAGGATTTTTATATACCGTACCTGATTGTTTATTTTAGGGTTTGATCCCTCCTTAATTTGGAAGGGGATGATAGATATAGATTGACATGAAAGAGAGGTGGTTTTTGAGGTTCACAGCAATAAAAAGACATCAAGGAAGGGGGATGACATTTGTATTTGCTTAGGGAAATGTAACAAATTTATTTTTGAGCAATTCAACATATTTTGTGCAACATTTGATTTTAAATAGCAGTGTACTTCCATGCTTTTCTATGTACAAAACTCTCTTCTCAGTATGCTAGGAAAGGCTAACATATCCTCATCTTACACTTTTGTAACAGGAGAACCATTCAACTCAGGGCCGGCGCTACCGTAAGGCAGCACAGGCGGCTGCCTTAGGGCGCCCCAATGGGGGGGCGGGAAAATCGCCCGCTCCCCCAGGCCCGTTTACTTACCTCCATGCCGCTGTTCAGGTCCGTGGCTGAGAGGGAAGCGCATTCAATAAAGTGTGTTGAAACTTTTTTTTTCAACACACTTTATTGAATGCGCACGGCCTGAGGGGAGCGCACAGCGCTTCCCTCTCAGCCACGGACCTGAACAGCAGCATGGAGGTAAGTACTGGGTTCTGTGGAAGGGGGGAGGAGGGAGGTATAACGAGCATCTGACTGGCACAATATTCCTGGGCTCTGACTGGCACAATATTCCTGGGCTCTGACTGGCACAATATTCCTGGGCTCTGACTGGCATAATATTCCTGGGCTCGGACTGGCATAATATTCCTGGGCATCTGACTGGCATAATATTACTGGGCTCTGACTGGCATAATATTACTGGGCATCTGAATGGCATAATATTGCTGGGAATCTGACTGGCACACTATTCCTGGGCTCTGACTGGCATAATATTACTGGGCTCTGAATGGCATAATATTCCTGGGCATCTTACTGGCATAATATTACTGGGCATCTGAATGGCATAATTTTCCTGGGCATCTGACTGGCATAATGTTCCTGGGCATCTGAATGGCATAATATTCCTGGGCATCTGAATGGCATAATATTCCTGGGCATCTGACTGGCATAATATTTCTGGGCATCTGAATGGCATAATATTCCTGGGCATCTGACTGGCATAATATTCCTGGGCATCTGAATGGCATAATTTTCCTGGGCATCTGACTGGCATAATATTCTTGGGCTCTGACTGGCATAATATTCCTGGGCATCTGACTGGCATAATATTACTGGGCTCTGACTGGCATAATATTCCTGGGCATCTGACTGGCACACTATTCCTGGGCTCTGACTGGCATAATATTACTGGGCATCTGACTGGCATAATGTTCCTGGGCATCTGACTGGCATAATATTCCTTGGCATCTGACTGGCATAATATTCCTGGGCATCTGACTGGCACACTATTCCTGGGCTCTGACTGGCATAATATTACTGGGCTCTGACTGGCATAATGTTCCTGGGCATCTGACTAGCATAATATTATTGGGCTCTGACTGGCATAATATTCCCATTGAAATACTGGTAAGTTTGTTGATTTAACTTTACTTCATTTTAAATATTGTATTTGTTCCCGTTTTGTTTCTTCACTGCAAAATAAGATATATGCAGTGTGCATAGGAATTTGTTCATAGTTTTTGTTTTTACTATAGTCCGGCCCTCCAACGGTCTGAGGGACAGTGAACTGGCCCCCTGTTTAAAAAGTTTGAGGACCCCTGGGCTAAATACTGGCATATTGAGTGGCAAAATAGTGGGTCTCAGGTTATGTGTGAATTGGTGTAACTGTATGTGTGGAAGTGGTAAGGGTGTCTCTGTGTGTGACTGCAAGGGTGTCTTTGTGTGTAAGGGTTTCAATGTGTGACACATTTAGAGCATGCGAGTTGAATATTTAGATGTATTTATTTTCTACACTATACATTATTCATATATATATATATATAATGTAAGGAGGCTTAATGGTGTGGGAGGCGTGGCGGATCAGAGCAGGGGGGCACCAAAATGCACCTTCGCCTGTGTAGACGAAAATCCTTGCACCGGCCCTGATTCAACTAATGAAGGCAGGGCCGCCACCAGGAATTTCAGGGCCCCCCGCCCCCCAAAAAATATCTCCCACTTGCCTCACCAACCCTCACAAGCATGTTATCCTGGTCTAATGTAATATGGGGGGTGGTTGGGAGTAGTTGGTCAATATGCCAGTAATATTTTGCCACTCAATATGCCAGTAATATTTTGCCACTCAGTAAGTCAGTATTTTCCCCTCAATATGCCATTCTTTTGCCATTTAATATGCCACTATTTTTCCATTCAATATGCCAGTATTTTGCCATTTAATATGCCATTATTTCAGGGCTTGACAAATTTAATTTGATTTTAGGAGCCAGAATTTTTTTTTAGGAGCCAGACAATCACACAAACATAAACACAATTCATAAACACACACGCCTACTTCACATATATCCAAACACACCTACTTTACATATACACATATATCCAAACACCTCACACACACCTACTTTACATATACACATATATCCAAACGCCTCACACACACCTACTTTACATATACACATATATCCAAACACCTCACACACACCTACTTTACATATACACATATATACAAACACCTCACACACACCTGCTTTTCATATACACATATATACAAACACCTCACACACACCTACTTTACATATACACATATATACAAACACCTCACACACACCTACTTTACATATACACATATATACAAACACCTTACACACACCTACTTTACATATACACATATATCCAAACACCTCACATACACACCTACTTTACATATACACATATATACAAACACCTCACATACACACCTACTTTACATATACACATATATACAAACACCTCACACACACCTACTTTACATATACACATATATCCAAACACCTCACATACACACCTACTTTACATATACACATATATACAAACACCTCACATACACACCTACTTTACATATACACATATATACAAACACCTCACACACACCTACTTTACATATACCCATTTATACAAACACCTCACATACACACCTACTTTACATATACACATATATACAAACACCTCACACACACACACCCATATATACAAACACCTCACACACACCTACTTTACATATGCACAAATATCTAAACACCTCACACACACCTACTTTACATATACATACACACACCCACCTCACACAGTCTTTTCTTGGGGGTTTCTTCTTGATGTGTCCCCCTCCCTGCTGCTTTACCTCACTGCAGGGGAGGGGGACATTCATGCTGCTGCTGATCTCCGTTGGTCGGCGTGCTGAGTGCCAGGATGTCACGTGACGACACCCGGCACTCAGACACGCGTTGCGCGAGGGGGCGGAGCTTGCAGTCTGTGCCATCGGCCATCGGCACAGAATTTACCCCCTCGCGCTGCGGAAAAATCGGATGGCTGCGGCAAGGAGATCAAGAGGCTGACAGCACCCAGGCACCAGGTCTAATTTCCTGGTCGCCATGGCGACCTGGCACCTGGGGTTTGTCGAGCCCTGCATTATTTTGCCATTTAATATGCCAGTATTTTGCCATTCAATATGCCAGTATTTTGCCCCTCAATATTCCAGGATTTTGCCATTTAATATGCCAGGATTTTGCCCCTCAATATGCCATTCTTTTCCCATTTAATATGCCAGGATTTTTCCCCTCAATATTCCATTTAATATGCCAGTATTTTGCCCCTCAGTATGCCATTATTTTTCCCCTCAATATGCCAGGATTTTTCCCCTCAATATGCCAGGATTTTACCAATTAATATGCCAGGATAATGCCAATTAATATGCCAGGATTATGCCAATTATTATTCCAGGATAATGCCAATATGCCATGATTATTCCACTCAATATGCCAGAATTTTCCCCCTCAGTATGCTCGTTATCTACCACCCCCCTTCCCCAGTACTTACCTCCTTGCTGCTGTCTCCCGGCGCTCTGCAGGTCCGCGGCTGTGAGGGAAACGTTGTGCGCTCCCCTCCAGCCTCGCGGCTTCAATAAAGTTTGTTAAAAAAAAATGCGACCCGAGTTACTCTGTTTTTTTTTAACAAACTTTATTGAAGCCGCACGGCTGGAGGGGAGCGCACAACGCTTCCCTCACAGCCGCGGACCAGCTTAAGAGAGGGGGGAATTATTTTTTTTTTTCCTGGCGTGACCTGGGCCCCCTGGACCCGCCAGGCCCGGGACATCAGTATGGCCCCTCACCCCCTGATGGCGGCCCTGAATGAAGGACTATGGGAAAATTAATTAACAAGGACATACAAACTTCTGCCTGAAAACAATCAACACAATGAAGGTTTTGGGAATGGGACTCAAATATCGCCATTATAACATACCATGATAAACGCTAAGTCTGAAGGCTAAGTTTATGTATCTAACAAACAATAAGATCAAAGCACATCTCAGCAGTTATTATTATACTATGGAGATCTATTCACTAAACATGATGTGCATATAAGTTGATGTTAGATGAATATTTCATCTCACTGACTTAGCTATGCATTTTCTGTCAGAAGAACATATTTGGCCCTGCTGAATGTACTGTTAAATCTTCAAAGAATAGTTGCTATTCATGTCACCTGAACTCACTTGCAACTCACTTTTAGTGAATAGCTTCCACTTTTTTGAATGCATATATATATATAATATTTAGAAGTGAACATGTTACTAATAAACTGCAATGTTGTTTAGTTCTAACAAGAAGAGAGCAGAATATGTATTTTGGAGGTGGAGCATTGGTATATTTTGGTTTTGAACTGCCCTAGGCTCGACTAAGATCGCCCACCCAACATCCCCTGATAAATAGTTCTATTTATCCACCTTTTTTGTTTTGAATTCTACCATGCTGAAACAGGTGGATAAATAGAACCATATTTTAAAAAACCCACAGGAAATACCCCAGCACCCACATTGCACACCCAGGACTTACCACAGCCAGAATCTACATTGCACATCCAGTGCATGCCCCAGCACCCACATTGCACACCCAGGACTTACCACATCCAGCAACCACATTGCAGATCCAGTGCATGCCCCATCATCCACATTGCACACCCGTGACATGCCCCATGACCAGCATTGTACAACCCAGGATATATTCCATCACCATTATTGCACACCCAGTACTTACCCAGGCACCCAGGACATGTCCCATCACCGATATTGCACACCCAGGGCTTACCCCAGCACCTCAGGACATGTCTCAACACCAACATTTAACACCCCTGGACTTACCCCAGTACATGCCCTATCACCCACATTGCACACCCAGGACTTACCCCAGTACATGTCCCATCACCCACATTGCACACCCAGGATTTACCCCAGTACATGCCCTATCACCCACATTGCACACCCAGGACTTACACCAGTACATGTCCCATCAACCACATTGCACATCCAAGACCCCCAGACAAGTGCCGCCCTAGCCTTGACTGCTTCATGGGAAATACAGCCCTGGGGGTCAGTTTGGTTGTGCAGTGCATGTAAATGATGGCCTTATTGTTACTACAAAATCAGAAGGTGACCTGTGTGAGGTTTTTGGATGGCACTTAATGAAAAACTTTCAAATAGTTCAATATAAATAACTCTGTATACAACAATGTATGTAGTCCTGACGACATTCAAAGGATGTCTGTTAAAATGATACTAAACAAAACTAACATAGCTAGATGAAATAATGCTGTTTGTGGGGTTGATCGTTTGTAACATCTACATTTATTGGTCACAGTCTGGTGTGGTGGTTTTGGCAGCAGATACTGTAGGACCTGTTCTGTTTAAAACCACTTTAGGCACAATGCACAGCTTCCGTTACACTGTAGCATAGCGGAGGGTACTTTTCCAGTTGCCTAAAGGCAAACTGTACTATTTCTCCAACTCTGTTCTCCGAAGTCATAAAAGAGATTTATCACAACACTATTGTCATAGTCAATTCACCAGCTGGTGCAGAAAAGCAGGTTTGGGGTTCAGGTTGCAACTGAAAATGTTTCTTAGTTCCAGTATTCAGGCAATTTCTTCTGTACACATCTTGCTTTTCAATTTTCCTTTTCAGTGACCTTTTAACCACTTTATCCATCCACCTGTCTTGTTTCTCAATCCTCAAGGAAGAGCAATGCGTTCTTTTCAAATCTTGTGTTGATACCTTCAAAAGATTTTGCAGAGATTTGTTGACAGGACTGCCTTGACATTTTGAATGTTATGTACTACAGCCCATGCTTGTTTCAAGACATAGTGGTTCACAAATTGGAGTGCACCTCAGTGGCAGAACTAGTAAATCAGGGGCCCTGGTGCAAAAAAAACATTCAGTACCATTCCCTGTACATTGTAACAGAGGCTAGTATGAGATGCTGACTTGGCATCTGCTGCTTCCACAGTGAGGTCAATGCACATCAGAGATAATGTCCAGTGATATAAACATGGAATGTGCCCTTAACTATCCTACATCATATTAATAAAATAAATATTTATGTTTATCTCTCAGAGGACCTGAACATTTAGTTAGGATAGATGGCTTCATGGACTCAACAAATATTAAATGAACTCCTCACTGAAAGTTAAAATGGTTTGTGGTTGGATCTCCCAGCAGGACAATGATCCAAAAAAAACCATCATACTCAACACAAAAATAGATAACCACAAAATCAAGGCCCTACCAAGGCCATCCCACTCCCCTGACTTCAACCCCAGAGAAAACCTGTGGAGTGAACTAAAGAGGAAAATTCGAAAGATCTGGAGAGATTCTGTATAGAGGAACGATCTCAGAGCACAAATTATTAACTAAAAGATTGTCATTCATTATGCCATGCATGTATTTAACATTTTCTTTTTTTATTAACTTGTTTTGTGTTTGCAATTGTTTGATATCCATGAGACCAAGGCATTTTTGTGTATTTTGTGAAGAAAAGATCAAAAGCTTAAACAAGAAAGACAATTTTCACTGCCTTCTTTGCTCATATTTACCAAGGGTGCCAATGTTAGTGGGGGGCACTGTATATCTTTGTACTCTAAACTTTATTCCCCTCCTTCTCAGTTCTACTGTTGACATCAACCTTGTGAACTTTCTATTTCTGGCTTGCCCATCCTATCACCAAGAAGTAATATGTAGCCTTTGATATACCAGCTGCTATGGACTTTAATATTAGCCAAAAGCTAAAATGGCATGCTCTGTCCCTAGCAGCTAGAGTGCCAGAGGTTAGCGCCAAATAACAAATCCTGTGGTACTCAGCTGGATATTTGCAGCAGTTGGAGTACCACACGTTAGCTGTGGACTATATTTCCCATGATGGTTAGGCATCCATTTAATTAGTGAGCTTTACCTAGATAAAATCTCAGTTCTTGCTGTCTGTTAAGTTCAAAAGGTACAGACACACCATAAAAAGTAGAATGAGTGATATTTCATGCATTAAGAACGCTAACACAAAATATCTAACATTTCAGATGAGAAAATACTTGTATTCATCCTTCAGTAGGTTTTAAGGACTTATTAATCTGGTGCAGTGCTATTTATATTCACAGAAACTGGTATAGCAACAAGTAACAGTTAGGACTATTAAATAGGCAGTTAGCACCAGTACCAGTGAAGAAATCATGATTATTTACAGTTCAAGTCCATTATATTTTGTGCAATATATCTCAGGCAAATTCTGCAATAACATTTACGTTCTGTAACCTGATGACATGGGCTTAGAGAATGGATATGGTGAGGAACCAAAACCAGGTTAGGACCTATTTTATCATGTCCTCCAGGGACAGCCTTAAGTGCTCAGGCGCCCTGTGTGGGCCACCCCTCGTGGCGCCACCCACCCCCTCTCCTGCCTCATACCTGTCTCTCTCCTCTCCCTTCCCTGTCTCTTTCCTCTCCCATCCCCATCCCTGTCTCTCTCCCTTCCCATGTCTGTCTCTCTCCTTTCCCATGTATGTCTCTCCTCACCCCCCATGTCTGTCTCACCTCCTCCCCCCATATCTGTTCTCGCTCTTCCACCACAATACCTGTTCTCTCTCCTCCCCCCATATCTGTTCTCTCTCCCCCAAATCTGTTCTCTCTCTCACCCCATCTGTTCTCTCTCTCACCCCCATCTGTTCGCTCTCTCTCCCATCTGTTCGCTCTCTCCCCATCTGTTCTTTCTCTCCCCCCAATCTGTTCTCTCTCTCCCCCCAATCGTTTCTCTCTCCCCCCCCCCCCCCCCAATCTGTTCTCAATCAACATTTCATTCTGTGGAACCTTACTAATATAATTATTTGTGCAGTTGGACCAATCTGGATCTCCTCAGACCAAGGTTGCTTTAAGTCTATGGGCAAAGGTGATTAAATAGTAGGGCCCCTTCTCTCGATTGGCAAAAATATTTACTAAATAGTCAATGGAAAACATATTAAGTAACCATTAGTGAAGAAAATGTGTAAGCAATTGCTTTACTATTTCCTACCTAATGGAGCCTTAGTGTTGGAAGAAGTTTAGAAATATTTGTGCCAAACTCACTTCTTCTAAATTCCTATTGTTTCCAACTCCAGTAAAATTATTCCAGATTATGAAGTACTCATGATAGCTTTCAAGATAAGTATTGTCAGACTCAGCCACATAAAACTGTTTACAGCCAAAAACACAGAATGATTACCAATTGAAAGAAAATATTATTTACATTACCTAAGGCCATGTTTGAGCATAAATATTATTATATATGCTTTTGAAACATAGAATGTGTCTCACCTACCTTCCCCTCCCCCACCCCTTTTTTGATTTCTGTATCCTTTTCTCCTCTTTCCCTCCTCTTTGAATTGTTATATCTTATTTCTTGTAAACCTAATAAAAACTAAGAATGTGTCAGCAGATAAGAACCATTCAACCCATTTTTTGTCTGCCTATAAAAATAGTAGGGTCTACTCAATAAGGAGCGAATTGTAGGGAATTGAGATAGGAATTTCAAACTTAAGGCCAAAGTAGCCGAGTTGGAAAAATTCTCCAATGCAGCTGAATGGCCTTACATTACATTAACATTTACTCATACAGCTGCAATAAATTATACTGCACTTGGTGCAGAGCATAAAGGGGGATTACTGACTAAGTTAAGCAGAGACAGGCTTATACTTGAGGTAGAGAGAACCTTTATTAAAACCTAGAATATTTTTCAATTACAAAACTTTTCTGCTTATAATGTACTATAATGTCCTGCTATGCACTACATTATACTGGCATGGATGGTTTCTTTAGATGTCCTTTGTTAATTGTACTAAACAAGAGTTTACCTTTAAAATAATCATGTATTGCTTTTAATAAGTCTGGAATTAAAAGTTTTATCAAATCCAAGAGAATGGGTGGTCTTAAAGAGGCAGTCTTACCTGCAATAGCTGAGACAGGCTGTCTCAGCCATTGCAGTGAGGATTGTGATTACCGAAAAAGCTAATCACAAGCCATTGCCATTCTCCCCCAAATTTGGGGGGGGGGGGGATGGGGTACGTTTATTCTGGTTGCCTTAACAGTTAGGCAGACCAGTATTAACCATTATTTTTTGCATTTGTTTATGTGATCACTGTGATCAATCACATTGATCATATGTAATAAATGCAAAAAATACAGTAAATAACAATCAGTTCTGTAAGAACACTAGTCAAAATCTTCCCTCTCTCGCCCTGATACTTTTTTATCTTGTGCCAGAGCGAGGAGAGAAATATACTGTGTCCCTGAAAAAAATATAATAAAAACACACACAAAAAACAATTGTTTTTTTTTTTTACCTTTTTACACTCTTTATCAAATTGTATACATTACACAAAGGGTTAAATCTTAAAAAAATGTTACAAAAGAAAGCCTTATCTTTCCTTAAAAAACAATATATTATATGTGGAGATTCATTAAAATAGCAAGCTTGCACTTTAATTTAAATACACACATAGCTAAAGTAGAAAAAAGGTATTGTCCAGAACGGACATCAAAACAAAGAATACCATTGTCCTGATGTGGATAAAATATATTACCTATTTTATGAAGATCACCTGTGAAGACTCATTGTCATTCATTATCTTTCATTCATCACTGTTGTGTTTTTTCATTCAAGAATATCTTGGTATCCTGTGCCATCCCTTTTATATTTTCTAATATGCAATTAACACTCCTATTTATGTTTGCTGTCTCTATAGACTTCTATGTATGTCTGCTCTTACTGTGGGCTTCTATTTATGTCTGCTCTGTCTCACAACCTTTATGTATGTCTGCCCTTTCTGTGGACATTTTTGTATGTATTCTCTCTCTCTGTGAACTGCTTTTTGTGTCTTTTTCTGTGGAACACTATGTGTGCCCGCGGGCTTCTCCCTGTAAACTACTGTGTATGTCTACTCCTTCTGTGGACTTCAATATATGTCTGCTGTCTCTGTAGTCTTATAAGTATGCTTATTCTTTCTGTGTGTGTTTCCACTCTCTGGACTGCTATACATGTCTGCTCTCTCTCTCTCTGGACTTCTTTGTAGGTTTGCTCTCGCTATGGATTTATATGTATTTCTCTCTGTGTATCATCTGTACTTTAATTATGTTTGTCAGATGTGGAGGTTTTTAGGGGGTGACCATGTGATCATATAACTAGGATAATGGGGTTGCCATACCCAAATGAGCCAATGTTACATCTGTTGTTTTACAGATACTATAAACCCCTTTAAAAATATGCTTATATTCAACTAGTCTATGTCTCTCCGAAAATGAATGTGTAATCCTAGCTGATTTTGATTCAAATTAATTTGCTCAGAATTCATTTCTTAAGAAGACCCATTGATGAATTTTCAGTGATCAGAGCAGGTGGTTGTCTAGATCAGACGTCACATGTTGCATATTCTCAGAATGTCGACCATATATTGTATTACTAACTGTTAAAATATGTTATACAGTACAGTATATAGATTTGCTGGACAATACTGTATACATCTTCTAATTAGGAATAAACAAGGGAACGCTTGTGGTTAGGCCAACACCTGGCAAGTTGTCTCTATCAATCCTTGTATAATAAAGCTACTGTTGTCATCTGTTAAGGGTTTGGCCTAGACTAATTAATGTTTGAAATCTGAGATCTGAATGAAGAGTATGTGTACGTTAGCTAGGGAGGTCAGCCTTTAACTGTGAAATCTGCTAAATGCGTTATCAGACAGAACCCAAAAAAAATCTAAAAGAAAAAAAAATCCATCAACAAAAGCACCACTGTATTTTTTAAATAATTCCTATTGTACAGGTGAAATATTAACAAAATACCTGTCTTTATATGTAATCTGCCCACATTTATCAAATGATCTATAATGATTAACCCATTGTGAAAATAGAGCAGTTCAGAACAAAACAAGATGTTAAATATTCTTTCACATAAAACTCCCCCCTTCCTTATTACATTCCTCATTTTGTTGCTTTCGTTTAGGAGGCAAAACATAACAGGTTTGTTAATGAGTACTTCTGAATTTGTAATTGTAGCTGGTGATTGTGTGAGACTGAATTACTGAGTCATAAAATTTTACCAGAGACCACAAATGTATAACTTGCAAATATATTGGTTTATATAAAGGTTTATGAAGTACTGAGCTATCCTGGGATAAAGACAGCAATGCAAAAATGAAACAAGTGTCAACAACAGAGTATTTTAAACACTTAGCTATGTATAGGTGACTCACAAAAATGTGTTTAATATTTTATAAATCTTTTCCATGGTGGACAGGGATATCAATGACAAAGTCCAAACATCCAGTGAAAGGCATTCAATGGTTTGAAATATTTTGTTACACGATTACATTTAATTTTACTGGAAGAGCACTACAGTTACATACCAGCATGTTTAACCATGTTAGGCCTAACTAAATTTACGGCATGACTAAAGTTGTCTAACATTCTGAGGTAGTTTCACTAAACAGTAGACTGTGGTGAACGAAAAACCAAATTTAAAAAAATCAGGCCTTAATAAATAGTTCTGTTGGAAAACGTGTCCAACTTTCTTGTCTATGAAAACCTGTTTTTTCTTTCTGGTTACACAAGCTCATTTGCTGCATGGTCAGTGTTTTTGTTTTTACTTTTCATGCATTTACCAGAATCTCAGAGAATTTTGTTATGACACGGCTAATCTGCCTAAGGGGCCCTTTGTTCTAAGTACCTTATTGTGATACTGTTTCTGGCAACACAACCTTTTCCTTTGTTTTGGGAAACGACTCTTAATGAACGTGCTTTGCTCCCCAACTATAGGACACATGACCGGTGGAGCTATTTCTTTACTGGCAGGATTAAAATTCCAGCTCAGTCAGTTTCCACCTATCTTCGTTATTGTCCAGAACCACCACAGACTAAACTAGACACACATTTAAATATACAATACACAAATAGTATTAATAATAATCAATTTAACATACTGCTCCTTCACTTGAACATCCTCCTAAAAGTCACAATACACATTAGATACCCACTCTATATCATTAACCACACAGTGCACCCTAATTATCATCACATACCTTCACTGTATCCTTTTACAGTTTAATATAATAGTGTAATTCCAGTTCAAAATGTCTTAATAACTGGTGTACTATTATACAGAAATCACAAATGGTGCTTCTGCCCCAAGAATCAATACCATATTAGCAGTTACTGCCCACCAGCTGTATAAAGCATGGAAGATACTACACCATCCAGAGCCCTTTGTACTCCAAAAAAGCAAGCAATATTGAGGATATCTCATTAGACCTCTATGGTATGTCTTTTTTACTTTTCTATTGCATTATATAGGGAAATATTTTATTAATAACATAACATGCTAATTACAGTTAAGAGATTTTAGGGTCCAATCAATGTAGACCAAACTGATGTAAAATTCAGAAATTTGGCTAGTTTGGAAAATCATTAAAAAAATAATAAAACCATGTTAAAAAAAAAACGCAGACTGCATCAGATCTAGCCTTTCTGCTAGATTTAACCTTAATAACTGGCACTTGTCTTTTCAAGAAGAGTGTTCCAATAATGATGAAAAAGAAAAAAAGGTTTAAGCATATATTAAAGGTGGGTAGTTTTCTGAACACAGTAAAGATAGAAATGAGAGAAGAAGTATATGAGACACATTGGGACAATTTCAACCATATTAGTCAGCCAGTGAGCACCCCATGAGGAGTGACCGGAAGGGCCCCATTGGTATTGCGTTCAAAGGTGTGTTCAAAGAAGGATTGTCTCCATAGAACTGCCAAGTTGACAAAGTCTGGGAATGTAGTCAGCAACTAATTTGCTGTTTTCATGGAAAACAAGGAAATTACTGCAAACTTTTTGATGTGTGTATATTGTAGTAACAGTACAACAGTAATGATGTTATTTGTTATATTATATGTTATTTTGTCAATGAAGATTAGGAAATACAAAAACAAATACAACAAACTAAAGGAATTAATTTTATTAGCTTTTTAAACATCTTTAGAGAAATGTCATAGTGAATCTTCAGAGTAAATACAGATGGCAAGTTAATTTTAGTAAGATGTATTAGTAAATAGATATAGTATGTTTTTTGAATGCTGGGTTCCTAGAATCAGTTCCATAACCAGCTGGAATTTAAATAATTCTATTTACCCTCCTGTTCAATAAAGTCTGGCATTGTCAGTTAGGTTTGCTCTGCCAGTGATCTTCATGGCATAAATATCCACAACAAATGAAACCTAAATAGATCACCTTTAACTTGATCTGCCTGTAAAATGTGACTGACTTGCTCTGAGCTGCAGGACACATGGATTGTTTATTATGCAGGCAGCTCTAGACTTGCAATGATTTACACTTACATATGACAAATTACATCATGACAGACTTGGAATGAAATCATATTGGGGTTTTTTCTAGGGTTTTTGGATCTTTCAAAGTGGTGCCAGTTGGGGGGGGTGGCCTCAATATCGCTCATGGCGGACATTTACTGCACTTTGTGACTGACAATTTAATGATCTTCTATGGACCTGCACAGACTTTGCCATGGACATTTCAATGCCAGCCAACTTCTGCTCAACTTGACAATGGTCATAGAATAAATAAAGCACAATTATACATGGTGCACATTTGAGCTCTGTTGAGAGTCTCACTATGAGATCCTAGTCTAGGCCTAGGCCTATCAAATGTTTTCATTGTGCCTCTGCAAACCCTACATTAATGAGTGACATCATGCATGCTCCACTTCTTGGCCACACCATATCTATCCCAACCAAATGGATGAAAAAATGGCAGCCTTCTACCTACACAATTAGCTGCTGAGGAAGGGAAAAACTAATGAAATGAGTTGTCACATAGTACGGATTTTAAACCTAAAATTTTCCATAGTTGTCTATGGTATTCAGTGACCTGAGATAAAATAACTCGGGTAACTGAATAGAGTTCAGTAAAGGAGGTTTTTGTGGGAAAAGGGCATGGGTAAGGTAGACAATTATAATACTACTGCAACAAAGAGTTTTTATTAATTGTCCTCAGCTACCTTTATTTTCAGCTTTAGGTG
The DNA here is from genome assembly GCA_036172795.1 of Pelodytes ibericus. Taxonomy (NCBI): domain Eukaryota; kingdom Metazoa; phylum Chordata; class Amphibia; order Anura; family Pelodytidae; genus Pelodytes; species Pelodytes ibericus. Next base: position 93,172,037 of record CM069858.1, on the reverse strand, counting down.
TTCAATAGGATTGTCTGTCTTTTGAGTTGCCACCCATGCAGTAGTGTATCTTCCACAAGGCAAACAAGGCACTCATATAGGGTGGCACTTTGCCAGAGGGATGCACTTTGCCAGAGGGTGTTAAAGCACACTTCTGGTGCTTCAATCATTTTTATTCCCTCCCCCACCGTTCAGCAAGCTTTAGCTCCTTCCAATTAATCAGGGTGATGGGGGCATGTAATGGACGTGGTGGGGTATGTTATGAGGGTGATGGTGGCATGTAATGGGGTTGATAGAGCATTTAGTGTGTATGCAATGTGGGTGATGGGGCATGTAATGGGGTGATGGGGCATGTCATAGGTGTGCAATGTGGGTGATGGGGCATGTCGTAGGTGTGCAACGTGGGTGGTGGGGGGGGGGGGGGTGTATTGCCTGTTTTTTTTCTGCCTAGGGCAGCACAAAACCAAGAAACACCACTGCACCCCTGGATACTTTTGGAAACGTTTACATAACATTGCCAATACATGTTCTTGTATACATGTCTGCTTTTTTATACTAACTATTTTGTAGCCTATTTTATATTATGCAGTTATTTATTGTGATTTGCACAAAAATAAGTGTATAAAAAAACATTTTAAAAAAATCCAAAATAAACAAGTGGATTTTACAGCTCCCTCCAGCATTTGTTGTTTTTATAGGAGAGCAAATGTCTTAACATGACCTACCGGATTAATATAGTATTCTTACTTTAAACTGAAACTTAATCTTACCCTTGCTGGACTGTGACTCAGGATAGTGCTGGCCCTTTGGCACACAAGGCTCCAGTGTCAATAATGTGACCTGCTTTTAACAAGTTTTTTTTTTTTTTTTTTTATTGACCTGACTAGAAAGCCCAGTGAGAGATTAACCAGCTGCTACCAAGTGTGATATTTGTGCTAGGCAATGCATATAAGGTTTCAAAACTGGTCCTTTTACAAACAATTGCACAGAAAAAGGATACTGAAATCTAAAAAGAGCAAAAAAATAAAAAAGATGCAGTTATGTTACTCAGATCAGATATACATAGCCCTACAAGATTTGATTCACTGGCGTGTTCTGTAGCATGACCAACACCAAATGGTACAGAAAGTTTCCAAGGACAACGGCTGCATCAGTAGAACCTGAAAGGGCAAAGAGGCCTAGTGAGTAATATCTGCTTTCAACAACAACAAAGTTAGGAAAGATAATCTATCACCATCATTATATATAGTGAAATATAGCACCTGATTTTTACAAATGTTAGGCTGACCAATGAAGAATGTTTGAAGAACCTTGGAGTGTTAAAATGCATTATTGGAATATGTTGTATTTCTCACATATATCATAAGCTGTATTTTTGGCTTCAATAGAACATATATGGAATGGATAATTCTAGCATTATTTAAATACTTTATGGTAATTCAAATAATAGGCAGCATTACCGGTGTGAAATCTTTTGATTTCAAGCTCATGGATTATGTTGAGCAGCACAGTGATCCTGGTGGGAAATGTGGGGTAAAATTGTATCCAGACACTAGGGAGTTCATGAAGTGAGTGTGTTGTCAAAATGGGGGCATCATGTCTTCACTACATACAGAGCAGTTTAAATTGCATAACAATAAGTGCTGTTTATTATTGGTGCACACCTCTCCAGATTAGTGCAAGTATAACATCAAGAAGCTCCATAAACCTATTGCTTCCTCCAGTCATATATTAAACAACATAGAAGACAGCGGAGACAATGTCAGAGTGTGGAAGTGGGCAAATGAAGAATGATAGACTATAGCTTGGTGGCCATATTATAGCTAAGAAAAATAAGGAATGGAATAAATGGGCTGATAGGAAGAGGGAGTAGAGGTAATAATGGTTAAAAAGATGGTTAAAAAGATACTGACCACCTAGATGTTCTGATGGTGTTTTCCTTGAGAGTGAAGGTATCTAGGCATCTAGGTGCAGACGTCTTGGCAATCTGAATGATCTCCAGGGAGATTACATGATGCCCAGTAAAATGTCAAGATGACAAGCACTTTGGAGCCTAATTGAGTGTGAGCAGAGATAGTACTGAGCATGATAATAGTAGAGGAAAGACTTGTGTTAATGTTGTTTTTCAACATCCATATATGAACAGATAGCCATGATATCTTACACGTACCTCTATAATGTGTCATCTTTTATTATAGGACAACCATCAGCAAAAAAAACATTTTACTTGACAGATTGCATGAAGTGTAGGTATTGGAAATGGAAATGAAAAAAATAAACAAAAACTCCCTCTTTGCATGTATAGCTCTATCAGGGGGCGGACATCTTTGAACCATCCAACCCAAGATTATAAACAAAATGTCAGCCCCATAGTAGGCACAAAGGGCTCAACAAGGTACTTTTTTTTTCTTTCATTAAAGTATTTCTATTTAAAATGCCTACACTAGATGAAAGCTTTCAGATAAACAGAAGTATTTTTTGTATAAAGCTGTCCTTTAAGAGTCCTAGTCATCTTGTCATCTGTAATATTGTCTCCCACCATGCTTAAGGATTACCTCCTGTATTCCTAACATTGAAAGAGAAATAGAGAAATGTAAGAAAATAAGTGTACCCCTGCTCATGCTTCCTTTCCGCTGCAGCTCTTTCTTATATGTGCTGTGTATTTGTCTTGCACCCATCTTTTGTAACACTATGCTTTCTAGGTCTCATTCACCTATCAAATTCTAATTCTCTTCATTGTTCTTTAACAATGTTGCCATTATTTTCTATTTGTAATCTTTTTTACTCTAATGGTTCTTTAACTTCTTCTTAGTTTTTTTTCCTCCCCTCACGTCATATAATAATAAAAATTCTGGTTCCTCCACACACAGTGCTTATCCCATGAAGCAAGCATGAGTGACACAGGAGACAAGTTTCAGACTATGAACCAAAGTCTTCCTGTCCGGCAGGTTTCATTTGTCCTCTTTTCTACTTCCCCAGAAACACCACTATAATCTCTAAAAACAACTAAAACAAATGTCTTCCTAATGACTGACACCATCCCATAACGAGTGAGTTTATTCCAACTGAGCTTTCTATATTGAGCATTGGATGGCTCAAAACAATAGGATGGTGGAATATAGAGAGCACTGTGATCAAAATTAAGGACCTCACATTATTGCCGTGGATAAAGCTAAAATCAAGGGGCAAAGACAGTAAGATCAAAGGAAATAAAATAGTAGAACAAATTCTAGAATTCTGGGAAAAATTCAAAAGGAATTATAACCTAGATTGGGATAACATCATGCGAATAGAAGGGCCAATAAAGCTCCTGGAATATAATATGGAAGATATGAATCTAACAGAATGGGAGACAAAGGGTATCCTAACATTCTCAGACCTAATAAAGCAGAAACATATTATACCCTTCCCTGAACTCATTCAAAGTAATGAATGAATAATGGCAGACATTTTCAAGTACTTAAGAATTAAAAATTACATAATGGCCAAAATAAAGAACTGTAAATATGATGAAGACATAGTAGGATTGAAATTATTGCTTACCCAAAACTGTAAAATAAGTATATATTTAAAAAATACACTCTTCGTAGGCCCAAAACGAGAGATCTATGAGGACCTAAACCCAATCTTAAAAAGATGGGAGCAGGAACTGGTAGATAAAATCGAAATAGACCAATGGCTTAAAATAATTCCAAGTATTAAAGAAAATGCGCACTGCCTGAATCTTATTGAAATGCAATATAAATGAATGTACAGAACTTATTTAGTTCCATCAAAACTTAGCAAGATGTATCTCAATCAGGACCCACTCTGCTGCAGATGTAAAAACCAACTAGGCTCTTATTTACACATATGGTGGACATGTAATAAAATCCAAAAACTATGGAATATAACTTTCGCAATCTTAAAGGATTTGGTTAAAATGGATACAACATTTATAAGGGAGCTAGGATGAGAGGGGGACGAAAGTGAGTGGGGGTAACAACCGCTCACTATGTGTATGGAAGTGGATATATAATGAAAAGGGGCAGCAGAAACAACCATTTGGTACGAATAAGAGCTTTACCATTGATATGTAGATGTTGCAAAATTCTGGGTTAAATAAGATTTAAGCTTGAGGAGAGTGTAACATATTGATGAGTATAATAATAGCTGCTGAACCCCTATAAAATGAAGGTATCGTTAATGGCTCTCTGTACCATGACTGTCATCCATGCCCCCCATGTAGACATGTAGATATGTACTCTTTTACATGTTTATACTTTCATATGTTTTAATTTTTGGGGGGGTTTTGTATTTTGTATTGTAATTCTTCTTTGTAGTGTCTTAACTTGTTTTGTACTTAAAGAAAAGAATGAAAATAAAGAAATTTATTTAAAAAAAAATTAAAACATTTTTTTTTAAAGACTAAATGATGAGGGATAAAATTTACTTTAAGAAGACATTTTTCTAAATAGTATAAGAAACGTATATATATATTTTAGGCTTATATATTAAATATGAATATATATATATATACTATAAAAATATTATATGAATGTGAAAATGATTTTACAAAACCTGATGCAATTATAAAATATGGATATATTCATAAATTAACCTTTTTCTGTATCCTTCCCCTTTTTCATATTTGACATTCTCAATAAACGCTAAATAAAAAATAAAAACCGCAAACTATCCACGGGGAATTTAGGTTTTGTGTTGCCCTAAGCCTGACTAAAATTCAGAATAGGACTGTTTTTCCCGTCTGCTTCATCACGACACTTACAACACCTGACAGTTTCTCCTGTTCATTTTAGGAGGTGCAGGTTAGTTTTAGGGTTTGTTTAAGGGTACTAAACTTTGAATTATGGTTAGCTTTAACGATAACATTTGGGTTTGGGGTTAGATTTAGGGTTGGGGGGTTTCAATTACTAGGGGAGGTTTAGTATTTTTCATCACTGACAGTTCAGTGACGAAAAAGCCGTGCTGAACTGTCAGCGCTGTAACTGCCACAGAGAAACGGCCGCAAGGAACAGTTCTAGACCTACTAAACTCATCTCCTGCCCTCATTTGTTGCACCCCATCCTCTTCAATCTGCCCTGTCCCTAACACAAAGTATCCATTGCAAGGTATGTGAAGGTCCATAGAACATCAGATTGTTACAAAGTCCAGTAAATATTATCCATGAAGAATGGTGATGTTTACCTGTGGCCCAAAATCACTTTCCCGAGTGCCAGTCCTGTCCCTGAATCCCATTTCAGCATCATGTCTGCCCCACAATCACTTTTTAGTGCAATATTTTCTCCCTAATCGCTTTCCAGTGCAGTGCTTGCCACCCAATCAGTTTAGAGCACAATGTCTTTACTTAATTTGCTTCCCCTCCCTCCTTGAGCCTTGCTGCTCCTTCCAGCCTGCTACCCTGGGTCGCTGCTGACTCTACATATGTATGAAATCAGGTTTTTTCATGTTAATAGCAAATGGTGGTAATTCAGAAAGTGTGATTGAGATAAGTATCTGTAAGGGTACAAGAAATAAATCGTACAGTGTGTGATTTAAGTTCAATTATGGTGTGAAAAATACTTTTTTTAAGAATGAAAAATAATGCTTTTTCAAGGAAGAGGTTGTAGTGCAAACAGTTTGCTTCTAGCAAATCATCAGCCTACCTCGACAGAGAAAAACAGGAATTAGTCCTAGTAAAAATGACAGACTGTGAATCTGAGGTCAATGACACCAGGGCCCATACTGCCCTTCTAACTCTGAAGAGGTGTCCTGGAGTGTATTAAACATGTATAGCTAGGAGGAAAGACATACCAGGGGAGATATGATAAAAAAAACATTTAAATACATAAAGGGAATAAACACAGTAGAGGAAGAGAGTGTATTTAAAAGAAGAAAAACTACCACAACTAGAGGACACAGTCTAAAATTAAAGGGGCAACGATTTAAAAGTTAAATCAGGAAGTATTCATTTACTAAGAGGGTAGTGGGTGTATGGAATAGCCTTCCAGCGGAAGTGGTAGAGGTAAACGCAGTGAAAGAGTTTAAGCATGCATGGGATAGGAACAAGGCTATCCTAGCTATAAGATAGGGAACTGGGGACTAATAAAAGTATTTAGAAAATTGGGCAGACTAGATGGGCCGAATGGTTCTTATCTGCCTACACATTCTATGTTTATGAAAGGATCCCATATTTTTTTAACTCTGGGAGCACATTGTAATTTTCGTGAGTTTCCCATAAGGCGAAAACCAAATGCACTTTTTTAAAGTAGTAAATTCCTAAAGCAATATAAGCCACCGAGGAAGAGAGTTATGCTGAGTTCATACAAATAGCAGTTATGGTAGGTTTAAACTTAGCAGTTTATGAATAATATAATATAAACCAAACCCAGCATGCAAGAAAGACCATGAGCTTTTGACTCAAAACAAGACACTGGGGTTACATGAATTCCTAGCAATCCATGCTATACCATGCTTACCCCCCTTTTTGAAAACTATAAATCTAATCAATAAAGAGAGAATTGCATAGATCTGTAGTGAACTGAGACATGAATTTTCAGTGCAGCTACTTTGGCTGTTTGAAATTCCCATTTCAATTCCCTGTAAATCTATCTTTTTTTTAGCAGACTCTAATACTGTGCATTTATACATGAACTTAGGTTAGGCCCTAAATGCCTATCTGAAGAAGGGACCTAAGTGGTTTTAAAGAGGGGGTAAATACAAAAATGTATTTTTTTTATTTGCGAAAAGTCATTTTTCCTGTTTTATGTCACAAAAGGATCTATTCACTAAAATTCATGATTGGAGGAACCTCGAACAGACTCGCCCCTTTTCCCTTGGATGCCTCATCTTGATCTCACAAATGGTAATCAATAACTATGTTTGCAAGGTCAAGATGTGGCAAGACTTTGAAGCAAGACTAAGGCAAACTCCACCTCTGAGATCGGAAGTTGAGTTTGATTTAGAAGAAAAAAAATACTAGTTTCAATTCACCTTCCATAGGCTATAATGAATAGCGAATTGGTGAATTGATTAAAGCCACTGTTGAGAATAAGTCAAACTCAACCTCTGAGATCGGAGGTCAAGTTTAACTAAGTCTCAAATATAGCTTTGATCAATTCGCCTCCCATTATAGAGGTTTTTTTTCCTAAGCCAAATTTGACCTCAATAATGCAAACCTGAAAATATTGCATATTTATTACTAAAAATTCAGTGATGCTAATTATTAAAATATAAAAAGGAAGATAGCCCGTTGCCTAGAACTTGAAAGCAGGGCCGGCCCTACAATGGGGCAGTTTGGGGCAACTGCCCCAGGTGGCACTTTTGCAGATGCGGCACATTGCCACCACAATAAACGCTATTTCGGCTGCTCAGTGGCCGAATCACTGAAACACCGCCTCCAGTTCTTGAAGAAGCTGCCTCCCCACCGCTGTATGTCTGTGAGTGACTGTGCATCGGTAAGTGTACGTCTGTGAGTGACCGTGTATCACTGAGTGTTTGTCTGAGTGACTGTGTATCAGTGAGTGTATGTCTGTGAGTGACTGTGTATGGGTGAATGTATGTATGTGAGTGACTGTATCTGTAACTGTATGTCTGTGAGTGACTGTGTATCGGTGAATGTATGTCTGTGAGTGACTGTGTATATGTCTGTCTGTGAGTGACTGTGTGTGTTAGTATGTAAACCCTCACATAACATGCACTAATACACACTCACTAATACACATACACTTAACGCTCACTAGAACACCTACGTAATACTAATACACAGGGTACTTAAGTGTTCCGGCGCCCTGTGCGGACCTCCCCCGTGGCGCCCCCCGTCTCTTTCCTCTCCCTCCATGTATATGTCTCTCCCTTCCCATGTTTGTTCCTTGCTATGTCTGTCTCGCCCCCTCTTTCCCCATATCTGTTCTCTCTCCCCCTCCCCCCATATCTGTTCTCTCTTCCCCTTCTCCCCATATCTGTTCTCTCTCTCCCCCTCCTCCCCATATCTGTTCTCTCTCTCCCCCTCCTCCCCAAATCTGTTCTCTCTCTCCCCCTCCTCCCCAAATCTGTTCTCTCTCTCCCCCTCCTCCCCATATCTGTTCTCTCTCTCCCTCTCCGTTTTCTTTACTCCCCCTCCTCTGTTCTCTTATCTCCCCCTCCTGTTCTTTTCTCCCTCCCCCTTTCTCTATTCTCTCTCCCCCTTTCTTTGTTCTGTCTCTCCACTCCCTTTGTTCTGTCTCTCCCTCTTCCCTCATTCTGTCTCCCCCCTCAACTGTTCTGTCTCTCTCCCCCTCCCCTGTTCTGTCTCTTCCCCCTCCCCTGTTCTGTCTCTTCCCCCCTCCCCTGTACTGTCTCTGCCCCCTCCCCTGTACTGTCTCTTCCCCCCTCCCCTGTACTGTCTCTTCCCCCCTCCCCTGTTCTCTCTCTCTCTCCCCCTCCCCTGTACTGTCTCTTTCCCCCTCCCCTGTACTGCCTCTGCCCCCTCCCCTGTTCTGTCTCTTCCCCCCTCCCCTGTACTGTCCCTTCCCCCCTCCCCTGTACTGCCTCTGCCCCCTCCCCTGTTCTGTCTCTTCCCCCCTCCCCTGTACTGTCTCTGCCCCCTCCCCTTGTTCTTTTCTGTCAGTGAGGGGGCGGAGCTCACCAGTGAGATGTGTAGCTCCGCCCCCACCGTGCTTAACGGGGAGCCACAGGCAGCATGAGAATGTGCTGCTCGCGCTCCCCAAACACAGTGATTGTGCAGGGTATCGGAAATCCAATACCCTGCATAATCACTGTTTAAACTTTTTTTTTTGTTAGTCGAGCGGGCGCCCCCTAGGGTGTTGTGCCCTGTGCGATCGCACAGCTCGCACACCACAAAGGCCGGCCCTGCTAATACACAATTACACTAATACACACTGACTCACTCGTGAATACTCACATAACATGCACTAACATATACTCATAAATACATGCTCACTAATACACACGTACAAACACACGTATTTATCATGGTCACTACTGGTGTTTGGATGTACAGTATGTGGTAGTTTTACGTTTTTCCTATGGCACCGGGGCCCAGTAATTTCTATTTAAGCCTCTGTGTATTTACATATGTATAAGTATGTATTTATAATATGTGTGTGTACCCCTGGATTGCTATTTAGACATAGGCAGTGTTAGAGGGCTTAACCCCTGGAACACTAGACAGATATATGCAGGGTCAGTGGACTTAACCCCTGCAATGCTAGACAGATATAGGAAGTCTGTCACTCACACATACATAGGCAGTTTGTCACTCACACATACAGTCACACACACACACACATTTAGACATTGTCCCACATTATTCTGTTTTTTTGTTATTATATGTTTTTCCTTACAGTGGTTGGCCTTCTATCAGACTTATGTTGCATCATTTGCTATTTTTTTGAGCCCTCTGTTACCACTTCATCCTACTATTTTTGTATTATTTCCATTTCTTTGTTTTTTTGCTCTGTTCTTGTCCATTTTTCAATTTTTCCGACTTTTTTGCACTATTTTACTGTTTACTATTTTTATTTTTCTACCTTTTTTCCTGTGCTGCTCATACACTTTGCCTACATAGCTCTGTGTAGCTTCCTATATATTTTTTTCTGTTTTTCTCTATTTTTTTTGCTCTATTTTTACAGTATCACTATACATACTGTTATATTTCTCCGATCTATACCTACTGTGTTTGTCGTTACATTACTACATTTACAAATAAATATACTTTATTTTCTATTATCAGTGTGCATGTCTGCTTACTTGTTAGATTTTGTTTCCACATATATGCCCCTTAGGAGAGAGCATATTAGCAGTCCATTGCTTTGCACCTGTATCTACTATACACTCTAGGTTGGCAGTTCTCAAACCCCTTATCCTACTAACACACACACACACACACACACATCAGAGTTTTTGCCTTCCGTACCCAGTGCTGGCGGGATGCTGCAGCTTTGATCTCCGTGTGAAGGAGGAACTGAATCAATCAGGAGAGGCCTCTGAACTTTCAGCAAATCCGGAGAGTTAAGAGGTTTCACCTGATTGGCTGAGACCTCCCTCTATCAGTCCCCATTTCGGGACTGTCCCAGACATTCCGGGACACGTGGTCACCTTACCTTTGGCCCCCCACCCCTAATATATTGATGGTGATGCCACTGTCCAGTTGACACAAACTAGCAATCCCAGTCAGACTCTGATTGAGCCAACTAGACACAGGTAAATGAATGTTATTATGTTTAAGCTTAGTATTTTTACTTGCCTTTAATTCCAAGGTGGTTGGGTAACCCAAGCTAACAGTGCCCTAGACTAACTTAATATTATTGTGATAGGAGGTTGCCATGCTGAGTCTTCTCCATCCATTTAACTGAGCAAAGTTTCTTAGGGGTTTAACTAGTTAACTTGTTAGTTGGTATGTGCTAAATAATACTGTTACATATATGAGACATGTGTTTTATCACAATTATTTATATTGAATGTGCTAATCAAATGTGAAAATAAATATAATATGAGATGATAGCATTGTTTTTATTTTCACACTTGATTAGCACATTCTGTATGAATGATAGTGATTAAACATTTTCTCCACTGGTAATCACACTGGGTTTATACTTTTTTAAAAATAATTTATAATAAAGTTTTGTTTTTTTAATATATATATCCTGAATACATTTGTAAATGGGAGGAGTTAGTATTATAGCCACGCCCAACATGGGGGCGCCCAAAAAAATCCTGCACCCAGGCTCCTGTGACCCTAGGATCGGCCCTGAAATCTGGCATACTGAGTGGCTAAATCCTAGCATATTAAATGGCTAAATCTGGCATATAAATTGCTAAATCTGGCATATAAATTGCTAAATCTGGCATATTGAGTGACGAAATCCTAGCATATTAAATGGCTAAATATGGCATATTAAATGGCTAAATCTGGCATATTGAGGGGCAAAATCCTGGCATATTAAATGGCTAAATCTGGCATATTGAGGGGCAAAATCCTGGCATATTAAATTTCTAAATCTGGCATATTGAGTGACAAAATCCTAGCATATTAAATGGCTAAATCTGGCATATTGAGGGGCAAAATCCAGGCATTTTAAATGGCTAAATCTGGCAAAATACTGTAATATTAAGTGGCAAAATTATACTGGCATATTGATTGGATAAATCATAATGGCATATTAATTGGCTAAATCATACTGGCATATTAATTGGCTAAATCATACTGGCATATTTAATGGCTAAATAATACTGGCATATTAATTGGCAAAATCATACTGGCATATTGAGGAGTTAAATGCTGGCATATTGAATGTCAAAATTCTGGCATATTGAGGAGGTTAAATCCTGGCATTTATTTAAAATATTTTTTTTAAAGCTATGTGACCAAACTCATACTGGAGGATGTCTATAGTTGATGATGTTGTTATTATTGTTGTCTTGTCCGTTACAAACTGGTTTGCTATTTAATAAAACTATTTAAAATATTTTATATAAAGCTATGTAAACAATCTCATACTGGAGGATGTCTATAGTTGATGTTGTTGTTATTATTGTTGTCTTGTCAGTTACAAACTGTTTTGCTATTTAATAAAACTATTTAAAATGTGAATTATTATTTTTTATTGGGGGGGGGGGGTGCGGGGGGGGGGGGCAGCATTTAATTCTTCGCCCCAGGCAGCACAATATCTTGGGCCAGCCCTGCTTGAAAGGGAGAAGAGGAATTCAGCTACAAACACTAAACTGTTTCCCAAATCACTAAAAAAGTACAAAATTTTAGTATTAGTTGTGAGCACATGGAGCTGGGAATGGGAAATCTAAGTTCTGAAATATAAAATAGTGACTATAAATGTGAAAAGTAAATGTAATAGCTGTTTTGTGACAGAGAAAAATACTTATTCTGTGCTTAAAACGTACATATCCTGGAAAACAAACTTAATAAAAACTAAAAGCTTCTTTAAAGGTCAAATGACTAACCTTAATGATGCATTTCACACAGCTATAAAAGGACTGTCATTTTATGAAACAAAAAAAAAAGCAACAAAGAAATTTGTATTCTTATTTGCTAAATCATTAATGGGATCTTGTTCAACAAGGGAATGTAAACATTGCAACCTTAAAGTTGTACACTGTTATCTCCTTCCTTATCTTTTGTCCTTGTCTGATTGGTACTTAGACAGAAATGAATATGGACATTTGAAAAGCTTTATCAGTAGAAGTGCAGTAAACACCCCATCCCCTTTCTGTCTTCCTGTGCAGTAAATAAATCAAAAGAATAATGAAAACTACTTCTGTTTACTTTACTGGCTATTTTATGGTGGGTTATTGTTAATTCTTTGTTGGTTTCTGCCTTTTCACTTTCATTGGTGGTGGGACTATAAGACTTTTGTGGAAAGAAGACTACTTTGAAAGTAAAAGGGCCATCTGACGCAAAAACAAAAATAAATGATGTATGCATCTGTTAGAGAAGTTGTGTTCAGTTATCCCTACAATTTTGCATTCTGAAATAGGCAAAGTTTACATTGAATGTAAAGCGTAAGCTCTTATACACTCAACATTGTCAATGTTCATGATACCCATGGCCTACTCACCAGTGGTACATCATCACAAAGTCTCCAAAGAGATGCACACTTCCATTGAGAATCCCCATTCAACTCCATGGGAGCCCTCTGAAGAGCTGTTTGGCAATACTCATTTTAATAGCAATGAAAGAGTTCGATCTAGTTGGGCGCACAAATTTGCAAAAGGTACGTTTTAGAGATAAAATATTTCAAAAATGGTATAAATAGATAAATGCATTTTTATGGGAAGGTTATGTGATTGATGAAATATCATACACAACAAAGTTATGATTGGTAAACCTTTACACTTAAAATTCAGGGTAGCAGAGATATTATTAAACACAAATCTACACACACCAGACAAGACAGAAGACTTGCTTTTCCACAGAAATACTAAACTTGCAGAGCTACCATCACTTCCAGGGATTCTGGGTAGGCATATACAAATAAGGCTAACAATGCAAATTATATTTGGATAATCAGTAAGTAATCAGATTTAAAACTGTCAATATAGACACATGTCAACTTCTAATGCGTTCAGTGTCCTTTGACTTATCTGGAAAGAGAGTCTAGGTACTCCTAGATCAGCAAAACTCTGTATATACCTACCTAGGGTCACATGTGATGCAAGCATAACCTTACAAGTATTCCCTATTTAATTGCCCTACATAAGCATAGACACTTACTCAGGATCTATTTTAACTTGCCTATCGGTACGTTTGTGCAGTGAAAAGTGAAATCTGTGCAGTTCTGTATTTGAATTTTCACTGCGTTGGCACAGACTATTTATTTATTTATTTTTATCCTAGTGTGCTGTCTTATGTCACTAGGGACTACATGCAAGCTGTAGAAGAGGACCTTGGTAATGTGTCTGCTGGTTGCACCAGCACAGACTACTTGCTCCACCTCATCAAAGCACATAAATGAGCAGTTTATAACACTGGCTTTCAGAAATGGGTCTAATTCATACTGTCACAAAGCAGAGGTTGACAGGACATGTAAGACTGACTCTATGCTCACATTTCCTGATTGGCTGCCAAATAGAATCTACATCTAGCATCTGAAGCTCCTGGCAGAGACTGTGTGCCAGAGTTAGTTTATTGAGGTTCCACATATAGTCGGGGAGTTACATATATGGTAATAGTGAGCATGACTAGGTGGGGGTGGTCAGGTAGCAAAGGTGAGAGGTGCTGCGGATCGGAACCTTAGTCTGTGTGGGCTGCTTCACTTGTCTTTGGAGAGGATCTGTCATTTATTGCTGAGGAATATAATAAAGTTTTTGATGTGTTCATCACACCAAAATGTGAGGGGTTCCAAAAGCCCCTGAATCCTGTGCAATTATCCCCCAGTAATCCCTGATCCTAAACTTCCCCAACTCTCATGTGATAATTTAAAGGCAATGTCCTCATACTGATCCGATCCTACATTTTAGGCATTGCCCCTCTATTCTCCCTCCTTAGAGTTACTGAATAAACAGAGCTCGATTCTAGAATTCAAAATTCCAAGACGTCTCATTTGAAGGATTGCTAAAGGTGTACACTCAAGAATACATCTTGAATCAGAATATAATTTGTAAAAATCAACATGGTTTTGTGAAAGACAGGTCTTGTCAAACAACCAATAACATTCTATGAAGACATCAGTAAAAATATAGATCTAAGTGTGGCAGTGGTTGTGATCTATTTAGACTTTGATAAAGCAGTTGATACAGTTCCACACAAAAGGTTACTCTACAAATAGAGAGAAATAATTTTGGGGGCAAATGTATGTATTTGGATTGAAAATTGGCTAAAAGATAGAATACAGAGATTTGTTGTAAATGGAAAATCCTCAAATTGGACCAGGGTATTAAGAGGAGTGCCTCAGGGGTCTGTTTTAGGCCCTCTTCTTTTTAATTTGTTTATTAATGCTCTCCCACGTTGTGCTGAGAGCCATGTCTCAGTGTTTGCTGATAACACAAAATTAGGTAAGGTAATACAGACTAACCTTGATGTTTGTTATTCACAGAAATATTTGGACAGGGTGGGGGACTGGGCAATTAATTGGCAAATGAGGTTCAATATAGAATGTAAAGTTATGCATTATGGGAAAAATAATAACAAAGCAACATATACTTTAAATGGTATCTCCCTGGGAAAAACTACTAATGAAAAGGATTTATGAATAACTGTAGATAACAGACTTGGCAACAGTGCTCAATGCTAGTCAGCAGCTACAAGGACCAATAAGATATTGGCATGTATAAAACAAGGTATTGATTCACGAGAGGAGCATATCATCTTAGCTCTTTACAAGTCAATGGTAAGACCTCACCTTGAATATGCACTACAATTCTTGGCAACAGTCCTTAAAAGGATACTATAGGATACTGAACTAGAAAAACTGCAAAGGAGGGCTACAAAATGAATAAGGGGATTGGAGGATTTTAGTTATAAAGAGAGACTTAAAAAGTTGCATTTATATACGTTGTAAAAAAGGCATCTCAAGGGATATGATAACATTATATAAATATGTGCAGGGCCAATACAAAGAGCTCTCCAGTGACCTGTTCATTAACAGAAATGTACAAAGAACAAGAGGTCACCCCCTGAGACTGGAAGAGAAAAGATTTCATAGACAGCAAAGGAAGGGATTCTTTATGGTAAGCACAATAAAGTTATGGAACTCACTGCCTGGAGAGGTATTGCTATCAACTACAATAGATGCATTTAAAAATGGTCTGAATGTTGTATTACAAAAGCAGAATATACAGGGCTATTAATAATAGAATAAGTATTACTAATAGAGCTTCTTGGTCCATGGAGAACTCCTATTGCCTTTTGGAGTCAAGAAGGAATTTTTCCCCCTAGGAGGCAAAATTGGAAATAGCTTCCTTATGGGTTTTTGGCTTTTTTGGATCAAAATAGATAGAAGGGTTGAACTTGATGGACTTGTGTCTTTTTTCAACCTAAATTACTATGTTACTATGTCTAAGTCAGGAAACTTGACCTTTGGCCTGAATTCTAGGCAGTGATCATATACAGCTCATAGATTCTAGTTCACAATGCTAATCTACAGAGTCTCAAAGTACTTGGCAGTAGGGTGATCACATCACTGTAATTGGTAAAATGTAGACTGGTCTGTAATGTTTGTTTAACTGGTGCAGCCCAGAAGAATGCATTTGTCCCTAAATAAATTGAAGATGTGGTAACCCTATTTGCCAGTGAACCCCATGATTTTACAAATGTGAAATTTATGTTTATTATACGTGTGAATACCATTTGTTTTTGTTTTAGGTATTAAGAATGGTACCAAAAATAAGCACAAAACATCTGCACCAACTGAAGCAGGCCATGCAGTTTTTCAGGCGTCTCTCTAAGCCCACACATGATTAAATAATGCTTTCTGGGGATGCTCATCGGGAACTAGGAAACATTAGGGGTCAATACCAAAATCATGACTAACCCTACAAAGAAACAATAGTTAAAAAGTTTAACATTCCTTCAAACATGCAGTGAGCAGTTTCCTTAAAATAGGCCCTGGTAGCAGAGCCAAAAGGGGTGGATTTTTTTGGCATCACCTCCTTGCAGGGACAGATTCTTTGGCACTGCCCCCTAGTGTCCCAGGACATTTAATGTGTAGTGAGAAATTTTACATAAAATATGTCCCAAGCTCCAGAAATGTTCCAGGGTAGACAATAGTCTAATGCTGTTGCTAATAGTGATGGGGGTCAGATATATCCTTTAATAAAGGCCTCACTACTGTTCTAATGCTCAATGAATATCTGAATTTGATAAAGCAGATGATCCCAGAGGAAATTTAACAGATTACCAAATTAAGATTTATTGATGTCATTGTGGCTGTATAAGAGAAAACATATACACGCATTCTGGAAAACCTAACCTCCATAGCCTAAGCACTACTGGGACATTCTGGCAGGTCAACCACCAAAACAGTGGTCTTTGGAGTCTAAGAAATAAACAATACAGACAAACACCTTGTCAAATGGTTACTTGGGTTTTAATAAGTCTGTTTATCCTGCATAGATGTATATATACATATATGTATATATATATATATATACTAAAGGGAGTTATTTACATCACCAGAGGAGTGACAAAAATGGCAGGTTCCTCGTACCGTACTCTATTTTCTGGCATTAATACTTGAAGATGGATATCAAAATTAAATGTAGAAAGAGAAACTGTAATATCATTTTATTAAGTAGAACACTTTGCAACTACATAGATGACAAGAAGCCATGAGTATGACACATGTACAATGGATGAATGCCAGGTTTTTTTTATAATGCAGACTATCCATCTAATGATAGATCCAAGGAAAGAAAAAATCTGCAGCATACAAACTAAACCAATCAACAGCTTGTTAACAAGCTGGCTAGAAGTTCTAGACGTTTCTGTGTGTAAGAACAGTGTATCCCCTTTTTTTTCTCTACAGTGCTTTCTACACATTATATGGTGGTTCTTTGTTTGTGTTTTGTCACTGTGATTGGATGCACTTGCTCTATAATATACGTAGTATGTGCCAACCCTCCCTATTATTTATATTTCATGTTAGCTTTTCCTTATTATCTGGACAGTAGAGAGTGCTTTTCCTTGTGTGCTATTACATGTGTTCAGTTTATTGATTTATGTTTGGGCATCATAGAGATTGTATATGGTCTAAAATCCATTACTTAGAGTGCCAACCTCTCTTTTTTTTATTGTTTATTTTGGTTAGTAACTGGGGGTTCAGTCACTGATATTCACCTTCAGATGTTCCCTTGTTTTGAGTGTCTTTCACATCCTGTGATACAAAGAATCCCCTTAACACAGATGATAGAGTGTATCTATTGCCTAACAGTTAATAAGATTGGAAGCACCCAGGAGAGGCATGAGTCTTTGATGAGAACTGGAAGGAGGGAGGCATGATCTCAAAAGGTCCCTGGTGATAAGAAACTCATTGATGCCTCCAACTGACCTGTGTACAGGACATGTAGGATCGGGAGGGGTAATTGGTGACCACTGGTGATCACAGTTTGCTTTTGTGTCTTGGTCATGATTAGTGATTAGCACTCTAATAAGTCTTTACAGTATGTACAATCCTGCTGTGAGTTAGTATTCTTCATTGTATTAATCACAATCACTGCTTGCGTAAAACTAATTGCAAGACTGTATAATCAGATACTGAGCCTGCCTCCCAATGCACATTTTGTTTTTAGATGTTAGACTCATTTCACTTTAAATCAACGCTAAAGGAAGTAAGTCCACTTGTCACAGCAGGTCAGAAAAACAGTTGGGGTTACAAAACCACAGGTGGTGCTAGAAAGGGCTTTAGTTCTCCCTTGACTGCTAAAAGATACTTACCATCCATCATGGGGTTTTTCGGTACTTTATGCAAGAGTTCACCAGATAAAAGAACTGTGTCTACCACTTAATTTATTGTCTTTATTTCCACCTCTGTAATAACAAATGTAAATATATTTGAGAATAGTGGCCTCTCAGTTATAATTCCGTTGGTTGCCAAACTGAAGTTTTTTTATTATTATTATTTTGAATGAATTCCTATTAAAGAGTCTCATGAAAAGTTTTTTTTTTTTTTTTTAAGGAAAAGCTGATACTTATTTGATATTTTGCTTTTCAATACTAAAATTGTTTTACATTATAATCTCATGCTCCCCAAGTCATTTAAAAAAAAAAAACTAGAGAAATCTTAAAGGGACTGTATCACCCGACCATTGCTTTTTTTACTGTGAATGTAGAGCAGGGGTCCTCAAACTTTTTAAACAGGGGGCCAGTTCACTGTCCCTCAGACCGTTGGAGGGCCGGACTATAGTAAAAACAAAAACTATGAACAAATTCCTATGCACACTGCATATATCTTATTTTGAAGTGAAGAAACAAAACGAGAACAAATACAATATTTAAAATGAAGTAAAGTTAAATCAACAAACTTACCAGTATTTCAATGGGAATAGTGTGCCAGTCAGAGCCCAGTAATAGTATGCCAGTCAGATGCCCAGGAACATTATGCCATTCAGATGCCCAGGAATATTGTGCCAGTCAGATGCCCAGGGATATTATGCCAGTCAGAGTCCAGTAATATTATGCCATTCAGAGCCCAGTAATATTATGCCAGTCAGAGCCCAGGAATATTATGCCAGTCAGATGCCCAGGAATATTATGCCAGTCAGATGCCCAGGAATATTATGCCATTCAGATGCCCAGGAATATTATGCCATTCAGATGCCCAGGAATATTATGCCATTCAGATGCCCAGGAATAGAGTGCCAGTAAGAGCCCAGGAATATTATGCCAGTCAGATGCCCAGGAATATTATGCCAGTCAGAGCCCAAGAAAATTATGCCAGTCAGAGCCCAAGAAAATTATGCCAGTCAGATGCCCAGGAATAGTGTGCCAGTCAGATGCCCAGGAATAATGTGCCAGTCAGATGCCTAGGAATATTATGCCAGTCAGATGCCCAGGAATATTATGCCAGTCAGATGCTCAGGAATAGTGTGCCTGTCAGATGCCCAGGAATATTATGCCATTCAGATGCCCAGGAATATTATGCCATTCAGATGCCCAGGAATAGTGTGCCAGTCAGATGCCCAGGAATAGTGTGCCTGTCAGATGCCCAGGAATATTATGCCATTCAGATGCCCAGGAATAGTGTGCCTGTCAGATGCCCAGGAATATTATGCCATTCAGATGCCCAGGAATATTATGCCATTCAGATGCCCAGGAATAGTGTGCCAGTCAGATGCCCAGGAATAGTGTGCCAGTCAGATGCCCAGGAATATTGTGCCAGTCAGATGCCCAGGAATAGTGTGCCTGTCAGATGCCCAGGAATATTATGCCATTCAGATGCCCAGGTATAGTGTGCCAGTCAGATGCCAGGAATATTATGCCATTCAGATGCCCAGGAATAGTGTGCCAGTCAGAGCCCAGGAATATTATGCCATTCAGATGCCCAGGAATAGAGTGCCAGTAAGAGCCCAGGAATATTATGCCAGTCAGATGCCCAGGAATAGTGTGCCTGTCAGATGCCCAGGAATATTATGCCATTCATATGTCCAGGAATATTATGCCATTCAGATGCCCAGGAATAGTGTGCCAGTCAGATGCCCAGGAATAGTATGCCAGTCAGATGACCAGGAATATTATGCCAGTCAGATGCCCAGGAATATTATGCCAGTCAGATGCCCAGGAATAGAGTGCCAGTAAGAGCCCAGTAATATTATGCCAGTCAGATGCCCAGGATTATTATGCCAGTCACAGCCCAAGAAAATTATGCCAGTCAGATGCCCAGGAATATTATGCCAGTCAGATGCCCAGGAATATTATGCCAGTCAGATGCCCAGGAATAGAGTGCCAGTAAGAGCCCAGTAATATTATGCCAGTCAGATGCCCAGGATTATTATGCCAGTCACAGCCCAAGAAAATTATGCCAGTCAGATGCCCAGGAATATTATGCCATTCAGATGCCCAGGAATAGTGTGCCAGTCAGATGCCCAGTAATAGTATGCCAGTCAGATGACCAGGAATATTATGCCAGTCAGATGCCCAGGAATATTATGCCAGTCAGATGCCCAGGAATAGAGTGCCAGTAAGAGCCCAGTAATATTATGCCAGTCAGATGCCCAGGATTATTATGCCAGTCACAGCCCAAGAAAATTATGCCAGTCAGATGCCCAGGAATAGTAGAGTGCTCGTTATACCTCCCTCCTCCCCCTCCTTCCCCATCACTTACCTCCAGCTGCTGTGTCCCCGGGCCGGACGTCTCGCGCAGTGTTCCCTCCTCCCTGCACGGAGGAGGGAAACAGTTACCGGGTCCGGATGTGACGAAACGTCACATCCGGTCGCGGTGATTTTTTTTTTTTTTTTTTTTCCGTTTTCCTGCAGCCGCATCTTCTGCGGCTGCAAGGAAAAAAAAAGGTAATCAGCGGGGAGCGGGGGGTGCCGGCAGCACCCCCCGCGGGCCGGACAAATGTGCTCGGCGGGCCGCATGTGGCCCGCGGGCCGTAGTTTGAGGACCCCTGATGTAGAGCATGGAAAATGATTGAAAATGCTCGATACACTGTATTAGCAAAACTGCAAGCAAATGCCTAAATTAAAAGAAAAAAATGTGTTTTAAATGTGTCTGTGGAATCTCCTGTTTATGGCATCACCTGGGGCACGGTATGCAAATTACACATTTCCCATTGAAAAAGCAGTTAAGGTGATGTCATAAGCAGGAGGCTCAACAGACACATTTAAAACACATTTTTCTCTTAATTTAGGCATTTGCTTGCAGTTTTGCTAATACAATATATAGATAATTTTAAATCATTTTTTATGCTCTACATGCACAGTAAAAACAATATTCAGGTGATACAGTATCCCTCAAAATGTCTGGATCTGGCTTTGTTATTGTAGTATAATTGTAAGAGTTCAAAAGTGCTGATTGTGAGTATCAGCAACCTCTGTATCTACCTTACTCCATAGTAGATATGAGCAATTGATGTGGGTAGCATTTAGGTTGCTGGCTGTGTCTAACTATTGCATCAAACATGAGATAAAGAAGAGTTACAATTACACTTAATATTTATATTGGTATTACTTTATTTGTTCCGTTTACAACTTCCAATGTTTGTAAATCCACAGTTCAAACAATTATCATTTGAACAGGATAAAAAAATATTTCTTTATAACCTGTATAGATAATTGGCTAATAAACAATAAATACCTTTTTCTTGAAATTGCTGTTTTTTACAATAATCTTTAATACAATAATCTGGTCTCATCAAAAGTCATTATTTAAATAGTATCCTGTAATTGAATGAATGAATGTGAAACAACAAATAGTATAATTAGTAATGTAGCTGTTTGATTAAAAAAAAAAACTATTACCCTCTAACTAAACTGACAGTTTTAATTATTGTGAAATTGTTTGGATGGGAAAATTGATTTAACTACAACATCTACAGTGTTGCTTTGTATTGATACTATTTAAAAGACTTTTCTTAGGGCAGTGTAAGAGATTCCGGGATCTCAACATTCAATAAGTCCCAATATGACATAGAATAATAACAAAGTATTTTGCCAGAAAGGGTACATGGCAATATTTTATTATTGACAAAGTGCATTCTAGGGATATTACCTTATCCCAATTAAATCATACACCTTGGAGAATGAAGGACGACTCAACCCCACCAGGAATCAAACATACAACTCAGAGGATTGAACAGATACAACTGTAGATGTGCAAGTGTCAAGTATAATATTATTGGATACTAATAGATGGCTGAAACAAATAGGCTTTTTACAATATTAACATTTTTCAAATATGATCCAGTTCACATCATAGCATGTGTAGGGTACAAGATGGGAAGATTATTTGTCTCATTCATTATTTGAATGTGCACCAGTCCAATTATATTTCCTGAATAAAAAACTTACATATGAATCTTCTGCATGTTCTGTGCTCCCTTTTCTAACATGATGGCTATTCACTAACATTTTAGTATAGCGAGAGGAGGTTGAATTGGGAGATCAAAAAACTAAAATTTGACCACTCAATCTCACCACCTCGCACAATTCACTAAAAAAATTCAACGTCCCACCCCCCACATCACCAAAGTTCATTTCAGACTCCCATCTCAAACTCCCTTTAGTGAAAAGCATAAGAACTAAGGGAGTTTGAACTGGGAGGCAATTTGGACTTTACATAGTAACATAGTAATTTAGGTTGAAAAAAGACACAAGTCCATCAAGTTCAACCCTTCTATCTATCATTTCAGCGTTTTAATCCAAAAGAAGGCAAAACAAAAAACCCTAAGGAAGCTTTTTCGAATGTTGCCTCCTAGGGGGAAAAAAATTCCTTCTTGACTCCAAAAGGGCAATCAGATTTCTCCTTGGATCAAAAAGCTCTATTATTAATGCTTATTCTATTATTAATACCCCTGTATGTTCTGCTTTTCTAAAAAAACATCCAGACCATTTTTAAATGCATCTATTGTGGTTGATAGCACTACCTCTCTTGGCAGTGAGTTCCATAATTTTATTGTCCTTACCATAAAGAATCCCTTCCTTTGCTGCCTATGAAATCTTTGCTCTTTCATTCTCAGGGGGTGACCTCTTGTTCTTTGTACATTTCTATTAATGAACAGGTCCCTGGAGAGCTCCTTATATTGGCCCTGCACATATTTATATAATGTTATCATATCCCCTCTAAGACGCCTTTTTTCTAAAGTAAATAAATGCAATTTTTTAAGTCTCTCTTCATAACTAAGATCCTCGAATCCCCTTATTAATTTTGTAGCTCTCCTTTGCACTTTTTCTAGTTCCTTAATATCCTTTTTAAGAGCTGGTGCCCAGAATTGTACTGCATATTCAAGGTGAGGTCTTACCATTGATTTGTAAAGAGGCAAGATGATGTCCTCCTCCCGTGAATCTATACCTCGTTTTATACATGCCAATATCTTATTGGCCCTTGCAGCTGCTGACTGGCATTGGGCACTGTTGCCAAGTTTGTTATCTACAATGATTCCTAAATCCTTTTCGTTAGTAGTTTTTCCCAGGGAAATACCATTTAACGTATATGTTGCTTTGTTATTATTTTTCCCATAATGCATAACTTTACATTTGTCTATATTGAACCTCATTTGCCACTTTCTTGCCCAGTTCCCCACTCTGTCCAAATCTTCCTGTAAAGAAAAAACATCAAGATTAATCTTTATTACCTTACCTAATTTTGTGTCATCAGCAAACACTGAGACATGGCACTCAGCACAACGTGGGAGATCATTACTAAACATATTAAAAAGAAGAGGTCCCAAAACAGACCCCTGAGGTACTCCGCTCACTACCCTGGTCCAATTTGAAACTTTACCATTTACAACAACCCTCTGTGTTCTATCTTTTAGCCAATTTTCAATCCAAATACATACATTTGACCCCAATCCTATTTCTCTGAATTTGTAGAGTAACCTTTTGTGTGGAACTGTATCAAATGCTTTAGCAAAATCAAAATAGATCACATCAACTGCCACACCTAGATCTATATTTTTACTGACCTCTTCATAGAATGTTATTAAGTTTGTTTGACAAGACCTGTCTTTCACAAAACCATGTTGACTTTTACTAATTATATTCTGATTCAAGATGTATTCTTGAGTGTACACCTTTAGCAATCCTTCAAATAATTTCCCCACTACAGATGTCAAGCTCACTAGCCTATAATTACCAGGCAGAGATTTTGATCCCTTTTTAAATATTGGAATGACATCCGCCTTTCGCCAGTCTGTTGGCACTATACCTGAACTGAACGAATCCCTAAAGATCATAAATATTGGTCTGGCCAGAATTATGCTTAACTCTCTAAGGACCCTTGGGTGTATATCATCTGGCCCTGGGGCCTTGTCTATCTTAACAGAGTTTAATTGCATAAACACTTTTTCCTGTGTCAGCCAATCCCATGTTTGCGGACTCCCAAACTGTTCCGTAACTTCCGGTAGCAGGGGCTCATTCATCTGTTCTTCCTTAGTATAAACAGAAGAAAAAAAAGTATTTAAAATGTCTGCTTTTTCTCTGTCCTCACTTACCAAATTTCCCATTTGGGATAACAAGGGCCCAACATTTTCCCTCTTTAGCTTTTTTCCATTTATATACTTATAAAAAATGTTGGGGTTAATTTTACTCTCCTTAGCAATCCTTTTCTCGTTTTCCAATTTAGCTATTTTAATTGCCTTTTTGCAGGCTTTGTTGGCATCTTTGTATTTTATAAATGATAATGTTGATCCCTTGCTTTTATAATGTTTGAATGCCATTTTCTTGTTTTGCATTTCCTGTTTCACGGTACCGGTAAGCCACATTGGTTTTGATTTGTGTCTTTTGTATTTGTTTCCCAAAGGTATATATTGGGATGTGTACTTTTGTAATGTGTGCTTAAAGGCATTCCACTTGTCTTCTGTGTTTAGTCCAGAAAACAATCGTTCCCAGTCTAAATGTTCCATTGATGCCCTTAATCCATCAAAGTTGGCCCTTCTAAAGCTTAGTTTAAAAGCTCATCTAACCCTCTAGCCATTCTCTCCCCTAATATCTCTATCCCGTCCAAAGAGTCTGTAGCCGACTGCAAAGTCTGCCCAGTGCTCTAAGAACCCAAATCCCTCTTGCTTGCACCACCTTCGCAACCACGCATTAATCTCTCTAAGCTCCCGCTGTCTCCCTGACGTAGCGCGTGGTACTGGTAATATTTCAGAGAATATTACCTTGGAGGTCCTTTCCTTTAGCTTCTTTCCTAGTTCCCTAAAATAATTTTTAAGGACCCCCCACCTACCATTTACTTTGTCAAAAAAATTCTGAAGTATCTCTAAAGCAGTTTTGAGAACCACTAAAGTGGTTTTGAAATTCTTGAATGACCGCACCTGATCTCTCTCATTCTGAACCCAGTCAATAGTAGAGCTGGTGCAGGGCAATCAGAAGCCTCCTTTTGATTTTTAAAATCCCAGCATGCCCCCCACCTGCACAGGAGCTCTCTGTATTTCAAAACACAGCCAGTCGTAGAGCTGGGACAGTGGCGTTTTCTGATTTGCTCACTCTCTCAGCCATTCAGAAAAATGGGTACTTTGGTAAATTCTGTTTCTGCAAGTATGTGCAATGTGTGTGCTGTGGCAAGACCTGTAAGTTCTGTGGGTTCTGCAATGTGGTGTTGTGGCAAATTGTGTGGGTGCAATTTGTGCTGTGGGTGCAATGGCAAGTTATGTGGGGCAGTTAAAGAAAATAAAAGAAATGCATTTTTTTCCAATAACCTCCTTATTATATATGAAAAAAATGTTGCCATGTAAAGCAATATTTACTGGCAAAGCATTTTCACATAGTTTTGCCTTATATTTAGGCCATTAAGCTCAAAGGTTTGGGGGTGTTGCCTTATAAACAGGGCCACCTTATATTTGCGCCAAATATGAAGTATGAAAGCAAAAGCATTCTCTTATTTACTGGAATACTTAAATGTATTTGATCTTCTAGATATTCTTGGTAATATCCCAGACATGTTTAATAATGTAAAAGGAAAAATGCTATGTTTTTTAAATAATTCTATTTACTTTTGAAAAGTAATGATAAAAGCCATGTAAATTGTTTTTTTATTTGGGTTTTTACTTTGCTGACCAAAAATAATACATTTTTTGTCATTATAAGTTATTGCTGTAATTATGACTATAATCATAAAGTTTTCTAATTTATCCACACAACTGCTAATGTTTGCGCTTCTTTTAAACATGAACCAAAGTGTTTTAAACTAACTGTATCAATATAAATCAATTTACATATATTTATTTGAAAATTATTTGCGATTAGATCTTTTATCTGTTTTATTTTTATAAGATAGTAATTGAAATTGATGCAGAAAGAAAAATGTGGTTCTAACATCTCTAAAGAGATAACTTGTATATCACGACTAATGATCTGTAGGGTAACATTGTGAGAAAATTCTATAGGGTTTTAATTGAGGCTTGGTAAACATGTTTAACAATGAATTAAAAAGAGACTAAACCCTCCTGGCAATCTTTTAAACAGAGAGATAGTATCTTCAGTTTCATTAGAAAGGCTTCAGAACGATGCTCCCATGGAGCTCTGTTCAGGAGCGATTTCGACTTATTCTGGAAGTCAAACACTGACTTTCAGACTGTCTTGATGCGGAAATGGTTCTATGTGACCTGGCAGTGCTGATAGGTGTGCAGCATCTATGAAACCGAACATGCCTTCAGTTGGGGAGAAGATGAACAATTCCTCCCCAGTGATTAGCTGTATGCAGCACTGTATGTTTAACGAGGCCAACAAGGCCTTCCCTTTTGGCAATGGGACGTCAAAGAAACGGGTGGCAGCATGCAGCCCTCACTGCCTTCCCCTCGGACCAGTTTTTTCTGTGTGTAGGGGAATGCTGGAGCAAGTCCTGAGAGCAAAGTGGGTGCTAGGGAAAGTTCTGAGTGCAAATCTGGGTGCTGGGGTAAGACCTATGAGTGCATATGTAGGTGCTAGGGTAAAAGCTGATTGACATGAGATATACAGTTTATGCATTTAAAGCTGATTGGCATTATATTATATTTATTAATTTAAAAGGATTGACATACATTCAAAGATGATTTATATGATCTTCACTATACTGTTATTTGCCTATTTTCTATCAGTTAAATCTACTTGTTATAAGGCATTTTCAAGCTAGGTAATATTTATTTATGTATAATATGAATAATTGAACTGCATTGTGTACTATTAGATGCCTTTAATACTTGATTTACCTGACATGTGTCATGGGATGGCTACTAGATGGGTCGCTCCTACCGGAATCAGTTCCACAAAATCACTCCTCAGGTCCGGTAAATAGCAAATAGCCAAATGGGGCTATAACGACTGGTTCCCTGCTAGCATTTCCCCAACATAGTGGACGCAACCACTCATATTGGGTAAAATCAGAAGAACTGTTTATTGATACACCAAACAGAGAATATATACAGTTTATCTTAATAAAACAGATAAGACAAAGGAACTCTAACAGGATTAAAGTTTAACATAAGGACATACAAAGTGGAAATCCTGCCTCACACCTATCAGGATACAGAGGTGTCAAGTTCAGATACATAAAGAGTACACTCAATTAAAATAACTTGTTAATTGAGGGACATCACTGTACAACAGGAAACTAAATGACTTACATAAAGACAATGGGTAAGGTGACATAATGACGGGGGTTTTCAGGATAGGATACAATCCTAAACTGGGGGAAACACAATGAATGGGACAAAAGGTTTGGACCCAAGGGTACACGTCTTGCCTGACATCCTGAGTGCCTATGTTTGAAGTCCAGTTGAAAAACAGGGTTCTGCTGGTGCCCTCAAAGTGTGTACCCCCAAACTAATATCTCAGAGGTATGGCCGTGAAGGGGAGGGGAAAATGTAGACACACACACCGATGACAGAAATCAACAGTCTCTGCAGCCACAACGTTATACCCCATGAGTGGGACCATTAATGTCTCAGTGTATTACATGCTGAACACACCTTCAAGCTGGGATGAGATGCTTATCTCCTTGCAGATTTGGGGCTGTGTGATTTGTGTCAATGCATGATTGACCCGCAGCCTCACCAATGACAGAGCAGACCATTCAACCAACTGTCTAAGCTCCTCAGAGCTGTGTTTAACCCTTTGGGGCAGTGTTTTCCAGGGGGGGGGGGGGGGGGGGGAGCGGTTTATGTTCATTTGGGACAAGAGCCATTTGATGTGGTAGCAGAAAAACAGTGTATGGTGTTTTTACATATTACACTATTTTGTTTTTGTAATGTGTTCTTTATCTTTTCTGAACATGTCCACAACAAATGATCAGATAAGTTGTCAGTGTCTTTTGGTATATATGCTTTGTTATATACTTTGCGCACCCTCACTATTGTTTTAATGTGTAATATAATACTACTCTATCCACCCAACTCAAAGTCATTTTAATAAATGTGCTTTGGGGAAAAAGTAAAATTCTGAGAAAATGGAATTTACAGTCAAGAAGTTATACACATGTGTATGTGATAGCAATTTGGCAATAAGCTTGTGTAACATTGTACTATGTTGCAATGCAGTGAATAGCCTTCCAGCGATAAGGCAGGTGAATCATGATCATGTAATAGTAATTGAGCTTTCTATACAGGCACATCAACATTTAGGTTGTATAAATCAGTGCATTACAAAACAGTCAAGACTATAGATTGGATAACATGTACACTAAAACACCAAATTTATTAATGAGATCCTCTCTGCCTTCAAACACCTTAAAGATAAGTTTATACTTTAATTGGCTTAGCTCCCTAAAAAAAATAATTGATAATCTAATCTACGAAGCACAGATTCACCCCCAAGGTCTGTGGTTCACCTTGCTCAATGTACTTCAGTGGCAACTTTGAGTTGTCAGGTGCTGGAGAAGTGGAAATGTTTATGAGAATATCCTCTAAGGACCATTTTCACTCCCCTTCTTGACCTAACATCCATAGTTACATGACTGTGTATGATCAAATGCTTTCTTAACTGAGAAATGCATTGCATGATGAGCCTTTAGATTACGAAATAGCTGACAGTCTATTATAACTACCTACATTACTGCAACAGCTTCATGATTTTACCAAATAATGAATGTTGAAGATTGAAATGTGAGTCCTACATATCGAGGTGCCTGTATTTTAACAACATAAGTTAAAGGTGATAGGAATCTTCTTCTTAAAATACAGTGGGTGACAGAGGCATTATTAAACAACCAGACAAGCAAACACCAGACAAGCCAAAAGACTTATTTTTCCCCACAGAAATCAAAAACTTGCAATGCTACCACCACTGCAAGAGATTATGTGTGCATATGCACCACTGAATCAACTAGTTAGAGGAGTATTATGCCATCCCAGTTTTTGTTCAAATGTAAGACAAAGTTTTTTTCAGAGCAAATGAATATTCAAGGCTTGTCCTGTAACCAGACCTCTAGTGAGGTCTCACTATAAGATTAGAATCCAGGTCCCCGTAGAGCTGCAGGGGACCTTGGTCCTTTCCACAGGCAGCCTTTCCTGGCATTCTCCCTTACAAGGCCTTGTGAGCAGTGCACGTGCATCCTCCAGCTGCTCCACTAGACACTAGGGAGAAATGCAATGTCCTGCGTGTGTATTGGCAAGTCCTGGGGGCGCAGTGGAAAGTCCTGGGTATGCAATACTTGCCTGTGGGGGCAATAATGAAAGGTTAGCAGAAAAGCTGGAATGAATGGGGAAAGAGAAAGGAAATAAAAACAAGAAATTCATTTATTCTACACCATTTTTTATTAAATATGAAATACAGTTTACATGTATAGGAATATTTACTAGTAAAACTTTTTTTTCTTTCCTATAGGGTTGGCTTTTATTTATTTATTTATGTATTCCTAAATTAACATACAAAGTTTGGGGGATTGTCTTATAATCAGGATCGTCTTATATTCGAGCCAATACAGAACACCTCAGGTACTTTGATATTATCATATGTTGTGTATAAATGATATTGTTTTTTTTATATGATAAGCATCTGTGCACACCTGGGAACTATTAAGTCTAATCTTAAACTTGCTCCCAATCTCAATACTGCACAGTCTATAGCTGACTCATCTACATTCCACATTGATTGGATTATAGTTAAATTTCCCAGTTAGTGAATTTCATATTACATTAAACAGTAAAGCTTCAGCACAGCTTACAGGATAGAAGTCATTTGAGGAACTTCGCATATACATGCAAAAGTTATCAGATTTGATTATTTTTATAAAGTTTTTATTTTTCAAATGGGTTACAATGGTAGAATGTGAAAATCAGTAACTTTGTTTGTAACAATTATGAAACTGGCAAGAGTAACTGGGAGCGGAGGGGGCTGAAGATTAGTGTGGAAGGTAAAAAAGGAAGGAGAAGTAGCTTTCCAAGTTTTGAACACTGCTGAAAGGAGGGAAAACTGGTGAAGTGCAATGCTCACTAGGAGCTGTAAGGCGGGCCAAAAGCCGATCCTTGCTTTGAGTTCACCTCCAAAAAAATCCATTGCATGAACAGCCTCAGAGTTTATGTTAGTGGCAAGCATTGTTTCAGGTTCAATGGTGATTTCACAAGTATAAAGTTATATATGGTACAACAAGAGATTTGATCATTTTTACATTTAATTCTCCAGACGGACCAGGCTCCTGAGCAATATATGTATGTACACATTGAGAGTATAGTTATCATACTATACTATGTGTGTTGCATGTTGTTAGAGGATCTGTAGATGCTCCTAATCTATAATTGTCAATAAATTAAACACATTTAGAATAGAAGTATTCATATCTTGATGCATACATCTTTGGAATAATTGAACTGTAACATGTATTAAAAAAAGGTAAGTAGTTTTCAAGTCAGTGGTACTTCATGCAAATACCAAACTACAAATAGTGTGTTATCACGTCTTTCAAAAAGTGCTGTAGCTCAAATTGGCACACTAGAGTATTGGAGAGAAATCACAGTTATCTTCAGTAAAAAAGAACAAAAGCAGCTATCAATTTCCTGTTGTTTGATTAACCCATTAATGCTTGATTATGTATCTATCTACTGGTTCACATGCCACACGCTTACTGAGCAGGAATCTCCAAGGTCACCTTCCTTTCTTGATTTATCTAACAAGCTAACCAGTAATAATGGTGCCACATAGTCTGCTCATTATATGATTTCTTACATCTCACATCAGAAGGTATTCATTTCAACATATCTAAAATATCGCTCTTAAAGTACTCAGAAACTTGTTTCAAGGTCTCACCACCATCCAAACAGCTCATGTCGTTTGCAGTTTATTAACTTCGCAAGCTCATTGGCGAGGAACCAGTGACATTTGTGACTGCCCAAGTGTGTCAGCAATTTATTTAATCTGACATTAAATATAGCTTTCTCTACATACAGCATTCTCTTGGTAAAGATGAGCACATGAAAAGGTTGTCGCTGATTCTAATTAGATCATTTATAATGGATAGTCAAACAAGTCTACACATGCAGGACTAGTCTTCCTGTTAGGCAATGTACGCATGTGCGAAGGACTCCTTGGTGTAAGAATGGTTGTCTCATACATGCCAGAAATTTACAATGGAAATGACGTTTTCCATTATTGGTTCATTCAAGTAATGAAGTTATGGCAGCTCCTCAGGATGCAGGGATAGGCACCAACACTGTTCCTGGTGGACAAATTACTGGACTTTTTGACAAATGATTTAATGTGTTCTATTGACCATCGAAGTCCTTGCCATGGATACTGGCATCCTTATAAGATTAACATTGATCACTGGAAGTCAGTGAGAGTTACAGTTCTGCTTTCAAGGATTGTGTATGGCAGCCATATAGTAGGGAGTAGTAGGTGAATGTTGGTTGAAGATGAAAACAGTACTTTCCAAAAGATACAGAAGAAAGGTTCACATCTGAAAGGGGACTGCATAGAACATTGGAAACATTACAGGTCAAGGAGGAATCATGAAATAGATATAAAGACAGTACACTGATTTGAGAGTGCCCTATTAATGTAGAGGATTGCACTAATGCCTAAGTAGTAGGTCCTGTGATGGAATACTTTATTGATGTATATTCCATGAGTGCATTATGAGTGTGAGAGACCCCTGTGATAGCAGTATGTTGAATCAGCATACAAGATTGACATGTGTTGTCTAATGAAATTAAAGTCAGTGAAATAAATGTGTATATACCCATATTACTGGACAGTGAACATAAATCTATCTGGGTTTATCAAGCCCTACCACTAACTATATAAGTTACTTCAGTAACATCCTCTTTATGAATGCAAATATTACAAATTTGCCCAGATACAAAACCGATTAATATTCTTTTTCTCATACAAGCTAATATAACCTTCACTAGCGATACCTCACTTCGAAAAGGAGGCAGGTCGAGGTGCGTTCTCTTTCAGAGTTCCTCATATGTGGAATAGTCTTCCTGTTTCTGCCAAATCATCATCTAGTCTAAAATCCTTGAAAAGGAGTGTCTCCCAAATCCTCAAAACAGATTGTACCTGTTATTAGTTTACAAACTCCTTCGTATACTGTACATGTTGTTCCTTTTTTTTTTATCAATAATGATTTACCCTGTATGTTCTTCTTCCAACTTGTTAAAATATATGTATGTATGTATTCATTTTAATCTACTGTTAAATGTGTAACTCCATTCTGGACTGGGTCCCCAGGACACACTTCAAAATGAGAGAAATCTCAATGTATTCCTACTGGTAAAACACTTTCTAAATAAATAAATAAAGAGGAAATGCAGTTTTGGGCACCAATACAAAAATAGACATCATGTAAAAGTTCAGAGACAGGCTACAAAACAGATTAAAGGAATGGAAGACATCAGTTATGAAAAAAGCATTTCTAAATCTAAATCAAGGCGATATGATAACCATTTACAAATATGTTGAAGTTCAATATGACGACATTCCTGGGTATCTCATCACACTTTACAGATGACAACTGGGTATCCTTTTTCAATTAGAAGACAGAGCTATTATTTGATGCAGCAAAAAAGTTTTGTTTACTGTTAGGGCAGTTATTTTGTGGAATACACTGCCAAGTGAACTTGTTTTGGAAGAGTCAATCAATACGTAAAACAAAATGTTGAACGGTTTCTAGCAATGAAACACAGACAGAGCTAAAACAATTAAACGTAACTTAGGCAATATTGATCCAGGGTGAATCTGACTGCCTTTGGAGTCAATAAATAATTGTTTTACCCTCTAGGATCTTGTTTTACCTTCATACAGATCAGCAATAAGGCTGTGTGGCTTGATATGCAAATTAAATGGATTTTAATGGGAAATGTGTAATTTGCAAATATCATAAACAGGAGACTCCACAGAAACCTTTAAAGCACATGTTACACTAATTTAGGCATTTGCTGGCAATTCTGCTAACACAAAGTATAGATGAGTTTCAATAATTTTTTATTCTCTAAATTTACAGTATAAACTTTGTTTAAGTGATAGAGTCCCTCTAATATTTTTTTATAACTTTAAATGCAATGCAAAAACACATTAGTGTATCTGTGTGTATAAAACACATTCTATAAAACATAATATGTACATATGTAACTAAATTAATGTTCACGTAATAACAATCCAGTGTTTGAAGCAGTGTTTCTCAACATGGGTTCCATGGAATACTAAGGTACCACAAAAGATCCGTAGGGGTTCCCTGTACTCTGCCTAAGATCCAGGTCCCCACAGAGCCTCAGGGGACCTGGATCCTCCTCTTAGACAACCAGTAGATCTCTGTGTGCTGTGAACAGACATCCTACGATGCTGACACTTCCTCCAGGGCTTCTATAATGGAACACTAGGGTCAAGTGACTTCCCTGTGTCTCAGAAGTCCCTACTGGAAGTGTTGGACAGCATTATAGGAGGTCTGTACAGACCGAGCACTGCACAGACATCACCGTCAGGCTGTCCCCAATGGACATCAGAGAAGTCTGTGGGTGATTTGGCAGTCATGTGACACCAATCGAAAAAGTCTGTGGGTGCAATGATAAATATGAGGGAACACTGGCAAGTCTGAGGGGCAGATTAACAAGGTTGGGAGCAGATTGGCAAGTCTGTGGATGTATGGCAAGTCTTGGGATGTATTGCCAAGTCTGAGTGGACGATTGGCATATAAAAGGATTTAAAAACAAGACATGCATTTTATAAATCATAATTTTTAATAAATATGAAAAAAACGCTTTACAAGTTTATGCTATCAGAAAAAATATATAATGCTTTCCTTATGAACTTTAAGTTTATAAAAGAGAAAGAAAGATATTAATAATGCTATATAAAAATTGTTAAGTAGGGTTCCTTGAGACACGATTATTATTTCAAGGGTTCCGCAAGGATAAAAACACTGCTTTAGAGATTTGTTATAAAGCTACATTTTTATCATGCCATTGCATGTGACAAAGGGCTTTATCACAAAATGATTAAAATAACATTTAAAGTCCTTAGTACTTGTACAGTAGGCAATGTGCCTAACCAAAGAGTTTACAATTTAATGTGATCATAAGTCTTGCTTTTTCTGTGTGAGAGTTGACAGGCATGCAGATACATGACTGGGGCTGGAAGCAGACAGAACGTCTACTACACCCAGTAAAACTGGCAGTTCAATATTAACCATGCAAAGCAATTCATTTCTGGACCACGAAATTCTAATCATCTGTGTTTGTCAGACTTGATGCAATGTATGCAGGGTAATAGAACACGCAGTGGTGTATTTTTGTATTGTGCTGCCCTAGGCACGACTAAATTTGGGACCCCCCTACGATAAAAGGTTCTATTTATCCACCTTTGTTTATTTCTACCATGCTGAAAAGATTGATAAATAGGTCCATATTTTAAAAAAATACAGCATTGTATTAAAGTTTGGTAGGGGGGCATCACTATTGGCCTCAATATCAGTTTAAACTCGCAACAGCCTCCAAGCAGGTATGTAAGTGCAGGGCCACCATCAGAAATTGTGGGACCCCTTATAGAGCAAGTGGCTTGGGACCCCACTAGTTTCTCCTGCACTCATTTTCATTATTGCCCACACATCCCTTTGTAATAGCACCACCTTACACACCCAGGACATGCCTGAGCACCCATATTGCACACCCAGGACCTAACCCAGCCAGCACCCAGTTTGCATCCACAGGAATGCCCCAGCACCCTCATTTAACACCTAGGACATTCCCCAACACCCACAGCACACGATTATGCAGACACCATCCATGCTGCCCAACACTTCCGTCTATTATGACGGACCAACTGTCCGTCATATTGGACGGAAGTGTGGGGCTGCATGGAGGATGTCTGCACGTATCGTGCAGACATCACCCGGCTGCCCCCACTAGCCACTAGGGAGCAAGAAACAAGGTGCAGGGGCAGAGAGAGACAAGTGGAGGGAGGGGAGCAGAGAGAGACAAGGGGAGGGAGGGAGGGGGAAGAGAAAGACAAGGGGAGGGATGGGGAAGAGAAAGACAAGGGGGGAGAGAGAAAGACAAGGGGAGGGAGGGGGAAGAGAAAGGCAAGGGGGGGGAGAGAAGGAGGGAAGGAGGGGGAAGAGAAAGACAAGGGGAGGGGGAGAGAAAGACAAGGGGGGAGAGAAAGACAAGGGGAGGAAGGGGGGAGAGAGAGAAAAGTTTGGGGGGGGAGAGACAACATGGGAGGGGGAGAGAGATAACACTGGGGGAGAGAGAGAGACAACGCAGGGGGGGAGAGAGAGGCAGCATTGGCACATAAAACTAAATAAAAACAAGAAATGCATTTGTTTAATTTCATAATTTTTATTAAATATTAAAAAACAATTTACATGTGAATATATACAAGTTAAACTTTTTTCCTATAGGGTAGTCTTATATTGAGGCTTTTAGTTTTTTTACTAAAGGAATATCCAAAGTTTGGGGGGTCATCTTATAATCAGGGTCGTCCTCTATTCGAGCAAATACGGTACCTTCATACAGTTTGAGGATTTTCCAACTCTTTGCATTCTATTTTTTAGGCAACTTTCCATCCAAAAATACATACATTTATAGAGTAAACTTTTCTGTGGAACTATATCAAACGCTTTAGCAAAGTGTAAATTCATGTTCACTTCTACTACTTATATTATGATTCAAGATGTATTCTTGAATGGATACTTTTAGCAATCCTTCAAATAATTTCCCCACTACAGATGTCAAGCTCACTGCCCTATAATTATCAATAGATCTTGATCCCTTGTTAAATGTTTGCACCGCATCCACCTTGCACCCGTCAGTTGGCACTATACCTGAAGTGAAAGAATTCCTAAAGATCAAAAAAAAAATGGTCTTTTCAAAATTAGGCTTAACTCCCTAAGCACCCTTGGGTGTAAATCATCTCACCCTGGGGCCTTTTCTATATTAACAGCAATTTTTCCTGTTTCTCGTGTTTGCTGTATTTGTTTTGTAATATTAGACAGCAGGGGCTCAACCATTAGTTCTTCCTTGCTATAAACAGAAGGAGAAAAAGTATTTAAAATATATGCTTTCTCTCTATCCTCACTAACCAAAATTTCTATTTTTGTTTAACAAATGACCAACATTTAGCTTTTTTTCTATATACATATGTAAAAAAAAATTTGAGGGTTAGTTTTACTCTCGTTAACAATCAGTTTTTCATTTTCCAATTTAGCAATTTGAATTGCCTTTTATGCAGGCTTTTCATGTCTTATGTTACTGGTAAGCCACATTGGTTTTGATTTACTTCTTTTGTAATTGTTCACCAAAAGGTATATATTGGTATGTTTATTATTGTAACATTGTAATGTGTGTTTAACGTTATTCCACTTGTCTTCTGTGTTTTGTCCAGAAAACAATCCATCCCAGTCTATGTGTTCAATAGATGCCCTTACCAGGTTAAAGTTGGCCCTTCTAAAATAATTTTTTTTGGGACGTTAGTTACCAATTTCCTTTTTTGAAATTAATCTCAAATGAAGCCATGTTGTGCTCACTATTCCCCAATGTTCTCTTAACTGTATGTTTGAGATAAGCTACTCATTGTTCATTATTACTAATTGTGACACGTGTTTATTATTCAGCAGGTTCAGAAACTTACCAGACTTGTTCCACAATTCTAATCTATATCTGGGTAATTAAAATCTCCCATGATTAAAACTTCATTAAAATTTGCAGCCTTTTCACTTTGCAATAAGAGCTGATTTTCCCCATAAATTATAATATTTGGTGGCTTGTAGCATACACCTACAAGTAATATGCAACTTTCTTAATATCTATGCTAATCTCCACCCACAGTGTCTCCACATTAGTACCAGTGTCATCATGCACACCTTCTACAATACTTTAATGTAGGGTTCCCATTTGTCTATATATACACAAAATTAATGTTACCACATTAAATGGTCAATCTGCACATACAATTGACTGACCTCATAAATATTGATTTTATCACCTTCCAAGGCATATATCAGAAACAAAGTGTTACTTCTATATGGTGTAGGAAATTTATCAGGTTGATAGTTTTGTTATAAACCTCTGCTAGCAGCAGAAGTATTGGAATAAGAAATATGGAGGGGAACCTGTCTTCAGTTGTGTAAGCTATTTGTAGCTCTTGACAAGCTCATTACTGAGCCCTTAGCCTTCAATAAATATTGTTAGGATGTATATATTAAGTGAATATGTTCATTTTCCACATATGAGATACAATGTTTTGAAAAATATGCAATATAAAATATTTTTTATTTATTCATGTCAGTGCACAGGTTCCCATAATCTTTTGTGCTTTCAGATCCTACAAATAGGTAATATACTGAATTGAGAATATGTAGAAAATGACATCCTGCTCAGGAGAACCCATCTCCGTTTTGTCTGTTTTATGGTTGTATAAAGTACAGTTATTTCCCCACCATTGACGGTAAGCATTTGCTAAAAATACCAGTTAAATACTTGCTCTTACATGCTAGATTGCTATGAGTACACCTACTCCAAAGTGACAGCATTACAGTGTACCAGCAGTGGGGTATCCATGAAGGATGGATGCATTTCTTTCCGCGGGGCTGGTCTAATTATAAGAATAACATGGCCTTGGTGTGAGGAATTTTCTCATAGTCACTTGCACAGAAAATATTTAGGTCAACCTAAAATGGACAATTGTTTACAATAGGAGTTTACAGCAGGGTACATGTGCCATCATAGAGTATTTCTGCCAAATGTGCCCTTTTATTACTTGCATTACATAAAAATAATGACTAATGACATTTTTAAGACATAATGAAGGGATAATTACCATTTGTGAATAGCATGTGAATGTATGTGCATTGATTGTAATAATTACAAAATAAGCGAACAGTTGCAAAAATTATAACAGTATATATGGAAGCTCTTTGTGTTCAGGACCAACTCAGAAACACACATAACCTGATATTAGAAGCACAAAACCCTGGACCCGAAATATTGTATAGACTGAGGCCAAATAGCAAGTGTATCAGTCACAAAACTTTTAAATTATTTCATGTGTCAACAGTTGCAAAAATCACTACAACATATGGTAAACATGAACAATATGCATAAGACGAACACAAGTTGTAACTTGTAAAAAAAAAAAAATACAGCATCAAAAGAGATTAGAATCACCACTATTGTAACCTAGTCTCAGCAAAAACTATATGTTATGACCTACAAAAAGCTGCAATTTATGATAGGGCTTATACATTTTCTGTTTCCCTCCTTTCTCCACAGGAACAGCAGGAACCTGTCCAACACCAGCAGGTGCAAAATAGAGCTGTTAACTGCATTACCCTGACCTTAGGACGAGGTAAAACCCTCCCCACACCCTACATTTATATCCCAAACATTGTATCCAAAGCATGGCAGGCATTGATTTATACTTAACATCCTGCCTGGGCTTGGCCTAGACAGCAGTCATGACCCCTTCCCTATTGGTACAGGGGGCATCCTTTGCAGCTTCAACACTACTTCTGTTTGACATTCTATATAGAGTATCTAATCATAAAACAAATAAAATACTTGTAGTTATAATGAAACTCGTTAACATCCCTATTTTGTCATTTTTATTTGTTCCTTCTTTTGGAAAAAGGGATCTTGATAGAGTTGATGTCCCTGTACTGAACTAGATACTAGACACGATCATGGTTTGAGTTGTGGTTAGCATAGAATATACAGTAAACAAATATATACAAACATAATGAATTGTATTCAGATTCATAAAACAAATGTATAACCTTTAATCAAACTAACTTCATTCAAGACATACAAATCTCTGAGGGGCTACAAAAATGGTTTGTCATTAAATTAGCATGGCCACTTAATTAGCAATCCACTTAATTAGCATGGCCACAAGCTAGTTTGTAAATGGGCACTTAAGAAGTCTCCACTGACAGCAGTAAAATCTCCAGAAGGTACATGGTGGTTATGTATAAATTAAGCACTTGCGGAAATAGATTAAAATAGTGGAGCTAACATCGTATGTGCCAACAGACGCTAAGAGTTAGCAATATACACCCCAGTCACTTTGTATTACTTTACAGTTTCATGTGCTGGAGATTTATAAATAATCTCCAGTAACTTAATTTGGGACTATGAACAGTACAAGATTTCCTACAATAATTCCTCAGTGCTATCAGATTACCGCCTTCTGCCCTGCCTAACGAATGTGTTTCACTCTGACACTCCTAGGAATAAACAACATAGACCCCAAAAAAAATA
Source organism: Pelodytes ibericus (assembly GCA_036172795.1). NCBI lineage: Eukaryota > Metazoa > Chordata > Amphibia > Anura > Pelodytidae > Pelodytes > Pelodytes ibericus. The sequence continues at coordinate 93,132,803 of CM069858.1, read as the reverse complement.
AAACAAATTACTAAAAAATGAACATGGGGCAGGCTCAATAATCAAATGATCAGACAGGGCAACCAATAATTTTCCTCTCCTGTGCATCTCTACTTATTTGGGTCATACTGATTGTGAGTTCTGCAGAGAGAATATACTGATTAATGGTCTCATTGATGGGATTTTGACCAGTCTTGAGTCCCTGAGTTATATCCCTGATGGGAAAAGCAATTTATGTTTTTTCCATGACAAATATCAGTATGTTGTATTTTCTCTTATATTTATAGGAAACTGGATACAATATTCAGTGGTGTTTGGAATATAGTACCAGATACCAGGAGGGAAGACTGCATGGAGGAGACGAGCATCGTCTACACAGAGCATTCAGAAGGTAAGTACTGGGGAAGGGGGGGAGGAGGGGGGAATATAAGTACTGTTGAGCAAACCCGAACCGCACTGTTCGGGTTCGTACCAAACATTACGGTGTCCGTACCCCGGAACCGAACCTGGACATTTCACTGTATGTTCGGGTTTGAGTTCGAGGTTCGGCTATAAACCAAAAGTCTTTAAACCGAAAGTCATTCGGTTTAAAGACTTTCGGTTTATAGAATAGCCAATAGCATTACATGTATTCTATAAGCCCAAAGTCTATAAACCGAAAGACATTTGGTTTATAGACTTTCGGTTTATAAAATACATGTAATGCTATTGGCTATTCTATAAACCGAATGTCTATAAACCGAACGACATTCGGTTTATAGACTTTCTTTTTATAGAATAGCAATAGCATTACATGTATTCTATAAAACGAAAGTCTATAAACCGAATGTCTTTCGGTTTATAGACTTTCGGTTTATGGAATACATGTAATGCTTTTGCTATTCTATAAACCGAAATAGAGTCCCCATTCATAAGAATAGGTCAACTGACCTATTCTTATGAATGGGGACTCTATTTCGGTTTATAGAATAGCAATAGCATTACACGTATTACATCTGAGAGTCAAATAGAACCGTCAAATACTGTGCTTACAGCGCACTTTGAACATTTCTAATAGTTTTGGTGCTAAATAGTCAGTTGCGTCTTGCGGTGCACTTCATATTTGAGAGTCAAATAGAACCGTCAAATTCTGTGCTTACAGCGCACTTTGAAAAATTCTAGCTACCTCCTCCCCCAGCGCCGCTTCCACCTTCACCGCCACGGTCACCACCTCCTCAACCTATGGGTCACTTAGTATAAACTGAAAGAGAATACCCTGCACTCCAACCCTCTCTCAAATGGATAATTCTGTTGATCCTCCTGGCAGCCATGTTTTAGATTTCGATTTATGTTCTTCCAAAGCTAAAATCAAAGATTCCATCTAGTGCTATTTTATGGCTCAGCTGTATTTGTAATTTGTATGTATTTTATGTTATTTTAAGTTATTTCCATATCCACATTTGCTTGCAGGGCACTTGTCCTACTCTTACCCACATTTTTATTCCTTTTGCAGCCCTCTAGCCCTTTCCATGACTTTTTTAGAGGCATTTTAGTGGCCAAATGTCCGTGTCCCCATTGACTTCAATGGGGTTCGGGTTCGGAGTCAAGATCGAGCACGGACCCTGACATTTTTGCGAAGTTCGGTCGAACCTGCCGACAGGGCAAGTGCAAGGATTTTTGCCGCCCTAGACAAAATAAAAATTGCCCCACACACATTATCAGCCGCTAGAGGTGCTTCCGTGTTTCTCACTGTGAACATTACAGAGGGAGGACGCGGAACATCCACAAAAAACATTCGCAGCTGAGAGGAAGATCGGGGAGGAAAGTTCCCAGCTTTGGCGCTGGAGAAAGGTAAATGGCTGAAGGGGTTTTAAGTGGGTGCCCCACTCCTAAGGACTATATAGTGCCAGGAAAATAAGTTTGTTTTCCTGGCACTATAGTGCTCCTTTAACACCAGTACTGCACAGTGTCTTTTCTCTGCAGCGACAGGCTATAGACACCAGTACCACTACATTAAACTGTAGTGGTTCTGGGACTATAGTGTCCTTTAAATGTGAGGTAAATTAGTTTCCAATGTAGTATTAATAACTAAACAATAAACATATTGAATTGTCTACTTACCACCAGGACATTAAGATGGTCTCTGGCTGCAGTCTGGCTCTTGGTCTGGCTCTGGGGACTGGAGACAAACACCAATGGATTTTGCCCCCCAATATGCCAGGACTTAGCCTCTCAATGTGCCATGATTTTGCCCCTCATTATGCCAAGATTATGCCCCTCAATATGCCAGGATTTCCCCCCACAATATGCCAGAATTATGCCCCTCAATATCCCAGGATTATGCCCCTCAATATCCCAGGATTATACCTCTCAATATGCCAGGATTATGCCCGTCAATATGCCAGGATTATGCCCCACAATATGCCAGGATTATGCCTCTCAATATGCCAGGATTATGCCCCTCAATATCCCAGGATTATGCCCCTCAATATCCCAGGATTATGCCTCTCAATATCCCAGGATTAAGCCTCTAAATATCCCAGGATTATGTCCCTCAATATGCCAGGATTATGCCCCTCAATATGCCAGGATTATGCTCCTCAATATGCCAGGATTTCCCCCACAATATGCCAGGATTATACCCCTCAATATACCAGAATTATTATGCCCCTCAATATGCCAGGATAATGACCCTCAATATGCCAGGATTATGCCCCTCAATATGCCAGGATTATGCCCCTCAATATGCCGGGATTATGCCCTACAATATGCCAGGATTATGCCTCTCAATATCCCAGGATTATGCCTCTCAATATCCCAGGATTATGCCCCTCCATATGCCAGGATTATGCCCCACAATATGCCAGGATTATGCCTCTCAATATGCCAGGATTATGCCCCTCAATATCCCAGGATTATGCCTCTCAATATGCCAGGATTATGCCCCACAATATGCCAGGATTATGCCTCTCAATATGCCAGGATTATGCCCCTCAATATCCCAGGATTATGCCCCTCAATATCCCAGGATTATGCCCCTCAATATCCCAGGATTTTCCCCCACAATATGACAGGATTTTCCCCCACAATATGCCAGCCATGATTTAGCCACCCAATATGCCAGGATTTTCCCCCACAATATGCCAGCCAGGATTTAGCCACCCAATATGACAGGATTTTCCCCCACAATATGCCAGGCAGGATTTAGCCACCCAATATGCCAGGATTTTCCCCCACAATATGCCAGCCAGGATTTAGCCACCCAATATGCCAGGATTTAGCCACCCAATATGCCAGCCAGGATTTAGCCACCCAATATGCCAGGATTTTCCCCCACAATATGCCAGCCAGGACTTAGCCACCCAATATGCCAGGATTTCCCCCCACAATATGCCAGCCAGGATTTAGCCACCCAATATGCCAGGATTTTCCCCCACAGTATGCCAGGATCCTCCCCCCCCCCTCCCCCCTTACTTACCTCCTTGCTGCTGCTCTCCCGGTGCTCTCATCTGCCCGTCTGTGGCTGTGAGGGAAGCGTTGTGCGCTCCCCTCCAGCCAATGCACATTCAATAAAGTTTTTTTAAACAAACTTTATTGAATGCGCATTGGCTGGAGGGGAGCGCACAACGCTTCCCTCACAGCCACGGACCTCCACCGCAGACAGAGCAGCAGCGACGGGGGAAGTAAGGGGGGAGGATTTTTTTTTTGACACAGGGTTCCGGTGCCCCCAGCTAAGATGTGCCCTAGGCAGCTGCCTAAGTCGCCTTACTGGTGGCGCCGGCCCTGCCTACCGAACCCGAACATCCAGGTGTCCGCTCAACTCTAAATATAAGGCATAACGCTGGCTTATTAAATGGCTAAATCCTGGCATATTGAATGGCAAAATCCTGGCATAATGAGTGGCTAAATCCTGGCATATTGAATCGCAAAATTATACTGGCATATTGATTGGCATATCATAATGGCATATTAATTGGCTAAATAATACAGGCATATTAATTGGCTAAATCATAATGGCATATTAATTGGCTAAATAATACAGGCATATTAATTGGCTACATCATACTGGCATATTTAATGGATAAATAATACTGCCATATTTATTGGCAAAATCATACTGGCATATTATTGGGCATATTGGTTGTGGCTTATTAATGACAAAATAATACTGGCATATTATTGGGCAAATTGTCTATGGCTTATTAATGGCAAAAAATACTGGCATATTATTGGGCAAAATAATACTGGCAAATAATTGGGCAAATTAGCTGTGGCGTAATAAAATAACACAGGCATATTAATGGTAAAATAATACTGCCATACTAATGGGAAAATTGGCTGTGGCATATTAATGGCAAAATGGTATCGTGTGTTTTTTTTTATACGGTGGCATATTTTAATTGGCAAACTGACTATTGCATATTTTAATGGCACAGTGACTGTGGCATGTTAATTAGTACCTGACAGTGGCTTATTTTAATTGGCAAAGTGATGCTGTTGCATCACCATTTATAAACCGTTGGTATGCTGCACTGATAATGACTAAGCTCCTCCACTTCATAACATTGTCAAAAAGAGGTGGGGCGCAGCATGGATGATGGTAAAAGTGTGCCCCCCCCCCCCCCTGAAAAATTATCTGCGGATGCCCATGACAGTACCCCATATCATGGAAATATAAGAGAGATGAATATTATTATAACGAAAAGTTCTAGTCCTGACCCATCAGATTTTATGTTGTCTGTAGCATGGCTTATGCATAAACAGTTTTGCAAGACATCTACAAGACATAAATAGTCTAGATGCCAAGGAAGTGATCTCCAGACATGCAGTACCTGTAGGATATAACTAAATTTTGCAGGCTCATGCAATGTTGTATGACATCATGCAGCCCCACTGCTTTAAGCCCTGCCCCCACCACATCCCATGATCCTGGCTAGTATGTAACTGTATACCTCCTACCATGACCCACCAATGGCACAGAAAGATAGGGTATGTGGCTGCATAAATTGGCACAATTGGGGCTATGCAATTTTGCTATCTGGTGATCATATTTACTCACATGTGGCCTAAAACAGATATTATTTTATAGAAATTGCATCCTGGGGAGTTAAATGGGAACAACAAACATAATATGTAATACCAGGAAAACATGCATTTATCACATGAGAATTAATAATTGTTTCAATATAGAAGTGGAAATCTTAAATGGAACAAAAAGTAGGAAGGTACTGTTGATTCAGTTATACTTATTCTTTTTTTATTTATCATCATATATTTACTATTTTAAATTAGTCTTATACACTTTTTGCTATTTTTTTGTAGAAAGACATCAACACTTGATGTAACAATGTAATTTCAGTTTAGGTAGTAGACATGTGCAAAACTAAAATTTTCGTTTCGTTTTCGTCCATTCGGACGAAAATGTTATTTATTTCGTCTAAAACGAATTTCGTTCATTAGTGCATTCGTTTCAGACGAAATTCGTTCATTATTTTCGTTTCGTTAATTTTTTTCGTTCGTTTTATAGAATACAATGTAATACTATTGGCTTTCTATAAACCGAACGAGAGCCCCATTCATAAGAAATTCTTATGAATGGGGCTCTCGTTCGGTTCATAGAAAGGCAATAGTATTAATTGTATTCTATAAGCCGAAAGTCTATAAACCGAACGACTTTCGGTTTATAGACTTTCGGCTTATGGAATACATGTAATCCTATTGCTATTCTATAAACCGAACGACTTTCGGTTTATAGAATAGCCATAGGTTTACATGTATTACATAAGCCGAAAGTCTATAAACCGAAAGTCGTTCGGTTTATAGGCTGTCGGCATTTAACTATACAGAGACAGAGTCTCCATTCATAAAATTATGAATGGAGACTTTGTCTCCGTGTAGTAAAATGCCGACAGCCTATAAACCGAACGTTCGGTTTATAGGCTGTGGGCATTTTACTACACGGAGACAAAGTCTCCATTCATAATTTTATGAATGGAGACTCTGTCTCCGTGTAGTAAAATGCCGACAGCCTATAAACCGAACGTTCGGTTTATAGGCTGTCGGCTTATGGAATACATGTATTCCTATTGCTATTCTATAAACCGAAAGTCGTTCGGTTTATAGAATAGCAATAGGAATACATGTATTCCATAAGCCGACAGCCTATAAACCGAACGTTCGGTTTATAGGCTGTCGGCATTTTACTACACGGAGACAGAGTCTCCATTCATAAAATTATGAATGGAGACTTTGTCTCCGTGTAGTAAAATGCCGACAGCCTATAAACCGAACGTTCGGTTTATAGGCTGTCGGCATTTAACTATACAGAGACAGAGTCTCCATTCATAAAATTATGAATGGAGACTTTGTCTCCGTGTAGTAAAATGCCGAAAGCCTATAAACCGAACGATCCGTTTATAGACTTTCGGCTTATATAATACATGTAATCCTATGGCTATTCTATAAACCGAAAGTCGTTCGGTTTATAGAATAGCAATAGGAATACATGTATTCCATAAGCCGACAGCCTATAAACCGAACGTTCGGTTTATAGGCTGTGGGCATTTTACTACACGGAGACAAAGTCTCCATTCATAATTTTATGAATGGAGACTCTGTCTCCGTGTAGTAAAATGCCGACAGCCTATAAACCGAACGTTCGGTTTATAGGCTGTCGGCTTATGGAATACATGTATTCCTATTGCTATTCTATAAACCGAACGACTTTCGGTTTATAGAATAGCCATAGGATTACATGTATTATATAAGCCGAAAGTCTATAAACCGAAAGTCGTTCGGTTTATAGGCTGTCGGCATTTAACTATACAGAGACAGAGTCTCCATTCATAAAATTATGAATGGAGACTTTGTCTCCGTGTAGTAAAATGCCGAAAGCCTATAAACCGAACGATCCGTTTATAGACTTTCGGCTTATATAATACATGTAATCCTATGGCTATTCTATAAACCGAACGTTCGGTTTATAGAATAGCAATAGGAATACATGTATTCCATAAGCCGACAGCCTATAAACCGAACGTTCGGTTTATAGGCTGTGGGCATTTTACTACACGGAGACAAAGTCTCCATTCATAATTTTATGAATGGAGACTCTGTCTCTGTATAGTTAAATGCCGGCTTTTAACTATACGGAGACAAAGTCTCCATTTATAATTTTATGAATGGAGACTCTGTCTCCGTATAGTTAAATGCCGGTGTTCTGACAAATTTCTGGAGCAAATTCTCCTGCGCAATCGCAGGAGAATTTGCTCACTGCGCATGCGCATAAAGTTACAGCTGATAACTCAGCTGTAACTTTGTGACCACCGCGCATGCGCCAGCTGCGCAACCCACCTCCCGCCCCCTCACACCCCCTGCACACCCCTTCTTACCAGATCATCGACCACAGCGATACACAGCGCATGCGCACGCCTATCCAGCCGTTTGGGAATGTGCGCGTCCGTTGTTGTGTTCTTAAGGTGGTAAGTAACATGGGGCGTCGGGACATAAGGGGGCAAGCATCCTGGTGAGGGCTGCCTCATCTTGATGGGATTTGTGATCCTCCTGCTGCATCAATAATACAGCAGGAGGATCACAAATCCCATCAAGATGAGGCAGCCCTCACCAGGATGCTTGCCCCCTTATGTCCCGACGCCCCGTGTTACTTACCACCTTAAGAACACAACAACGGACGCGCGCATTCCCAAACGGCTGGATAGGCGTGCGCATGCGCTGTGTATCGCTGTGGTCGATGATCTGGTAAGAAGGGGTGTGCGGCGGGTGTAAGGGGGCGAGAGGTGGGTTGCGCAGCTGTCTCATGCACGGTGGTCACAAAGTTACAGCTGAGTTATCAGCTGTAACTTTATGCGCATGCGCAGTGAGCAAATTCTCCTGCGATTGCGCAGGAGAATTTGCTCCAGAAATTTGTCAGAACACCGGCTTTTAACTATACGGAGACAAAGTCTCCATTTATAATTTTATGAATGGAGACTCTGTCTCCGTATAGTTAAATGCCCACAGCCTATAAACCGAACGTTCGGTTTATAGGCTGTCGGCTTTTAACTATACGTTTGTCTCCATTCATAAATTTATGAATGGAGACTCTGTCTCCGTATAGTTAAATGCTATTGTATTCTATAAACCGACTCTATTTCGGCTTATAGAATGCAATAGTACTACGAATGGACGAATGAACGAATGATTTTCCTTTATTAACTATTCGTTCATTCGATTTAGTTAGCTTAGCATTTTCGTTCTTCGTTTTTCGGGCGAATGGACGAAAATGCAATTTTCGGACGAAAATGCATTCGTCCGAAAACGAATGCACATGTCTAGTATATATTCACATGTAAATTGCTTTTTTAATAAAAAATTATGATATAAATAAAATCTTGTTTTTATTTCCTTTTATGTGACAAAGCTGCCTCTCTCTTTCCCTTGCCCCCAGATTTGTCGCTCTCCCCCCCTTAGTGTTGTCTCTCTCTCACCCTCCCTTTGGCTCCCCCCTCGCTCCCCTTGTGTCTGTCTCTTCCCCCCTTCCCTCCCCTTGTTTCTCTCTGCCCCCCCCCCTTGTTATTCTGTCCCCCCCTCACCTGTTTCTTGCTCCCTGGTGGCTAGTGGGGGCAGCCGGGGGATGTATGCACTATACATAATAGACGGAAGTGTCGGGCAGCATGGAGGTTGTCTGCACGATTCGTGCAGACATCCCCCAGCTGCCCGATTCTCCCTGGTGGCTAGCGAGGCAGCGGTGGATGTCTGCGCGATGAGCGAGACCTCCCCTGCTGCCGCCCGGAACGACAGCCAGGACTTTTATGAGGAAGCCGGAAGTACCCAGCTTCATCATAGAAGTCCCGGCGGTCATGCCGGGCGGCAGCAGGAGAGGTCTCGCTCATCGCGCAGACATCCTCCGCTCCCTCGCTAGCCACCAGGGAGAATCGGGCAGCTGGGGGATGTCTGCACGAATCGTGCAGACAACCTCCATGCTGCCCGACACTTCCGTCTATTATGTATAGTGCATACATCCCCCGGCTGCCCCCACTAGCCACCAGGGAGCAAGAAACAGGTGAGGGGGGGACAGAATAACAAGGGGGGGGGGCAGAGAGAAACAAGGGGAGGGAAGGGGGGAAGAGACAGACACAAGGGGAGCGAGGGGGGAGCCAAAGGGAGGGTGAGAGAGAGACAACACTAAGGGGGGGAGAGCGACAAATCTGGGGGCAAGGGAAAGAGAGAGGCAGCATTGTCACATAAAAGGAAATAAAAACAAGATTTTTTTATATCATAATTTTTTATTTAAAAAGCAATTTACATGTGAATATATACTAGACATGTGCATTCGTTTTCGGACGAATGCATTTTCGTCCGAAAATTGCATTTTCGTCCATTCGCCCGAAAAACGAAGAACGAAAATGCTAAGCTAACTAAAGCCGGATGAACGAATGGTTAATAAAGGAAAATCATTCGTTCATTCGTCCATTCGTAGTACTATTGCATTCTATAAGCCGAAATAGAGTTGGTTTATAGAATACAATAGCATTTAACTATACGGAGACAGAGTCTCCATTCATAAAATTATGAATGGAGACTTTGTCTCCGTATAGTTAAATGCCCACAGCCTATAAACCGAACGTTCGGTTTATAGGCTGTGGGCATTTAACTATACGGAGACAGAGTCTCCATTCATAAAATTATAAATGGAGACTTTGTCTCCGTATAGTTAAAAGCCGGCATTTAACTATACAGAGACAGAGTCTCCATTCATAAAATTATGAATGGAGACTTTGTCTCCGTGTAGTAAAATGCCCACAGCCTATAAACCGAACGTTCGGTTTATAGGCTGTCGGCTTATGGAATACATGTATTCCTATTGCTATTCTATAAACCGAACTTTCGGTTTATAGAATAGCCATAGGATTACATGTATTACATAAGCCGAAAGTCTATAAACCGATCGTTCGGTTTATAGACTTTCGGCATTTTACTACAAGGAGACAAAGTCTCCATTCATAATTTTATGAATGGAGACTCTGTCTCTGTATAGTTAAATGCCGACAGCCTATAAACCGAATGACTTTCGGTTTATAGACTTTCGGCTTATGTACTACATGTAATCCTATGGCTATTCTATAAACCGAAAGTCGTTCGGTTTATAGTTTAGCAATAGCATTACATGTATTCTATAAACCGAACGTCGTTCGTTTTAAAGACTTTCGGCTTATAGAATACTATTGGCTTTCTATAAACCGAACTAGAGTCGAGTCCCCATTCATAAGAAATTCTTATGAATGAGGAGGGACTCTAGTTAGGTTTATAGAATGCCAATAGTATTCTATAAGCCGAAAGTCTTTAAAACGAACGACGTTCGGTTTATAGAATGCATGTAATGCTATTGCTGTTCTATAAGCCGAATGTCTTTCGGCTTATAGAACAGCAATAGCATTACATGTATTCTATAAACCGAACGTCGTTTGTTTTAAAGACTTTCGGCTTATAGAATACATGCTGCTATTGGCTTTCTATAAACCGAAAGAGTCCCCATTCATACGAATAGGTCAATTGACCTATTCGTATGAATGGGAACTCAATTTCGGTTTATAGGAAGCTAATAGCATTACATGCATTCCATAAACCGAAAGTCATTCATGTCGGTTTATGGAATGTAGTACAATGCTATTGGTATTGTATAAACCGACTCTATTTCGGTTTAGAATGCCAATAGCACGAATGGACGAATGGACGAATGAACGAATGATTTTCGTTTATTAACCATTCGTTCATTCGGATTTTGTTAGTTAAAATTTTTGTTATTCGTTTTTCGGACGAATGGACGAAAATGCTATTTTCGTCCGAAAATGCATTCGTCCGAAAACGAATGCACATGTCTATTAGGTAGTGTCAGCTTTTCTAGTACCATATCTGCTCAAATATAAGACGATGCTGATTATAAGACATGCAAAAACAATTGTTTGGACAGCACCCCAGAACCGGTAAATGTTGCACAGAGCACCACTGAAGCGATCAAAATTTTCATTGCCTGATTATAAGATGACCCCCCAAACTTTGGATATTCCATTAGGGCATTTTTGAATATAAGACTACCCTATAGGAAAAAAGCTGTACTTGTATATATTCACATGTAAATTGCTTTTTCATATTTAATAAGAATGATGATATAAAAAAAATGCATTTCTTGTTTTTATTTTCTTTTATTTGCCCATCTGCTGCAGATGTAGCCAATGCATTGCCCTCACAACCATCTGCCCACCAGACTTAACTAATGCTGCCTCCCCCCCTTTCCCCCAGACCTAGCCAATCCTGCCTCCCCCTCCCTCCCCCAGACTTACCTAATGCCGCCTCCCTCTACCCCGGACTTACCGAATGCTGCCTCCCCCTCTCCCTCTACACCAGACTTACCAATTGCTGCCTCCCCTCTCCCTCCCCCAGACTTACCGAATGCTGTCTTCCCCACCAGGTCCCCCTGCAACTCTGCGACCTGGATCTCAGTCTTATAATCAGACCTCTATTTGAGGTCTGGTTATAAGACGAACCTTGAATGTAAGACGAGGAGCATTTTTCAGAGCATTTGCATCTTATATGCGAGAATATACAGTATTTCTATTCCTGATCCTTTAACTTAAATGAGGCAAAGGTTAAAAAAAATGTCCTTTGTTACTCAAGCAAATTTGAGTATATCTTAATGTATATCTTAATAGATACATGCGGGATTACTCTCTGGAGTGCTGAGACACAGCAGGACTGGAACATGGCAATCAGAGCTATTGCAGAGTGAGACTCTCATTTTGCATGGGATCAGCAGAGGGGACATACCAGGCTTTCCAGTCATCTATTAATGTCTTATTTTTTTTTTTGCTATCGGGTTGTGATTTACCACCATTCAGGGCTGGCCTTAAGTGTTCCTGCGCCCTGTGCGGACCTCCCCCGTGGCGCCCCCCCCGTCTCTTTCCTCTCCCTCCATGTATATGTCTCTCCCTTTCCATGTTTGTTCCTTGCTATGTCTGTCTCGCCCCCTCTTTCCCCATATCTGTTCTCTCTCCCCCTCCCCCCATATCTGTTCTCTCTCCCCCTTCTCCCCATATCTGTTCTCTCTCTCCCCCTCCTCCCCATATCTGTTCTCTCTCTCCCCCTCCTCCCCATATCTGTTCTCTCTCTCCCTTTCCGTTTTCTTTACTCCCCCCTCCTCTGTTCTCTTCTCTCCCCCTCCTGTTCTTTTCTCCCTCCCCCTTTCTCTGTTCTCTCTCCCCCTTTCTCTGTTCTGTCTCTCCCCCTCCCTTTGTTCTGTCTCTCCCTCTTCCCTCATTCTGTCTCCCCCCTCAACTGTTCTCTCTCTCTCCCCCTCCCCTGTTCTGTCTCTTCCCCCCTCCCCTGTACTGTCTCTTCCCCCTCCCCTGTACTGTCTCTTCCCCCCTTCCCTATTCTCTCTCCCCCTCCCCTGTACTGTCTCTTTCCCCCCCCCCTGTACTGTCTCTTCCCCCCTCCCCTGTTCTCTCTCTCTCCCCCCTCCCCTGTACTGTCTCTTCCCCCTCCCCTGTACTTCCTCTGCCCCTTCCCCTTGTTCTGTCTCTTCTCCCCTCCCCTCCCCTGTACTGTCTTATCCTCCCTCCACTGTACTGCCTCTGCCCCCTCCCCTGTTCTGTCTCTTCTCCCCTCCCCTCCCCTCCCCTGTACTGTCTCTTCCCCCCTCCCCTGTACTGTCTCTGCCCCCTCCCCTTGTTATTTTCTGTCAGTGAGGGGGCGGAGCTCACCAGTGAGAGGTGTAGCTCCGCCCCCACCCTGCTTCACGGTGATTATGCAGGGTATTGGATTTCCGATACCCTGCACAATCACTGTGTGTGGGCATGGTGGGGGCGGAGCTACACCTCTCACTGGTGAGCCCCGCCCCCTCCACCGGCAAACCTTTTTTTTAAACTTTTTGTTTGTTAGTCGGGCGGGCGCCCCCTGGGGTGTTGCGCCCTGTGCGATCGCACTGGTCTCACACCCCTAAGGCCGGCCCTGCCACCATTCATTGTTTGCTGAATATATCTTGTTTATTTAAAGGACAACTAAACATTATTTTTCACTAGTGCTTTTAACATTGAAGGACAAGTGAAAAAGTAGAACACCCTAGTCTGAGAATAAACTGGTATGTACATTCAATTTTAATCTCTGACTAGTTTATCCTTTGGCCAGCAGCTGCCATGCTACCATGGGACGCAGGAAGACTGGGCTGGTCAGCGACTGGCTCTCTCTTTGCGAGTGCTTAGAGAGATTCTTGTTTTCGCATGGGATAAGCAGAGGAGACCTAACATCAGTGGTGTATCTTGATTTTGTGCTGCCCTAGGCAGACAAAATCCGGGCACCCCCCTACCCAAGCTGCACACCCACGTTACACACCTAAGACATGCCCCATCATTCAGACTCACATCAAGCTCACACTCCCATCACACTCAGTCACACACTCCTACTCCCATCACGCACACTCTGACTCCCATCACACTCAGTCACACACACTGTCTCCCATCACACACACTCTGACTTCCATCACACTCAGTCACACACACTGTCTCCTATCACACACACTCTGACTTCCATCACACTCAGTCACACACAGTCTCCCATCACACACACTCTGACTCCCATCACACTCAGTCACACACACTGTCTCCCATCACACACACTCTGATTCCCATCACACTCAGTCACACACACACACACACACACACTGTCTCCCATCACACACACTCTGACTCCCATCACACTCAGTCACACACACTGTCTCCCATCACACACACTCTGACTCCCATCACACTTAGTCACACACACTGTCTCCCATCACACACACTCTGACTCCCATCACACTCAGTCACACACACTGTCTCCCATCACACACACTCTGACTCCCATCACACTCAGTCACACACACTGTCTCCCCTCACACACACTCTGACTCCCATCACACTCAGTCACACACACTGTCTCCCCTCACACACACTCTGACTCCCATCACACTCAGTCACACACACACACACACAGTCTCCCATCAGCACTTACCTTTCCCTGGCAGGCAGGCAGCATGGTCCCTCCATGCTGCCTGTTCGGCTTCCCGGCGATTGTGCCGACAGGTCACGTGACCGGGCGCGCGTATGACGTCAGCGCGCCCGTCACGTGACTGTCGGCACTTCCGTGTCGGCTCACTGCACGAGGAGCCGAACAGGCAGCACGGAGGTTTCTCTGTGCTGCCTGTTCGGCTCCCCGTGGAGCCTGGCAGGCAGAGCGATGGTGAGGGGGGAATCTTCCAATCCCCTCTCACCTCCGTCTCTGCCTGAAAGCGCGGTGGGGTTTTTTTGTTTTTTTTTAAAGAGCCGGATTTTTTTTTTTTTACATTTTTTTTTTCCAGTGCTGGGGGGCGCCCCCCAAAATTTGCCGCCATAGGCTTCCGCCTAGGATGCCTCACGGTAAATACAGCACTGCCTAACATGCACAGTAGTGCTGACCTTTGGCCTCTGAAGCCCTGCCTCCCATAAGGTTGGGAGGTATGCAATGGACACATTAAAAAAAAAAAATCTCCTTTCTTGTGCATTTGTTGCAATCCTCCTGACACAATGTATGAATATTATTTTTTTTGTATTTCTATGGTATAAACAATATTTAGGTGATGCACTACCATTCAAGTTCAGTATACAGCTTAAAGTGAGACAGCTAGAAAGGAGTGCATTGATTTCCCTTGGCTGGATGGTTACTTTAACCCTTTTGCACAGTGCTGATAGCTCTGTTTGCTCAAGGCATGATGCCTGAGTAATGCTATCACAAAATGCCACAATGCAAATCAATGAATTCCTGACAGTGCTACTCAGATAATACAGAGGTAAAACATAAAGTATTTATATTACTGCAACTCTTTTAAATCGATCTGTAGTCACAAGAATTTGCTTTGTCATATTAGCTAGTAAATGCTACATTAAAATATCTATCTCTATATATATCTATCTATATATATAGATGAACAATCAACCAACCAATACATGCTACAACATTTCAGGCTTAAAACATAGCCCTTTGTCAAGCTCATTTATATATATATATGGACCTGGACCAGGCTGGACCTGTAGTTGTGGGAGGGGCTTGGTTTCCCTTCTTAAGTGACGCCGGACCTCTCCTCACTACAGTTTCAAGTCTGGCAATTTGCCCCCCCCCCCCCCCCCCCACTCCCTTTTATCATAGTTTTTTTCTCATATTTTGATATAGGGTGAGCCCTCTTTTATTACAGGCCTACCACATCGTCGGTACATGTGGCTGCACATATAATAGCTGCCACACATGGAGAAGCTGTAAGGAAGTGTGTAGAGAACTGTAGCTGTTCAGAAAATGTTACCTGAGAGAGGGTGCGTGAGTAGCACATTGCATCAATTAACACGTACAAACAAATGCTGTAAGTAGCTATTGCTGTTTGCAGTACAAATCATTGTCACTGTAGTAGCAGATATGTTTTAGCACATGTATATAGGTGTATAACTGCAGATCTCAATATACTTGGATAGATAGATAGATAGATAGATGTGTATAGTTAGATGTATATGTGTAACTAAGTTAACATGCACAGATGATTATTGATAGTAAACCAATTCCAATGCTCTACTCATATCCTTCAGATACTCCGATATCAAGAGGCAGAGTAAGAGGACATTACCCAGGGCAGCCGCCACCACCAGACACCTTGGTGGTGGCTCTCCAGAGCCAGCTAACCTGATGGAGTTTGAGGAGCAGGGCCCCCATTCCCATGACTCTCCCTCTCCCCGTATCCCTTATCTATCCTCCCTCTCCCCATATATCTTCCTTCTCCCCCATCTCTGTTCTCATCTGTTTTCTCCCCCCTCTTTTGTTTTCTCCCTCTCCCACATTTGTTCTCACCCCCTCCTAACCCCATCTCTGTTCTCTCCCCAATTTCTGTTCTCTTCCTCTTCTACCCCATCTCTGTTCTCTCCCCCATCTCTGTTCTTTCCCCCTCCTACCCAGTGCTGTATTTACCGCGAGTCATCGTAGGCGGATGCCTAGGGCAGCAAATTTTGGGGGGCGGCGCCCCCCAGCACTGAAAATAAAAAAAATAAAAAAATAAAAAAAAAAAAAAAAACCCGGCCCTTTAAAAAAATAAAGACCGCGCTTGCAGGCAGAGACGGAGGTGAGAGGGGATCGGATGATCCCCCCTCACCATCGCTCTGCCTGCCGGGCTGCACGGGGAGCCGAACAGGCAGCACAGAGAAACCTCCGTGCTGCCTGTTTGGCTCCCCGTGCAGTGTGCCAACACGGAAGTGCCGACAGTCAAGTGACGGGCGCGCTCGGTCACGTGACCTGTCGGCACAATCGCCGGGAAGCCGAACAGGCAGCATGGAGGGACCATGCTGCCTGCCACTAGCCACCAAGGAAAGGTAAGTGCTGATGGGAGACTGTGTGTGTGTGTGTGTGACTGAGTGTGATGGGAGTCAGAGTGTGTGTGATAGGAGACAGTGTATGTGACTGAGTGTGATGGGAGTCAGAGTGTGTGTGATGGGAGACACTGTGTGTGACTGAGTATGATGGGAGTCAGAGTGTGTGTGATGGGAGACCGTGTGTGTGACTGAGTGTGATGGGAGTCAGAGTGTGTGTGATGGGAGACCGTGTGTGTGACTGAGTGTGATGGGAGTCAGAGTGTGTGTGATGGGAGACCGTGTGTGTGACTGAGTGTGATGGGAGTCAGAGTGTGTGTGATGGGAGACAGTGTGTGTGACTGAGTGTGATGGGAGTCAGAGTGTGTGTGATGGGAGACAGTGTGCGTGACTGAGTGTGATGGGAGTCAGAGTGTGTGTGACTGAGTGTGATGGGAGTAGGAGTGTGTGACTGAGTGTGATGGGAGTGTGTGTGTGATGGGAGTATGAGCTTGATGTGAGTCTGAATGATGGGGCATGTCTTAGGTGTGTAACGTGGGTGTGCAGCTTGGGTAGGGGGGTGCCCGGATTTTGTCTGCCTAGGGCAGCACAAAATCAAGATACACCACTGCTCCTACCCCATCTCTGTCCTCTCCCCCTCCTACCCCATCTCTGTTCTGTCCCCCTCCTACCCCATCTCTGTTCTGTCCCCCTATCTGTTCTCTCCCCCTCTTCCTCCGTTCTCCTCCATTTCTGTTTTCTCCCCCTCCTCTGTTCTCTCCCCTTCCACTCCATCTCTGTTCTCTACCCCCCTCCCCTGTTCTCTCCCCCCTCCCCTGTTCTCTCCCCTTCCACCCCATCTCTGTTCACCCCCTGTTCACTGCAACTCCATCACCCCTTCCACCCCATCACCCCCTGTTCACTCTCCCCCTCCCCTGTTCGCTCCACCCTCTCCTGTTCTCTCTCCCCCTCCCCTGTTCACTCCCCCCTCCCCTGTTCTCTCTCCCCCTCCCCTGTTCACTCCCCCGTCCCCTGTTCACTCTCCCCCTCCTCCCCTGATCTCCCCAGTATGTATGTATGTATGCATGAACTGTGTGTGAGAGTATACATGGATGTATGCGGTGTTGGCACTTTGACGTCTGCAACTTGGTTTCATGCCGTAAATTGGGCACTCAGACATTCACCCTCACTGGTATAGATGGACATAGATGGACAGTAATATGACATCTACATACTTGTGTCCTTAAGTGATTAGAATGTTTAACTCCTCATAGTTTCAATCACGAGCAATGATGTAGCTTAAGTTACTGTTATGTAACCAGTCAATTAATCAGGAAATAGCTATGATAAATGCAAAAACAGTGTTAGATTAAAAAGGATTTATATTAGCTGAATGTCATTGTACAGTAGCAAGGAATTCTGCAATTTTCTAATCATCTTCCTTCTTTTCCTCCAGTAACATCTGTTGAGGAGGAGGATGCTCCTATTCTCCGCCTCTTGGCGTGAGCGCGAACACGTCCTCCCACACAGATCTCTACCTATATTATATAGTTTTTGAATGGTATTTTTTTAAAGTACCTTTCAAAAGATACCCACTAGTTTATTTCCAAAAAACAGAGACTTGGAATAAATACTTTTGCAACGCTGCCGTGTCTCTCTCTCACACATGTTGTGTCTCTCTCTCTCTCACACACACACACACCGTCTCTCTCTTTCTCACACACCTTATCTCTCTCTCTCTCACACACCATATCTCTCTCTCTTTTTCTCACACACCGTCTCTCTCTCACACACACTGTCTCTCTCTCTCTCTTATGTCAACTAATTAAAATGAATGCATTATACATCAATTTGTATGATAATGAGCTAAGTGCTTAAATAATATACCTAAATGTATACAACCTTATAGTGCCTTAAAAAATAATAAGATATTTAAAAATGGATACCTTAATTACAACATATTTACTTAGAATAAAGCATAACCCCACAAAAATTGTAAAAAAGTAATATATATAAATACAATACATATATAGCTATTTGAATATATATATATATATATATATATATATATATATATATATATATATGTGTGTGTGTGTGTGTATATATATATATATATATAAAAACATATATATATTGAAAGAAGAAAGAATACATTGTCTGCATTGTATGTTTCAATGTTTGCTTTTTCCCAAGGAGGGTCAATGACCAGCTAAAGTGACTGCAATATAGAGAAAATCAATATTACATTCCACTGAGTACATTCCATATGCATGTGATTTTTTTTTCTCCTCAATAAATGTATATATATAATTCTTTAACTTATGTTAACCAAACTGTTTGTAATTTAACGATAACCCCTTACATACCCTCCCTTCCCCACCGGGGTTGTCTGATGTTTTCAGAGCCCAGTTATGAAAGTTCACTAAAGGAGAACATTTAAATTCAAGCTGGAATGATCATACATAATGTTATTCTAATTTTCTCTGTCTTGCCCTCATGATCATTTTTAATTTGTTAGAATGACCTTGGGGAACTGGCATTAAATCGTTTTTTGAAGGACCTCCTTGGGCCACTGAATCAGGTTTTACAAGGTCACATTATTAGCTATGTGTTGACCTTGAGCTTTCCAGCTGGGAATGGTAAAAACAGGTGGCTACACACCATTTTCTCAGCCTTTGCTCGTTAAAGGGGCAGTACATTTTATTTTCAAGAGTTAGTAAAAACGGAGTTGCATCACTGTCCAAGTTTTTTATGCCGTGTTTCTCCAGTGAGTACTACAAACAAATCTTGCTTATCTCCCCTTGGTGTAGTGTGGACACATTGCTGTTTTATACAGGCACGCTTATACAATGATATATAGAATACAAAGATTTCAGGGTATATACACCACAGAGCAATCTACATATTTCTGAAGTATTCATTTGTCATAAGCTTTCCTGAATACAAAAGGCACTGTGGTCACTCTATACTGAGGTTAGATTCAATGAATGGATCTAGTCAGTGAGCATAAACAGGGTGCTCATTAATCTTACTCGTAGACGGGCAAAACTATGCTCAGGGTCCCACAACACCATTTTTTGATATGTTGTATATCAGTGTCTTTGCGGCTATCCTATTTCCCCTCCCACTTCCAATCTATAGCTGCGACCATCAGCCATGTTTCCAGGCACACCTAGGTGTTCCACATGCTGCAGATAGAGCATGCAAAGTGAGGCACGACAGTATTAAAGATCCAAATAATTAGTCATGGTAGGTCCTATTTCATTTTAGTACATGATGGGAAATTTTCATGGCATCTAACATGTGTCCCAAGAAAATATAGTCCACACCAAGAAGATTGCAAAAGGTTAGGAATCACTGTTATACACATATATGGATAATCTGTTACCTAAAGCAGTAATGGTGGTGAATAGACAAGGGAATGGCAAAAATCAAGCATTAATGGAAATATTTTCCAATTTGTATATTCTTCCATTTTGGCTATTATTACTTTGCAAATACCCATCTCCTTTCACCACTGTCCACTCTTTAATGAACATATTAATTAGCTCATTGGCTTTTCAAGTTAATGGCTAGAGAAAAGTACATAAAGGGCAATGACCTTAAGAACCAAAGTAGGAAACTGGTCCCACAAATTGCTTTCCATCAGTGTTAATGCCCTCTAACATATCGTTCTTTGCGGGAAATCATAGTTTGAATTGCTGCTATAAACACTATGATATAGTTAATACAACACAAACATGTAATTGTAAAGGAATATACTTGGAGCAGTGTCTCTATGGAAATGTATAATCAGTGTCAGAATTTCCACTAACCTTGCAAACGTGTATGCTGACTGTAGAAAAGCATGTTTAATAGGAGCATGCTGGGTATTTACTAATTAACTTCTTTACTAGTAAATGGCACTAACACTTGTAGATTTAACAGATTTACCAGATTTTCTATTGTACAAAAAGAGGGGTTTTAACATCTTTCCAGGGCCGGTGCCACCGTAAGGCTGCTTAGGCAGCTGCCTTAGGGCGCTGCAGCAACGGAGGTGCCAGCCCTGGGGGGGAGGGGAAATGCCGGTAGAGGCACTGGCTGGGGAGATGATCTCCCCTCACCAGCCCTCAACACGGCCGGAGTGCAGGACCCTGGGAGGGGCCGGATCTTATCGGGTGCGAGGTCCGCCCCCTCCCCTCGAAGCAGAGCAGCGTCTGCTTCAAGGGGAGCCGAGCTGCATGAGCTCTATGTGACAGAGCTCGCGCTACCTGTGTGGAGTGATAATGCAGGGCATACCCACCTCCCCACAGAGAAGGGGAAGTGGGGAGAGAAGAGAGATGGGGTGGAAGGGGAGAGAACAGAGGAGGGGGAGAAAACAGAAATGGGGGGAGAACAGAGGAAGAGGGTGAGAGAACAGACATGCGGGTAGGAGGGGGAGAGAACAGAGATGGAGGTAGGAGGGGGGAGAGAACAGAGGAAGAGGGGGAGAAATAGAAAAACATCACAAATCTTTCACCTCAGTAATACTTCCTCCTTCACATGGTCGGAATTTTCAGAGAGCATTAAGGGAATCTATGGACTTCATTCATGAAAGAGGGATTTGCAGGGAATTGCGAATGTTATTGTTTAAAATGTTGTTACTAATATTTACGAAAATTGAGAAAATAAACATATAAAAACATGGGTCACGTTTTGTTTTCCATTTGTTTCTTCGTCCGGGTGTATCCATTACTAGCAGGGGTTATGACATCAGTGCAAACGTACTACTTAGGACATAAATGACAGCATATAAACTACGTAGCTGATGCTTAACTGGCAAGGGAATATAAGTAGTGTTAATAGTTATATTAGTGCTGCAGGCAATTGTCAAAGGATATGGTGTCACGGGAGCTGGGTAGCTCAGTATCACAGAAGCCCCATGAATTTAAATGCTGTTTATGTTGTGTTCATATTCTGTGCACTGTATAATTGTTATTCCCTGTGTTATTGGTTAGCTGTCCTATGCTGCCATGGTTTAAATGGAATAACTCTGTCTGGTCCTATTCCAATTATGTTTCTATTGTTTCATCAAAGTGTTATCTTGATCTTCAGTTGTATATAAGTTATGTCATTTGTACAATCAGCTAACGGAGATACCCAGTCGGGGTACCCAGAGGTCTGTTACATTTGGTATCAGTGGCGGGATTGTACCCTTGACTATGGGACATCCAAACCACCGCCGGAACCTCAGTGCTTAAACATCGGATGGAGAAGAGGTGCCAAGGGCTTAAATGCAGCGCCCTGAAGGATCTCTTGGAAGCCTTGTTGATCAAGGAACTTATGGAAGGCCAGCCTTCATTCCTCCGAGGCTACACATATGTCGGCCCTCTATGGATCTAACCCTTCCCTGGAGGTGATCACCCAAGTTTTATAGCGATGTCACTGAGTTACAACGCAGCTGGGGTGAGCCTGCCCCTGCGGCGGTCCAAGACCCACATTGTAGAAAACTTACTCCGCTTTTAAAAAATTCAACGAGGCGGAGGAGGAGGTCAACCATTTTCTTTAAAATATTTGAGAGACAATGCAGATTACGAATGGTGGACCGACTGGGTGACCCTATTGGTGAGCAAGCTTACCTGGAGAGCTGCGGAAGCCTACCAAGCGGTGGCCACAGTGGAATGCAATGACTATGAGGAAGTCAAGTACCGACTCCTCTCCCATTACGTTATCACCCCGAGGCACATCAGATAAAGTTCTGCAGTTTACAGAGAAAAGAAGGACAAATGTTCACCAAGGGGCAACATCAAATGGCTAAGTCTGTGGAGAGTTGAATATCCAGATGCCAAGCCGCTGGTCGGACATACCCAGAGGGACTGTCCAAAAAAATGTTCCACCACCCTGGGGTCCATGGATTCCTCGGCCTCCCATGCCCACCAGAGGAGCAGCTCACTGTATGGATTTTGCTGCTAACTCCACGGGGTGCGCTATTGAGGATATTAGGGTGTTACATGAAGCTGACTCCATTTAAGCAGCTTCCCTGGATAACAGGAAGCACCATCGGCAAGATTTTTGAGTCAAGGGCCAAGCCGCTAAAGGATTACGTTATAGTGAAGTCACCATTACCCTTGTACAGCCTTGGCGGGTGACCCACAGTGAACAGTCTATAGCCATCGGGGTCACATTAGGTACTGTGCTCTGCATACCAACGGCACTGGTTCAACTGGGGCACCAGCACTAAGGACGGGGAGTTGGGTCATGCCTAATTTACCTTTGGATCTACTACTGGGCAATGATTTGGGCTATTTAACTTTAGCAACAAGCAAGGGGCTGGTGACTCATTCCCAGATGGGGACCTGGTAAGACACAAACCCTCTGACCTACCTTCCCCAGACCGACCTCCAAACCCTAACAAGTTTCACCTGCCCATTCCCCTACCCTGGCAGCCCCCGTGGAGTTCCTCCAAGAGACGCTGACTGATCCTACCCTAGCCCCCTTCTGTGACAGAGCCGGGGCTAAACCCGGAGGGTTGGATGGGGACCAAACAGAATGGGACCAGGGCCGGTTGTATCAACTCACAGAAGGGAAGAAAGCTATCGCTATCCGCAAGTGGCAGCTTGGTGCCCCAGAAGTATATGAGCGAGCTGCTCCGCATTGGGCATGACATACCCATAGCAGGGTACCTCGGTGTGACCCGGACCCATCATTGCCCCACCCCCTTTTGGCCAGGGGTGGGGCTTCCCCAGGAGATCATGTTCGATCAACGGCTGAGATGACTCACCTCTGAGGAGTTTGGAAGCTCTGTGGCATCAAACTTCTCTAGAGTGCCAAGTATCATCCCCAGACCAATGGACTGTGTGAAAGGTTCAATGGAACTCTGAAGCAGTTGCTTCACCGGTTCGCAACCTCTCACCATGACTGGGAAAATCACCTGTCACACCTATCACACCTTCTGTTTGCCTACTGGGAGTACCCCAGGAATCAACCAGCATCTCTCCTTTTGAGTAACTGTACGGTAGATGGGTAAGGGGACCCTTAGACCTAGTGAGTGCCTACTGGGAGGGGGAGGTGGATCCCAAGGGAACCTCCATGGTAGAATATGTCCTAGCCTTTAGGGACAGGTTGAAGGAACTCACTGACTTAGTGCATGAGAACCCTTGAGCTGCGCAGGGACGGCAGAAAAGATTGCCTCTGTAATCTGCAGATAGGGCAAAAAGTTCTTGCCCTTAAGCCTACCAATCCGGATAAATAAACAAGCCACTTGGCAGGGGCCCTATAGGGTAGGGAAACGCTTTTGTGACACTACCTACCTGGTAGCCAAGTGTTCAGATGAAAAGGTCCAGAGAATGTTTCATGTGAACATGCTCAAGACATATCAGGAACGGCCTGAGGAGGTAGCCGCCAGCAGCGGAGGACTCAGAGAGCTTTCCACTGCCGGAGCTGCCCCAGCGTATCAAGACTCAGGCAGGGGTAAAGATGGTGCAGATTGATGGACATTTAGGGGCAACTCAGGTAGAACAAGCCCAGCAAGTCCTTGTGACTCTCTAGGAGATGTTATCAGTGGTACCTGGCTACACAGAAGCCTCGGTCCCAAGGCATTGAGGGATGGGATGTTAGCCAAGTTGTAGGAAATGCTAGACATGGGGGTTATTGAGCACTCTCACAGACCCTGGTCATCCCCGGTTGTATTAGTCCCCAAAAAGGATGGATCCACTCGGTTCTGTGTGGACTATCACAAGCTTAATGAAAGGACGACCACAGACGCTTTCCCTAGGGTGGATGAGACACATAGTGGGGGGTAACTACCTGACCACCATTGATCTCTGCAAGGGGTATTGGCAGATTCTGTTGGAGTCGGAAGCGATTCCAAAGTCTGTGTTCATCACCCCATATTGCCTTTATCAGTTTAGGGTCATGCCATTCAGGATGAAGAATGCTCTGGTGACCTTCCAACAGATAATCACCCATCTCCTTGATGGTCTCCAAGATTTTGCATGTGCCTACCTAGATGATGTGGCCATTTACAGTAATACTTCAGAGGACCACCTCCAGCATCTAGCCACTGTGCTGGAACGTATCCAAACCGCAGGGTTGACCCTCAAGCTGGAGAAATGTAGTATAGGTATGTCCGAGGTACAGTATCTCGGACACCGGGTAGGCAGCAGATGGCAGCCTGCAAAAATTGACACAGTCGTTAACTGGCCATCCCCCTGTACTAAAACCCAGGTTCTCGCCTTCCTTGGCACAGCTGGGTACTATAGGAAATTTGTCCCTGACTACAGCACCATAGCCAAACCTCTGATGAACATGACAAAAAATAACCTCCCCAGACCTGTCCACACAGATACATCACTGTTTGGACTGGGAGCAGTACTAAGCCAGGTGGGGACAGACAACAGCGACTATCCCATTGCCTACATCAGAAGGAAACTATTGCCCCAGGAGGTAGTCTATGCTGCAGTGGAGAAGGTGTATCTCGCCTTGGTATGGTCATTGAAGAAATTACAACCTTACCTGTACAGACGCTCCTACACCATATTCACAGATCACAACCCACTGATTTGGTTAAACCGGGTTGCTGGGGATAATGGCCAATACCGACCGGGGAAACAAAATGGGAAAGGTGATGGACTCTCTCGAGAGAGAGACCAACATGGAACCATAAATCTCCCGGACAGCCCCGAGATCATTATGATACAATATAAAACACTGCCAGACAAGTTGTGTGCTTTCCCAAGTTCCAATACCATCTTACTTGGAGGAAAGTCTGCCCCTCTTGACCCTCTAGTCTCATACTCTATCAGGGCTGCCAGATCTGGCTGTAATGCTCCAGATGGAACTGAGCTTGGAAGAGCCCCTTCTCCATTAAAGTGATCTGTTGTATTAACTTCTCTACATCCCTCCAGTTTACTGAATTCTTGCTTTTCCACCCCTGTACTATTAGCATTTTCATAGCCACGATTATCTGCACCACTAAATACCTATGATGCTTGGGTAAAACTTCCAAGCCCGAGTGGAGCATCGCCCATTCTAGATTGGGAACCATAGAGCACTTTGTCAACTCTGTTATAACTGAGAAAATCTTCTCCCAAGTATTTCTCAATTGTTGTTATATTAGAGAGTCTAATCCTAAAAAAATTTCAGCGGAACAGAGAAAACGCCGTATGAGTGAAATAGAAATCAGAGGGGCGATTGAAGGACTCAAATTGAACAAGGCCCCAGGACCTGATAGGTATTCTAATCTGTTTTATAAGAATTTGGCTGCTATTATAGTACCCCAGTTAAAAACTACTTTTATTGATATCCAGATTAGCAGTTCCTTTCCATCGGAAATGCTCCAGGCGGTCATAGCTCCTATACCAAAACAAGATAATGATAAAACATGTGTATCCAACTTTCGCCCCATATCTGTTATCAATATAGGCACAAACATCTACTACGCAGTCCTCGGTAACAGAATGAGATTTGTTGTAGAATCTATTATACACCCGAAACAAACAGGCTTTGTTAAGGGGCGTCACGCTTGTGGGAATACCCGCAAGGTAATAGATATAATTGAATATGTTACTTCCCATAAGATTCCTACTATAATGATGGCATTGGTTGGGGAGAAGGCCTTTGACCAAGTTGACTGGGGATTCCTAGAGGAGGTCCTAAGGGAGTTCAGCTTCGGGGAGACCTTGGTAGGCTTGGTCATGGCCTTATACACCCCCCCCCCCCCCCTGCTAAAATAGTTGGACAGGGGTTCACACCAGACTGGTTCCAGATTTGGAATGGGACTAGACTTGGCCCCCATGTTGTATATATTAGCTTTGGACCCCCCTGCGGTTAGGATAAGACACTCATCATATTAACCCCTAAGTGACATGACTTTTTTGGCTTGTCCGACGCTTTGTGACATGGGCTGTTTTAACATTTCTGAGGTGTTTGTGTTTTGCTGTAATTTATTTCTGTCTCATTTAGTGTACCCGCACAAACTATATATCGTTTTTATCGTTATAAGAAGGGCTTTCTTTTGATACCATTATTTTGATAATAGCATATAATTTAATGTAAAAAAAATTATAAAATATGGCAAAAAAAATTAATTTTTTTTTCATGACTTTTATTTGAAAAATCGTATACTCATGTACAAGAGATAACAAAAAAATACTGCTAAATAGTTTCTAATATATGTCCTGAGTTCAGAAATAGCCCATGTTTTATGTTTTTGTGCTTTTTTATTCATGTTACAGGGCCAGAACTATAAGTAGTGCAAAGCTATTTTAAAATCCTTTTTTTCAAAATTAGCGATAGTGACATTGTAACACTGATATCTGTACTAAATCCACGAATGACCCCCAACATGTACATATTTTTGAAAACTAGACCACTCAGGGCATTTAACTTGGGGTATTTTGACACATTTCATGTAGCCATTTTACCACCAATCTTTGCCAAAGTTTGTAGCAAAAAATCTTTTTTTTTTATTTTTCACATAGATTGCAATTTAGGCAAACATTACCTTAAAATGTGAAGGGGTATTTCCAAATAACACCTCAATATGTGTTCAGCAACATCTCCTGAGTACAGGGATACCACCCATGCACAGGTTTGTTGGTTTGTTTTGGGGCTAAAAACTATTCTACCCCACAAAGCCATATATTTTTTAAAACTAGATACCCTAGGGTATTTCAAATGGTAGTATTTTAACACTTTCCATGCACTAATTATACTACCAGCCTATGTCAATGTTTTGGGTAGTAATTTTTTTTCACATACATTGTACTTTGGGCATGAATTCACAGATCCTGTTATATGTCAGTGCCAAACAACACCTTAATATGTGTTCAGCAACATCTCCTGTGTACAGGGATACCACCCATGTGTAGGTTAGTTAGATTATTTGGGGGTTAAAAGGCCACATTTGAGAGGTGCGCTTTATGGTTTTTCAACTTGGAATTCTGACATGCAGAAAACCTGCGCCCATGTTCCATTTGGGACATTTGTGAAGCCAGAATGTGTATTTTACCCCACAAAACCATACATTTTAGCAAACTAGACACCCTAGGGTATTTCAAATGATAGTATTTTAACACTTTCCATGCACTAATTCTACCACCAGCCTTTGTCAAATTTTAGGTTAGTAGTTTTTTAATGTTTTGTTTCCACATACATTGTCATTCGAGCATGAATTCACAGATCCTGTTATGTGTCAGTGCAAAACAACACCCCAATATGTGTTCAGCAACATCTCCTGAGTACAGGGATACCACCCATGCATAGGTTTGTTGGGTTGTTTGGGGGCTAAAAGGCCACGTTTAGGGGGGGTGCATTTCCAACTTGGAATTTTGACATGTAGTCTGCCTGCGCCCGTGTTCCATTTGGGACACTTTTGAAGCCTGTCAAAGAATTTTACCCCGTAAAACCGACTAGTGAGGCAATCAGAAACACTTTCTGAGCATAGGAAGCGAAAAATTTGCTTCCTATGCTCGTTTTTCAATGCCCGTCGTTTTAAAGGCACTGTGCCTTTAAAACCGGCATTTCTATCGCTCTCCGGAGCGATCGAAATGCCTAAGGGCATTTTTTTAGTATTGTACGATGCTTCCATATGGAAGCATCGTTACAATGCCGCTTGAGCACTGAAAGCGGAAAAACTCCGCTCTCAGTGCTCGTTTTGACACAGGACGGACTAGATCCGTCCTGTGTCACTAACGCCTCGGCACACAGGACGGACCTAGTCCGTCCTGTGTCGCCAAGGGGTTAAAGGAATCAGTATTGAAGAACGTGAGTTTAAGATAACCTCTTCGCAGACAATGTACTGCTGTCCCCTTTCCGACCCAGCAAGTTCAATAGAATGGGTTCTGAAAGAGATTAAGAGTTATGGAAGATTCTCTAATTATAAACTGAATCTGGGCAAGTCACTGAAAATGCCTTTGAGATTCTAGCTTTTAATTACCCCTTTAGATGGGAAGTGAATCACTTGAAATATCTGGGTATAGAGATTATGAGCTATGAGGGTATAGAGCCAAAATTATGGAGCTGAACTATGCTCCTTTGTTGAAAGACTTGCAGCAGCGGCCCTTACCAGGTCAGATAGGAGTTTCAGTGCAGAGATAGAAGAGGTGTCTGGTTGCATGTTGTTATTCATTGTGCAGTGTGAGAACAGATCTAAAAACAAAGAAATAAAAATTGGAACAAGTACTGAACAATGACAAAAGGGGACTTAAGCAATGCACTGCAGAATAAGAAAAGGATTTGAGTAGGAACTGCAGTATAAACAAAGAGTTTTAGCAGGGACTGTAGAAAATGCAGAGGTAGGGATAGAGAGAGTTAAAGGGGTGAGGCCTTAGGTAAGGGTAACTAAGCAAGAACACCCTAGAGAGGGTGACTAAACCAGGAATAACCTAGAGAGGGTGACTAAAGCAGGAACACCCTAGACAGGGTGAGGAAGGCAGGAACATTCTAGAGAGGGTGTCTAAGGCAGGAACACCCTGGAGAGGGTGACTAAACCAGGAATAACCTAGAGAGGGTGACTAAAGCAGGAACACCCTAGACAGGGTGAGGAAGGCAGGAACATTCTAGAGAGGGTGTCTAAGGCAGGAACACCCTGGAGAGGGTGACTAAGGCAGGAACACACTCATAGGCGTGCGCACGGGGTGTGCCGGGTGTGCCTGGGCACACCCTAATCCAGGGCCGTCTTTAACGCGGGGCAAACGGGGCAGCTGCCCTGGGCCCATTTACTCCTGGGGGGCCCCAAGGCAGCTGTCCCGTGGGCCCCCAGCCCTGCTTGCCGCGTTCACAGCGCATTGCGCTTGTGAACGCTTTTTTTCCGGCAAGCCGCATCCGATGGATGCGACGGCCGGAAAAAAAAAAAATTGACGCCGGATGTGACGTGAGGAAGGCAGGAACATTCTAGAGAGGGTGTCTAAGGCAGGAACACCCTGGAGAGGGTGACTAAACCAGGAATAACCTAGAGAGGGTGACTAAAGCAGGAACACCCTAGACAGGGTGAGGAAGGCAGGAACATTCTAGAGAGGGTGTCTAAGGCAGGAACACCCTGGAGAGGGTGACTAAGGCAGGAACACACTCATAGGAGTGCGCACGGGGTGTGCCGGGTGTGCCTGGGCACACCCTAATCCAGGGCCGTCTTTAACGCGGGGCAAACGGGCAGCTGCCCTGGGCCCATTTACTCCTGGGGGGCCCCAAGGCAGCTGTCCCGTGGGCCCCCAGCCCTGCTTGCCGCGTTCACAGCGCATTGCGCTT
Organism: Pelodytes ibericus; assembly: GCA_036172795.1. Lineage (NCBI taxonomy): Eukaryota > Metazoa > Chordata > Amphibia > Anura > Pelodytidae > Pelodytes > Pelodytes ibericus. The sequence continues at coordinate 93,103,248 of CM069858.1, read as the reverse complement.
GTGAACGCTTTTTTTCCGGCAAGCCGCATCCGATGGATGCGACGGCCGGAAAAAAAAAAAATTGACGCCGGATGTGACGTCGCGTCACATCCGGTATCTGTTTCCCTCCTCCGTGCAAGAGGGAAGACTGCACGGAGGAGACTTCCGGCGGGGGACACGGAGCAGCTTCATGTAAGTACGGGGGGGGGGGGGGGCTGGCTGGCACAATGTTCCTGATATCTGACTGGCACTATATTACTGGGTATATGATTGGCACTATATTACTTGGCATCTGATGGGCACTATATTACTGGGTATCTGACTGGCACTATATTACTGGGTATCTGACTGGCACTATATTACTGGGTATCTGATTGGCACAATATTCCTGGGCATCTGATTGGCACAATATTACTGGGTATCTGATTGGCACTATATTACTGGGTATCTGATTGGCACTATATTACTGGGTATCTGACTGGCACTATATTACTGGGCATCTGATTGGCACAATATTCCTGGGCATCTGATTGGCACAATATTCCTGGGAATCTGATTGGCACTATATTACTGGGTATCTGATTGGCACTATATTACTTGGCATCTGACTGGCACTATATTACTGGGTATATGATTGGCACAATATTACTGGGTATCTGATTGGCACTATATTACTGGGCATCTGACTGGCACTATATTACTGGGCATCTGATTGGCACTATATTACTTGGCATCTGACTGGCACTATATTACTGGGTATATGATTGGCACAATATTACTGGGTATCTGATTGGCACTATATTACTGGGCATCTGACTGGCACTATATTACTGGGCATCTGATTGGCACTATATTACTGGGTATCTGATTGGCACTATATTACTTGGCATCTGATTGGCACTATATTACTGGGCATCTGATTGGCACTATATTACTTGGCATCTGGTTGGCACTATATTACTGGGTATCTGATTGGCACTATATTACTGGGTATCTGATTGGCACTATATTACTTGGCATCTGTTTGGCACTATATTACTGGGCATCTGACTGGCACTATAATACTGGGCATCTGACTGGCACTATATTACTGGGCATCTGACTGGCACTATAATACTGGGCATCTGACTGGCACTATATTACTGGGCATCTGGCTGGCACAATAATACTGGGCATATGACTGGCACAATAATACTGGGCATCTGACTGGCACTATATTACTGGGCATCTGGCTGGCACAATAATACTGGGCATCTGGCTGGCATAATATTACAGGCATCTGACTGGCACTATATTACTGGGCATCTGGCTGGCACAATAATACTGGGCATCTGGCTGGCATAATATTACAGGCATCTGGCTGGCACTATATTACTGGGCATCTGGCTGGCACAATATTAAAGGCATCTGGTTGGCACTATATTACTGGGCATCTGGCTGGCACAATATTACTGGGCATCTGGCTGGCATAATATTACAGGCATCTGGCTGGCACTATATTACTGGGCTCTGACTGGCATAATATTACAGGCATCTGACTGGCATAATATTACAGGCATCTGACTGGCACAATATTACAGGCATCTGACTGGCACAATAATACTGGGCTCTGACTGGCACAATATTACAGGCATCTGACTGGCATAATATTACAGGCATCTGACTGGCACAATATTACAGGCATCTGACTGGCACAATATTCCTGGCCTCTGACTGCACACTATTACAGGCATCTGACTGGCATAATATTACAGGCATCTGGCTGGCATAATATTACAGGCATCTGGCTGGCACTATATTACTGGGCATCTGGCTGGCACAATATTACTGGGCATCTGGCTGGTACAATATTACTGGGCATCTGGCTGGCACAATATTACTGGGCTCTGACTGGCACAATATTACAGGCATCTGACTGGCATAATATTACAGGCATCTGACTGGCACAATATTACAGGCATCTGACTGGCACAATATTCCTGGCCTCTGACTGGCACACTATTACAAGCATCTGACTGGCATAATATTACAGGCATCTGACTGGCACAATATTACAGGCATCTGACTGGCACAATATTCCTGGCCTCTGACTGCACACTATTACAGGCATCTGACTGGCATAATATTACAGGCATCTGACAGGCACCATATTCCTGGGCTCTGACAGGCACAATATTCCTGGGCTCTGACAGGCACACATTTCCTGGTATCTGACTGGCACAATATTATTGGTATCTGACTGGCACAATATTACTGGTATCTGACTGGCACATTATTACTGGGCTCTGACTGGCACAATATTGCAGGCATCTGACTGGCACAATATTGCAGGCATCTGACTGGCACAATATTGCAGGCATCTGACTGGCACAATATTACTAGGCTCTGACTGGCACAATATTACTGGGCTCTGACTGGCACAATATTACTGGCATCCGAAAGTTACAATATTACTGGCATCTGAATGGCACAACAATTATGGCATATGTGTGTGTGTGGGGGGGGGGGGGGGGGTAACATTGCGATGGATGGCGGGTTTGCATGCAGGGGAGGGGGCAGGGTCCAGGGGGCCCAAGCAAATGCTTGCCCAGGGTCCAATCACTATTAAAGACGGCCCTGGCAATGGGATCGGGTTTTTTTTCTTTATTCCTGCAGCGGTGCGCGAGGGAGCAGAGTGAGTGCACCGGCTGCACAGACTTCCTGCTCCGCCCCCTCGCGCACCGCGTTCTAGCGCTGATCACTGGGGAGCATAGCATGGAAGCTGCTCTGTGCCACCGGGCTGCAACGGATACCGCCCCCCTCTCTCGGCATTGAGGTGTAATCGCAGGGAGGGGGGACACTGATAGGTGAACTTTTTTTTTTCTTTTAAAAAAAAAAAACGACAACCAAAAAAAACCCTGCTGTCTTGTGTATGTCTGCGTGGATGTGTTTGTGTGTATATATGTGTGCCTGGATGTGTTTGTGTGTGTGTGTGTATATGTGTGTGCCTGGATGTGTTTGTGTGTGTGTGTATATGTGTGTGCCTGGATGTGTTTGTGTGTGTGTATATATGTGTGTGACTGGATGTGTTTGTGTGTGTATATATGTGTGTGACTGGATGTGTTTGTGTGTGTATATATGTGTGTGACTGGATGTGTTTGTGTGTGTATATATGTGTGTGCCTGGATGTGTTTGTGTGTATATATGTGTGTGCCTGGATGTGTTTGTGTGTGTATATATGTGTGTGGCTGGATGTGTTTGTGTGTATATATGTGTGTGGCTGGATGTGTTTGTGTGTATGTATGTGTGGGAATGGCTGGATGTGTTTGTGTGTATGTATGTGTGGGACTGGCTGGATATGTTTGTGTGTATGTATGTGTGGGACTGACTGGATGTGTGTGTGTATATATGTGTGTATATATGTGACTGGATGCGTTTTGTGTGTGTATATATGTGTCTGGATGCGTTTTGTGTGTATATATGTGTCTGACTGACTGGATGCGTTTTGTGTGTATATATGTGTCTGACTAGATGTGTTTGTGTGTATGTATGTGTCTAACTGGATGTGTTTGTGTGTATATATGTGTCTGACTGGATGTGTTTGTGTGTATGTATGTGTCTAATAGGGTGTGTGTGTATGTATGTATGTATGTGACTGACTGGATGTGTGTGTGTGTATATATATGTGTGACTGGATGTGTGTGTGGGGGGGTGTTTTGTATGTATATGTAGAAAAACAAGGTGTAACAGGTTTCGCGTTCAGAAGTGGAGGGTGCACAGAGAGGACTTTCACCCTAGTCCTCCAAATCAGAATAAAGGATCCTTTATTCTGTATGTATATGTGACAGACTATGTGTCTGTGTGTGACTGCGTGTGTTTGTGTTTATGTGCCGTTGTCTGGCTCCTAGATTTTTTAGCTGGCTCCTAAAACTCAGATCAATTTGTCAAGCCCTGCCCTAATCAAGCCTCAAAATTGAGGCTCTCTCACCTCCGTGCTGCACTGCCGTCTGCCGCCCGAGTTTGTCTCCTAATCCGATCCTTCACTATGCGAGCGGAAGCGCCGCATAGTGAAGGACGGACTTTCTCCTCCCTCAGACCTCCCCTGTAATGTACGCGTTCGCGTACACGCGTTCCGTGACGTCACACAGAGGCGGAGTCACAGCAACGCAAGGGTGAGGCCCAGCCGCAGTGCCAGAGGAGAGGGTGCAGAGCGAAGCACAGGCACATCGTTTTTTCCCAGGAGGGGTTCTAGGGCGGCCGGCTGGCTGGTAAACTTTAAATAAGTGTTTTTTTAAGTTAAAAAATGTGAAATGTTTGTTTACATTGCTAAATGCTTAATTAATAAAAAAAAAAGTTTTAATACAGTTTTTAAATGTTTGTTTATATTGATAATTATATGAATGCGGGTCTGTATGTAAGTATGCAGAGTGCATTTGTGTATGTGTGTGTGTGTGTATAGATATATAGATAGATATATATCTATCTATATATCTATACACACACACGTGTGCGGCGTGTGTGTTTGTGCTTTAGGGTGCACACCCTAATGCAATAGGCTGCGCACGCCTATGAACACACTAGAGAGGGTGTCTAAGGCAGGAACACATTAGAGAGGGTGACTAAGGCAGGAGTGGGCCCTTTAATGGAGCAGCTTAGCTGACTTAATATTACTGTAGCCAAAGGTTCTTAGGAAAGGATGAAAAACATCCCCTGGCTGGTTGAGACTTCCAGGTTCAGTTTCCCAGTTCCTGGACAGGTTAGAAATTCAAAATGAGCAGAGGATTAGGAACAGAAGAAGCAGCTATCAGAAGTCAGGCATCCAACTTCAGTGCAAAAGGTCTGTTTGCAATAAACTGCAGGTATTTAACATGGGTGTGTTGCAAAAGTTAAGAAGACCACCTGACACCAACAGAGGGGAAGAAATACAAGCAAAAAAAGGTAGGGAGGCCTCTAGAGGAGGAAGGAGGTATATATGCACAAAAATTAGGACTTTTAAATGCATGAGTCAGGAGGTCTGGGTTGAACGCTGACACTGTCTCTTTAATACTGATACAAATACTGTAAGTAAACTATATTCAGGCAAAAATATTAATGAGATGATGTCAAGTATATGCATAACTGTGGCCACCAGTAGGAAAGTGTGGCATGAGATGCTAATGTGGTACACGACCTCTACCAATGTGTTGCATAGGATTGGCCACAAACTGGTGAAATGGCTTCAATCACTTTCTCCCAGCAAGGGAAGTGATGTCACTTTGTCTCCTGGCAACCAAACAAACAGCTTTGTGCTTGTGTGATAAAATTAGGACACTAATTTCAGATCAGTTTTTTGACATGCTGAAGATATTGAAGGTTATCTACTGCTTGATCGACTCAAGCCTTTCCTTCACTAGTTATTTGGCAGAGAGTGGTTTATGAGATACTATTAGGTCTCAGTGGGGGATGGGATGTGTTTCTCTGTGTTTTATGAGTTGATATTATTTACTGTAATCCACTTATTGTATTTTTTATCATCTTATTAGTCCATGGAACGATACCTGATTTATCAGGTCTATTGTTCTGGGTTTGTGTCATGTGGACTAAGCAGAGCTTTCCTGAATGAGGAACCCCAGCTCCTCAGTGCTTGGGGAGAGGTAGAAACTCAGCCACAACTTATGAATTACCAGAGTATTATTATATTCAATTTTGATTTTAAATGGGAAGCTCAATGTGTATGCCCACTATAGTGCATTCCATGGACTATACTGTCTTGTCTCCATTACCAACCCAAAACAAATGATGCTTAGAGCACAGTGTGGTCTTTGCAGGGTGCATTTCAGCAAATAACTGTTTCCTCAACAAGGTAGCATTGCTTGCCAGCACATAGGAATGGAAACATCCTAACTCTGCCCTGCATGAATCCTCACAGAAATATGGCTGCTCACATGCTGATTTCTGCATAATGTATCTATGGCTCTAATTTTACTTCTTGCCCTTTACTACCTATGTAGATGTATATTTCCATGTATTACAACACATAGATAGTTGCTTTTGCAATATTACAATGATGACAGACTTCCTTTAATACAATGCAAATCATCCACATTAAACCAACTTCTCGGTTTACATTTAAATAATTATGCATTTACCATAATGTCACAGAGATAAACAACATACACATCATATGTTTCATTTAATAAGAACATAATATAAAGAAAAAAATATTTTGGTATGGAAGAAAATGTATTTAAATGCAACTGAAACATTTTTTGTCATAAAATGGCCCTGCTCCCTTTAAATTGGTATAATATACAGTGCTTAAGTGAAACTAATTTTTATATATATATATATATATATATATATATATATATATATATATATATAATTCTATTGACCATTGAATATGACTTGCGTAATATAATGCAATTTTTCTGCTTCATAGCAGTGCCACATTACATTCAGTAATGTATGTGTTGTGTTTTTTGTAACCTTTCTATAGTTTGAATTATTTATAAATTATGGGGCCTTGAAGAAGTTTACAAACCAAGAGTTTCCTTTTTTTCAATTTCCTCTCATATCGTTTTTTATCATCATTACCTACCATCATTTCAATTCCTGTCTTCTCTATTTCAGTTTCCGGTCTTTACTTTTCTCTTCATGCGTTAATACCACTTTTTGCCACTTTCATATAATTTTGCCCACCACTTTTACTTTTCCATTCCTATTTCAGATTCTTATCTCAATATTTGGTTTAATTTCAGTTTAATCTCATCCCTAATCATTTCATCTCCATTTTCTCCCTTTGGCACTGTGATTTCCAATTTCCTTATGTGGTAACAGGTTGAGATGTTGACACCAATACACATCTAGCACTTGTTATAGGCAACGGCAACGTGCGCTGCTAACAGATAAACGTTACACTTAAGGTTGCCACCATTAATCAAATAAAATAATCAGCAATACTATTGTCTCCATACACTTTACGTTGCAGTCAAGCCATTTTTTTTTAACCAGCCTGCCAGTAAAATACTGGCCATATGGCAACTGCTAGGCCTCTGTGTGATTTAGTCTCTATTGCCAGAAGTGTGTGTTTTTATGTCATATGTAAAGCTACAATTGTTAAGAAATGTTGCAGTCTATGCAATTACACAAATTCCAGTAGTGCGTCTTTACACACTGAAATGGTGCCAAGTAATAGTAACTGTAAAACATATCTCCCATATGTAGCTTTCAGGAAACAGTATGAGATAGGGTGGTATACTTATTCCTGCATTGGATCATTTTTCCAACTGCATTAGCCTAAAGTTTGAATTCTCATCTCAATTCACTGCAATTCTCCCATTATTGAGTAGACATTTAAGTTGTAAATTAACCAGAGTTCAAGGTTTATTGGCTAGACACCATTTGATTACAAAAATGTGCTGAAAGCACCATTATATTCCACAGCCTTAGCAGTGTTTTATTAAGAATGTCATTCAGATATAAACAAGGTAAATGGTTATATCTCAAAATGACATACGTATTGTGTCAGTTATGTTTTACAGTGAGCCTAAAGATCTTCTACTGTGCAGTAATATAGGACAATTATCATTCATCAGATTAGTGACCCACTGATTCTGGTCTTTTCACTAGATTTAACATGCCACTTGAATGTAATTCAGCAGAAGATCAAGATGTTGGACAAGAAATAGAATTGTATTTGATAAACTTTGCAGAAAATATCATTTTCGATCTTTAAACTTGCACTACAGGTTTCTTGCTTGACCAACAATAGCAAAAGTCAAAAATCCTGTGCCAGAGAGGGGAGTTGTGAGTTACAAAGTTTCGGCTATTAGGAAAATAATTGCACTCATTTTTAAAATATGTTTTATTATTCAGAAAAAATTAGAACAAGTAAACACAACAGTTTGTAGATCAAGCAGTTTTCATTGTTACAGTACTGAACACAAATTGTATATTGTTTATATTATATATTTAAAGAATGTATGTTGAATCATTATTTTGCCTTTACTGTTTAATATATTTATATCATATAGCATTGTCGTATACTGAAAATATCATAAGGTATATTCATATGTTGTTGTGCATAATAAAAAGTTTACATTTTTTTTAAATCCTGTGCCACTTACCCTAAGTAAAACCGATATGGCGCTATAAAGATCCAGTCAGGTTTACTTTCACCTCTACCTCTCAGCTGAGGCAGAGCTGGTCATGTTGCTGTTGTGAGCTAACAATAACAGCACACATTCATCCTATCGGAGCAGGGGCTAACCGCTCACATCTGATTAAGGAAGTTGGGTCAGGTGATCCCTGCATGTTTATACTCATACACGGTCCAGTGGACTTTTTTCTTGTGCTTCTAAATTAGAAGTACAACGAAAAAACAAGTTTAGTGGATCTTGTAAGTTTAATGATATCTCTGTAAGGGTCTAAACCAATGATTACAGTCATTATAATCAAAGATGACTTCCAAGATAGACTGCAATGTGGATCCAGTTTATTAGCCAAGTGTAACAGTTGTCAAGTCTATATGAGAGCATAAGATTCCTCAAGCAGTAGCTACTGGAACTATAAAAAGACTACCTCAAAGTCTAGGATGTTTATTTTCAGCAGCTTGCTACATTTCCATTCACCAGCCTACAAGGTCAGGTTCCTTTCTATATTTTTAAATGTGCCATGAATCACAGTTCCTTTGTGTCACTGTCCAGACTATTTGAGCACAAAAGCTGGAACTAGAGAGGAAATGTATATAGTGCACTGGTGATAAGGAATGAAAATTGCAATTAACCTTAAGCTTTATTAATAGGTATTAAATCTAACTGTAAAATTGTACTTATATTAGTATACCTACAGTAAGTAAGTTAGAGTTAAGAAAAACTCTGAAAGATGTCATTATTGTTTCCCTTTAAACCAAGATACATCTCTAGCAATCTTTACTCTAACAGTTAAGGACAACTATATAAAAATAAACTTTTTAATTAAAATAAATTCTTTAATGAACGAGAATAAATAAAATACCTATTGAGACCTCAGCTCTGTGTATCTCTGTAAGGGGGCAGACATGTTGTTTAGAATCTTGTATCAAATGGGTCAGATCTTCCCTTATCCTTTGGATAAATGTTGGGCCGCCAGTCAAAAAGCATGGGATGCTATGGACTTGTTAGGGAGAAACACAAAACTGGACAAGGTTCCTTTGTCATAGAGTCCGTCGTTTATTTTTCAGCCACATGGTGGCATGGCAGATTTTTTTGGGTAGTTTTTTTTATTTCAACACACACATAAGGGCCTTCATGGAACAACAAAAAACATATAATTTTAATTTTCAAGTGTATTTCATTAGGATACATAGGATCTAAATAGGGTTACATATCTAAATTGGTAAACCTTAGGTTCACCACCTGAAGCTGCGAAAGGTGTGTTCGATTCCCCTTTAAAGGGACACTTCCACAAAAAAATGAAAAGGTTTTTTTTTTGCATTGTTGATTTCAGATATGTCTTTTGTTTTTGTTTATGTGAGTTTATTTTATGAAATATTTTACTAAACAAGTGTGACTGGGCACCACAATTTTGTGAAATATAGTGTTTTTGAGTACCACCCCTCAGTGACTTTACATCACTAGTATCTCACTTTGGGGCTAGGGACACAGAATGCAGTCTATAAGTCAGAATTCTGACCATAGACTTGCATTGAATGGGAGGGTAATGTAACTATTACAGCACAGGGGAGTGGAGTTATGATCCTGTTTGATCCTCCTCCTCTCTTTGTTTTGGATGGCAGGTACACAGCCACCTATTCCTGCCCACTAGTGATACAAGGGAGCCAGTAAGAGAGCAGGGGTGTATCTTATGATATTATCATGCAGGCTTTGGCCACAGTTGTATAGTGAGACTAGCTGGAATGTTACATCATGGGTAAAAGTATCAAAATGGATGCTGGAGATAAACACCTAATTTTATTTTTACTTTTATATGCAAATAATTCAAACAAAAGAAAAAAAAAACATATGTCTTACATATGTGTTTGTTTAAAATGCACAAGTAATCTAGTTACATATTATGTAAATCGTAGTGTCCCTTTAATTCTTTAATGCTGGTCCCTCTCCTAAGCCTTTGTGCTTTGTGGTATAGAGGAATTCAGGCAAATCTTTCCTGATTTTCCCTGGTTAAAGCAGATGTGAACAGGTTCCCACATAAGCCTATATCTGAAAAGTTATGGGGTGAATGTGCCTGTCTAAATAGGCAAATAACAGATTCACGTGTCATTCTCCACCTTTAACACACTCACTTCCATTTGTCCTTCTTTGAATAAACTACAAAGTGTTAGTAAATAACTCCATGTGTTGGCTTATAACAGGAGTTCAACACTTTTTTTTGTCCTTCAGCTGTCTTCCCAAATTCCAAGATTTGGTTCTAGTCTGGTGATTCCGCTCTTGCTGTAATCTGTCTGTAATTACAGACACTGCTGTGAAGGCCTCAAAATACTGCTGAATATGACAGCTTAAGCACACCCTTTCTAATAAGCTGCATTAGGGTCTCGTAAAGAAAAGCATGGATTTCTCTAATATTCTGGGGATTAAAGAGGATCATTAGAAAATTGAGCCCCCAAGCAGGAATATTTATAGCATGCCTCAGAATGTGTAATTATTCTATATCAGCGCTGAGTACATACAGACAGAACAAAAGTGGATACAGTGATTTTATTATTTGAGTGGGTTGAGATCTTTTTTTAAACTAGTACAAACCATTTTCTTTCACCTTTCATGTTTTGATAGCAGCAAAACATTTAAATTCTAGTGTCACATTACCAGCCCCCCTTTCCTTTTTTCTGAACCCACCCCTCCTCTTGTATTATTATAGAATAAAAAGAAATTCTGATTTAGAAAAAAAAATTATTGTGTCACTTCTCTGTAATAAAACCCATTGATTATTTATAAAGCAGATACACCTTGCGGTAGAGATAAAACTGCTGCACATACACACTGATAGGACAGTAGCGTAGCTAGGGGGAGCAGTGAGGGCCCTCTCGATTGGCTCTGCTGCAGATCCCACTGCAGGCACCTGTAAGTTGGGGAATCTTGACAAAGGGTAGATGGTCTGCCCGAAACATCCATTTATAAGCGTGATGCTAGGTCTCTATCCATGTTTTTTTTCTCTGCATATTGATGATTTTATTAATTTCTGGATCATAATAAAGCTATGGATTTTTACTTGACCATAACCTCCGTGTATCTCATATGGAGTTAGCTGGTGCCATGGTGCAATTAATTTCTTTTTGAACCTACAATAAAATTGGGATTGTTTTTTATTCAATAGCAGTGAGTAACAGTTAACAACCCTGTGAAAGTTTAATGGCTCTTTTATGAATTTACTTTTAAAATATTTTGTAGACTGCAGCACTGATCATAATTTTCACACTGTTTTTAATCAATTTGTTAATACTCCATACTTTGTATCTTGTTGTTATTGTTCTATGAAAAATTACTAGTGTCCACTTAACAAGTCAGATAGGCTAAAATAGCATGTATGTAGCATAGATGTATTTTAGTTCACTCGATAATTCGGTAAGCCATCAGATGGCTAAAACTTGCTCAAGAAATATAAGCAGAGGAAATCTGCTGAACCTGACACTGATTACTTGACAATGGCTGCAGTAAGTATGAGTTAATGAACTAGGGCTGAACCTGATTTGAGTTTCTGTGAACTCCAGGACTTGTGTATAGTATCTATGGAAACAACAAAGGAGTAAGGAAAACTTTCCGCCACCAGATAAAGAAGATAATAAAAAAAGATTCATGCATCAAGGTGCAATTCTCACACAAAATCATTTCCCCCTTCTTTTACCACCATAGTGTGTGCATGTATTCAAATCTAAGTCCAAATACGGAACAAAATGCATTGTGATTTCGTTATGTTTAAATATCGGTGAAAATGGCAAACATTTATAGGACAGTAGCTGACAATTTGAAATATAGGTGTGTCTGTGTGTTCTTTGCAAGGTGAATTCCTTAGCAGGGATTGTGTTTGCCCACTGGCTGTGTGCAAACATGCAACATCTGAATTTGTCTCTCATTTCCCCAGTCTATATCATTTGACCTTGGTTAAAAAAATTAAAAAAATAAAGAATCTGCAATGACCTTGGCAATAAAGGTTTATATATCACAAGACTCTACACTTCCCAGCTTTGGAGAAAGAGAGAAAAAAAAAAAAAGATTTGAGGACATGGATTGGACACAGAGTGGGAAGGTAAAAGATCATGTGACTGATATAAAAGAAAGAGAAAGGAGGAATAGAATATGACTTGTGTGAAGATCAGTGGAGACCACTGAATAGAGTACATGAAATAATGTGCAATAGATAGTACAGGTGACTTGCTGAGTGCACAGTAACCTTCACATTTACTGGGTCATATGACAAGACAAACTTAAACTAAGTTTTTTATGAATACAGCGTTTAGTGGCTTTTAAAAAGCACCAGATCAAAATGCTGCAGCATGTGATTTTCTTAAACCTGAAAGGCAAGTTATATATATTATTGCACAATCTTACAAAATGGTGTAAACATTCATTTGTAAAGCTTTGTAAATTGTTTCACATTTACCATATTCTTTGTTGAAAGGCGATATTATCCATGAATGTTTTTCACCCCCTTGCACAAATTTCCAAGGAATCTCAACACACTCATTAAGGTCAGAAAAAGGAGTTTATTGCAACGAGTGGCAAAGTTTTGCAGTTAAGAAAAATCCAACGCTTCAGAAAGACTGCTAGAGAGTCGAAACGTTGCCAATCACGTTGCTAACTCCTTTTCTCACCTTAATTGGTGTGCTGAGCACCTTTGGAAATCTGCACTTGGTTTAATTGAGTGCAGCTTTGTATCTTTTGTTTTTTCTTCTATTCGTGTTCTCTTGTTTGCGTAAATCTTGTAGTGTTATTAGAAACATGGATATGTTATATTCTTCTAACTGAGCATTCTTGGAGCAAAAAGTTAGAGTGCCATTGTCTTAGAAATGGCTCAGCAAAAGATGCCAACCCTACCCCTATGTTATATTATCAGATCTTCACCATGGTCGTTTCTCATTCTTTTGCAGAGATGCACTTACTTGTAACATATCTACCAGCCATGTCAAATAGTCTATGATCTTTGGTTTTAGGGGAGTGGCTGGTGGCATGACTGAAGGTGAGGTAATTCCAAGAATGTATAGGTGACTTTATCCTCTAGAGACAGCTATTTATGTAACTAGTAAAGTCGATTGGACTATGAACAAGGTGAATTATTTACACAAACTAATTCATGCATGCATTTAGCATAATTTAAATGTATATTATATTAATGAGAGTTTCTAATGCATGTGCATCTTCCTATTACCATCACTTTTCTGAAATGTGCTACCTGGGTTGCCCCAGAATCCTTTGTGCTCTGTCCAGTGCTGTATTTACCTCGAGGCATCCTAGGCGGATGCCTAGGGCGGCAAATTTTGGGGGGCGGCAGCGCCCCCCAGCACTGAATTGTTTTTTTTGTTTTTTTAAATTAAAGCTCCCTATAGCAGCCTCTCCTCCCGATCGGCCCTCAACCCCGCGTGAGGTTAATCCTCCGATTCTGGGACTATGTCCCAGACGGAGGAAAGCTCACCGGGGGATTTTTTTTTTTTTTTTTTTATATTTATAGCCCTGGAGTCTCGGGGCTAAAGAATACTTTAGCCCCAGAGTCTCCATTCGGGGCTATGAAGGGGGGACTCGGGGCTATAGCCCCAGTAGCCCACCCCTAGCGACGCCTCTGATGGGGGAGTTGTATGAAAACTTGAGCAATTATAAATTGAAAGTTCTTGTTTGCGAATTTGTGCTTGTATAAACATGACTAAACCAGGTTTATACAGACTTCAGTTGTGTCATAAATATTCCATTCTAAGTGGAATTATAATACCATAAAATACTTTGATAAAAGAAAAAAATATATTAAAGTACAAAAACATGTTTTTCAAGATGATAAATAGACAATAGGAAATATTAATAATAAATATTCAGTCTGAACTTTTTTTTTTCAAAACTTTATCATATCATTAAAAGAACATATTCACATCTCACTCACTACTCTTAGTCATTCACCTTTCAAATACTATTTGTATGATCTATTCTGCCAACTGGATGATAATAACTAAATTCTAAATTCCTGTTAAAAGAAATCCAATGTGCCAAATTATATTCTCCCAAGTATGAATACAGCACTATATTACTAATATACTAATATAGTGGAAAACGTTTTCAGACATTTTATTTTATTATGCATAAATTGCTTTTCTATTTTGATCATGCCTATTTTTAGATTTTTAAAGCTGCACAGTATTCCCAAATGTGAAAAAATTATTTCTAACATGTCGTCATACAGTTATTTTTTTCTCAAATCCAACAATAATCCTTTTGTGCACCTATGGATTTCACAAATCCCCTTCACTTGCCACAAATCACATCAAGCCACTAAGTACACAGTTTAGATTTAGTAATTGTAATTATTAACCCCTTCACCTGCCATAAGCCATGGCTTCCAATTGTAACCAACTTTCCTGTTCATATCCATGCCACACCAGTATTCATTGCTGTTGCTATAAATTAATTTTTCCCTGTCAAATTATCTGATGCAATCTCTGCCTGTGTTCATCTCTTTGTGTTCCTGTCTCTCTTAATTCTGCCAAACTGCCTTGCAGCAAGAGGCATAGGGATAGGATTAGACATATAACCAGATTGGAAGAGGTTCGTGTGTAGGTTGAGGTCAAACCGGGGACGAGTGTCTGCTGGTCTGACAAGTGTGTCCCAGTTGTTGGCAGTGAATGCAAATTATTGACTACATCTTTTATCAAGAGCAACTATTGTTTCATATTCCAAATGTAAACACAGCAAATAGTAACCAGATAGATTTACAGACACCTGTTCCTTTTGGCACAATATGCAAAGTTTATATATTTCCTTATGTTTAATAGGCTGATAAAGTACAAATAAAAAATACAAAAATCATCGAAATAAGACATTTAATATCCTTTTTAATCTACTGCGCCATTACTAATTAAACTGTACTGGAAATATGCAAACATGTAAAGGGATTGGACAAAATTCGACAAAAAAAAAACCACATAAAAATATTTCACAATTACAAGTGCAGCTGAGTCATATTACGGTAAATAGGGAAAAGAAGAGCCTGTGACAAGCTTAGTTTATATTATATTCACGTGGAATATGATGCTTACTATACTGGTGGGAATGTGCTGCAAATACAAACTAAATGGATGTTTGGTGTATAGTGTCTGCACTTCTCACCCTAATAAAGTTGACAACAATTGAATAAACATAATATTATTGATAGCTCTACAGGGAGTGCAGAATTATTAGGCAAATGAGTATTTTGACCACATCATCCTCTTTATGCATGTTGTCTTACTCCAAGCTGTATAGGCTCGAAAGCCTACTACCAATTAAGCATATTAGGTGATGTGCATCTCTGTAATGAGAAGGGGTGTGGTCTAATGACATCAACACCCTATATCAGGTGTGCATAATTATTAGGCAACTTCCTTTGCTTTGGCAAAATGGGTCAAAAGAAGGACTTGACAAGCTCAGAAAAGTCAAAAATAGTGAGATATCTTGCAGAGGGATGCAGCACTCTTAAAATTGCAAAGCTTCTGAAGCGTGATCATCGAACAATCAAGCGTTTCATTCAAAATAGTCAACAGGGTCGCAAGAAGCGTGTGGAAAAACCAAGGCGCAAAATAACTGCCCATGAACTGAGAAAAGTCAAGCGTGCAGCTGCCACGATGCCACTTGCCACCAGTTTGGCCATATTTCAGAGCTGCAACATCACTGGAGTGCCCAAAAGCACAAGGTGTGCAATACTCAGAGACATGGCCAAGGTAAGAAAGGCTGAAAGACGACCACCACTGAACAAGACACACAAACTGAAATGTCAAGACTGGGCCAAGAAATATCTCAAGACTGATTTTTCTAAGGTTTTATGGACTGATGAAATGAGAGTGATTCTTGATGGGCCAGATGGATGGGCCCGTGGCTGGATTGGTAAAGGGCAGAGAGCTCCAGTCCGACTCAGACGCCAGCAAGGTGGAGGTGGAGTACTGGTTTGGGCTGGTATCATCAAAGATGAGCTTGTGGGGCCTTTTTGGGTTGAGGATGGAGTCAAGCTCAACTCCCAGTCCTACTGCCAGTTCCTGGAAGACACCTTCTTCAAGCAGTGGTACAGGAAGAAGTCTGCATCCTTCAAGAAAAACATGATTTTCATGCAGGACAATGCTCCATCACACGCGTCCAAGTACTCCACAGCGTGGCTGGCAAGAAAGGGTATAAAAGAAGAAAATCTAATGACATGGCCTCCTTGTTCACCTGATCTGAACCCCATTGAGAACCTGTGGTCCATCATCAAATGTGAGATTTACAAGGAGGGAAAACAGTACACCTCTCTGAACAGTGTCTGGGAGGCTGTGGTTGCTGCTGCACGCAATGTTGATGGTGAACAGATCAAAACACTGACAGAATCCATGGATGGCAGGCTTTTGAGTGTCCTTGCAAAGAAAGGTGGCTATATTGGTCACTGATTTGTTTTTGTTTTGTTTTTGAATGTCAGAAATGTATATTTGTGAATGTTGAGATGTTATATTGGTTTCACTGGTAAAAATAAATAATTGAAATGGGTATATATTTGTTTTTTGTTAAGTTGCCTAATAATTATGCACAGTAATAGTCACCTGCACACACGGATATCCCCCTAAAATAGCTAAAACTAAAAACAAACTAAAAACTACTTCCAAAAATATTCAGCTTTGATATTAATGATTTTTTTGGGTTCATTGAGAACATGGTTGTTGTTCAATAATAAAATGAATCCTCAAAAATACAACTTGCCTAATAATTCTGCACTCCCTGTATTTATTGGGCACACAGAGCAGTCTGTACTGTTAACTAAACCTTTTTAATGTGTTGGAGGAGATCCAATTATGTCTTGTCCCAATTAACCTCTGTACAATAAACACCACAAGGTGTGGGCCGGCTTCACTTACGGATTCTTGTCAAGGGGGCGGGTGCTCCACAACGCCGATCCAGAGTTTAGATTAACTGAAGAAAGAAAATAAGTGTGCATTCCACTCTCCGATAGATGCCAATAAAAAGTGCTGTATTTAGTGCAGAAACAGACCCGGTACAAAACACATACTGTCTGAGGAAGGCCACCTTACGCGTTTTGCCTTCATCCCACAGTCTGTGTTTTGTACTCGGTCTGTTTCTGCACTAAATAAACCAATTAACCTCTAGACAACAAGCTGCAACCAAAGAGGAGGCAACAACCTCACCTATGTGCAAGCAGGGAAAAGAAAAATAGGTAAAGTAAAAGGAATGGTGGATTGTTAGGTGATCAACCTCTGATCACAATGATAGAAAATCAACATAAAAAAACTGACAGTGCGCTTGTGCATAATATTATATAAATTTGAAACAACATGGTATATAGTGAGAGCTGTATTGCAGATTTTGGGATTCTAGCATCTCATATATAAAAGAGAGGTGACACAAATAATTAGTTATAGTGTAGTATTTTCTAATTCCAAGTGAGCTTGAATAAAGAAGGTCTTATTCACTCACACAGCTCTAGTAGTGATGAAGTAATAAAAATGTGCTGTCCCATACAACACAGGTCTTTGCCAAATACTTTCCTGTATAATGAAGAAACCATAACTGTACATTGCCGGCTTCTCTAATAGCCTCCGCCTTCGTTCTTTAGGATGTTCCCAGCGTTCCCGCCTGGCAAAGACAATTACAACAAGAATGACATGTATGAGACAAAAAAAGTTCGGCAACGCACAACAAGGCTCCTGTAACCAAATTTAATTTGTAAAGAAATTGTATATACAGTGTGGCGTACAGACCCCTCATCTGGTGGAAAAATGCCTAAGCTTTTCACGCCCCAAACGAAGTGCTTTGTCAAGGCTCACCATCCCTGGCGGATTTCCATATTTTATATCTGCTAATCCGTTTCTCCTATTACAGGCATCATCTGAGCTGCGGGTAATTGGTGTCTGATTGGAAACGCAACATATGGGGTTATTTGACACCTATCCAGCCCTGGTATTGTCCTATTTGTTTGTTATCCTACCTTAAATCCCAGCCATGGAATTCTCCTACTTACTGTTTTGTTTTCCTACCTTATATCCCAGCCATTAATTCTCCTATTTACTTGTTTGTTATCCTACCTTACATTGTTTATGGCTGTTGGTAACCTCCACCTGTGATCCAAGGATATTTGTGACATTCACTTTGAGACCTGTATATGTAATGTCACTTCTGAAATACCCACTACCTGCATAACACCATTGGGGTACCCTTGGATACTGTGTTGGTAAACAGCATTGTTCTTAAAGGGACACTCCAACCAAAAAATTAAAAGGTTTTATTTTGTATTGTTGATTCCAGATATGTCTTTTGTTTTTGTTATGTGACTGTATTTAATAAACTTTTTAACTAAACTACTGTGACTGGGCACCGCCATTTTGTGGATTTTAGTGTTTTTGGGTGCCACCCCCTAGTGACTTTACAGCACAAATTTCTTATTTTTGGGCTGAGGACACAGAATGCAGTCTATAAGTCAGAATTCTGATCACTTGCATTGAATGGGAGGGTAATGTAACTATTACATCACCAGGGGGCGGAGTTATGATCCATACACAGGAGCCAAATAAGAAATCAGGGGAGTATAGATAGGGTTGCAATTAAATTAAAATTAAAGTATATTAAGGGTTAGCGTAAGGGTTAGAGTTGAAGGGTTAAATTTAGGGTTAGGGTTAAATTTAGGGGTTTTTTTTGGGGTCAAAATGCCAATATAGGAAAAAAAAACACTATTTTTGCCCCATAACTCGCAAAAAAATGCAGAAAACCATGGAAACAAGCATATTTCTGAACTTGGGACAACATTTAGAAACTATTTAGATGGGGTTTTTTTTTAATGTTTGTATTTGTGTAAATTATATTTTAGGTCAAAGTTATAAAAAGTTTTTTTCATCATATTTTATGATTTTTTTTTGTAGTAATATAAGATATGATGGACATAATGGTATCTAGTAAAAGGCCTTCTTATGACAATACAGCTGAACACAAACACCCCAGACATGTAAAAACAGCCCTTGTCACCAAGGGAACGTCAAGGTCAAAATATCTTGTCACTATGGCTCATTGATATTTATATGAACCTCCAGAACTAGTAACAAGTAGCTAATAAGTACAATATGGTCAGCTACCAGCTCTAATATACTTGGCCTGAGATTATTGAGGAAATAATGTTACAACTGTTCCATGTTACTCATCCACGCAAGCTGACACATATCAAAAATATGGAAACACGAGTAAGCACTTGAATGGAAATTATGTATCCACCAAATGACTAGTGGCTTACAATTTTAACCATTTCCTTACTGGCCAAAGTGACTATATATTTAAAATAGGTGCATCCTAAAAACTCTGCAAATAACAATATTATATTATGTATGATTTAGCCTTATAATATCGTATCTTATGAACTTGAAGAGTTTACATTTTTCACCCAATACTTACCTTTTTTCCCTTTGACGCATGAGGCAATTCATATGGACAAAAAGACGCCATACAGTAATTGTATATATTGTATCCACAAGCGGAATGTGTCAAAGGTATTGTTACCTTTGCTACCTTGAAAATGGCAAGGTTGGTGGGATCTGATCATGACAAAATAAAAATGATGTCTCAGAGACACAACTGAATTTTTAGTTTTCTGTGGAAACCATTTTTGGAGCACCTGTGATGGGGAGGGGAGCTAAACCCAAAGCCAAAATGAAACCTGCTTAATGCGGGTCTTGTATATAAATATTTTGTCATTTTCAGGAGCCCCCCTTGTTAAGTGCTCATTCAGGTGAGCGCCTTTTTTGAAATTTGTTTTGTGCATTTGAAGCTCTGTCCAGGCTTTGGGTTTAGCTCCCCATCACTTGTGCTCCATAAGTGGTGTCCAGAGAAACCTATAAATTGCAGGAGTGTCTGTATATATGTGAAATAGGAAGGCCTTTGGTCCCTGGTAAATAATATAATTGAAGAGTTCAAGCTCCATGGAAGCAAAGTATTTAGTGTTTGGACCCACCATTAATGGAGTATGTTGGCGTAGTGGTGGACTAAGCTTATACTTTAGTGTTAAGAGTTACTTGTGAGTGCGCTGATCTACATATATATTGTATATATTTATTTGGTCATTTCACCAGCACCCCCTATAATAAATGCAAGTTCAGGTGAGTGCTTCACTTTTTGGATTTTATTTACAATGTGTACAATGACTGTATGCCATCTCCTTCTACATATGAATTCCCTCATGCTTCAGTGAAATGAACCTATCTTGAATATTTAAATACTCTGGTGGATTATTTATCTGCTTATGCGGGTGAATGTGTTTTGCTACAGCTACTACTGCTTACAAGGCCATGGAGTAAAAATTTATATTTGGAGGGCTTCCTGACAAGCTTCATGTAAAATCAGCTGCCATAATATATTATAATGCAATTTGCCTCCTTTCCTGTAACAAATGGTAAAGCTTTATATCCAATGAGAAAAGTACACACAGTCTGATGATAAGTAGGCCGCAATTGTCTGGCATCTAGCTTTAACTCTCTGGATTTGTTCCTACATGGGACAAATAAGCACTGAGCAAATATGTTCAATTATGCAGTACTAAGTACATTGTTACACTGGTTAAACAGCCAGTTATAAAGAAATCTTTTAGCAGAGCATTGGTTTAACATTATCCCTGACTGACAAAACAAGGGGACTGGTTCTATGACACAATCCAGCCCTACTAGGCTACAAATGATTCCACTAAACACTGTTGGTTTAGAGGCTGGGATGCTATCAATCCATACACTAAAATAAAAATGTAAAAGTAGAACTAAAAATATATATTAAGTATTCACTTTGTGTGTGCTTTAATGTGCATTAAATGTAGTATAGTCCATTATAGGGCTATTCCTTTTCTTTAAAGTTTTGGTATGGCTGACCTTTTAAAAACAATTAATTAATGTATAATTAAGTTCTCTTAGGCAACAGGTCCACTTCAGTAACTGCTGTATTTATGGTTTCTGATCCCAGAGACCTAAACAAAATTTTAAATGATTTCTCCAATACATTTTATCAGATTGCATATTGACATTGTGTTGCTGACATCCCGTTCTGACAGGTATCTTTCTGTTGGTCTTAAGTGTCACTGTCTGAAGTAAATAAACCTGTCCTGTACAGTCTGACACAATCGTGTCATAGTTACTGACTTTTATTAGGTAACATGTTGTTTGCAAAGCCTGACATAACCAGTAATATTTCCAGTAGAGGCTAAATTTGTGTTTTTGTTTGTTTCTTGTACATTAATATTTAGCAATCACTGGAGACAGAAGAAATGCATTTTAGGAATTTGTTTCCCTTCAGTAAACAGATATTCATAAGTGGCTACCTCGGAACAAACTGTTAGTGTCATTGCTATGAGAAATGCATGGCATGATTCCAAACAGTTTGGCCTGGTGGTTATACTGGGCCATGGTAACAACTCTACCACTCCAAGCTTGTAATGTGCTCTGCAAAACTCTTCCCACTTAAAAAAGCAACAGGAATGAGGCAAGACTTGGAACAGAACGTCTATCATTGTGATCGATACAGGAAAATAAAAAAATGCATACATAATATAGTACTATACCATTCAGAAAGAGATAGATAACCAACTTTGCACTTAGACATCCATAACTGTTACTGAAATCCATGTGCAGTCAAGCAAAGTGTACCTGATAAAAAGAATATAGGACTGGAACAGCGTGTTCCAGAATATAAATTGTTAAAAAGGCTTTGGTTTCAAACTCAAGATTGAAACACATTTAAATTGTGGAATATGTTTTATGAAATAGTCACCTACTAGAGTTCTCACTGTTCCTGGGATGAGAGGTTCAGCATGAAAAATGTACACAAATTCTCCAGAGTATGAAAAGACAAAAGTTATCAAAGTATAATGTCAAAAACTTTTTATAGGTGGTGATCCTGAAATAAATGGGAATTATACACTAAAAGATTGCAGGTAAATTGCTAACCACCTTGAGACATTGGACAGACTAAGTCCGTCCTGGTTGCAACTCCTTTGCCGACATAGGATGAACCTAGTCTGTCCTGCGGTAGAAAGACTGGTGTTAATGGTCGATGTTTACAAATACCGCTCAGGCAATGTTGCTGAAATGCTTCGATATAGAGGCATTAAGCAACAACGAAATTTGTTGCTGAAGACACTTTTGATCGCTCTACGGATGAATCATGGGCACCATATTGGAGAGCAGGACTCTCCTTCAATATGGCGCTGCCCTCTTGTGGGGTAAGAGCTTTCTCAGTTCTGTTGCTAGATTGCCCCCAGAGGTAGTGTCAGAAATCTTTATTGATAATAGATTCTCCTCCCCTCTCAGTAATGCGGTATTCCTACGCAATATAAGGAAACCGCGCCACTATTAAAATGTTGAGTAATCTTCGTTCCACAAGGTCTGTTGGCTCAACTCTCCTCATTCGGCTTATACCTGTAAACCGAAAGTAACTCTTCGAATTCACGTTAAACGAACCCCGGCTTGGATAATACGACTCTGACTTCTCCTTTACTGAACACGGACCGGCTATTCGACTTACCTGCTCGCTTTAACCCCGACTTCGGTTTATCCACTCGCATCTCCTGAACTCTCCTGCACTTGAACACGGCTTGTATTTTTGACCATCCTTCGGCTTACACCACAGCTAATTTATTCATCACTTACTGATTCGTATTAACTCAATGCTTTCATGCTGAACTGTTTCACTCTTGCATTGCTGGAAATCATTTAATTGCAAATCATTCATTCCATGTTGCATTAATTCAAACCTTGCACTATTGAAATCACTTGATTGCATTCCAACCTACCTGCTGGACTGTTTAACCATTGTAGTGCTGAGACTCAATTGTTTGTATTCCATTTATCCTGCTGAACAGTTTAACCATTACAGTGCTGATGATCACTTGTTAAAGTTCTATTGTTTATTTAAAGGATATTCTTCCTCTGCTGAGATACTACCTGTACATACCGTTTTCTGCAATTGAGTTCTATACTGCCCGTATCCATCAAAATTCATTTATAATTATAATTTATACAAGTAGGAAACGTGACATATCGTGACAGGTAGTCAGCAACATTGCAATACAAGAATAAGGGATAAATAAGCATAAGGGTTACGGTTATATTAAAGGTTATTATTGGGATCAAAAGGTCACTGTAGGATAAAATGTTTAGGAAACAAAACAATACTTTCGAATATTGCCCTTTAACTTGTGTCTGTGGAGTCTCCAGTTTATGACATCACCTGTGGCTTAAAATGCAAATGACACATTTCCTTTTCATTGACTTGTTGAAACACTAGCATTTTCTGCCTGTTCCTCCAGCTTTGGGTCAAGGTTTCTTTGTTTTAATTCAAAACAAGCCTGTGTGTTCATTCCATTAGAGTACAGCCTCATATCTGAAAACGGGGGGTGGGGCAGCAATGTATATACACCTGAGAGAGAGGTAACTCTCCAGCCACTGATGGATTATAAAAGGGATAATGTATCTGATTTGAAAAAGTTGTCTTCAGTAATCCCTTCTTCTTTCTAGCCTGCAGACTACAAAAACAATTGAAGCACAAACAGGAAGAAAAGTAAACATGGAACAAGGACTTGGAATCTAGCAGGTGAATCATGTGATTGCTGGACTGCAAGGGTTAATCCTTACCAGGATCTGTTACCCTCTTACGGTTACCGTCACAGACTTAACATAGGCCTCCAACCAACTTTGTTTTTCTTTCCCTGTCCTGCTGATACAAAATCAACTGGGTAGTAACACTAATCCTTATTAATGAGAGTGATATTTCTGAGGTAAAAAATAAGGTAAGATTTTCCATCAAGTAGTCACTGTTACAATTATATATAAGCAGCTTAAGCAGCTGTCCAAAGTGCACCTCTCATTCAGTTACAAAAGCCATATGTGCTTGAGATTCCAAGCGATGGTGTGCATTCCATCTTTAATGTCCTCAAATGTGCACCACATTAATGAAATAGCTATGGTACTAATTATGTTAGTTTAAAGGGACTGTATCACCTAAACATTAGGATATACTCAATATGTGCTGAATTGGATTCATGTCAGGCACGGTAGTCGAATGACACAAATTCCCAAAATGTCCCTAAAAACCAAAGCATCACAGGTGTCTGGAGTGGGACATTTGAGCCATGAAAACCATAGGTTTTCAGCTCCCAGCAGGGGCGTTGCTAGGTCTTCGGATGATCTGGGGCTAGAGCCCAGATGAGCTCGGTCACACACAGGGGCGTACCTAGAGCATTTGGCACCCGGGGCGGACCCTGAGTGTTGCACCCCCCACCCCCCCACCCCATAATAAAAATGTAAGAAAACACCCACAAATTTTTCAGTGTTTGAAAATTGTACAATTATAGATACCAGGAATATTGTGCCACTCAGAACCCAGTAATATTGTGCCAGTCAGATACCAGTAATATTGTGCCTTTCAGATACCAGTAATATTGTGCCAGTCAGATACCAGGAATAGTGTGCCATTCAGAGCCCAGTAATATTGTGCCAGTAAGATACCAGTAATATTGTGCCACTCAGAGCCCAGTAATATTGTGCCAGTCAGATACCAGGAATATTGTGTCATTCAGAGCCCAGTAATAGTGTGCCAGTCAGATGCCTGTAATATTTTGCCAGTCAGAGCCCAGTAATAGTGTGCCAGTCAGAACCCAGTAATATTGTGCCACTCAGAACCCAGTAATATTGTGCCACTCAGAGCCCAGGAATATTGTGCCACTCAGAGCCCAGGAATATTGTGCCAATCAGATGCCCAGTAATATTGTGCCAATCATAGCCCAGTAATATTGTGCCACTCAGAACCCAGTAATATTGTGCCACTCAGAGCCCAGGAATATTGTGCCACTCAGAGCCCAGGAATATTGTGCCAATCATAGCCCAGTAATATTGTGCCACTCAGAACCCAGTAATATTGTGCCACTCAGAGCCCAGGAATATTGTATCATTCAGAGCCCAGTAATATTGTGCCACTCAGAACCCAGTAATATTGTGCCAATCATAGCCCAAGAATATTGTGCCACTCAGAACCCAGTAATATTGTGCCAATCATAGCCCAAGAATATTGTGCCACTCAGAACCCAGTAATATTGTGCCAATCATAGCCCAAGAATATTGTGCCACTCAGAACCCAGTAATATTGTGCCGATCATAGCCCAAGAATATTGTGCCACTCAGAACCCAGTAATATTGTGCCAATCATAGCCCAAGAATATTGTGCCACTCAGAACCCAGTAATATTGTGCCAATCATAGCCCAGTAATATTGTGCCACTCAGAACCCAGTAATATTGTGCCAATCATAGCCCAAGAATATTGTGCCAGTCAGAACCAAGTAATATTGTGCCAATCATAGCCCAGTAATATTGTGCCACTCAGAACCCAGTAATATTGTGCCAATAATAGCCCAGTAATATTGTGCCATTCAGAACCCAGTAATATTGTGCCAATCATAGCCCAAGAATATTGTGCCACTCAGAACCAAGTAATATTGTGCCAATCATAGCCCAAGAATATTGTGCCACTCAGAACCCAGTAATATTGTGCCAATCATAGCCCAAGAATATTGTGCCACTCAGAACCCAGTAATATTGTGCCAATCATAGCCCAGTAATATTGTGCCACTCAGAACCCAGTAATATTGTGCCAATCATAGCCCAAGAATATTGTGCCAGTCAGAACCAAGTAATATTGTGCCAATCATAGCCCAGTTATATTGTGCCACTCAGAACCCAGTAATATTGTGCCAATAATAGCCCAGTAATATTGTGCCATTCAGAACCCAGTAATATTGTGCCAATCATAGCCCAAGAATATTGTGCCACTCAGAACCAAGTAATATTGTGCCAATCATAGCCCAAGAATATTGTGCCACTCAGAACCAAGTAATATTGTGCCAATCATAGCCCAAGAATATTGTGCCACTCAGAACCCAGTAATATTGTGCCAATCATAGCCCAAGAATATTGTGCCACTCAGAACCCAGTAATATTGTGCCAATCATAGCCCAAGAATATTGTGCCACTCAGAACCCAGTAATATTGTGCCAATCATAGCCCAGTAATATTGTGCCACTCAGAACCCAGTAATATTGTGCCAATCATAGCCCAAGAATATTGTGCCAGTCAGAACCAAGTAATATTGTGCCAATCATAGCCCAGTAATATTGTGCCACTCAGAACCCAGTAATATTGTGCCAATAATAGCCCAGTAATATTGTGCCATTCAGAACCCAGTAATATTGTGCCAATCATAGCCCAAGAATATTGTGCCACTCAGAACCAAGTAATATTGTGCCAATCATAGCCCAAGAATATTGTGCCACTCAGAACCCAGTAATATTGTGCCAATCATAGCCCAAGAATATTGTGCCACTCAGAACCCAGTAATATTGTGCCAATCATAGCCCAAGAATATTGTGCCACTCAGAACCCAGTAATACCCACACACACCTAGACACCCTGACACACACACCTAGACACCCTGACACACACCTAGACACCCATACACAGTCACACTTTTTTACTTACCTTACACTTGGTCCATCATCCAGGACCTTCTGCCGGATGTCCGTCCACCTGACATCCGGCAAGCAGCTGACACAGCGCGACGGGGGCGGAGCTTGCACCCGTCGCGCTGTGATCTCTATGACCAGGAGGAGAGGCTAGGGAGCGAGCTCCCTATAGCAGCCTCTCCTTCCGATTGGCCCTCACCCCCGCGTGAGGTTAATCCTCCGATTCTGGGACTATGTCCCAGACGGAGGAAAGCCCACCGGTGGATTTTTTTTTTTTTTTTTAATATTTATAGCCCTGGAGTCTCGGGGCTAAAGAATACTTTAGCCCCAGAGTCTCCATTCGGGGCTATGAAGGGGGGACTCGGGGCTATAGCCCCAGTAGCCCACCCCTAGCGACGCCTCTGGCTCCCAGTATGCCCCAATCCCCCCTGAACACTCTGAGAAGATAGCTACATTTCAGGTATTTCAATTCTCCAGGTCTGATCACGAAAATGCATAAATTAGGAGCAAGATGTGTTTTCAATGAGTCTGCACAGTCTCCTGTTTATGACATCACGTGTGGCTTGATATGCAATTACACATGTCCCATTGAAAATCAGTTCATTTGCATAACAAGCAACAGGTGATGTCATAAACAGGAGACTCCACATACATATTGAAAAAAACATTTTTCTACTAATTTAGGCATTTATTTGCAATTTTGATAAAACAATATATAGGCGATTTTCATATTTTTTTTTATTTCCTGCATTTATAGTAAAATCAATCAGTTTAGGTGATACAGTCCCCTTAAATGAACATTAATAGTACTTTAGTATTTAAGTCAATTATTTTTCTCCACATTCTCCAGTTTCAAATTGCCTTCTTCATAGGAGTGTTAGAGACTTAATCTCCCTTTTTCAAGTTGTAATGGGACTCTATCACTTAAACAATTCTCATGCTAAGATTGTAGAGAAAAGGCTATAAAAAAAACTATCTCTGTATCGTGTTAGCAGAATTGTATGTAAATGTAAAGATTAAAAGAAAAATAATCCTTAAATATGTCTGTGATATTTCCTGTTAATGACATCACCTTGTGATTTGTTATGCAAATGACACATTTCCCACTGAAAATTATTTAATGTGCATCAAGTCACATATGATGTCATCAACAAGAGACACGACAAGTATATGTAAATCAGTTTTCCCTCTTAATTTATGCATTGGCATGCAATTTAGCTAACACAATGTAAATACAGGTTGAGTCCCCTTGTCCAGACATCCATTAACCAAAATGATCTGTTATCCCACACACACCTCTCAGAACAACAGTTTACTCAGTGTCCAGACCCCTTAAGCTGCGATATAGCTTTTCCATGCATGCCCAGATTCCCCCACTCCCACAAAGGGTAATACAATGGCACGTGTGCAGGCCTGACGTGCTAACAGCAGGTTCCCAACTATGTCTCACATCACAGTGAAAGTGATTTATTTGCTATACACTGTATATGCATTAAGACTATTGTATTTGCTGAAAGTTTAATATATCTTATTGGTGAAAATTATTAATTATCCAAAATAACCTGTTATCCATAATTCTTCTGGCCACAAGCATTTTGAATAAGGGATACTCAGCCTGTATATATTGTTAGCTTTCTTTTATTGGCCAAATTCCCAGTATAAACAGAGATGGAATCTAACATTATGTTTAAAGTGCCATTAATCTATTTTTTTCTCTCTTTTTTTTAACTTGTGCTTGTATCTGATTGGCATTTTTCTTCATGTGCTTGCAATAATTTATTTATAAAGTGAAATAATACCTGTACATTGGAATTCCTCTCCTTTTCAACTGTGTGCTGTATGAACAGTTCCCATAAGAGCCCAATCTGATTTGAAAAAACCTTTTATTAATGCATATTAAAATTCAATGTTTCTAAAAGTTTGTGTGTATGCATTTGAATATCTGTATTCTAGATAAGTTTAATTTTGCTTACAAACATCCAGTTTGCCCATTTCTACTGAACTTTGCAGCATTCGGCTGGAGTCTGGTAGGGAAAACAAACATTTAGTTTTCAGAATGTTTCAAAAAGCATCCTAAATGCTAACTATACATGCATATACAAACATCACACAGGAGCCTGTCCAGAGATAACTTGTTCTCTGAATTTATGTGGCTCCAATCAATTCAAAATCAACCAATTAAAGAGGTGATCTCAAATGAATCAAGATCATTTCTATAACTGCTCTCTCGGCACGACTTGTACAAACTCACCTGCAGAATGTATCATTCAAATCTGTATCTCTCAAAATGGCTGAACATAAATAAATATCGCTTGAATCAAAAATAGATTGAGTTAATGTAACATTTAGGCAGAATAATAATTTCGAACCATAACAATTCAGAAAGTGCTTTTGAGAGGGATTTCTGCTTAAAGTACAAGCTGCCAGTGGAGTGGCAGGGAGATTTGGCTCTGGCCTTTATTTTTTGCAGGTGTATCTTCAATAATCTACTTTAACTTTTTATAAGCTTCTGGTTCCAAGATCTGTTAATAAAACTTAAAGGATCTCCTCATGCAAAAATGTAAAAAAAATTCATGTAAAGTTTCATTCATTTAGCATTTTGCATGCTGAAACAGGCAGCATGTTTGAGTAAAAACAAACAAACAAAGTTGTCCTTTTTAACTCCCCCTGTGTCGGTGTTTGGAATATTCTAAGAAATATATACATTTCTTAGCAAACCCCTTTTCACTGGAACAATGAAAGAAGATTCAGCCCCTGAAAAGACTTACACTTTAATGGATACACACTGAAAAATTAGAAAAAGAAAAAAAATCTGATTCATGCATTATTTAAAATGTCAGCTTTTATAATGCATTGATCACTTTTTTATTTCCTTTTCGAAGATTGAGTTTCTCTTTAAAACCTATATTGAGAGAGATGAGTGACATTTGGGAAAGAACAGAGTCTATCCAGCTTTAGGGCAACCACAAAGCAAAAGGGGTTGCTGTATATACATATAAATGTATATAAATATTATATATACATATTGTTTGTTTCAATTTATACATATTATAGAACCATAAAACATCCTGTAAGATGCACGAAAAAGATCACTTTCTAAATCAGACCTTGATTTTGCTGTATAGATTAATTATAAATGTTTGCTAAAGATCTTAAACCTACATTCTAGAAGGGGTATAAGATCAGCTGGGCTTATTATGCATTGCAATCTGCAGCAAGTAAGATCTTTGGCAGAATATATAGTATAATTTACTGATCAAAAAAATCAAGCAAATATATCATATCCTGTATTGTAAAAGCTTTTAAAATGTAATTAAACACTGTTCTCTGGCAGGTCTGAAGGGAGTGTACATTTGCAGTCAATCCTTTAATGTTCATGTCAGAAAAGTAAGAAGAAAAGGAAATTTCTTTTAAAAAAGCAGTCTGTCTGCCTATTTTCTCTAAAATACAGAAGACCATACAGTGTTGTAAACCAAGGGCCAGCTGCACCTCATGTCCACAGGACAGGAGTAACAAGGACAAACTGTGCTTATGTGACCTATGACCCACATTCCTCAGCATTGGAAGTGGATCAAGGGGACTATAACAAGGGGAAAGGGGACCTGCTGCTGTCACTCACTGTTACATTCTCCAGCACAGCCGGCTAGCTCTCTTTTGCAGCTGGGATCCAGTGCCTGCATGTAGTGCTGTCTGTATATAACACATCACACCCAAGCTGATAATACACTTAGCAATAGGTGGGAAACTAATTCTGTCCAAATTATTTTTGAAGGGATCATTTGAAACCCTGTAACCTCTGCACCTCATCATGTGATGTGAAGCACATATTGGATCAGATATCCTTTGAGTGTCTGACTGGCATGCTGCCAATTACAAAACACATGTATCACGCTGTTCATTTGGAGCCAAGTGGCTAGGTGGGTAATGAAGGTCAAAACACCAAACTGTATGTACAAACATATGGAAACCTTTTAACAAACTTTGTCCTCACTGGTCAATTAAAAATACTTTGAATAAGACAGAATACCCAAAGGGGTTCTGTTCTCTCTAAAACTGGGAAACCTCCTTAGCTTAGTTACCCCAATAATTCTTAAAGTAATAATAAATTTCTGACTCTTTAAAAAAGGGAATTATCTGTCTAAATATGTAACTATGGGTCAAAAAGCTGCTGTTGTTTACTGAAATACGCCAGTGGTACAAAATGTATTCCACTATAGATTTTGCAGTACGTGAAATCATTTTGTGTTTTAAATTAGTTTTAAATAACATCTATAATTTGTGTTGGGTTCTGTTTCTTTTATTTTACATGTATTTGGTTTTGGAGTGACTGCTACTTTAAGATTCTGTGAAAAGAGATATTTTTGCAGTTTTCTAGGTGACCTTCCATCTTTTGTATTTTCTCTTTTGACTTTATCTGTTTATATATCTATGCTAAGTATTGACATGTGTAAGTTGTATGACCTTTATTTCTCCATTAGGGATTCCTGCAGGTTACTGAAATGTCTGTTTGACCTTCAGACTGAGAGCAAGATGTTACACCATGTGTCCCAACTCAAAGACTGTGTGTTCTAAGAACTCTGCCAGAGAATGGACTTCTCTGAGCACAATATCCACAAATAGCAGCGTAACACTACCTACTCATTCACGTGGGCTTGGAAGGAAATCAAGATTCTGATCAATGTAATTATTTCCAAGTGCAGACCGTTTTTATAGAGAACTAAAATCTCCATAATACATTAGGGCAGGTCATACATATATATGTACAGAAAAAAGGCAATATAAAAGTGGTGTGCTTTAAAGAACAAAAAATAAAATAATCCTGATAAATGGGCTCTTGCAAATACTCCACATGAGAGAAATCTGTATTGCAAATTATAGGGAATAAGTCCCACTCTTTTTATTACCACAACAGCATTTAAAGGGGCAGTTCCAACGACAAGCATATAAATATATATTTTTAGATAAATACTATATCATGTAAAGTAAATAAAAGACAGTTGATCAATATTCTTCAAAAAACTTTCTTAATAACTGCATATGAAGTGTTATAGATTTATTTATGTTGCTATAGCATGGACCTTTCTAGCTTTCCAAGCCCTTCATATTGGATGTCACCAATTGAATGAAAATAATTTAATGGGACTCTTTATACCATTAAGCGCAGCCGCTTCACCGCCGACTCTACACAGCAAGAGTGATCGTCGCTGGAGATTTCATCGCGGGACATTTCATCGCTAAAGGTAAGTATTTTAGCTATTCTACTTTGGTTAGAATTAGGGTTTAGGGGGTTAGAATTAGGGTTTAGGGGGTTAATTTTAGTATTAGGGCTCGGGGGTTAGTATTAGGGTTTAGGGGGTTAATTTTAGTATAAGGGCTCGTGGGTTAGTATTAGGGTTAGTATTAGGGTTTAGGGGGGTTCATTTTAGTATTAGGGCTCGGGGGTTAGTATTAGGTTTAGTATTAGGATTTAGGGGGTTACTTTTTTATTGGGGTTAATTTTAGTGTTAGTATTGGGGTTTAGTGTTTAGTGTTAGTATTGGGATTTGGGAATCATTTATTAGGGGGGGTATTTTCTTTTTACTTGTACATTTGTAAGAGCTGACAGTTCAGCGCTGAACTGTCAGCTCTTACATAGCCGCGGCCGCGATGAAACGGCCGCGTTATTCTTCATTGCTGACAGTTCAGCGTTCTAACTGCCGTGCTGAACTGTCAGCGATGAAGATGCGGCGCGGAACTGTCCTAGACCCCTCCTAGACCCTTCTGCCATAATGGGTCAGAAAACAAAGCTGTAAAGACTCCCCAGCAGCTAAATCTGGCATGGCAGACATTCTAGTTAGGCCACATAGGCCTACTCCCAGAGGCAATTAAAAAGCAATATAAAAGTGATGTGCTTTAAAGAACAAAAAATAAAATAATCCTGATAAATGGGCTCTTGCAAATACCCCACATGAGAGAAATCTGTATTGCAAATTATAGGGAAAAAGTCCCACTTTTTTTATTACCACAACAGCATTTAAAGGGGCAGTTCCAACGACAAGCATATAAATATATATTTTTAGATAAATACTATATCATGTAAAGTAAATAAAAGACAGTTGATCAATATTCTTCAAAAAACTTTCTTAATAACTGCATATGAAGTGTTATAGATTTATTTATGTTGCTATAGCATGGACCTTTCTAGCTTTCCAAGCCCTTCATATTGGATGTCACCAATTGAATGAAAATAATTTAATGGGACTCTTTATACCATTAAGCGCAGCCGCTTCACCGCCGACTCTACACAGCAAGAGTGATCGTCGCTGGAGATTTCATCGCGGGACATTTCATCGCTAAAGGTAAGTATTTTAGCTATTCTACTTTGGTTAGAATTAGGGTTTAGGGGGTTAGAATTAGGGTTTAGGGGGTTAGAATTAGGGTTTAGGGGGTTAATTTTAGTATTAGGGCTCGGGGGTTAGTATTAGGGTTTAGGGGGTTAATTTTAGTATAAGGGCTCGTGGGTTAGTATTAGGGTTAGTATTAGGGTTTAGGGGGGTTCATTTTAGTATTAGGGCTCGGGGGTTAGTATTAGGTTTAGTATTAGGATTTAGGGGGTTACTTTTTTATTGGGGTTAATTTTAGTGTTAGTATTGGGGTTTAGTGTTTAGTGTTAGTATTGGGATTTGGGAATCATTTATTAGGGGGGGTATTTTCTTTTTACTTGTACATTTGTAAGAGCTGACAGTTCAGCGCTGAACTGTCAGCTCTTACATAGCCGCGGCCGCGATGAAACGGCCGCGTTATTCTTCATTGCTGACAGTTCAGCGTTCTAACTGCCGTGCTGAACTGTCAGCGATGAAGATGCGGCGCGGAACTGTCCTAGACCCCTCCTAGACCCTTCTGCCATAATGGGTCAGAAAACAAAGCTGTAAAGACTCCCCAGCAGCTAAATCTGGCATGGCAGACATTCTAGTTAGGCCACATAGGCCTACTCCCAGAGGCAATTAAAAAGCAATATAAAAGTGATGTGCTTTAAAGAACAAAAAATAAAATAATCCTGATAAATGGGCTCTTGCAAATACCCCACATGAGAGAAATCTGTATTGCAAATTATATGAAAAAGTCCCACTTTTTTTATTACCACAACAGCATTTAAAGGGGCAGTTCCAACGACAAAGATAAGGAGATGAATTCTGTGACCATTTCAGAGTCTATATGGCCGAAAGAGCCCCACCTGTTGTACCGCAGGATATAGTGGCGAGGCTACAAACCCATACAGCTAAAGCATCTCTACTGGCATTGAGATGCAAAAAAGGAACTTTTTCATAACATGGTGCAACGCTAAGTATATTCGATGACCTTTCCCAGCCACAATGGCACAGAGGAAATCGATGGTCCTTTTGACGGCGCATGTTCTCCTTCAATACTAAATACCAGTGAACCCTACCTCAAGCCCTCTCTGTAACAGGACACAAGAAGCTCCTAACTATTGAACATCCCGTGGACATAGAACAATTTCTCTGAGAAATTAAAATGCTCCCACTGGAAGAAAAGGGCGCTGCTTTGCCTGGACAGGAACCAGGAACATCCCCCTTAACTGATTAATTTTTCTTGATATAATAGCGTATGGTAAAGTAAGTCTGCATTGAAATAATGTCTTATGGTTACTATTACATGGAGCTGGACACCCAAGATCTATTGACTCCCACCCCGTTAAATAAGAAACCAATGTATTGATGTGCCTATTAATGATGTTTCATGTAATAAGGTGATTAACGTAATGTTCAAGCTCCGATTATTGTGGATTACCATACCGGCTAGCCCATTGTATGGAGAGTTTTACCTGTTCAGCTTCAATAAGTGATAATTGCACAATGTGTATCGTAAGAAATTAGTCCAACTAATATGCTGTTACCCCTTTTAAGCTGATTAATTGAATTAATTAAAAAAATCAGATGTACTATATATATATATATATATATATATATATATATATATATATATATATATATAGTCTTCTAAACTGTTGGTTGACATGTACAGAAGTAGAATGAAATGTGTCTATATCACAAAAAATGAAAAAGACACACTTCAAAGAGTGACACCATGGATTATATAAGATACATAGCATATGAATAGGCAGAAATGGCTACAAAATAGCACTGATATAATAGAAACTGTAAAAAGATAAAAATGTATATATCTGGACCGCTGACTGGCAAAATAGAAGAAAATACAACAATAGACAGTGCAGAGCAACTTAGGGACAAATAGTAAGCATGTAATATAGTATGTCCATAAATAGTTTAATAGCCCTCGTGCGAATCAAACTTGGTAGTATGGATGATGAAAAAACTGTCAATATCTTGCGATCAAATCTTCTCCCTAGATATAAGAGAAAACCAGACCGTGCAAATAGCACATACTTTAATGGTAACACAAGAGAAAAAAGTTCAAACAAGCACATCATGTGTATCATAACAAGAGGTGTCCCTTATCCGATGTAGCTCACCACTGATCCAAATGCTGTCTGCTCACGTGTATTCTCCCCGCCGGCTGGAAAGAGGCGCTTGGTTGTGAGTCAGCATGTGGGAGCTGTATCGAGAGGGAGATATTTTGGGATTCACCGGTACAAGTCCCGCCCTAGGAGTTTCACTTCATCAGGGGCAGGAGACTTGCCACTCCTTAAGGTTCTTCTGACTATTTTTAGTTGGAGCTTCTGATCTTTGTATATTTGTTGGTTGAAATGTGTTCATGGGAATGTACTTGGTAATTGTAATGGTTTTATCTGGACATTGTCATGTGTTTTTTTTTAAATGTTTATATGAATGACTAAAAATTGAGATCTTTATGGACCTTGCTGTGTCCACCGGGACACAAACATGCTGGAATAGAAAAGGAACTTCCTCAAACTGTTCCCATAAAGTTGGAAGCATAGCATTGTCCCTTACATTATCCCTCCCCCACCAAACTTTACAGTTGGCACAATGCAGTCAGTCAAGTAATGTTCTCCTGGTAGCCACCAAACCCAGGCTCTCCCATCAGACTGCCAGATAATGAAGAGTCCACATAACACATTTCCACTACTCCAGAGTCCAGTGGTGGTGTGCTTTACACTCAATTTGATGCTTGGCATTGTACTTGGTGATGTGAGGTTCGTATGCAACTGCTTGGCCATGGAAACCCATTCCATGAAGCAATTAGATATTAATGCCACTGGAGGTTTGGAACTCTTCAGCTATGTAATTAGCAGAACATTGCCGACTTTTACGCACTTGCTCTGTGACTTTAGTCTTCTGTTTCGTGGCAGTTGCTGCTGTTCCTAAATGCTTCCACTTCCAATATTACCACTTACAGTTGACTGTGGAATATCTAGAACTGACTTATTGCAAAGGTGGCATCCTATAACTGTACAACGCTTGAATTCACTAAGCACTAGAGAACGACCCATTATTTCCCACAAATGTTTGTAAATACAGATTGTATGGCTAGGTTCTTGATTTTTTTACAACTGTGGCATTGGGTCTTATTTGAAGCGTCTGAATTCAGTAATTAAGTGGGGTGACCCAATACTTTTGTCTTTATATAGTGTATGAGGGTCTACTCAGTATAGCTTGGTCTGCCCCAAAATGGGGTCAGATTGGTCAAAGTAGCCAAATTTCTGATTTTCTTTTCAGATTTTCAGCCATGTACAGTTCAGGGATATTGGCCCTGCAAATCATATGAATTCACCCGACATAATATGGGCCGTAATCCCCCAAAAAGAACTGTAAATCGTCAAATGGCTCAATTTCAGGCATTTCAATTCTCCAGATAGAAACTAGATAATTGAAATAAATAAATCATTACAAAATATATATTTTGAGAAAAAAAATTAGACCTATGATAAAGTGCCTGACAGGCACGAAACGCGTCAGGTGCCCCCCCCCCCCCCTTCCCCCCGGAGCCAACACAACTTGGAGAACATATTTTTCTCATTTCAAACCATACTGTGCAAAATCCGCCACCAGAAGTGGTGGACATCGAAAAGTGTCAGCGCTACCATGTAAAGTGGGGCAGTGGAGGGTATGGTAATGCCTGCAACATCCAACATCTTGTGTGGCTATCATACAATATGTTCGTAACGTACAAAAACACTAATGATAACAAATAAGGTTATTAATGTGCATATTTTGCTTTCTTACAGAATACTGGTTTAATATGAAAATACTTTGCAATAGTACTTAAATCTAAAGCACTCTTGGAACACAGGTCAGTTCAGTACAATGCTTGTTCTATTATGACACAAGTGAACAATAAAAACCAAATCCACATCAGAGTTGCACAATTACACTTTGACACTGTAAATCAAACGTCTGACATCCTGTCTATATTTGTTTACAAAGGATACGTGGATACATGCTTGCATCTGTGTGTACAACATATTTGGAAATGGTAAATTGAAGAAAAAGATGAATGAGCGGATGGAGTCATATTTTATAGCCAAATGTGCTCTGGTTCCTCTTGTTTTACATTGGTTCCATTACACTGCTCTTACTGTTTTTCTAACAGTTTATAGTAGAAGATCTATGCTTGAATGCTGATATCTTATGTCCCTTATTAATATTTTGAAGTCTCTTTATGTTAGGATTATCGTGAAGACTGGTGTTAGACGCATTCAAATGCTATAATTGCACAGTTACTACACTGAGTTTTTGCTATGAGCTGGTGAAATGTAAATAGTTTGGAGAGTGTTAATCCTAGCTCATTGTGAAAATTCCACGATACGTCCATCACAAGGATTTTACAAAGTGAATTGGAAATTATAATCAAATACTTTTAAGTCCTTGTGTAAACCCTAATTTGTCAAGACTAAAGATATCTTTGCCAGACCGCTAGTTAAACTAAAGTATTGGATATAACCATTTCTAAGACCAATAATTCTCCTTTTGTTTTTATGATGTCACCAATGCAACCACACACTCTAGCGGCCAGAGACTACTGGTCAAGTAGATTTTTCCAGGGTATATCATAATGGCTGCATAGGAAACTTACCATGCAATTCTGTCCTGCTGGGTGGGACCCACCTGATTTGCTAATGGAGAAGTCTACTAAGTAGTGGTGCAAGGACAAACAATCCTGAGTAGGAACCACTGTTAATTCGTCAACTAAACACAAACTGACTTAAAACGTTATGGAGGGACTATTGAATTTACGAATTTGGTCTTCTTGTTCTGGCTCCCATGGATCTCTGCCAAAGCCCAGTGCCCTGACTCTATCTTCAGCTGGTTTGGCTGAGACACAGGCTCCCTGTGCCTGTCTGCCCCCTGGAACAATGCCCTGCAAACTGCAGAGGAAGAGGATCAGACTCCTCCATCAGATTCGCCTGGTACTGTCACATGACTGTTTACCCTACCATCTCCCTAGCAAGTTAACTTAACACTATGTAACGGCCTTCTCAGACCTGTTCCCTCCCTCACTGCTGGAGATTTAGTCGACTAAATCTAGACTAAAATAGTGCAATTTTAGTCAAAAGACTGACTAAAACTAAATCGAACTTTGCTATCAAAATAGGGTATGGACCATCCTATAGGACATTTTTTACTTTAGCACTGTTCAGTCTGAAATGTCTCCAACCCCTATTTTTATCATATGGTAAAGTCCACTCAGCTCCTGAGCGAATGCAATCTCTCAGCAAACTCATATTATTGAAGTTAAGCTGACAATGTAGTATTAGCAGGGGTCAAGTCCTGGGAAAAAAAGTGCGGGAACTCACAAAATCCACTGCGACCCCCCCCCCCCCCCCCACCCCCAAATATATATTTCACCCAAAATTCAGTGAATTTTGCCCCTCTATGCCAGGTTTCTGCCCCTCTATGTCAGGATTTTGCCCCTCTATGTGCCAGGATTTTGCCCCTCTATGTCAAGATTTTGCCCCTCTATGTCAAGATTTTGCCCCTCTATGTCAGGATTTTGCCCCTCTATGTCAGGATTCTGCCCCTCTATTCCAGGATTCTGCCCCTCTATATGCCAGGATTTTGCCCCTCTATGTCAGGATTTTGCCCCTCTATGTCAGGATTTTGCCCCTCTATTCCAGGATTCTGCCCCTCTATATGCCAGGATTCTGCCCCTCTATATGCCAGGATTTTGCCCCTCTATATGCCAGGATTTTGCCCCTCTATTCCAGGATTTTGCCCCTCTATGTGCCAGGATTTTTCCCCTCTATGTGCCAGGTCGCGCGACTTCAATAAAGTTATAAAAAAAAAAACCTGACGCCCGGAGCTTCCTTCCTCCGTGCAGGGGGGAAGATGCACGGAGGAGAAAACCAGAGACAGAAAGCAACAAGGAGGTAAGTACTCATCATCCACTTGGTGCTTCCTGTCTCCGCCCAGCTCCTCCTTGCAGTCTTCTTCCCTCCTGCATGGAGGAGGGAAACAACGCCATCGGATATGACTTGTTGTCAAATCTGGTGGCAGTGACAGGAACAGGGGCGTATCCTGGTTATGAGAGAAAGGTGTGCTGCTACTTAAAAACAATAACAATGTAATGTCAATGTCAGATACCAGGAATATTGTGCCAGTAAGATGCCAGTAATAGTGTGCCAGTCAGATACCAGGAATATTGTGCCAGTCAGATTCCAGTAATAGTGTGCCAGTCAGAGTTCAGTTATAGTGTGCCAGTCAGATACCAGGAATATTGTGCCAGTCAGATTCCAGTAATAGTGTGCCAGTCAGAGTCCAGTAATAGTGTGCCACTCAGAGCCCAGTAATATTGTGCCATTCAGATGCCAGTAATATTGTGCCATTCAGATGCCAGTAATAGTGTGCCAGTCAGAGCCCAGTTATAGTGTGTCACTCAGAGCCCAGTTATAGTGTGCCAGTCGGAGCCCAGTAATATTGTGCCAGTAAGATGCCAGTAATAGTGTGCCAGTCAGATACCAGGAATATTGTGCCAGTCAGATTCCAGTAATAGTGTGCCAGTCAGAGTCCAGTTATAGTGTGCCAGTCAGATACCAGGAATATTGTGCCAGTCAGATTCCAGTAATAGTGTGCCAGTCAGAGTCCAGTAATATTGTGCCATTCAGATGCCAGTAATATTGTGCCATTCAGATGCCAGTAATAGTGTGCCAGTCAGAGCCCAGTTATAGTGTGTCACTCAGAGCCCAGTTATAGTGTGCCAGTCAGAGCCCAGTAATATTGTGCCAGTCAGAGCCCAGGAATATTGTGACAGTCAGATACCAGTAATATTATGCCATTCAGATACCAGTAATATTGTGC
This sequence comes from Pelodytes ibericus, assembly GCA_036172795.1. Classification (NCBI taxonomy): domain Eukaryota; kingdom Metazoa; phylum Chordata; class Amphibia; order Anura; family Pelodytidae; genus Pelodytes; species Pelodytes ibericus. Next base: position 93,063,390 of record CM069858.1, on the reverse strand, counting down.
CAGTCAGATGCCCAGTAATATTGTGCCACTCAGAGCCCAGTAATAGTGTGCCAGTCAGATACCAGGAATAGTGTGCCAGTCAGAGTCCAGTTATAGTGTGCCAGTCAGAGCCCAGTAATATTGTGCCACTCAGAGCCCAGTAATATTGTGCCAGTCAGAGCCCAGTTATAGTGTGTCACTCAGAGCCCAGTTATAGTGTGTCACTCAGAGCCCAGTTATAGTGTGCCACTCAGAGCCCAGTAATATTGTGCCAGTCAGATACCAGGAATATTGTGCCAGTCAGAGACCAGGAATATTGTGCCAGTCAGAGACCAGGAATATTGTGCCAGTCAGAGCCCAGTAATATTGTGCCAGTCAGAGACCAGGAATATTGTACTAGTCAGATGCCCAGTAATATTGTGCCAGTCAGATACCAGGAATATTGTGCCAGTCAGAGCCCAGGAATAGTGTGCCAGTCAGATACCAGGAATATTGTGCCAGTCAGAGCCCAGGAATATTGTGCCAGTCAGATGCCCAGGAATAGTGTGCCAGTCAGATGCCCAGGAATAGTGAGCCAGTCAGAGCCCAGGAACCACCCTCCTCCACCATCACTTACCTAGTAGCTGCTGCTCTGTGTCCCTGGACAGACACCTCCTCCGTGCAGACAAAAGCCCGCGAAACGGGCGAAATCTTTTTTTTTTTTTTATCATGGCGGCTCAAATCCAGATCTGCCACTGGACAGGAAGTCCTGCAGGAGCAAAGGGAACGGCGTTCCTGCCATGAAAAAAGTGCAGGAACGCCGTTCCCACGCGTTCCTGCAGGACTCGAGCCCTGATGTATTAGCCTCCTTCTGGCAACAGACCCTTCATGAATTACATAGAAACATATAATGTGTCGGCATATAAGAACTATTCAGTCCATCTAGTTAGCTCAGGGATTAATTAGCTGATCTCTCCTTTAAATTTCAAACCTTGAAAATGCTGTGTTTATTGCAATCATGTGAAGACAGCAAGTACAAAACAGGTTAAACATTACATTCAGTCCACAGCTTTATCTGGTTAGGGAGGTACATGCTATGTTCCACAGACTACAAAGTGCAGTGTACATCTAATGTCATGTCAATATTACCAGTTAAAGCACATAACTCACCTTTGGCCTAGTTTTTGCATGCGGTGTCATCAGACAGAGTCACCAGACTTACAGCTAGTTGTAATGCTGAAATAAACTTGTTTATACTGGTTTATAGGAATATGTGTGCCTTTACAACTTCTTTAACAATGCATGCAATTCAGTAATACAGATCAAAATACTGCACAAAAAATAAGACATAGTGGTCTAGTCACTAAAATGTGAGTTGCAGATGAGGTGAGTTGTGTTGAGATGCACATTTTATCTCACCATTTTAACTATACATTGTGCAGGCATAAACCTGGGTCACCATTGTCCTTTCACAGTGTATAGCTAAATAGGTGAAATTAAATGTTCAACTCACCTGTAAATAAAAAAAAAGCTTCACCAGCCTACTTCACATGTTCTCCTTTCATACCTTAAACAGTAGACAGCTTTACCCATACACTTTCCAAAATAAACAAGTCTGATTGGCAGTTCACCTCTCCCATGTATGCTTCCATCGCCATTTTGTACCTGTCACATATATGTTTTATATGCTATCTTGCAGGGCTGTCTTTAATATTGCTTGGGCCCCCTGTCAGGGCCGGCCTTAGGGGCGTGCGACCTGTGCGAGCCCTCCCGTTCCCCAAAAAAAAGAAAAAGTTCAAAAGAAAAAAAAAAAAGTTAAAAAAAATAAATAAAAGCCGGTAGAGGCACTGGATGGGGGAGATCAAAAGATCCCCCCTCACCAGCCCTCTGCTCGGCAGTCTCTTCTAGGTCCGGGGAGGGGGCAGAGCTAACCGGCTCAGCGTTGTAGCTCCGCCCCCACCCTGTGAAGCAGAGCAGCATCTGCTTCACGGGGAGCCACTGGCAGCATGAGAAAGTGCTGCTAGGCTCCCCATGCCTGCATTAAGCATGGGGAGCCGAGCAGCACCTTCTCTTGCTGGCCATGGCTCCCCGTAATGCAGACTGTGCTCTGCTTCACAGGGTGGGGGCGGAGCTACTCCTCTCAGCCGGTTAGCTCCGCCCCCTCCCTGGATCCAACCTTGCAGACAAAGGTAGGGGAGGGGGGAGAGAGAGAGGCAGAACAGGGGTTAGGGGGGAGACAGGCAGACAGAACAGGTGCAGGGGGGGGGAGAGACAGAACAGGGCTAGAGAGAGATAACAGGGGGAGGGGGGAGAGAGAGACAGAACAGTGGATGGGGGAGAGACAGAACAGGGGAGGGGGAGAGAGAGACAGACAGAACAGGGGCAGGGGGAAGAGACAGAACTGGGGGAGAGAGAGATAACAGGGGGAGGGGGGAGAGAGAGACAGAACAGTGGATGGGGGAGAGACAGAACAGGGGAGGGGGGAGAGAGAGACAGAACAGTGGATGGGGGAGAGACAGAACAGGGGAGGGGTGAGAGAGACAGACAGAACAGGGGCAGAGACAGAACTGGGGGGGAGAGAGATAACAGGGGGAGGGGGGAGAGACAGAACAGGGGAGGGGGGAGAGAGAGAGACAGACAGAACAGTGGCAGGGGGAGAGACAGAACTGGGGGAGAGAGAGAAAACAGGGGGAGGGGGGGAGAGAGAGAGAGACAGAACAGGGGGAGGGTGGGACAGAACAGGGGACGGGGGGGAGAGAGAGAGACAGACATGGCAAGGAAGAGGAAAGGGACAAACATGGGAAGGGAGAGAGACACATACATAGGGGGGTGAAAGAGACGGGGGGGGGCGCCACGGGGGAAGCCCGCACAGGGCGCCGGAACACTTAAGGCCAGTCCTGCCCCCTGTACCCTGCCCCCCTCCCCGGCATGCAATCACGCCCTCCATCACAATATTCTCCCACCCAAAAAAAAACACACAAAAATAAGCACACACAATTTTATTTCCACTTTTAATGCAGTGAGCACTTTTATTGCAGTGTATAAAATGTGTATAATAAGTGTGTAATTGCAGTGTATAAACTGTTTATATGGATCAAAATGTGTATATATGGCTGCACTATGTATACCTTCTTACTATGCAACACTGCAATAAACCACTCATTGCCTAAGTTACAAAAGTATACACGGATATTTGAGAGCACTTACATATGTTTCTATATATTTATAATTATCTATACACCTCTCTCTCTCTCTCTCTCTCTCTCTCGCCCTGTGCGGGCCTCCTCCGTGGCGCCCCCTCCATGCCTCTCTCCCCCTCCTCCCCATACCTGTTCTCTCTCCCCCTCCTCCCCATATCTGTTCTCTCTCTCCTCCCCATATCTGTTCTCTCTCTCCCCTCTCCTCCCCATATTTGTTCTCTCTCTCTTCCCCTCTGTTTTCTTAACCCCCCCCCTGTTCTCTCCCCCTCTGTTCTCTTCTCCCCCACTTCCACTTTTCTCTCTCCCCCCCTTCCACTGTTCTGTCTCCCCCTCATTCCACTTTTCCCTCTCCCCCTCCCCCTGTTCTGTCTCTTCCCCTCCCCCTGTTCTGGATCTCCCTCCTCCCCTTGTTCTGTGTCTCCTCTCCCTTGTTCTCTTCTTTCTGTGAGGGGGCAGAGCCGGGGAGCCTCGGGCAGCATGAGAATGCTCCCCATGAGGCAGGGTGGGGGCGGAGCTACACCTCTCACCCGGTGAGCTCTCCCCCTCCATTTCTTCTTCATTTTTCGGCTGGGCGGGCGCCCCCTGGAGTGTAGCGCCCTGTGCGATCGCACAGATCGCACACCCCTAGGGCCGGCCCTGACTGTCAGGTACCAATTACCATGCCACAGTCACTTTGTCATTAACATATGTAACAGCCAGTTTGTCTATTAAAATATGCCACTGTTTGTCCATTAAATATGCCACAGTTTGCCCATTATTATGCCACAGCCAGTTTGCCCACTAATATGCCACAGCCAATTTGCCCATTAACCCCTTGGCGACACAGGACGTACTAGGTCCCTCCTGTGTGCCGAGGCGTTAGTGAAACAGGACAGACCTACCGGAGTTTTACCGCTTTCAGTGCTCTAATGGTATTGTAACGATGCTTCCGTGTGGAAGCATCGTTCAATACTGAAAAAAATGCCCGTCGGCACTTCAATCGCTCCAGAGAGCGATTGAAATGCCGGTTTTAAAGGCACAGTGCCTTTAAAACGCGGGCATTTAAAAAACGAGCATCCCCACTGACTGGTCAGATCAATATTAACCCTATATTGATCTGACCAGTTATGATCTGCCTCCCTCTCGTCACATTTTTTTTAGTGAGGGAGAGAGACAGATCAAAGTTGTAAAAGTACAAAAAAACAATAAATACACAACACACGAATAATAAAACAATAAAAAAACATTTATTAAAGCAATTCCCTGCGTTTAACCTCTTCCCTGCCACTGATCTTGCGTAAGCAGTGATCATGCACATCAGCGCATTTATTGTTGCTGTTTGTGCATTTTTTAGGGGTTCATTTTTTTGTACTGTAATTTATTACAGTACTACAAAGGCTCTTCTAAGAGTTATTAACCCCTTCTTTGCTGTCGATCACTGCTTACGCAATGATATTGACGCCAAAGCAATTTTTATCTGTCTGCATATATTTTTTTTTTTTACACATACCCGCTAGGGGATTACATGTAAAGTAAAAATATTTGAGATTTATTTTTTTAAGCTGTCTGAGCGCATAGCGATCAGTAACAGCGAATTAGTGGCAAAGGCGGTTTGGTGATTTCTCAATTAAGCTCACCATTCGCCCTGGTCAGATCAAAATTGGTCAGATCAATATTCACAAATATTGATCTGCCTCCCTCTCCTCACTTACATTTTTGTGACGGAAAGAGACAGATCAGTATTAGTGACATAAAATAACATTTTATAAAATTGTCAGGTTTTATGAAAGTCTTTCACTGTGTATTAACCCCTTCCCTGCCATTCATCACTGTATAAGCAGTAATCTTGCACACCAACAGTATGTTTTGCTGTCTGCACTGTTTTATGGATTCATTTCTTTGTACTGTAATGTATTACAGTACTAGATAGGCTCTTCTAAGAGCTAATAACGCCTTCTTTGCTCGAGATCACTGCTTACGCACTGATTCTGAGGCCGCGGACTCAGGGTTCGATTTTGAACCTGGTCAGCTTTCTGATACATCATATAGTGATGTATCGCTGGCTGCTGAGCCCTTGCCACAAGGAGTGATGGGTGTCTACCGTTAAAAAAATATATGGTTTGGTGGGGGTAAATTACATTGGCTGGCTTCAAAGATATATCCCATATAGGACACGGACGCAGTTTGACTACATGTCAAAATTCCAAGTTGGAATTTTGAGATGCGCATCTCACAAATGTTGGCCTCTAGCCAAAAAACAAACCAACAAACCTATGCATGGGTGCTATCCCTGTACTCGGGAGATGTTGCTGAACACATATTGGGTTGTTGTTTGGCAGTGACATATACCAGAATCTGTGAATTCATGCCTGAAGTACAATGCATGTGGAAAAAAAACTCCCAAAAAAGTACTACCACAAACTTTTACAAAGGCTGGTGGTAGAATTAGTACATATACAGTATTAAAATACCACCATTTGAAATACCTTAGGATGTCTATTTTCCAAAAATATATAGTTTGATGGGGTAAAATTCATTGGACGGCTTCAAAAATGTTCCAAATGGAACATGGGCGCAGGCTGACTACATGTCAAAATTCCAGGTTTTTAATTGCGCACCCCCTAAATGTGGCCTTTTAGCCCCAAATCAAACCAACCAACCTATGCATGGGGGGTATCCCTGTACTCAGGAGATGTTGCTGAACGCATATTGAGGTGTTGGTTGGCAGTGGCAAATACCAGAATCTGAAAATTCCTGCCTGAACTACAATGTGTGTGGGGAAAAAATGACATCCCAACCCTTTGACATAGGTTGGTGGTAGAATTAGCACTTGGAAAGTGTTAAAATACCACAATTTTAAATACCCTAGGACAGACCTGGGCATCTTACGGCCAGCGGGCCACATCCGGCCCTTTGTGCGTCCCTGTCCGGCCCACGTGAGGCAGGCGCAAGGGAGGAGAGGCGCTGTAGCAGGGAGCTCTCTCCCTGCCATCCTCCTCCTTGTTAATCCAAGCACAGTGCGACGGGTGTAAGCTCCGCCCCCATCGCGTTCTGTGATTGGCTGCTTCAGGGAGGAGGACGTTCTCTAGGGTATCTGCCAAGACACCATAGAGAACGTCCTCCTCCCTGCAGCCAATCATAGAACGCGACGGGGCGGAGCTTTCCCCCGTTGTGCTGTGCTTGGATTAACAAGGAGGATTAGGTACTAACAGTTTGGGGGGGGGGGGGGTTAAAATAAAAAGAGAAAGGAAGTGTCTGTGGAAGTGTGTGTGAATGTGTATAAGTGTGTATGTGTGTGTCAATGTGTATAACTATGTGTGTGTTACTGTCTGTGTAAGTGTATGTACATGAGTGTCTGTGCAAGTGTATCCTGTGTGTAAAGGTGGCTGTGTGTGTATTTATGTATGTGTGACAGTGTGTATAAGGGTATCTGTGTAAATGTATGTCTGTGAGGGTGACTAAGCGTTTAACTGTGTTTGTGTGACTGTGTGTGTTTATGTATGACTGTGTGTACAAGAGACCAGCATGGGTTACAGAAAGATAGAGATGGAAAAAGATAAAAGGGATGAGGGGAGAGACAGACATGGGGTATGAGTGGCGAGAGAGAGACAGACATGGGGTATGAGTGGCGAGAGAGACAGACCTGGGGTATGAGTGGCGAGAGAGAGACAGACCTGGGGTATGAGTGGCGAGAGAGAGACAGACATGGGGTATGAGTGGCGAGAGAGAGACAGACATGGGGTATGAGTGGCGAGAGAGAGACAGACATGGAGCATGAATGGAAAGAGAGAGAGACATGGAGCATGAGTGGAGAGAGACATGGAGCATGAGTGGAGAGAGAGACAACATGAGGGAATGGGGGGAGAGAGAGACAGACATGAGGGTACGGGGAGAGACAGACATGAGGGTACGGTGAGAGACAGACATGAGGGTACGGGGAGAGACAGACAAACATGAGGGTACGGGGAGAGACAGACAGACATGAGGGTATGGGGAGAGAGAGAGACAGACATGGGGTATGAGTGGCGAGAGAGAGACAGACATGGAGCATGAATGGAAAGAGAGAGAGACATGGAGCATGAGTGGAGAGAGACATGGAGCATGAGTGGAGAGAGAGACAAACATGAGGGAATGGGGGGAGAGAGAGACAGACATGAGGGTACGGGGAGAGACAGACATGAGGGTACGGTGAGAGACAGACATGAGGGTACGGGGAGAGACAGACAAACATGAGGGTACGGGGAGAGACAGACAGACATGAGGGTATGGGGAGAGAGAGAGACAGACATGGGGTATGAGTGGCGAGAGAGAGACAGACATGGAGCATGAATGGAAAGAGAGAGAGACATGGAGCATGAGTGGAGAGAGACATGGAGCATGAGTGGAGAGAGAGACAGACATGAGGGAATGGGGAGAGAGAGAGACAGACATGAGGGTACGGGGAGAGACAGATATTGAGCAAAATGTTATTGAAATATTGTCAATGTGGCCCTCCAGCAGTGCTCGGGTTGCTCATGCGGCCCCCGGTAAAAATGAATTGCCCACCCCTGCCCTAGGATGTCTAGTTTTCCAAAATATATGGTTTTATGGGGTAAAATACTTTGACAGGCTTCAAAAGTGTCCCAAATGGAACATGGGCGCAGGCTGACTACATGTCAAAATTCCAAGTTGGAAATGCACCCCCCCTAAACGTGGCCTTTTAGTCCCCAAACAACCCAACAAACCTATGCATGGGTGGTATCCCTGTACTCAGGAGATGTTGCTGAACACATATTGGGGTGTTGTTTTGCACTGACACATAACAGGATCTGTGAATTCATGCTCGAAGTACAATGTATGTGGAATCAAAACCATTAAAAAATTACTAACCTAAAATTTGACAAAGGCTGGTGGTAGAATTAGTGCATGGAAAGTGTTAAAATACTATCTTTTGAAATACCCTAGGGTGTCTAGTTTGCTAAAATGTATGGTTTTGTGGGGTAAAATACACATTCTGGCTTCACAAATGTCCCAAATGGAACATGGGAGCAGGTTTTCTGCATGTCAGAAGTCCAAGTTGAAAAACCAAAAAGCGCACCTCTCAAATGTGGCCTTTTAACCCCCAAATAATCTAACTAACCTACACATGGGTGGTATCCCTGTACTCAGGAGATGTTGCTGAACACATATTGAGGTGTTGTTTGGCACTGACACATAATAGGATCTGTGAATTCATGCCCGAAGTACAATATATGTGAAAAAGAATTTCTATCCATAACATTGACATAGGCTGGTGGTAGAATTAGTGCATGGAAAGTGTTAAAATACTACCATTTGAAATACCCTAGGGTGTCTAATTTTAAAAAAATATATGGCTTTGTGGGGTAGAATACACTTTTTGGCTTAAAAAATGTCCCAAATGGGACATGGGCGCAGGTTTTCTGCACGACAGAATTCCAAGTTGGAAAACCAAAAAGCGCACCTCTCAAATGTGGCCTTTTAACCCCCAAATAACCTAACCAACCTATACATGGGTGGTATCCCTGTCCTCAGAAGATGTTGCTGAACACATATTGAGGTTTTTTTGGAACTGACATATAACAGGATCTGTGAATTCATGCCCAAAGTACAATGTATGTGTATAAAAATTACTACCCAAAACATTGACATAGGCTGGTAGTATAATTAATGCATGGAAAGTGTTAAAATACTACCATTTGAAATACCCTAGGGTGTCTAGTTTTAAAAAATATATGGCTTTGTGGGGTATAATACACTTTCTGGCTTTAAAAATGTCCCAAATGGGATATGGGCGCAAGTTTTCTGCTTGTCAGAATTCAAAGTTGGAAAACCAAAATGCGCACCCCTTAAATGTGGCCTTTCAGCCCCAAAACAAACCAACAAACCTATGCATGGGTGGTATCCCTGTACTCAGGAGATGTTGCTGAACCCATATTGAGGTGTTATTTGGAAATACCCCTTCACATTTTAAGGTAATGTTAACCTAAATTGCAATCTGTGAAAAATTAAAAAAATATATTTTTTGCTGCAAACTTTGGCAAAGATTGGTGGTAAAAAGGCTACATGAAATGTGTCAAAATACCCCAAGTAAAATGCCCTGAGTGGTCTAGTTTTCAAAAATATGTACATGTTGGGGGTCATTCATGGATTTAGTACAGAAATCAGTGTTACAATGTCACTATCGCTAATTTTGAAAACAAAAAGGATTTTAAAATAGCTTTGCACTACTTATAGTTCTGGCCCTGTAACATGAATAAAAAAGCACAAAAACATAAAACATGGGCTATTTCTGAACTCAGGACATATATTAGAAACTATTTAGCAGTGTTTTTTTGTTGTCTCTTGTACATGAGTATACGATTTTTCAAATAAAAGTCATAAAAACAATTTTTTATTTGCCATATTTTATCATTTTTTTTACATCAAATTATATGCTATTATCAAAATAATGGTATCAAAAGAAAGCCCTTCTTATAACGATAAAAACGATATATAGTTTGTGTGGGTACACTAAATAAGACAGAAATAAATTACAGCAAAACACAAACACCTCAGAAATGTTAAAACAGCCCATGTTACCAAGCGTCGGACAAGTCAAAAAAGTCATGTCACTAAGAAGTTAATATGCCAGTATTATTGAGCCATTATGATGCCACAGTCAATTTGACTATTACGATGCCAGTATTATTGTGCCATTAAGATGCCACAGCCAATTTACCCATTAAGATGCCAGTTTGATTGTGCCATTCAAATGCCAGTATTATTGTGCCATTAAAATGCCAGTATTAAGTGTCAATAAGATGCCACAGCTAATTTGCCCATTAAGATGCCAGTATTATTGTGCCATTCAGATACCAGTATTATTGTGCCATTAAGATGCCAGTATTATTGTGTCATTCAGATGCCAGTAATATTGTGCCATTGAGATGCCAGTATTATTGTACCATTCAGATGCCAGTAATATTGTGCCACTCAGATGCCAGTATTATTGTGCCATTAAGATGCCAGTAATATTGAGCCATTCAGATGCCAGTATTATTGTGCCATTAAGATGCCAGTATTATTGTGCCATTGAAGCATTTGTGCTTCTTGTCCTGCTTCAAAACTCAAGCGGAAAAAAATGTCCTGGGAAATCAGCAGTTGCAGAGTCACATGATGTCATCATGCGGTGTCAGGTGACCCAGCGCAGGTTTGTGCTCATACTAGCTGCTAACTCAGCACAGGGATGGAGTGGGGAGTCCACGTAGCTCCAGCCATTTGCACCCTCCTGCTGTTTTGGAGCTATCTGTCTGCAGCTCAGCTCTGTGAAGCTTGAAGGTAGGGGAGAAACAAGCCTTCCCTGCTTCTAAACAGCCTGCCACTGCCATCTCTGTCCCCAAAACAGCCTACCATTGCCATCTCTGCACCAAAAAGCCTGCCATTGACAACTCTTCACTCCAAACAGCCAGTCATTGTCATCTCTGGCCCTCAATCAGCCGGTCACTGCTATCTCTGCCCCCAAAACAACCTGTCACTGCTATCTCTTCCTCAAAAGAGTTTGCCACTGCCATCTCTGTGCTAAAACAGCCGGTCACTGTCTTTACTGCCCCCCAAACAGCCTGCCACTGCCATCTCTGCACACAACAGCCTGTCCCTGCCATCTCTACCCCAAAAGAGCCTACCATCTCTGCCCTAACACAGCCTACCACTTACATCTTGGCTCTCAAATAACCTGTTATATCTGCCCCAAACAACCTGCAACTGTCATATCTGCCCCAAACAGCTTCTCAAAGCTATTTATCCTTATCTATGTTAGCTTGTCAGTGCCTAAAGGACAATTCACCGGCCTGATATAGATGCTGTTCTACATATGCATCTACCAAATACCAATGATGTATGGTAATGTTGGTGGAAACTTGGTGATAGAATTGTCAGTTCACCTCAACAGGTAAAACCACAAAATGTGTGTCATATAAGCTGAGATGAAATAAAGAGCTGTTCTGTTATGAGAAAAAATGCTAGTTCTAAACCTATTTTGAATAGCATGGGAAAATACTTGTTGTTGTGTATCCCTTATAGCTCAACTTACGTGACAATAACTTAAGGTTTCTGTTACATCTTTTCTGTTCCTTAGCTAGTATCCTCTGTACAACAAGAAGTCAGGTTTCAAACGATATCACAGCATTGGCTCAGCCTTGAAAAATATGACTGACAAAGTCTTATTGTCTGAGGACAAAGCATGGCTACCTTGTTTCATTCTGTTAACTCTATCAACTGACTGTGATACGCTTGCCAATAATCTAGTACTACATGGCCGTTACCAACTACTGGGCATCAAAAAAAATTTGAAGTTAAAAATGGTTTGATCTCATTTACATTTGTTTTATGTGCAGTTTTACTTGCTATTATCTGAATTGTAATGCAGTAGTGTCTTTAGGTTTTGTGCTGCCTGATTAAACTTATGCAACCTCTCAATATTTATTTTGTCCAAGCCACACCTCTTTCTATTTAAGGTCCACCCAACCTCTGTTATCTCTTCTCTGTTATCTCTTTCCCAAAATACCTTGGCAGCGCCATCTCTGTTCCCAAAAACATTGTCAGTGCCATCTCTGTCCTCAAATACCTCACCAGTGCCATATTTGTTATAAACAGCTTGCCAGTGCCATCTCTGTCACTAAACAGATTCCAGTATTATATTTCTCCCCAAACAGCTTCCCAGTCCCATCTTTGTCCCCAAACAGCTTGTCTGTGTCATCTTTATCCCAAGCATTCCAGTGCCAACGTTGTCCCCAAACAGCTTCCCAGTGCCATCTCTGGCTTCAAACAGCTCACCTCTGCCTGAGTACTAGCCTACCTGCCTGGAGATTTGCAGTGTTCCGTGCATCGTCACTGTGTGCCTCTTCCCCTGCAGCATGTGATGCTGGTATCACATACTTCAGGCATGAATACACATGCTGCTTGCTATGCTGCTGTCCAGGAAAATTATTAAGCAGGGGACACAATACTTGGGAGGATGAAGACGGATTGTTCAGTTCGAGTAGGCGAGTAGAGGTGTCCCTTCATGCCACCCCCTTTAAAGTGCCATCATATGTCTAGGCCATGATACATTGTTGCTGCAAAGTCGTTTAGTTACTGTTTTCCCCTAAAGCAGGGATGTCCAAGTGTTTTCTGAAGTGGACTACGTGATCATAAATAAAGGGGCTACATGATCAGAAACATTTTGTTTTCTTTAGCAGTAATAAAACACTTTAAATCAACTTTATTGAAACAAAACTACATATTTACTACACATTCATATGCTAATGAAATATGGAGAGAGTAGCACCTTACTTATGGTGACCAGTGGCCTCTTTTATGATAGCTCTCCTATTTTGGCTTTTTTTTTTTAAATAGTGATGAAGATTTTTGCCATACAGTCCAATTTTGCCACCAGCACTACTTCCTTTGTGTTTTGATAAGGGGTTTCTTTTTCATTGTTGGGTATCAGGATCTTGTTAAATGGCAAACTGTATTAAGCACACAAATAAGGATCGCCAATAAGTATATAAGTTAAAAGAAACATGTAAGCTTAGAAATAGGCCTGTCGGAAGAGACTTGTCTTCAGTTATTTCTTAAAAGTGTTAAGCTGTTCACTCTGACGTAACTCTACCGGCAGACCATTCCAGAGTTTGGTGGCAACACAGAAACGGACCTGTGGGTTGTAGATTTTAATCTTTTTGTAAGTGGTTTCATCAATTTAGCACCAAACCTCATTGTTCAGAGATGAATATATAGGATGCTATGCTTAAGAAGATATTTTGAACCCAGGCTATGAAGGAGTTTAACATTAATAACCAACACCTTGGGAGGGCTGGCAAGAAAAGCAGAGGGGTGATTTCTCCCTGGGCTGCTTGTTAAAATACCTTTCCATACATTGTCTTGTCTTTCTATCAAATCCTATACCTTTTTCTATCAACACAGGCTGATGTTGCACCATGGGCCACAAAATTGGTTGTGACCTCCTAGGCCAAATGATACTAACCCTCCCCTGACCAACAACTTGTACTGTGTCCAGAAACATATTGACAGCCACTGTAAAAACTTTAGGGTGGGAGTAATGTTTCGTAAGTGTCCCTAAATAACGCCATGGTGACTCTGGTCACTCATGGTGCATGGCCTAGGGTCCACATGATGAATGCCACTACTCTAGGGTGTTCCTAATCTTAAATTGGATATCTAAGGTATCCTTCTAAGGGTGAGCTTTAAAAAAAAATCTGCAGGGCAGCTGAATGTCCAGGAACCTTGCTATGTTTGCTTTCCAGGCACTGACCAGATTGACCTGCAAGCTGACTGAAGAGATCAAGATGGAGAGTAGTGAAGCACAACTTAGTAATAAAAAAGAAATCAAAGAAAGGGCACTTACAAGTACACCTGGATGTTCGGGTTCGGCACGTTCGGCTGAACTTCGAAAAAATGTCCGGGTCCGTGCTCGAACTTGACCACGAACCCGAACCCCATTGAAGTCAATGGGGACAAGAACTTTTGGCCACTAAAATGCCTCTAAAAAAGTACTGGAAAGGGCTAGAGGGCTGCAAAATTAAGTAAAATGTGGGTAAGAGTGTCCCCATTCATCCGAATAGGTCAATTGACCTATTCGTATGAATGGGGACTCTATTTCTGTTTATAGAAAGCCAATAGCATTACATGTATTCCATAAACCGAAAGTCTATAAACCGAAAGACATTCGGTTTATAGACTTTCGGTTTATGGAATACATGTAATGCTATTGGCTTTCTATAAACCAAAATAGAGTCCCTATTCTTATGAATGGGGACTCTATTTCGGTTAATAGAAACCCAATAGCATTACATGTATTCCATAAACCGAAAGTCTATAAACTGAAAGACATTCGGTTTATAGACTTTCAGTTTATGGAATACATGTAATGCTATTGGCTTTCTATAAACCGAAATAGAGTCCCTATTCATACGAATAGGTCAATTGACCTATTCTTATGAATGGGGACTCTATTTCGGTTTATAGAAAGCCCATTACATTACATACAATGTAATCGCCGAACTCCAACTCGAACATACAGTGAAATGTCTGTGTTCAGGTCTGGGGTCCAAAAACCGTAATGTTCGGTACGAACCCGAACAGTGCAGTTCGGGTTCGCTCAACACTACTTACAAGGATTATGGAATATTGTAACAATACTTTTCAAATACATCCATGAACAAAAAGTGAATCAACGCTATTTCAATACAGAATTTAACATGGATACAACAGTGATGCAGGGAGATAAGTAAGTGACTCTATCTATTTGGTTGGTACTCTGCCCTCATTGGGGAAACATTTGAAAACCATATAGTGAATGTTTATTTGTCCTGGCTCAACAGAAAAGAAATGAGGAAAAGCTTGACCTTAATTTACTTTTTTTTATTCACACTCACTGTTATGTAATTATACATGTACCCTCGGTGCCACTCAAACACAGGCTCAGTTAATAAATGGCTATATAATCACAAAGGCTGACCATGTGACCTTAGAACCACAACCACCAAGAAAGCACTTATTCTTTTAGACCTGCCAATAGCCTTGGGCATTATAAATCGCCCAACCTTTAATTAAGACATAACAGCTTTGAAACTAAGAGAAATCATTTAACTTGACACAATACAATTAAAACAGCCAGTTGGCTAAGACCATTTATTTTACTTAATAATTGGCATTGTAAATAAGTAGCTAAGATTAAATGATCTGCCTTTTAATTCACGAAAAGTAAAACCACTTAATATGCTAATTATTTTCTAACCATTATATTAAAGACCCTGAAAATGTATATATTACACGCAAATCAGGAGAGCGCACAATCCCTGAAAGGCGTGGTTTCATGCCTATTTCATAAATTGTTCTTGCACAAGTAACAAAATGTGTGTATGTGTGTGTGTGTATGTGTATTTGTGTATATATGTATGTGTATTTGTGTGTGTATATATATCTATATCTATATATATATATATATATATATATATATATATATATATAACATTTTAGTTGGCTGTATGGCTGTTGAATGAGTATTGTGGAAGTTCCATTTCTTTTTCTATCTCTCCTATTAGTTTAATAGAACTCTCTGTGCAGACACAATTCTATTAATAAAGCATTGTGGTAATCCTGTTCCATTTTATTAAAAGCATTGAGAAGATTGGTTTTGATGCTTTTTATGGGGTACATTTTGTTGTTGCTTTTTACATAATTTGTTTACTTCTTACTCCCAGACTCTAAGCAGCAAATGTAGTCCATGATTTCCTTAAATGTTGGTAGAGTATAAGTCCACTGCAGTATTCTGGCTATGTGGAAAACATGGATTAGTACATAGACTTTGACAGAACTCTGTGCTGAGGTGACTCCCTTCTCACTTGGCTAGAGTTGCTTCCTCTGTCATGTTTTATCAGCTGCATATAACTTTAGCAAGCTGCGTAGTAGTCATGAGCAGAAGTATGTCACAGAGAAGTGGATCACACAAAACAATGTTAATTAGTGAATTGATTTATCATCTGGTCCCATATGACTTCTGTACACTATAAGGTCACATGTAAACGTTTTGTGACTACAAAAAATGGACAAGGTAGCATCCCTACACTTGGACTCCAACATGCTTACCCTCAAGTGATTTTCGGGTGACATGGAGAGACTATCAAAGGCCCCCCAAGTGCCCAAACTGGGAGTACAAACCAGGCAGTCACATTATATGGACACGTAATGCTTAGCCCACACCTTTCCAATGCTGGCAAGCATGCTGTTAAATGATGTCACTTCCTGTCAGTGTTAGCGTCATGCATTGAATAGCTAACCAGTGATTAGAGAGAGTCAGAAAACGCCTAATTGTTTCAAACTCTTATATATTCTATACATTATATACTCTAAATATTTCAAGCATCTAATATATGTTTACATCTTTTGTAAAATATTATTTTTTAAAGCCATATTTGGCCCTATTTGACTACTATATACACATTTGGGTGCAAAGTGTAAACAAATTTTTGTTACTTTATTTCACTTCACGTGCTACAGACCAGTGTTACTGTGTTACTGTGTCAACAGAAAGAAGCGTCTGTTGAGGGTATGGATCTGGCAAGGATCCAATGTCTTTAAATAAGATGTATGTACAGGTTACTAGGACACTGCAACATGCACTTTAACTGCTTCTATGGGAACTCAAGACAGAAGATGTCAAAGCTTCAAAGTAGTTCTCCAAATAAAATGAGGAAAATAATCTAAAACCCAACTTTAAGGGCTGAAATTTCCATAAAGGCCTTCAGCAAAATCTGTGCACTTTACATTACATTAACATTTATTTATATATAAAAAAAAAAAAAAAAGAAGAGTGCACAGTGCTTAAATATAAAAAAAGAAGGGGAAATAATGGAGGAATGTGTGAAAAATGCCCAAAATAAAAAGCAAAATAATAATAAAAAAGAGAGTGGAAGTAGTTTCGAGATGGGCCTAATTACCACATTCTCAGATAAAACTGGTGTAATTAAAAATATTTTGGACAAACATTGGCATGTTATTCAAACAGACCCTTTTTTGGGTAAAATTCTCCCACCAACCTGTAGAGTCATTTGTAGAAAAAATGCAAATCTAAGGACCCTCTTGGCGCCATCTGATTTAACAAAAAAGTTTAAGGAATTTAAAAAGGCAGAAGGTCCCACGCAGAATAATTTCTTGGGGACCAATAAAGGATGGTATCGCTGTGGACGCTGTGGCCACTGTGATATCTGCCCGAAAAAGAAAGATAGTTTTGTAAGTTTCACCACTAATAATCAATATAGTATTCAGAGGTATGTCTCCTGTACATCTAAATTTGTCATATACATGCTTGAATGCCCGTGTGGCCTCCAGTATGTTGGTCAAACAAGTCGTTTTTTCAAAAAAAGGCTATATGAACATAGATATAACATCAGAACTGGCTTTCTAAAACACACAGTATCTAAACATTTTAAAGAATTTCATGGAAAAAATGACACCCTCCTTAAGGCCTGGGTTATTGAGCAAGTAATTTTGGGAATTAGGAAGGGAGATCGCCATTTGATGTTAAGAAAGAGGGAAACCTTTTGGATTCTTACCCTGAATACGTTGGTACCAAGAGGCCTTAATGATAAGTTCGATATTATACCATATCTTGAATAATGTTACTGGTTGTTTTTTTTTTTTTTTCATATCATGTCTTAAACCATATCTGCAGTGTATTCACATGCAGAGGTATGCTATATGTTATATATATGAAAATATGTCCAACCTGGAACTAGACCATGTATCTATATAATAGTATGCAACATGTCAAAACCATACTGTGTGTGTTTTTTATATTGTTTTTTTCTACATTATGTTTCTCTTGTTGCCATACCCTGTTTCATGTTGTAATCATATATTTTTGATCCTGCACGCATTATTATTTGTTTGCTATTTACCATTTGTCATCCCTCTTTCTCCTTTTGCTCCTCCCCTTTCTCCTCCCCTCTTTCTACTCTTTCTTCTTTGCTAATTCTTTCCCCCCCCCCTTTTTTTCATCTATTTCCCCTTTTCCGTTTCTATGTCCCCTTAGTATTAGCAGATCATTCTTCCCCTTGGTATTATAAAACGAAGATTCCCTTGCCTATGGTGATTTCGCGGTCACCCACCCGCTATGCCGGCTATGCGGTTGGAGGACTCGTCACTATGGCAACAAGACGCTTCTTGATGACGATTACGTCTTTTCCGGAAGTGTTCTATATCCAAACTTCCGGTTTATCGGCAACATAGTTTTCAACCTACTCTCCAGCTGTAGAGAATCATTAATCTGAATCCAATTTTCGCGTTTTTTTTGTCTTGTATATAAGAGTGCCTTTTCCCACTGCCTGTATGCACACTCACCCACCAGCTGAAGAAGTTTTTTTACGAAACGCGTCCTGAGGGGTGTCCTGTTTTTGTGTCTGTGCTTATAGTGTATATTTTATACATATGTTCTGTACCTGGCCAGGTGAACAACACTATACTAGCAGTGGTTAAGGTTGTACTACTATATATATTTTATATATTATTTTATTCTACTTTACCGCATATTGATATTACTTTTTGTGTTTTTTCTACTCTATTTGTTTTCTTATTATTATATTATTGTGGTACTAGACTCAACTATAGTCTTTTTACCTTATTTACATGTATATTTTGTGACAATAAATCTTTTCTATTTTTATAAATTATGTCTTGTTCTTTTTGGGGTATATTTTAGCGCTGTCTCTCTTTCTATTAATTTATTTATATATGCCAACAATTTACGTAGCACAAGGGCAAAAGCATAGAAGGGAACTACATACTAAGTTAGACAAACTAGAACAGTCTGGTACATGAGGTAGAGAACCCTACTCCCAAGCTTACAATCTAGAAGGAATGGGGTCCAAAGACATATAAGGGTTTGAAGAGGTCAGATGGGGTCAAAGTTGCGGAAACAGTAGTGTGGATGGGTGGCACTACGTGGGATAGGCCAAAGATGAATTGTGTGTGTTCCAGCTAGGTGGGATCAGCTAGAGATAAAGTGACCCGTATTCTAATGGGTTGGGTAGTAAGCTTCTTTAAAGAGATGAGTTTTTTTTTTTTTTTTTCTTCTCTTTTTTTTTTTTTTTTTCTTTTTTTCCCTTTTTTATCTGACACTCAGCTTCTGAGACACCTTCAATTTCCACAATGTGTATTCAGTTCATCCTTGTGTCATATGGTTAGACAAACTATGCCCCATACAGCTTTCGTTTACCTTTGACTGGCTCACCAAGTTATTCTCATTATGTTCTGAGTTCTATTGGAGCCAGATATACTTCCTACCTACTTGTTTTATTTGTTTCAACATTCAGTTCATACATACCTGCATTCATACCTGAGCAACACTGGAGGTCAACCTAATCTTAATCTTCTATCTTACTTTTATTCTCTGAATCTTACCTATCTCATTTTTATGTTCTATTTTTTATTTTGTCTATCCACTCTTCCCACTTTTCCCACTTTTCCCTACTCCTTTCCTTTATGTGTAGCTGATTGAATATCCCTTGCTCCATTTTTATCTGGAGTAGCACCTGATTTTTTATTTCTGACCAGATGGGAATTTTCTTTGAACACCAGTTCCTAGCAATTATCAATTTTACCGCCAACAGTATATGTACTATTATTTCTTTCTCCATTTTGCACTGTTGCTTTAATAGATGTAATAAAAACCCTTCTGGAGTAAACACTAAATCTATTTCTGTCAAGATTCTTATTTTCTGATTTACAGAATAATATAAATTATTATTTAGTTGTTTAAGGAAGGAAAGGTGGGAAAGCGAAAGAAAAAGGAAGGGGTGGAGGAATGAAATAGAAAGGAGAAAGGAGAAGAAAGAGAAGGAAAAAGATAAAAAAAATTTTTTTTTTTTTTTATATATAGCAGTACTAGTCACGAATACGATGGAAATAATGGAAAGATATAGATACACGAGGAACTTAATATGGAATGTACAGGAATAAGAGGCATTCCTTCACAAGGAAAAATAGGAAAAGGGAAAAAAGAGAAAAAATCACGGTTGCGAGGAGAATTGATTTGTACCACTTACCTGACCCTGAAGGGTATGGGAAAAAAAGAGGCCATTCGAACCTAGAAGCTGCCCAGATTAAATCCTGTTTAATAACAGGGTTAAATAAGGTAGGGACCTATCCTTTAGATAGATAATCCCAATCAAGGGAAGATGTTGCAACATCTCCCCAAGAAGAGGGGGAGGTGCGGGTTTATGTTATATGTAGTATGTGTTTGTCAGGTATGGAAGATGAGCATCACTGGAGGTCAAGTTAGAATAAATCAGAACCATTCTAGGAGAACAAATAAAAGATGGTTCGAATATTAACTCTGAATGCACAAGGGATTAATTCCCCAAATAAAAGAAGCATGGTTCTGCATTTCCTCAAAAAAGAGAAAATAAAAATATGTGCCCTCCAAGAAACTCACTGGAAGGGAATGGATTTTTTAAGATGTAAAAATAAAAATTTTCCAATATTGATCCACGCCTCCCTACCTCATCAAAGGAAAAGAGGGGTGGCTTTCTTGTTTTCCAAAGATTTAGCACTGAGCATTTTATATCAAGAATCAGACCCAGAGGGTAGGTTTGTGATAGTAATTGCCAAAATAAACAACAAAATATACACGCTCACTAATGTTTATGCACCTAACCAATCCCCTATAAGATTTTTACAGAAGGTGTTTAAAAAAACACAAAGAATAGCACAGGGAACAATGATAATTATGGGGGACCTAAATTGTGTGATGGAACCCCCACAAGATATAGTAAACACTAAAGGAACAGTTAGGAATAAAAACACATTAAGTAACACGAGACGACTTAGGGAGCTTGTAAGAACATATGAATTATTAGACTTATGGAGGGTGTTTCATCCAAAAGAAAAAGATTTCTCATGCTTTTCGAAAACCCATTTATCATACTCAAGAATCAACTTAATGTTAGGAGGAAGGGCCTTCACTAATCAGATTAAAAAGATACTTATTCTGGAATTTACACCCTCAGATCACAATGCAATTATGATGGAAATAGAAGACCAATGGAAAACCCCTAAACCCGACTGGAAACTTCAACATTACTATTTAAGGAAAAAGAGTAATATAGATAAAATTATTAAAATGACTGAAAACTATTTCAGGGAGAACGGAGGAGATGAAGTAAATCCTGCCACTGTTTGGTGTGCGTACAAGAGCGTAATAAGAGGTCACCTAATATCTATGGAAATAAGGGGGAAAAAAAATAGGGGAAAATCGTTGGCACAACTGTATGTGGAGCTAGATCAAGTGTCTTCCCAAAATAAAATAAATCCAAACGTAATAGATACAAAGAAGATAGAAGAAATTGAAAAAGCTATTACAGAGATATTAATAATTAGAACTAATAAAGCAATGGAAACATTACGCCGCTCATGGTATTATTGGGGGAATAAAGCTCAGAAAGCGACGTCTAGTAGACTTAAAAAAGATAATTCAAAAAAAATGATATCAAAACTTAAAGTGGGGGATAAGGAAGTCCTGTTACCAGAGGAGATTGGAGAAACTTTTAAGAATTTTTATCAAGCCCTGTATACTCTGCCAATGCAAACAACAGAAACAGAAATACAAGAATATTTAGGCAACCTAAATATCCCAAAAATTTCAATAGATCAAAGGGACACTCTGAACAAACCAATTTCAGTAGAAGAAGTGGATAAAGCCATAGACAGGTTAAAACAAAGAAAATCACCGGGACCAGATGGATTCGACAACCGGTTTTATAAAATAGTAAAGGAACAAATAAAAGTAGATCTAACAAAAACTTTCAATGAGTTTTATAAAGGAATCCCTCAAGAAATGCTCAGGGCATATATAATTCCGATTGCTAAACCTGAAAAAGACGGGGAGGAGGTTAAGAACTATAGACCAATTGCCCTGATGAACGTTGATATTAAACTATATGCTTCAGTCATGGCGGAAAGAATAAAAATAATTCTCCCATCTGTTGTGCACAGGGACCAGACTGGATTTGTCTCTGGCAGATCCCCAATAAATAATATTAGGAGACTGGTAGATATATTGGAAGCAGTGAAGAGAGATCAGACCCCCATGCTGACCCTGTCATTGGATGCAGAGAAAGCCTTTGACAGGGTCAGCTGGACATTTATGAGATATGCACTCCAGTCCTTTGGGTTTGGAGAAAGGACTTTAGCAAATATATTGGCTATGTATGAGGGACCAACAGCTAAAGTAAAGGGTATCGGTTTTGAATCAGAATGGTTCAACATACAAAATGGAGTACGGCAGGGTTGTCCACTCTCCCCTCTGCTATATTTATTATCTGTCGAACCACTGGCAATGGCCATCCGTAGAAACAAAAGAATCGGAGGATTCAAAGCTACCGGGGAAGTAATGAAAATTAATCTTTACGCAGATGATGTGATTTTAACTATAACAAATCCACTTACTTCCCTGCAGGAACTTATGAAGGAGATAAGAAGCTATTCCCAATGTTCAGGATACAAATTAAATTGGGAGAAATCACTGGCAATAGAAAGTAATATAGGACAGTCTATCATGGCTAAATTAACACAACAATTTGGATTTAAATGGGGAAAACACTATATTAAGTATCTGGGAATCAAAATTAGTACAGATCCTTCTAATATAGTGCAAGCAAACTTTCTCCCCCTCCTAACAGAAACAAATTAAAAGAATGGAAACCACTGGGGTTTTCGTGGTGGGGAAGGATAAATATCCTTAAAGCATATATCCTGCCAAAATGGACTTATTTGTTTAAAATGATTAACATTGATATCCCTAAAACTTGGTTACAGATGATACAGTCAGCAATGAGCAGATTTATATGGCAGAACACACACCCGAGAATAGGGCTAGGAAGAATGGCTCTAAAAGTAAGAGACGGGGGGCTGGGGGTACCCATATTGGAGGAATATGCAATGGCATGTAAACTAGCTCAAGCGATAGCCACACAGCAGGAAGCTACAACCCAAGAAAGTTGGTATAGAGTGGAGCAGGACCTTGCAGAAACCCGGGATCTGGACATAATATTCTGGAAGGTAACTAAAGAATCAACGGATAAAAAAGAGAAATTAAAAAACAGTACAATCTTAAACGATATATTAAATTCCTGGGGAAAAATAAGGAAACTTATGAAATTAAAAAATCGAATTCTAACAGGGTTACCCTTGAAAATGGTGAAAGGAAATATACAGGATATAAATCTAAAAAGGTGGGAAGAGGCGGGTATACATAGGCTGGAAGACCTCTATAATACTACAGGGATTAAATCATTTGAACAGATAAAAGAAGAAAACAAGATACCCTGTAAGGAGTTGTTTACATACTTAAGATTAAAATACTTTATGGATAAATATGTAAGAAAACCAAAAGATGATAATGAAAAAATATTAGAACAATTACTGAAACAAGGAAATATGAAAAACATGATATCTAAATGTGTTTCATTAATTAAAAATATAAAACCGACAGTAAAAAATCTTGGTAGGGAGAAATGGAATAAGGACTTGAACACCCACATTACACAAGAAGAATGGTTAACAGCATTGAGATTTACTTATAAAACAATACACTGTTTAAATCTAGATGAAATATACTTTAAAATACTAAATCGCTGGTATCTGGTTCCAACACGGTTAGCTAAAATGAAAGACAATAGATCCGACCGGTGTTGGAGATGTGATATAGAAAAAGGGGATATTTTACATACTTTTTGGGGATGTGAGGAAATCCAGAAAATGTGGAAAGAAATAAATCAGAAAATAAAGAGATGAGTTTTGAGGGACTTTTTAAAGGTTGAAAAGGAGGGAGAGAGCTGGATGCTCTGCGGAAGGGAGTTCCAGAGAGAGGGGGCAGCTTGGGCGAAATATTTGAGACGCGAGTGAGAAGTGGTGATGAGGTTGGAGGAGAGTTTTAGTCTCATTGAGGAACGCAAAGGTCATGCAGGGAGGTATTGGTTAACAAAGGAGGCAATGTATGGAGGGGCGGAGGAGTGGTTGGCTTTGTAGTATAAAGACAGAATTTTACATTTTATCCTTAAGCAGACGGGGAGCCAGTGGAGGGCGTTGCACTGAATCAGACCGACGTGCAAGAAAGATGAGTCTGGCAGCTGCGTTTTGGATAGATTGCAGGGGAGACAGATGAGCCAGAGGTAGTCCAGTCAGGAGGCTGTTACAGTATTCAAGGTGAGAGATCACAAGTGAGTGCACTAGTATTTTGGTGTTCTCTACGGAACGGGCGAATGCGTGCGATGTTCCTTAGGTGCAGCCGACAGGATTTGGCTAAAGACTGAATATGAGGAACGAACAAGAGAGCAGAGTCAAAAGTGACCCCAAGACAACAGACATGGTCAGCTGGTATGATTGTAGCATTTTCAACGGTGACTGTGAACCCAGGTGTAGGGACGAGGGAGGGACGATAATCTTTACAAGAAAACCACCCATTGTTATGCTTTGACAACTCATAAAAACATTTAAAATTAATTTTAACTACTTGTTATCATATGGTACTTTTGTCCTTAAGGACAAAGAGTGGTTTTGTGTCTCCATCGCAAAGTGATCAGGGCCAGCGGCCACGGAGGCCAATATCCAAGCAACACGGAAGTTCAGACAAAGCACAATATTTAGTTAAATGTAACTAGTGCTCTCTTTCAGTGGCCGTTACATTTAGTCGGTCAGACTGAGGCCACTTAAACTGGCCGAGGGGATCCAGCCACATTGCAGCTATGGCCTGCCACTAGGGGTGAAGTGTGTATCTTGATAATTTACTGTAAGACACAGAGACTTGTCAAACGTGGAAACAATGATGGAATGATACTGTGGTACTCTAAAGGCACTATAGGCTTTATTCATGAAAGAGAGAATTACAGGGATAGAGGAGGGAATTTCAAAAATAAGGCAAAAGTAGCAGTGTTGTAAAAAAAAGTTTCCATTCCGAAGGGAATTCCCTCTTTCATGATTGAAGCTTATGAGTCTCTCAAAGGAAAAGGTCACCTCTGAGGACAAAATGGATTTTTGTGCCTGTGTGCACAATTAACCGGCCTACACAAGGAACCAATAATGTAAATAAACCAAGAAGAGATGGCTTTAGAGGGAGGTAACCTCCTGATTACATGCATATGACCACTGCAGTCCATTTCCTGCCACCCTATTACGATCCAAATGTGCATCACAAATGCTTGTGAACCAGGACGCATAATGCACTGCAGATAGCAGTAAACCACTCCATATCTAGATGCATAAAGTTGCATTATCTTTCATTGCCAGCGCACTGCACACAAAAAAGTGGAACAATCCCCATGGAAACAAACGGCACACGCGCCATGCTGTCTGATTCACTCTTTGTCCTACAACTGAACTTTTAATGTAACCACCACTGTTTTATATGGGCGTCGGTGATTGTTATTTGATGTTATTTTTTTTAACATGGAATACAGTTTATCACTGGAGATAATGTTAAAACAGATGGTCTTCATGTTTTAGCAGTATCACCCATTGATGTGTTTCTAACTTAATATTCCTCATCACAGTGTGCCATCAGTTTGTGTCATATGCAAAATCTCACTCAAGCTTTGGATTGACTTGTTATGACCACTTTGTTGGCATCTCACAAACAGAAGGATAAATGACTCTACAATGGGAAGGCTTGCAGATGGACTTTGTCCAGATCAATATTCCAGTGCAACTTAGGTCTATTAACTTAAGCTGGACCAATAGATGAGCTCACAATGATTTTTATTCAGCATGTTGGGGTTTTCACAAACCCCTTAAATCTAAACATTTTAACACTTCTCCAAAATGAGATTACTTTCAGTCTCAATTTATTATAGCAACATTTATCCTGCTGAGCTACTTGCTGCTGAACCCATTCTCAGTGGGAGGTGAATGCTAAACATCTTCTTTCTTTTCTAATCATTATTAAGTGTTCTTGCATAGCAAGACCACTTAATGTTATCTCACATATATATTATTATTATTATAGCAAAATTTGCCACCCTAACTCCTCCCACAGTTTTTACACTACATAGACAAAAATTTACCAAAACGTGCAGATTGTTCCCGATCGGATTGCTATTACTTTGTGGAACGTTTCGCCGAATGGTTCACGGAATATCGTCGTTTTTGTGGCGCAATTTGTCCCATAGGAATGAATGGCAAAGCTAGAGTGGGAGCTGCCAAAAGCTGAAAAATCAGGACATGATTTCTAAACTGCCACCACTCCCTCATTTTCAAGCCCACCTACACAAATCTTATATCAAAACGTTCAGCTATCCCTGGTGCCACTAAACATGTAAACGGCTAAGCCGTAGTCCTGATAGTTTTCACAATATGACCATTTGTTTGCAACCAACGCCGTCCATTGACATTCATTGAAACTTCACTCTGCAAAGCTCAAATTTGAAGTGAAATTTCTAAACTGCGGCTGTGCCTTCATTTTTAATACTTCAGAGACATACTATGCATCAAAATGTAGGTCTGGGTCTTGTGATTCTCACAATATAAAGCTCTTCGCTGTAGGATTGATAGTTTTTAAAATACGACCGTTTGAATATGGCAACCGCCAAAATACTCTGACCTGTGTCAAGCTGCAGCAGCAAGTGATGTCATAGACAGGGCCTTTTGAACACCTGCTAATGTTTTTATAAATGTATGGTTTAATGTAACTGTGCAACAACGTTGCAATTAAATGTGCTATGTAAATGATAACAGTTACTCCGCCCACTCCAGTTGTAGACTACAGGTGGAGGCAAGAACACTTCACACAATTTCCCCAGAAATTGTAACTTTTCTAGTTTTGTATGTTTTCCTCTAGCGCCCTCAAGTGTACACAGGGAGGGATTTCTAAAGAACAGTTCAATGGGAAGATGTAATTCTTTCTAACTTAAACCATAAAATGAAATATTTTCAGCAGGTCCTGTAGATTCAGGGCTGAGAATGAAGGTAGTTACTGCAGTTCATTGAGATTAATGAATCCAATGCTACAGCCCTATAGCCCTATTGTACAATGCAAACAAAAAGGGTACATATGACCTTACTTGTCAGTAGGTACCATACAGAGCAATCCAAAAGGAGGTCTAAAGATCAGATAAGGCCTGGGAAACCTTTAGAATGACCTATGAGGTCAAAATGTTTTGTATTTGTCAAAATATCTTGATTGATGGCCAAGATTAAGCTATAAACAGTAGAATGGATCAAGTCAACTCTCCCCAAAAAATTGTAAAAGTGAGAAGAAAAAAATGAAAACTTCTAAAACACTAATTTATATAGTATATGAAGTTGTTCACCGTGTTACGTGTCTTTAGATTCGCTGTGCTAATAGCTGACAATCCATGTGTCGTTGTCATACAAGGCCTACAAAGCTGAAACTCCAATTTGTAGTAGATTAGACTAGCTACCCAAGTAAACTTAAATAAAAAAGACGGCAAACCATCATTCTCACACAGATCAATATTTTAGTTAGGCAGACGTAGACCCTTTTTAGTTATATGAATACTCCTAGAGTATATATTTAAAACTAAAGTGCAATTCAGACATCAGCCCTGTGTGTTGACATGGTCCAAAATATATTTGTTATTTTCCATTCCTCTTCTGCAGAGGAATGTTTTTTTTGGTACCTGACTATGCTTATTGATTTTTCATTTTTCAAAGGAGCAAGAACTGGTTGGATATGTTGCTGAATGGACATCATAGAACAAGCAATCAATCACTGATCATTTTTGTTGATCCAATTGAAAATCTAAGGCAAAAGTAATCGAGCTGGAAAAATTCTCCCATCTCCCTACTTTGACCTTATATGGACACTACTACTTAAATAACATGTATATAACATATATATTACAAACACATATATAAGACATATGCCACTGGTTTTTTTTTCTATGTTTGAATTAATTGCATATAAAAGAAAAAAGAAAAGCAGGTGTCTGTCTCCTGCATCCATTTTGTGAATTTAGCCATGATGCAACATTCTCATCAAGTCTAACTTTACAACTGAGGGCAGAGCCTGTATGATACTATCATAAGACACACCCCTGCTATCTTACTGGCTCCTGTGTATCACTAGTGGGCAGGACTAGGTGGCTGTGTACACCTTGGTTTTTTTACCTGCCTTCCAACACAAAAAAAAACATATTTCTCGAAGAAAGAGGAGATTGACCTGATCAAACAGGATCATAACTCCATCCCCTGTGATGTTTTGGTTTCATTACCCTCCCATCCATCTGTATTGTGAAACAATTGCTCATGATTTTCAAGTAACCAGGAGATATGCCAAAGGGGGTACTCAATATAGAGAAAATTGCAGGCAATCAGCTACACTGGATAATTTTCAAGACTTGGTTACTTTGGCCTAAAGTTTGAAGTTCCCATCTCAATTCCCTGCAATTCTCTGTTTATTGAGTATACCTTCAAGTATCCTTTGTTACTAGAGCACTTTATAATTAGAAAATGCAGCAGATGAGCTAGAAAGGTAGGAATAGTGATGTTTATTAGAAAATATTGACCTTACTAAGTCCACTACTATTTTAATGCTAAAATAATATTGTGAATTAGAGGATGAAATGATCAGATATTTGTATTGCTTTTTACCCTTTTTGCGACAATTGACGTGCCAGCCACATCACAGGAAAACAGAACAGTAATGATACTTGCCTGGAACGTTGTACACTGAAATAAGCATAGAAAGTGATCTATGATGCATGCCTTTCCAATATGGCCTGCCCTTCTGTGGGCAAGAGCTTCATAAGCACTTGATAATCGGTTCTGTTGCTTTGATGTTGCTAGACTGCCCCTAGAGGAAGTCAGCAACGTTACATTGAAAAAGAATATAGCCCAGGTTAGCCATTTACCTAGGGTTAGGGCTAGGGGCAAAAATTCAGTGTAGGAGAAATGTATTTGCAAAAAGCAATGCGCTACTTACAGTTATTGTCCTATAATTTACAAAAAATACAATAGAAAAACATATAATTATTGGGGTTGTAGATTAAAACAGCCATTGTCATGAAGGGTACAAAATGTTCAAAACAGACCGGTCACCAAGGGGTTAAGACATTCATAGTTTATTTTGTTTTGGTATAAGTTGGCATGAGGGGAAAAAGGGGCCTTGTCCTTACTTCTAGTAGGTGAGGAGTCTTCAAAATAAGATATAGAATTAGGAGTATTATTTTTTTTAATATGTTGTAGAGGTTCCTAAATGTTTATCTGTGTGAAGACCTGTATGTCTACCACATTAAAAAGGTTTTGTAATTAAGGCATCCAGTTCTCAAATGTAATCTTTTACAAAAAAAACAACAATAAAAAGGTGTAAAACAAATTAACAAATGTTTAAAATTAATGTAAATCCCCAAATAAAATAAAAAAAGATCCCATTGTGTTTGTCTTTCCCGTACACATTTTCATACATTATTCTAATAATAGCCTTGATAATGACATGCTAACACCAAAAATGGAGTATAACACAGAATTATAAAAAAAAATAGCATATACATGTGTGGAAAGTATTTTATGAGCAGCGATTAACACCGGCTACTACAAGCCGTTTCAACTTTACTGCAACAGTGTGCCTGCGCGTACGATTTAGAGAACTTTGCAGCCTTATTTAAAATTCACCAAGTTTATGTGTGAATGCTTATCTATAACTCACTCTCGCACTAATTTACACCTGCTTGTCAGGTCCTTTGTGTTCATACATCACTCTTTACCATTTCCTGAGACCTATTGGTGGTCAGCAGACCACAGATTTGTTTGTACCCAGTGTAACTAGTGTGCACATGATTTGTAGCTAAACCATCTACATTAATTCCCCACAGGTAAACAAACCAGGCCTCTGTCTGCCACAGATAAAGCACAACTGAATTCAATCCGGTGTGGTATGTGAGTCACAGGATTATTTATTGAATGGTTTACAGTAGCAAGCAGAATAGAATTTATTATAATAACTTTCCCTGTGCAGAGATGAGGAAAATACTCATTTGTAATTTTTTTTTTTTTAGTAAAGATAAGCTATTTTCAATTGTGCTATTCATGCTAAATACATTTCTGTACTTTTGCAATGTATACAAATATTTCCATATTAGGGCATTGATTTATTATGGCTAGAGAGTCTTTCATATATTTTATATATATATTCACACTATATACACAGTTTTTCACATGTTAATGGAATAATAACAGAAAAAATGAAGGTATTCATTTACCACTTATCATTATCAGCAACAGTAAATCATAGACAGAAATAACATGTGCATCTGGTAACATAGAACATCAACATAAGGATGTGATGAAGAGGTTTCAGACCATCAAAACGCTATGGAAACACCGTCCTGTGCGCTAAAAATGAACATGCAAATAAAATCATTAATTGTTGCCATTTAATTTATCGCCTCAAAAACCATGACCTAAATATGAATTGGATGCTTAATGCAGCTGGTATTTTCCTGGAGGTGGGTAGTGTTTTTTCCAAGTTTTATTATTTAATTCTTTACTTCATCCCACTACCTGGGCAAGTTGTAGGTAGGGTAATTGTTTTTAAAATATATATATATATATATATAATGTATTTATATAGCAGGTCCAGGGCCATTTGGTCAGCCTCTAGCCCTACTGGAAGCATTGAATTGTTTTATTAATTAGTCTTAGGGCATTGCATCGTCCACAATATACTGGTTTGCAAGGGTGTATAATGAGTGGTGGTATATTTCTCTTTGTTTTGTACATTGGCTGCTTTGAACACTGGTTTTAGCTTAGTAGTCATGTTAACTAGCAGCTAGCAAACTAATGTTGTATTCTCCCAAAATGTTTTTTTTTTCTTTGCTCCCTATTTAATTGTTTAATTTGGTAAGGTATAAAAGGTTTTGTACTTTGAGCAAATTACAGCACTAAATGCCTGTCATTTTTTCCAGTGAAAAAGGGTGCAGTAACAGCCGAACAATGGACAGAAAGTCAGGCAAGAGGAGGCAGGAGCTGAGACAAGAAACTGGCTCAATGCATTGAATTATGGGTATTCTTTCCACGCTTAGCTTAACCAGGTTTACTGCATAACATTTAGTTGGTTGAAGAGGAGGTGCTTTGCTAGCTGCAGCATATGGTTTAGGAAACATAATATGTGCAGAGACAAGTATTCACCAGACTGACTAATATAAATATTCATGCTTAACCTGCCTCAATGCCCACCAAAGTATTTATGAAACATATACAAGTTATTTTCTAGTTACAGAAAGGCATGGATATGCCTTTCTATGTGGCAATAGTATATCGCAGAATAGAATTGCCATTAGTATTTGTGACCGGTTATTATTGCACATGGAGTTAAGCATTCATGGATGGTTGCAAAGTACACTTCTTAACGCCGCATGCAGTCTCTTATTCATTACGGTTTAAGGTGCCGTTAATAACACACACAATCTGTGATATTCAACAGTTTTGGTTGAAGTCAAATTACTGTTTATATACAGTAAATAGCTGTGCAGTTACTATTACTTTACTGTCTAAAATGTCCACTGGTAAATATGTACATCCATCAGTTGATGGAGAAGACAGACAGCTAAGCAAAGCATATATCCATGATTCTAGGAGACAGATTATTCTGGTTAGAGTCAGGTGTAGGTACCAACATTCTTCATGTCTTTGTGACTGACATTTTTTTGATGTTCTATGGATCTTCATAGAGACTTTGCCTATCCTTGGTTAGAGTCATCTATAACTTGATGCAGCAGAGATACTGATGCTCGAAACAGGAATTTTTCCAAGATAGCTGGAAGGTACATATCCCCTTCGGCCTCCCACCTCCACCAGACTCCATTCTGTACTCCCCTTCTTGTCATGTGGCTCCACAATAGTAACTGGCTCTCCTTGCTTAATGCTTGCCTCATAATCGCTTCGGGCAGAGAATGTATAGAGTGCAATGTCCTGTAATGAGAGGGGCAGCTATCAGTACATCTGGAAACAATGAAGGATTTGTAAAAATAATGGCACGGTTTTATGTCTAATTCTTTTAGTCCGTGTTTCGTTCCTGCGCATGTACGGTATGTTTATAATGCTCAAAATGGCTTGTAGACATAATTAAAAAAAACGCAACTTTTTTGTCCTTTTTTATTTAGTGCAAATAACAGAAATGGTGCAGAATTAGTTTTTTTTACATAGCATGCAATAGAAATCGTAAACAATAATTATATAACTTTTTAATTTGGGCGCAACTAGAACACTGGCTTTTTTGTGTTGAAAATCGTTTTATACATAAACACCTTTATACATAACAAAAAAAAAAAGGATATTCATCCATTTAAACACTCATGTAAAAATTATCCTTGGGATGTGTTATTTATAAATAGCACTAGCTTGTTATGTTAGATGTGAGGTACAAAATAAAAAAAAAATGTCCCTGTTCTACATGCAAATTGTAATTGTAAATTTGTAATGTATTATTACAAACAAAGACACTTCCTATAACCTGCACTAGAGAGCAGTATAGAATTGTTGACTATTCCAAGATGTGTATTTTACTGCTGCCAATTTTTCAGTGCCAAGACAGACAATGACAGATACATCAAGTCATTGACGTATGTGTCATAATTGGAATTTGCTCTGATAGCATTGGTTTGGTGTTGGGTTGTGCCACCTATGCAGCCACACCATGCTAACAAATGTAGGTTATACAGTGGGGGGGGGGGGGGGGGGGGGACTGGAGTTCAGATAGTATAGACTGAAAGAGAGAGGGGAACTGGAGTTCAGATAGTATAGGGTGAACATTGTGTGGATTCTCCTGCATATGTATATGTAATATATATCCTCAAGCATCCCTTCAGATGGCCATAAACACAGAATGCAGTGACAGGAAGAGAGAGATTGAGATAGTGGTGGCTCTAATGTCTCAAGTCAGCTCTACTAATGTAGTATTAAAAAAATTTGTCAGATATCAAATAATAAATGTGTGTGGCACTGTACCACATCTCCAGTATAGTTTAGTTTTTTTGAATATATATATGGCCTCTGCTAGGTACAGATAGGAAACTTCAGCCACTATCTCTCTATATTGTGCACGCATGACAATATTTCTATTCAAATAAAATCCAAAGGTCCATGAAAATCTCCAGAGTTTCTGAAGGTGGATATTAAACGTTGCTTTCTTGGTTGAGATTTAAAAGGCTGTGTGAGTAGAAACCCACAGACAGTGGCATTAGAATGACATCCCCTCGGATGTTATGATGCTATCCCGGTGCCTACACACCACAGACAACGTGAATGAAAGAGTGAATTCAAAGGAGTTGCAAATGAAAGACCAAAATAGCCCAACTGTAAAAGGGCTCTCATTCAGCAAGACTTCAAACTCTGCAATCTTGGCCTTAATTTGATGTTTGAACCAGGGAGGTCACGTTTGTTTTTCATCACAATTGAGCTCGTGATATTATTCTCATTATTCTCACTCTGTTAGCCTATAGCATATTTAGGTGGTTCTGAGATAGTGTAATACAAAACCGCTTACATGGCGCTTTCCAAGCAGCTGATAGGTTATATTACTCTACTTACTGGGATCTGACTACAGTCTAGATGTAATAATATTTATGGAAAGCAGTGACTTGGCATGATGCTAATATAACTGTAAGCCATGCACTGACATGCAATTCTACATACCTGAAAGACTGGCCTGCTGGGCGGCGGGTCTTTATAGCTACTATGTACGCTGTCTTGTACTGTATAGGAGTGACGCCTGTTTTCCACTTTGGCATTTGGAAGGGAAAGAGAATCAATGGAGGACTTCCGATTATTCAGTATCTGGAAAGGCTGGAGCTTGCTGCTTGGCACATATCCCCTAGCTCCTGTTAGGATGACAGGCAAAGAAATCCATTTTGTACTAATGCTTTATAAGTCCAGAAAAGGTCAGCACAAAAATGCCCTGAGTTCTATATCTGTTCTAAACTCTTGTTCAGTTGCTAAAAAAAAAGCTGAGTTCTTAGAAATTAGGAAAAGTTTCAGATTGTGGGACATTTTAGTTGTATGAAAGTTTGATTTTACTACACAAGCTCCTTGGAGTGACCTCTGTTTATCTTTGCAAGGTTGATTTGATAAGCACAAAGTATTGCCCTGCATACAATTTTTGAGAACATCACCTTGGCCCACAGTCCACACCAGGGGTCGGCTCCAAGATTGTTAAAATAGACATGAATTTGTGATGGACAATTTCTTGCTGTTTTATGTATATTCATGGAACTTGCCATGCACACCATGGTCCTTGTACACTTTGTCTTTTCTTAAAGCTAAGTTTGTTCCTTTGCCTATTCATGATATGTAATAGAACTGTACCTCCGGTATCCACCAGCCATCGTTTCTTGTTCCCCTTGGTGTCTGAGTATTGCAGTACAGCCACGTAGTCTCCTCGTTGCACAGTAAGTTCCATGTCCTTACTGCTGCTGATGTTCTGCATTACTTGGTAGATCTTACCAGGCTCATATCGTTTCAGTAGAACTTTGACTTGACGTTCCTGGGCAGGATTCTGATCCTATTGGAGGACACATATTGGATATCAGTCTTTCTTATACAAGTCAAAAAGCAGGAAGAATTACATGCATTCAACTGAATGGCAGAAGGTTTCCAATTTGCCTTCTTTAAAAGTTTGACATTCCCTTCACAATTCCCTGTAAATCCCTGCATTTCTCGTTGATGAATAAAGCCTTACATTTTACCTGAGGTAAATAGGTAATGATAGCATGCATGCCCACCAAGCACTTATCACTTATTCTGTCATCAAGAATGGGAATTGTGGCCGAGTAGGCAGCCTGCTTACTGACATACTAACAGCTTACATCAATAGGTCTAGTCGTAGATTAGACAATGCACTGTTTATGTACAATTAGTATCAATTCTAATTACGCTCCTCATATAGACAGAATTTCCTCCTCTTTAAAAGGACAACTGTAAGTAATTTATGTTGAATTGAAAGACTGCATCATCAAGTGTAGACATTTTAAATAGAATTAGATTAATTAAAGAATGTGTTAGATACCTTATTAAACCTTGTTGCAATGAATAGCTCTATCAGGGAGTGGACATCTTGGCTCGGATGATGGAAGGTCTGAACCAAGATTCTAAACAACGTGTCAGCTCTCTTGATAGAGCTATACCCGCAATGTATCTTTCATTAGAGCTTTAAAATTATGCAATCTATTAACTGAATATAAGTTACTATTTTCCCTACAGTTGTCATTTAAAGTGAAGGCATGTTATTTTATCATTGTAAATGCACTTGAATGCATTGAGTACAATGCAATAAACCAGTTCATGTTCAGGAAAGCTGGCACACTTTCTGTACATCACCTGTTAACTAAACCCTGAAATAACCACACAATCTATGCACCTCACCACCTTCACCAGCCAAACTAGTCTCAACATTGCAAAATCCAAAAATTACTGTATATTCCTGGATTACCCTGTCTATAGAGTAGGAGTGCCACACATTTAGGGTAATTATCCTTTAAAGGGAAATAATCTTTCCTAAATTTGCCTGCTTAACAATGATCACCAAACAAACAGACACTGTAACTAGAAACTCCAGGGAGCTTTATATAGTATATAAATGTCCTTGCTACAAATGCAACTGAGTAACGTGTCACATGATTTATGAAAGCATGTAAAAAAAATAGTTTGTAGACTCGGGGTCCATCAGAAATTGTGGATCCACTAACAGACCAAATGGTCTCCCTGGTGTCTAGTGGCAGGTAGCATAGTGTCTGTGCACTGCCCAGGTGCACAGACAACCTACCATGCTACCTGCGTAGTCTGAAGTCTGAGCACCGGCAGGTCACTTGACCCCGACGCTCTGACATCAGAACCATAGTTTTGCCTTCTATGCAGTCCCTTTCCATATCTACCTTCACAGTCTCTCTCTCTCTTCCCAATGAATTGTGGGATCTGAGGTAGAGAAGAACCAGTGAAAACTGGGTACAAATGCATTCAGGCTCAATCATTGCTCTGTCTATGTTTCTTATCTCTCTTTATATACAGGGAGTGCAGAATTATTAGGCAAATGAGTATTTTGACCACATCATCCTCTTTATGCATGTTGTCTTACTCCAAGCTGTATAGGCTCGAAAGCCTACTACCAATTAAGCATATTAGGTGATGAGCATCTCTGTAATGAGAAGGGGTGTGGTCTAATGACATCAACACCCTATATCAGGTGTGCATAATTATTAGGCAACTTCCTTTCCTTTGGCAAAATGGGTCAAAAGAAGGACTTGACAGGCTTAGAAAAGTCAAAAATAGTGAGATATCTTGCAGAGGGGTGCAGCACTCTTAAAATTGCAAAGCTTCTGAAGTGTGATCATCGAACAATCAAGCGTTTCATTCAAAATAGTCAACAGGGTCGCAAGAAGCGTGTGGAAAAACCAAGGCGCAAAATAACTGCCCATGAACTGAGAAAAGTCAAGCGTGCAGCTGCCACGATGCCACTTGCCACCAGTTTGGCCATATTTCAGAGCTGCAACATCACTGGAGTGCCCAAAAGCACAAGGTGTGCAATACTCAGAGACATGGCCAAGGTAAGAAAGGCTGAAAGACGACCACCACTGAACAAGACACACAAGCTGAAACGTCAAGACTGGGCCAAGAAATATCTCAAGACTGATTTTTCTAAGGTTTTATAAACTGATGAAATGAGAATGAGTCTTGATGGGCCAGATGGATGGGCCCGTGGCTGGATTGGTAAAGGGCAGAGAGCTCCAGTCCGACTCAGATGCCAGCAAGGTGGAGGTGGAGTACTGGTTTGGGCTGGTATCATCAAAGATGAGCTTGTGGGGCCTTTTCGGGTTGAGGATGGAGTCAAGCTCAACTCCCAGTCCTACTGCCAGTTCCTGGAAGACATTTTCTTCAAGCAGTGGTACAGGAAGAAGTCTGCATCCTTCAAGAAAAACATGATTTTCATGCAGGACAATGCTCCATCACACGCGTCCAAGTACTCCACAGCGTGGCTGACAAGAAAGGGTATAAAAGAAGAAAATCTAATGACATGGCCTCCTTGTTCACCTGATCTTAACCCCATTGAGAACCTGTGGTCCATCATCAAATGTGAGATTTACAAGGAGGGAAAACAGTACACCTCTCTGAACAGTGTCTGGGAGGCTGTGGTTGCTGCTGCACGCAATGTTGATGGTGAACAGATCAAAACACTGACAGAATCCATGGATGGCAGGCTTTTGAGTGTCCTTGCAAAGAAAGGTGGCTATATTGGTCACTGATTTGTTTTTGTTTTGTTTTTGAATGTCAGAAATGTATATTTGTGAATGTTGAGATGTTATATTGGTTTCACTGGTAAAAATAAATAATTGAAATGGGTATATATTTGTTTTTTGTTAAGTTGCCAAATAATAATGCACAGTAATAGTCACCTGCACACACAGATATCCCCCTAAAATAGCTAAAACTAAAAACAAACTAAAAACTACTTCCAAAAATATTCAGCTTTGATATTAATGAGTTTTTTGGGTTCATTGAGAACATGGTTGTTGTTCAATAATAAAATGAATCCTCAAAAATACAACTTGCCTAATAATTCTGCACTCCCTGTATCTGTGGCTTATCGGTCTTGCCTATCTTTTTGTGTCTGATGATAATGGGTGGGCTGATGAAGTTGCAGCAAGGACCACTAAATTGTTTTTTCCTGCAAAGTCAAAAGTTGCCAGACCATTCTTGATTTTTTAGTTATACAGGTTTAGTATTCCTTATCCAGATATCCGTTATCCAAATTAAAATTCGGATTTTTGCCAAAGTTGCATTCTCTCTTATCCAAAACACAATATGTTTTTACACAACAAGATGTACAGTTGGATGTATCACAATATGTCCACTACAAAAGAAAAGTGGATGTTTTCTAGTGTCATCATTGCAGATGTAACGAAGAACAAATGAGAATTGTTTATTCCACACGTTTACCTCACAGGCACAATATGGCAGCAATATGTAAGATTAGAGCAAAGAAATATTACAGACTACAGAATGACGATAAAGTATTCACCCCAGAATACTTTGAAGTGGTTATGTGCAGTGTGGATTATGGTGTATTAATTAAATGCTTGAGTAATAAGGAAATCCTGTATTTGGCACCCCTCCCCGACTTTAAAATGTAAAAAAACACCCACACATTTTTTAATGTTTTCAAGAATATTTGTAACTTGTACAATTTTTAAACACTATGTCATGTCTGTGTGAGGTGGGAAAGGGCAGGGAATTTAGGGGAATTGCATACTATTGTAAATTGTTGATCCCCTATTCATGTATGTTTGTATATTTTTTGGATCCATATGTAAAAAAAAAAAAAATATTTGTAGAAAAAAAATGTCAACTTGAAAAAACTGAATTTACACACACAGTCCCACATACACGCACACTTACACACATACTTAAACTTACACACACAGACATAGACTTACACACAGAGATGCCCATGAGTATGCCACAGCTAGTTTCCCCATGAATATGCCACAGCCAGTATGCCCATTATTATGCCACTGTTAGTTTGCCCAGTAATATGCCACAGCCAGTATGCCCATGAATATGCCACAGCCAGTTTGTCCATAAATATGCCACAGTCAGTATGCACATTAATATGCCACTCAATGCCCATGAATATGCCACAGTCAGTATGCACATTAATATGCCACTCAATGCCTATTAATATACCACAGTCAGATTAGCCATTTATATGCCATAGTCAGTATGCCCATTAATATGCCACAGCCAGTGACAGGTGTATCGCCTGTCACCTCCTGATGGTGGCCTGTACACTTACACATGCATACTCACACTTACACATGCATACTCATACTTACACATACAGACTCACACATGCATTTACACACTTACACACACATGCATATACACACTTATAAATGCATACTCAGTCACACACACACACCACACACACACACACACACACACACACACACACAGACATTTACATGCACAGATTTTTTGGTTTCCTTACTGTGGCTCCTCGCTCTGTCCCAGTGCCCTGTGTCTTCCCTCCCTCTGACCTTTGCGCGTGAGTTGAGGAGAGAGGGAGGGGTTTCAGTGCTGCGCAGAGTATGGGAAAAGTAGGTTCCCGACGCTGCTCCTTACAGAGAAGGGTGGAGGTGTGGTCCACCAGTGCGCACCTCCATGTCCATCGGGGCTCATTGGAGGGGTGTCATTGGCTGGGGTGCGCAGGGTCTAATAGACCTGGGTACCCCAGCCAGTGGCACCCCTCCAATGAGTGGCACCCGGCCGGATGGCTCAGTTATTATGTAAGGGTACGACTAGCGGATTCTAGGAAATACCCGACCGCAAGCCCTGCCCCCTCTGGAAGCCCCGCCATCATGCCAAGAGCCACAACTCTGCCCCACGCGAGGGTGCAGAGAACAGAGCTATGTATTCTCCAGGAGATGATGGGCACCCGTCGGAGGCGGAGGAAGCGGCTGTCGCATGCCTGCGAACCCTCCGACAGGAGGACATGGAGGTAGGAGCCTGACAGGTAGATAGAAAATAAAGCGGGTCACAATAGTGATCTCTTTCTCCAATTCAACTACTACCATTATGCTCATATAATATTTAAGTACTTTTTAGTACCTTTTCTTTATTTTGTGTGAGTAACATATTTGTATTTGATTTTAGTATTGTGCTAAATTTAAGATCATGCTTGTTTATTAGTTTGTAATGCTTTATAGATCTATACACTCCTTACATTTACAAGGTTTCCTTTTACATTTAGAAAAATATTCCCTGTAAATTAAGATGGCTGTGTAGCAGTGTCATTATTCCTTTACTTTAGCAGACAAAAAGTACTTAGAAAATAAATTCAACCACGCACACATATGTACACATATATATAGATACACACACAAGGCCACAACCACAACGCACTTCAACTGGTTCTAAAATAATAAAGACACATTAGCTATTTATTTAACATCAACTAAAGCTATTTTCAGAATTCCTCAGTCGGGCAGTAAATGTGCTAAACATCCGTACCTATTACATAAATTACAGAAATAGAATATTAAACTCTATGGTATTATCAGGCAAGATGTGGTTCCACAAAGCATCCAGTTTATTGGACTGCACTACTGTAATCAAGTTTTACAGTGACCTCTCAGGTTTATTAAAGACTCATTTAATATCAAACTGTTTAACACAAATGTTCTTGTGTTAAGATAAAACATAACATGCTAGTATTGTTGAGGTTATAATATTTATAATACTATATTGATGGACTTGCCTGTACAGGTGCAGCGGGCATCTCCACATCAAATATTCTTTTTAAATCAGCAAGTTGAGACAATGAAAGTCTAAGTGAGTCCTCTGCCCAGGTCTTGAAATGTTCTTTAGAAAGAGTGTTGTGTTCCATCTAAGAGAGCAAATACAAAGGATCATGAATATTGTATTCTAATTGCTTAGAGTACACAATATGATGTAAAATCACTCTATGTGTCATGGGAAATATAGTCCACGACAGTTACACCACCAAAGATAGCCATCACTTTGACACATCTTAAGCCATGACATGCTGTTCAAGGCAAACCAAGAACAAACCATTTAAGTAATGGTGGGGTAAAGATGATGGTAAAACTCCTCCACCTGAAATTCAGTGGGTAGCAGAGTCAATGCTAAACACAAATTTACACATACCAAAAAAGCCAGAAGGCTTTTAGAGTGCTACCATCATTGCAAAGGATTCTGGGTAGACATATGCAAATACAGTCAACAACAAACCAATACATTTCATGAGAAACTCCTCTCATGCACCAGAATAGAGATCCCAAATGGCAGCACCAGGCATTATACCATAAAGATAACCAGATGTCACATAATCATTTGGAAC
Organism: Pelodytes ibericus; assembly: GCA_036172795.1. Taxonomy (NCBI): domain Eukaryota; kingdom Metazoa; phylum Chordata; class Amphibia; order Anura; family Pelodytidae; genus Pelodytes; species Pelodytes ibericus. Next base: position 93,022,857 of record CM069858.1, on the reverse strand, counting down.
TGTGAATAGCTATAATGTGAAAATAGCATTTGTTCTTGTCAATTGCTACGTATACCTAGTTCATTATTATATAATCAGGTTCTGTTAAGTTCTTTTTACATTTTCTTATTTATTTAAATAATCTAATTATTTTGTTTTATAATATAATACATAACAGTTTTGTATAAATACATTTTTTAATCATCAAACCTCATAGAATAGAAAGATTGTTGTTTTTAGGGAGGGAATGTTACATTAAATTATATACCATGGAAACTCAATATGTTTAAACAATTCTTGCTTTAAAAAAAACCTGTTTTGTTACCAGCGAATGACCTAATATTTCTGCACAGTGTCTGACCATTAAAGATTAAACTAGTGTGCTGATTGTGGAAAGTGTTTACTTTCATTGCACAATGATCTACCTTTGCAGTCTTTGTGCCTTCTATTCAAAGCCCTGAAGAATAGAAGAGAAGAATTCTGGGAATTCCCTACTTCTGTTACACAAAGCTCTACCAGGCAAAGTTTTGCTTCTGACACACACATACCTACCATAGAAGCCTCTTTTTCTGCAGCATGTAGCGCTTGTTTGGATACATCTAACTGTAGTCTAATGAAGGTGAGCAGCACATTAGTAAGTAACTGCTTGGACAACAAGATACAGTGCGGTAATTCAGACATCAGCAGATCATGGATGGCTTTATAGGTGTTCATGATCTCCTCTTCCTCAAGTGCCATTTTGCCTGTCTCAACATACTTCTCCTCAAGATTTTCATAATCCAGTAGTTTATCCATGCGCTTCCGGATTAGGTTCTTAGGCCCTTTCAAGCATTCTGACAAGTTAGTAAGGGGCTGTAGAACCAGGAATTGCAGTCTTCTCTTCTACCAGGAGAGGATTAGAGAAGCATTAGAGCTAACCACATCCCCACCCAGATCATATTTATACTCCCTTTAGCGTTGCAAAGATGACATGAGGAGTATTTTTCAGCTATCAGTAGCTGAAAGAAAGGGGCATCAGAAATGAAGTTGTAATGTTTTAATCTGTACATCCACCACTCCTTTATAGAAAAAAACAATTGAATGCTCTGCAAGTTTATATTTTAGGAAACAGTAGCGTCAAAATGAGCAGTTATATAAAAATGAAGAACCTTCTGCCACTAGTTACTTCACTGGTTCGTTCCAGGTCACTAAAGTGGTTTCTTTGTTGTTTGGGGAGGAAGATATGCTGGGGTGAAAACATCATGTTTGATGGGCGGCTGTTGTGGAGCCTCATTTACTCATCGTTAATTCAAAGATAGGTGTAAATTCTTCAAATATGAAATATTAGAGAAAAAAAACAATTAAAGGACTAGGGGAATTAAACAAAAGAAATGGTCTGGCACTCAATAATAGTGAGATGAAATCTTTATTGTTGTAACCGGCAATGGCAACATTTAGAACAAAAGGTCTTTGTCAGCCATGACTTGACAAAGACTGTTTGGTCAAAACTTTGCCACTAGTGGTTACAACATTAAAGATTTGATCTCACTACTATTGAGTGCCAGACTATTCCATTTGTTTTGAAGTATTGGGGACCTAGTGGAGCCTGGTTCGACCACATAACAGTTTGGCGTGCTGTTTGTCCACATTTGTCAGTGTAGGGTAATTGAACAGCTCAGTATAGTAAAGCTGTACGGACGTACGACACATACACAGTCGGAGTAGATGCTCTGATACAATTCATTTGAAAATCCAGTGTTGTCCTTAGCAAATGCAGGTGGCTCCTTGAGAAATGACATGGGAGGCTGTACTTTAAGGAATTCCTAAGAAAAGAAACAAATACAAGAATAATTACACGAAACAATATGGCTGATCTACATATGATTGCAGAATGTCAGAATTAGAATATTGCAGTACAACAGGGGGAGCACAATGGGGCAAGAGGACATGACAGCTGAGGATTTTACTTATGCTGATTGGTGCAATGTATTTGGAAACATAACTTTTTACTTTGATAAGCATCTCTGAAAACTTTTTCTTTCCCTTGTTCCATATCTACCTTTGTTTTGAAGTCACAGCTGGAAAGGTCCAGGCTAGCGCTGAACTTCTACGTCATTAGCATTTGGGGAGTTGTACCCCCTGCCGCAGTTAAACACTCCTCATCTTTAATTTTGTTGTTAGAACTGCATGTTAGACACCTTAGCAGCTGTCTAGTCATAAGTTAAGTGTAGTTAATAAGGCTGGTTAATGTTTAAATAATGCTACGGCCTCCTCCCTTACTTAATATCTCTTGTATGTGTGTGTTATTGGGTTTGGGCTTCTGACCTATTATAGTTATAGAGATAATCACTAAGGTCAAAGGGAGTGAATATAAAGAATAGTCACTCCATAATAAAAAGAAAATAAATTTGACATTAAGAAATGTATATACATAAAAAAAATACGTGTCTATTGACCTGTTCTATTCAATTTGAATGAGATCTGATCTGATTGTATCCATTAGCCTAATAATACAGACCTCCAATATTAACTATATACCCCTTGTGTGCAAAACTTACCTCCAAATTCTTCATGTGACAAGTGACGTTTTGCAGCAAGTGTGAAACTGTGGATGTGAGAGACTGAAATACTGCAGCCAAGTCATCAAATTCCTTGTTTTCTCTCTGTCAAGGAAAATAACCTGATCTAAATGGTGGTTTTATACCATATCCAAAGGATTCATCTTTCCATCATGAAATTGTCCCCAATACTAACCCTCTAACTGAGAGCCAGTTAGAGGGTTCCTGTAGGGCTGCACATAGGGTTGCCACCCAGCCGGTATTTTACCGGCAGGCCGGTAAAAAAATGGCATCAGGCCAATGTTAAGTCTATGGAGACAGAACCAAGGCCGGTATTTTTCTGAAGAAAAGGTGGCAACCCTAACTGCACAATAATCCTCTTAAAAAATAAACAAAACAGGCTAGCGTATGGAATTACCAAGGATGTTTATGTATTTGAAAAAACAACCAGATCCAGCAAAGTTAGTTTGATGACTGGAATGTCCACATAATATACTATTTTTGAGGTGCTTGGGTTCCTTACAAAATTGAAAGGGGACATGTTTGAAAGTACAACATACCACAGAGACTTCCCCTTTTTGGCTTCCTGCAGATATTTATTAAAGTTATACATAAAAACAATTGCCTTGACATGTCACTTGATACGCAAAATAAAGTACATGACTTGCAAAGAAACAAAATGTTCAAAATCTGCAGTAAATTATTATGCAATTGCAAAACAGTCAGAGCTGTACATTCAATGATGAAGCCTTCTTTAAAGATGCAGTAGGTTTAAAATAGCAAGGTCCTGATACATACCACACTATGGCTTTGTCATTACCTCCTTTACAAACGTCTACCTACTGTGCACTATGAATCCAACACGAAAGGAAATGCCAGCAGCTCTGGACCACAAATAGAGGTGGTAAATGTTATATAAGCAAAACTTCATCTTCATTCTTTGTCTTTAGATGTGTAAAATCACAAGAGGAGTCAGGGATCGAAGAAACTTGATGCGTTTTGCACCAAGTGCTCATTTCTAAGTTGCCTAATAAATGTTACAACCAATGGTTGTCCCCACGTATTGAATAGGTATTTTTAATTGTTTTATATTATAAGGGACTGAGCGCACTATTTTCTCTGTGCTTGTTACCTTGGGCACTATGCCTGCTTGATGTTTGAACATCTGGCTTAAGCGTTGCGTTTTCTTAGTGAGGGTATGTGTATTCAGCTGGGACACTTTTTCCCGCAAAGTACGCTGGTCAGGCCGCACATATTTGTTGGCTGTAAAACAAAAAGAAGATCGAATCATTTATATATCTATGTTATTGGTGGTACTAGTACTAGGTACTAGTTAATTGCCATCTTTATGGACTACTAACAGGCCAGACTCTTAGCCTATGGACTACTAACAGGCCAGACCCTTAGCCCATGGACTACTAACAGGCCAGACCCTTAGCCTATGGACTACTAACAGGCCATACCCTTAGCCTATACCATTCTGTACCAAGGAGGGAGCAGGTGGGACAGATATAATTTGGTTGTGAAAGCTAGATGTGACTGCTTTGCCCAAAAGAAATTATATGAAGGTCTATTCACTAAAAAAAAAAATATTTATTTGATGTACTCTTCACTTCAAAGTGGACTGCAAAAACTAGGCATCAGTATCCTAAGTTCAAAAAATACTTCAATTTATTTTCAACATATTAATGCCTGATTGCAATTCACCACAGTTATTTTTTCTTTCTTATGCACACCTCTGGTGCTACATAGATGCAAATGAAGCAGCTGAATTAAGCCCCACAACAGCTAATGGAGGGGACATAGTCATGGATAGAGGCAAATAGCTGACAAGGTTCCCCATTCAATTTTGTTTTTCTGCTTAGGGTCTACAAAATTCTAAACACTAAAAGAGAGATGCAAGTGAGTTGAGGTGGCCATTTCAGTTTTCCTATTTGACTACTACACATTGTGCAGGAACAAACCTGGTGAGTTTCTTCTATAAGAAAAACTCAATTGGCCCTTATAATGCTAAAATGTTAAATCATGACAAACACTGCATTATGCAGGGGCAAATCTCTTCAACTCTGACCAAGTTCGGCCTTGCACAACGCATACTTAGGCTGGTGAGATCAAATGCTCATCTTCTAAATGTCTATGGATACTTTTACTTGACTATATATATTGCTCATTGTTTTCCATTTTCCTTTTTTTGTGCAGATCCTTCATATTTTTAAATAAAATGTATTAAATAAATAATTTCCAGTTGGTTTGACGTTTTTACCGACTTCCCTGCGTCTTTTGTTTTCATTGATATTAGAGTTCACATGCTGCATGGTATGTAATGCGATCTGCAATTCATCATGTGCCTCTTTGCTGATTGGCTTAATAGCCAAGAGTTTTTCCAGTAGTAATGGGTATTTGGTGATACGCTGCACTGGGATGACAAGGTAGAAAGTGACATCAGGGTAATTGTATGAAGAGGACCTGTGAGGAACAAAGGACATCAAAGGAAGACGGTGATCATTGCTCAAATACAATTAATGTCACATTACAACTGTATAAATGTTAGGGAAAGTTAGAAATGCATTGTAGCATTCTGGAAGTAGGATGCTTTTAACTGTATTCATTTATACTTAATTAATAAAAACACAGGTTAAAAGGGACTCCACCACCTAAGTGTTGTTTATACTGTGAATGGGAGAATAAAAAATGATAGCATTGTATTACTCTCCCTTAATATTTTACATACATTTTTGTTCTATGTACAATATTTTGTCATCTTCAATTAAAAAACATGTTTTAAATGATAACATGATCTATACATTGTGTTAGCAGAATTGCAAGCTAATGCATAAACTAAAAGAAAAATGTGCCTCTGGTGTCTCCTGTTTATGACATCACTTGTGGCTTGATATGCAAATTATCCATTTCCATTGTGTTTTCATAATGTTTAGAAGTGCCATTTCAGTCATGAATATCTCTTGCACGCTGCCTTGCATCAGGTCATTAGAGGGAAATCATTTAACTAATCACTGTGGTTCTGTGGGACACCAACCCTGATTGCTTAATTGATATGATTTCTGTGAAGGAATTCCCCTGTTTGGCGTTGGGGTGACAGTTTGTATTACCTTGTTTCATGTTGGTAGTTGACTCCTTGAGCGAGATTTAAAAAATTGTCAGTTGACTCCCTGTTCTGGGGTTCGTGTGGACTGGGGATTAAATTTTGCAGCTCCGTTTCAAGATTGCCTGTCAATAAATCTTCAGTTCATCTTTGTACCCTTCTTTTGACTACGTATGTTTTTTGGAGAGTTCGTGTGTCTACTGAGGGAATTATCCAGGGACACTTTTGAAATTACACGGGGATTCGTCTACCATAACTACCGAACAGAGGGCTATGTTCACTAGGCTCTGGTGGTTCGGGAGGAAACTACCGATTGAGGTTAAATACACTTGGTTTCCTTACAACTGGTGGCAGCGGTGGGATACGAATCCCAAACGGACGTTTTAAACAAGCAAAGGAATGAATGGCTCAGCAGTACCGACAGCTTAAGAGAACCACGCTTAAGGATTTATTGGAAGCTCGAGGCGTAATAGCAAGCAACAAAACAAAAGCCACGTTAATTGCAGAGCTGTTACAGAGCGACAGATCCAGCCCTACAGAAATGGAGAGTGAGGATGAAACTGAAATGCAGAAAGACATCAGATGGATGCTCAGTTTATTGGGACCTAACCCAGCAACAGAAGCGGTTCTGCAGGTCATGGCACAAGCCAGGCAATCGCAGAAGGAGCGAGATGACCGTGACAGTCTGCTGCAGGGGGATCTGCTGCACTCCCCGGGAAGTACAAATGACCTACCAAAGAAGGTAAATTATGCTGCATTTAAAACCTTTAATGACAATGAAATGGAGATTGATAGTTATCTGCAGGATTTTGAAAGGCAATGTGCACTGGAGGGATTAGACTCCACCAAATGAGCAGCAAGTTATCAGGCAGAGCAGCAGAAGCGGCACGAGCAGTACCTGATGAGGACATTCACAATTATGGGAAAATGAAAGACATTTTGTTGGCTAGATATGCAGTTACCCCTGAGGCATACAGGAAGAAATTCAGGGAACTGAGGAAAACAGGGAAAGATACCCATACTGAATGGGCATTCCGGCTACACAGGGCAGCCCGAAATTGGATGAAGGGCTGCCAAGCAACCACTCTGGAGGATGCTTTACAACTCATCTTATTAGAACAATTTTTTAACCATACAGCAGAGGACATTAAGGACTGGGTAAAAGACAGGAAGCCTAAATCTGTGGAGGAGGCTGCAAGACTAGCAGATGAATACCAGGACAACCGGAGGCGAGAACAAGGGGTGAGCCGACCTGCGTTTAGGCAGCCGTATTCAGCCCTAACCACGGCTGCACCACCCAGAGTCCCCCTGAGTAATCCGCCGCCCAGCGCAACAGCAGCACCCCGACAACATGCAGTGTGTCACTACTGCAAACGGCTGGGACACTACAAAAACCAGTGCCCACGTTTAAACCGGGGAAGCTGGGAGAGGCCGCCACCACAGTCCCAACCCAGGGACACAGGACCGCCCAGGTTACTAAGAGGCAGCTAGTAGTACCCCGCAAATTCCGGGCAGAGTTATTAAGACTCAGCCACGATATTCCCTTAGCCGGACATTTAGGGGTGAAGAAAACTAGAGACCGACTGACCCAAACCTTCTTCTGGCCCAGGGTCACTCAAGACCTTAAATACTACTGCAGGACCTGTGACTTTTGCCAGCAAATAGGGAAATGGGGTGACCACCAGAAAGCGAAGCTCCACCCGCTACCCATCATAAAGGAGCCATTTCACTGGGTAGCGGTGGATTTAATAGGACCCCTCAGTCGACCCAGTCAGTCGGGTAAAAAGTTTATACTCACCGTAGTGGACTATGCCACTCGGTACCCCGAAGTCGTGGCTCTCCCCAATATAGAGGCCGAAACCGTAGCCGAGGCCCTGGTCAAAATATTTTCCCGGGTAGGTTTTCCCCAGGAGATCCTATCCGACAGAGGGACTCAATTCACAGCTCTCCTGACACAACAGCTGTGGCAGAGCTGTGGAGTGAAAGCCCTATTTAGCGCTCCATATCACCCTCAGACCAACGGTCTCTGTGAACGTTTTAATGGCACGCTCAAGCAAATGCTAAAGACGTTCGCAGAGCCCTGCAAGAACTGGGAGAAGTATCTTCCCCATCTTCTGTTTGCCTATCGTGAGGTGCCCCAGGCATCCACGGGGTTCTCCCCCTTCGAACTCCTGTTCGGGAGAAAAGTTTCGGGGCCCCCTGGATCTCGTACGGGAGCACTGGGAGGGCAACACAGATAATGGGGGGATCCCTATCGTACAGTACGTACTGGAGTTCCGCGACCGGCTGCGGACTCTCACTGAATCAGTTCGGGAGAATCTGCAGGCGGCTCGGGACTGTCAAAAGAAGTGCTACGACAGGGGTGCCCGAGTCTTAGACTTAGGCCAAAAGGTGCTAGCCCTGAGACACGCCAAGAAGGATAAGCTCCAGGCAGCATGGCAGGGACCTTTTAAGGTGGTGGAGCGAATAAGCGATACCACCTATATTGTAAGTAAATGTTCGGATGAAAGACTGACCAAAGTCTTTCATGTAAACATGTTAAAGCCCTACTACGAGCGAACGGAAGATGTCGGCACCGTATGCGCCCCCTCTTCTGAAGATAGTGAGGGGCTCCCCCTCCCCGATCTGCTAGACCCCTCGCCCTGTAGTATTGACCAGGTCAGCCTGGGTCAGAACCTACAACCCCTAGAGCGAGGAGAAGCGTACGGCCTACTCCGGGAATACCAGGATATGTTTTCCGCCATTCCCGGCTATACCTCCGCTGCGGTACACAGAGTAGAAACTCAGGGAGAGACGCCACTACGGCAGCAACCATACCGTATTCCCGAGGCCGTGCGTGAGAGCATGCTGTCGGAAATTACCGACATGCTCAAGTTAGGGGTAATAGAACCCTCTCAGAGCCCTTGGGCATCTCCAGTAGTACTAGTACCGAAGCGTGACGGCACCACACGCTTCTGTGTAGACTACCGGAGGCTCAACGACCGCACCATAACGGATGCCTATCCCATGCCCAGAATAGATGAGTTGCTGGACCGTATGGCTGGAGGTAATTACTTGACCACCCAGGATTTGTGCAAAGGATACTGGCAGATCCCCTTGGAGGCGGCGGCCATCCCCAAGTCGGCATTCGTCACTCCTTTCGGGCTCTACCAGTTCAAGGTTATGCCCTTTGGAATGAAGAATGCCCCCGCTACCTTTCAGTGGATGGCTGACAGGCTCCTGGAGGGACTCCAGGACTTCGCATGTGCATATTTAGACGATATTGCTGTCTACAGCCGCGCATGGGGAGACCACCTAGGGCACGTGTCCAGGGTGCTCGAGAGAATTCACCAAGCAGGGCTTACGTTAAAACCGGACAAATGTCACGTTGGTATGGCTGAGGTACAGTACCTCGGCCACAGGGTAGGGTCAGGTAAACAGCGGCCTGAGCCTGCCAAAATAGAAGCCATATCTAATTGGCCCCAACCCCGGACTAAGACCCAGGTCTTAGCCTTCTTAGGAACAGCCGGCTATTACCGGAAATTCGTCCCGGACTATAGCGCCCTGGCCAAACCCCTCACTGACCTCACCAAAAAGGCCCTTTCCAAACAGGTTACCTGGACCTCAGAGTGCGCGGCAGCCTTCCAGAAACTGAAAGCAGCATTGAGTGAGGCTCCTGTGTTGGCAGCACCCGACTACTCTAAACAATTTCTCGTCCACACAGATGCCTCTATGTTTGGGCTGGGAGCCGTGTTAAGCCAGGTGGGAGACGACGGCATGGAACACCCGGTGGCCTATCTCAGCCGTAAACTTCTGCCCCGGGAGGTCAGCTATGCCATCGTGGAGAAGGAGTGCCTAGCTCTGGTGTGGGCGCTTAAGAAACTCCAACCTTATTTGTACGGCCGGCCATTTACTCTGATGACCGACCACAACCCGTTGGTGTGGTTAAACCGGGTAGCTGGTGACAACCCCAGACTCTTATGGTGGAGCCTAGCCCTTCAACCGTACAACTTCACCATGCAGTACCGTCCGGGCAAACAAAATGGTAATGCAGACGGTTTGTCCCGCCAAATGGAACTGGATGTTTAACTTAGACCTTTCTTCTTTTTTTTTCTCGGACATCCCCAAGCCAACCCGTCAGGACATATAGGGGAGCAGTGTGAAGGAATTCCCCTGTTTGGCGTTGGGGTGACAGTTTGTATTCCCTTGTTTCATGTTGGCAGTTGACTCCTTGAGCGAGATTTAAAAAATTGTCAGTTGACTCCCTGCTCTGGGGTTCGTGTGGACTGGGGATTAAATTTTGCAGCTCCGTTTCAAGATTGCCTGTCAATAAATCTTCAGTTCATCTTTGTACCCTTCTTTTGACTACGTATGTTTTTTGGAGAGTTCGTGTGTCTACTGAGGGAATTATCCAGGGACACTTTTGAAATTACACGGGGATTCGTCTACCATAACTACCGAACGGAGGGCTTTGTTCACTAGGCGCTGGTGGTTCTGGAGGAAACTACCAATTGAGGTTAAATACACTTGGTTTCCTTACAATTTCTACATAAACCAAAATGGTAGCAATCTTAATGTGTTAGACGTTAAGAAATGTACAGTGGGGTATTACAGAGTTATACTCACGGTATAGACAGCAAAGCCTGTTGAATCTTTTCAAATACATGTGTCTCTTGGTAATTTTCTAGCAGTGTCAGGGCTCTTTGATATCCCCAGCAATACAAGGAGTATACATTTTCCATATCTAGCTGGAATTCCTGAAACAGGGTTCCTGAAATTCAGAATACTTAATTTGTGAGGATATCGCTGCTCTAGTGTTTTAGGAGCAAATCACCTGTTTTACCAATAAAGCATGTTTTATTATTATTATTTACAATCTAGAGTGGTGATGGTTACCCTTGGTACTGCAGATGTTTGGAAACTACATATCCCATGATGCTCATTGATTCTTAATGAAGACTCAAATGTCATTTCCGAACATCAGCAGTGCCAAGTTTAGCCATTAGTGATTTCGAGTTTTTTTCCCTTTCTCCTCTATTTGGAGTATATTTCCACAGATCTGTCATGAAGGAAGCACATTTGCAAAGAGTGTACTCTACATCTCATGTAGACATTTAATGCTATCACTGGTCTGCATGGTTAGGTTTTTAATTCATATAGAGGCGCATTTGTTTTTGTTTATATATAAGGACTCCATAAAACTGTAACTTTACAAGCATTTTTTTTACTGAGCACTGTATTCTATTTATACACATTTTAAAGGTTTGTTTTAAAGTTGTATTACAGTACAAGTGCAGGGGGTTTTATTCTTATTGGTGTTTGACATTTTTAGTGAGATAAGCTCTTATTCTTTTTGCTGCTGTGCCAGTTTATCCTCAGACTAGGGCAGCACTGTATATAACACGAGGCAAACAAGGCAAGTGCCTAGGGCGGCACATGTCCTTTGTGTGCAACGTGGGCACCCACATTTTGTCTGCCTAGGGCAGCACAAAACCAAGATACACCAGTGGACTTTTAAACCAGTATTTGGGTTTGTATTATTAAAGTCAAAATACCACTTCTTGCATTCATACATGGATTGACAAATAGTGTAAGTCCGCCTGAGATAGTGATTGTTATATTTATTTGCATATTTATAGATGTGGCTTTATGTGATTGGTCAAGCTACTTCAAAATAAAATCAACATAAATATTGCCTTACATTTTTCTTTATCAAGAATTATATATTTGCACAAGCTTCTGTGTCTCAGATGCCTTCATTGTCAACGTACCAATACGAAAAAGTTGTATTTCTTCATCCTTCTCTGTTTCTTTCAGCTCATTTAGGAATGAGGTGGCAACCTGAAGAATATCATCAATATTTGAAAAGAGGCTCTTCACATCAACCTCTGGGAGCTGAAAAATCATCCAACAGAAGAAAAGATAGTTTAGATCACCAATGTTATCAGGAAACTAATAAATGACCTGAGTTATCACTGGGGTTTTTTCCATCTAAATTCTATATTGGCTTTCTTCTCTATTCTAAGGAATACAATAACTAGAGATAAACTAAGTGCACAAGGTTCAATGTCTGCATAGAGATAAGTATGGGAAAATGTGATAACATTATAATAACCAGGGGAGGACTGGCAAGGGCCAGAGCTGCACCATTTAACTTCTAAATGTACCCAACCAGAAGTTCATAGGCCACGCAGCAGAGTGGGAAAATTCAAAAGAACTTTCCCACGCTGTGTAAAATGACACAGAGCACTCTGATTGGTTGGTTTGAAATCCAACAAATCAGTGTGCTAGCCATTTTAAACAGAGTGGGAAAATTCAAAAGAACTTTCCTACGCTGTGTAAAATGACACAGAGCACTCTGATTGGTTGGATTTCAAACCAACCAATCAGAGTGCTAGCCATTTTAAACAGAGTGGAAAAATTCAAAAGAACTTCCCCACGCTGCGTAAAATGACACAGAGCACTCTGATTGGTTGGATTGAAATCCAACCAATCAGAGTGCTCTGAGCTTAATTTCAGGGCCCTTCCCCCGCCCTGCAGAGCTCAGTCTGCACGGGGCCCTCCCCGTTTATTTTGGGGCTGAAGAAAGAAAAAAGAAGATGGATTATTTTTCACCCGTGGATTATTATTTTTTTGCGCTCGTTTTTTTTTTTTTGCAGCGCATATTATGGTTTTTTATTTGGCCTTTTTTGGGACTGAAGAAAGAAAAAAGAAGACATCAAATGGTAAGTATGAAATAGTTTTTTTTTTTTTTTACAGGTTAGTTTATTGCCCACCCCCTCACTTTTATTAGGGTGAGGGGGGGTAGATAGGAATTTTTTTTATTGGGGGGGGGGAGTGACAAGGGGCTGGTCACCCCTAGTCACTTTATTTGTGGTCCCCACCCGCCGCTCATGGGTGGGGACCGGGTGGGGGACACTAGGTCCCCCCCTCATCATTATTATTAGGGTCCCCACCCGCGGGCAATGGGTGGGGCCCGGGGGGGGGTTATTTTACTAGTAACTGGGCAGCAATAGCTGTCCAGTCACTAGTAATTTTAAATTTAAGGCAAACCCCGAACTCCAACCCGGACATACAGTGGAGTGTCCGTGTTCGGGTCCGGGGTCCATAAATCGTAATGTTCGGTGGGGACCGGGGTGGGGGGACACTAGGTCCCCCCCTCATTATTATTATTAGGGTCCCCACCCGCGGGCAATGGGTGGGGACCAGGGGGGGGGGGCTTATTTTACTAGTGACTGGGCAGCAATAGCTGTTCAGTCACTAGTAATTTTAAATTTAAGGCAAACCCCGAACTCCAACCCGGACATACAGTGGAATGTCCGTGTTCGGGTCCGGGGTCCATAAATCGTAATGTTCGGTACGAACCCGAACTTTGCGGTTCGGGTTCGCTCAACTCTACTCATGAGCTTGCGCAATGTCCTGCTTTCTGACTCCTTCTGAGCTTCTGAAAAAGGAAGGAGCATGGAGGTAAGGCATTTCATGATCTCCCTCTCTGACCAAGGAAAACTATTCTGGGTCCGCTACCTCATTACATTACATTACATTAGTTTATATAGTACCTACAATTTATGTAGCGATTGTGTCAGTGCAAAGAGGGGAACTACCGTATTTATCGGCGTATAACACGCACTTTTTATCCCTGAAAATAGGGAGCAAATGATGGGTGCGTGTTATACGCCGATCGGTGGCTGGGGAAAAAAAAAAATCTAAAACTTACCTCGTTCCTGCTGTCCCCCGGTGCTCTGAAGGTGCGTGGCTGTGAGGGAAGCGTTGTGAGCTCCCCTCCAGCCACGCGGTCAATAAAGTGTGTTTTTTTTAAACAAACTTTATTGTTCCGCGCAGCTGGAGGGAAGCTCACAACGCTTCCCTCACAGTCACGCAGCTTCAGAGAACCGGGAGACGGAGCAGGAAAAGGTAAGTACTGGGGTCTGGGAAAGGGGGGGAGGAGGGTGGCATACTAAGGGGCAATATCCTGGCATATTACATGGCATATTGGGGGCAATATCCTGGCATATTGGGGGAAATATCCTGGCATATTAAAATGGCATATTGGGGGCAATATCATGGCATATTAAATGGCATATTGGGGGCAATATCCTGGCATATTGGGGGCAATATCATGGCATATTAAATGGCATATTGGGGGCAATATCCTGGCATATTAAAATGGCATATTGGGGGCAATATCCTGGCATATTAAAATGGCATATTGGGGGCAATATCCTGGCATATTAAATGGCATATTGGGGGCAATATCCTGGCATATTGGGGGCAATATCATGGCATATTAAATGGCATATTGGGGGCAATATCCTGGCATATTAAAATGGCATATTGGGGGCAATATCATGGCATATTAAATGGCATATTGGGGGCAATATCCTGGCATATTAAAATGGCATATTGGGGGCAATATCCTGGCATATTAAATGGCATATTGGGCTTCAAAGTTCTTTATTTGAAATTTAAGTTTTTTTCCCTGAAATTTCCTTCTTAAAATGAGGTGCGTGTTATACGCCGGCGCGTGTTATACGCCGATAAATACGGTATATACTATGTTAGATGAGACAGACTGATCCATGAGGTAAAGAGCCTTGCTCGTAATCTAGATGGAGTCAGAAACAGGAGACAAATAAGGTGAGTGAAAAGGTCAAAGAGGAAGGTGGTGGTAGTATCAGTAATTTTGGACTTGCCTTGTGGGTTTGACTAGTTATTTAATGGGTGATCTAATAAGTGGGCACTGACTCTGCTGTGTGTTTTAAATATGCTGGTTGTTTTCTGTTGTAAGGATCATGCCATCAGCTTGCCCCAAACTGTCCAAAATTCACATAGGATGGTACGTGTAAGAGGGAAGGGGGTGTAATGTAAGACAGCTGTAGTACCTTCTTCAATGTTTCTTGAATATCTGAAATAATTGCATGCAGGGACTGGACGTAAGTTTCTTCTGTGCTTATGAGTTCAAGAATTGCAGGGTGGACAGCTATGTGCAGACCGCTTGCACTGCTACACCTCAAGTCATTAATATGTTCATATATAGGTTCATCTTGTGTGTTATCCAAATTGGAGTCTGTGTGAGCAGGAGGGTATCCTAGATCATCCCAGTTACCATGTGAGACTGGATCATTTCTTTTATTGAATGAGTTATCCATGGAATCTGGAGATCTGTGAATAAAACAGAGCACAATCAACAAAAAACTATCAAGTGTCCTTTAGGGCAAGAGTTTTATTGGGATTTACTCTCTTCACTACATCCACACTTCTCTGGATCCATTCCTGCACCCAGCAGTTGATCTCCTTATAAGGCTTTATTTGTGAAAGAAGGAATTACAGGGAATTACAAACTTATGGCCAAAGTGGCTGAGTTGGAAATATTCTTGAGCTCAGCTGAGTTGCCAGCTGACTGCATGGCGAGTCAGTTCAGGGCTGCAAGTTTCCATTGGTCACCAAACCCATTACAACCCTACAGTAACATTGTCCATGTCTTAAACAGTGACTGAACCCTCATGCCAATCTTTTAATCAGACAAAGTATATTGTGTCTGATTTAAAAAAAACTTTTGAACAATCCTTCAGAAGCAATTTAGATGTTTTGGAAGTTAACCAATCCCACCTCCAGCTCCATGATTATCTCCTCCCGATTGATTGGCTGTGTTGACGCATGCACATACCAGTGACAGAACGATGGTCAGCAAACTATCTCTCTCTGCAGCCATGGACGGGTGGCCTTCTGCCTCTCTAAAAGTAAGCTTACATGCTCACACTATCTTGAAACTGGCTGCTAATAAGCTAGAACAGAAAGATGGGTGGGTGTTGAAATTGTGGCTGTTGGGCAGAAGGGCTTGCTTCTGTGGGAATTGCCTTTTTGCCCCATGTTAAAGACCACCCTGACCATTTCACTGAAACAAAAGACAACAAATGTGACATTAGAAGAGATTCTCAAGAAATTCATCTCCATATATACTTATTTTTGCTCTATTGTAAATGAGTGATCAAGGGGTTTGCAGCAACATTGAACCATTGTTAATATATCAGTGTTTTCTTTTACGTTTGGCATGTGGTAGTGCATTTAAAATAACCCTACATGAAATTATAAAAAAACATTTTAGATTACTTATTTAAAAAATCATATTCACTAAATGTCCATCTCTGCTTTCACATTGGTTAGTGAGATTATCCATGATGTCCCATGTGTAACTTGCCGAGGAAAAGATGACTCTTCTTGTGTTTGGTGTTCTGAGTTACTCAGACATCTTGGATTATTTGCACCGTAAATACAATCATCATCCTCCTCATCAAAAGATGAAAAACTCTCTTCCTGGTCTATCGTTTCATAGCTTTGGTCGACAGTACGTGGAGAGTGTGGATAGAAAACAGCATCTTTTCTCCAGCCTGATTGTGGATGATCAAGGTTAACTGAAGACCTGTGGATTTGAGAGAGTCATCAGACACAGCTATGGAAAATATCACACAGGGATAACATCAGTATTCTAATTGATGTATTCACATATAAACTGTTTTACCAGGATGACATATTTTTTTCCGAATACTTTCACATGTAAAATGTGAGGAATACATAGTAATAAGTGACAAATAGCTAGCAGAACTCAAAGTGCTTGTCTTTTAGTTTTGTATTCTAAAGTATATCAAATTTGAGGGGTACAAATAATGCTAAAGCCAGCAGATTCTACCCTTGGCTACCCTCATTGAATTGAGCACTATGTTTAATCTATGGAGGCAATAGCAAGGACTTCAGTGAGCTAACAGTGAGGACCAACAATCTGGTGCGCTAATTGCCATTTACGAACAGGAAAATTGACAAGCTTACTTGAGCTACACCGATTGGGCAACAAGACGATCCTAATGCTATAAACTATGACATCATAAAAGTGCAGAGTTATAAACAGACACATTCAAAGAATCAGGAGGTGGAGAAAAATGTGGAGTCAAAAGAGAAAAATAATAAAATTATGGATAGGCGAGGCAAATTATTAGGTGGAATGGCATCAACAGCAGTATAAACATTTCATAAAAAGGTTAAATTAGCATCAATTTTCCACCAAAGAGAACATAGATATTTTGACATTGAACTGACCAATACTAGGCTGATTTACAGTTGAAATGCCATGGTGATTGATGTTTTTAGGTTCTCCACACTGTTATATTCTATTGTTAGACAGACAGAGGTTCTATCAAGGCGTATAGTGCGTATCAATTGACCTATTCGTATGAATGGGGACACCCACATTTTACTTCATTTTGCAGCCCTTTCCAGGACTTTTTTAGAGGCATTTTAGTGGCCAAAAGTTTGTGTCCCCATTGACTTCAATGGGGTTCGGGTTCGGGGTCAAGTTTGGGGTCAAGTTCGAGCACGGACCCGGACATTTTTTCGAAGTTCGGCTGAACCTGCCGAACCCGAACATCCAGGTGTCCGCTCAACTCTACCTGTAATCTTTACATGCATGGTGATAGTCACTAGTTGTTCTAATATTTTTATTAAAGTTTTAAAATAATATGATATAACATACAATATAATGACTTATGAACCACTGTCAAAACTAAACAAGTAATCGAATAAAATGAACATAAATATTCTAAATATTTGTATATGAAATAAGTAAACTAAGCACAAAAATAAAATAAAGTGTCAAGTAAATAATAATAACAGCATAGTTCTAAAAAAAATCAGGAAGCAGAGTATGGTCAGTTGGGAACATGGTTAAAGTCTGAATTTATCTTCCCACATTGACCATTCATGCTGCAATATAGATGTGAAAGTAGATGGATCACGAAAAGCCAATTCACACCTTTTATTTTCAAAAACGAGAAATAAGACCTCACCCACAGTTGGCATGCTAGTCACTAGTTATTCTCTGTTAAATGAAAAGACTTGTTTTCATGGAACAGCGCTCTAGCTGTACCTCTTCTACGCTTTGCACAACAATGATCAGGGCTGCCATCAGAAATTTTGGTCTGGGCCCCCATGAATATACCCTCTACACTTCATTCCAGGTCTTCTGCACACCTTTGATTATAGCCCCTGAAGCACAATATTGAACCTTTAGGACTCAACCTTGCACCACACTGCACCACACACAGCACATTCCCAGCACCATACTGCATCAACCCTAGGTCCTGGCTTTGCAACACACTGCAGCACACAGAACTTGGCCTCACACCACACTGCAGCACCCACAGGACCTGTCCCAATACCACACTGCACCTCCCAGAGGACCTGCCATTGCACCTCCCAGAGGACCTGCCATTGCACCTCCCAGAGGACCTGCCATTGCAACCCTCAGATTATCTGCCTTTGCAACCCTCAGAGGATCTGCCTTTGCAACCCTCCAAGGACCTGCCACTGCAACTATCAGAGCACCTGCCATGTTCCTTGGTGTTTAGTGGGGACAACCAAAGGGTGTCTGTGTGTCTGCTCAATAAGCACAGACATCCTCCAATGCTGGTGTTAGGATTAGATTTAGGTTAGGGTTAGTGCTAGGATTAAGGTTGGGTTCAAAAGGTCACTGTAGGAGAAAACTGTTCGTATAAAACAATGTGCTACTTCCAGTTATTGCCCTACAGCTTGCAAAAAAAATGAAAAACATATAAAGATGTTTCTAAACTCAGAACAAATATAAGATTCTATTTAAAAGTTTTTTTTGTCAGCGTTTATAGTTTTTTTTTCTAATTTTCCATTATATTGTATTGTCCTTTTATATTAAATAATACAATATAATCAAAATTATGGTAACTAAAGAAAACCATTTTATGCTGAAAAAAACTATTATATAATTTGAATGGGTACATTTAATGGAAAAGAGGAACATTAATTTACAGCTAAAGACAAACACTGCAGACATGTAAAAACAGCCATTGTGACAACGGGTACAACATTTTCAAAAAAGGTGTTAATTTTTTTACAGTTCTTTAATGAACATGTTTTACTTTAAAGTGTCAGGTTTCTTATGCATCATCTAGTGCATTTATTTTCTACCTAGTGGTCCTGTACTCTATGGTGTATAAGTGCAACATTATTTTAACAAGAATGTTCTTAATTTAAAAGTTTAAAAGCATTTCCATATGTTTCAGGAGATGTTTATGAGTATTTTATATATTGTTAATGTGCTTCTTTGAATACATCTATTAGAAATATGTTTATAATTATATTTTATTTTTGCTGCCACAAGCCACCACCCTTGAGAGAAAAACCTGAAGGAGAATTCTTCTAAATGCTGAGTAAATCCACGCAGCAAATATAGGATTACTGGAAATATAAGAAAGTTCCTCATTCCAAACACAGGCCAACAATTTATTTTTGCATTTTACACAGCAAGACAACATTCCTATCCTTTAGCAAAGGCGGGAAATAATAACCAGAAAAGCAATAGGAAATTTCACTACGTACAAAACTAGTTATGTTGTGTGTATCTATTGACTAAAAAGTGAAATTTGGAGAACTGAGAACTTCTTGGTTATTTGAAAGAAAACAGATAATACTAATATAAAGTACTTTCTAAACAGAAAAAATACGGCATATCTACACTAAGCAATAATGCACAGAAATATTTATTTTATGTAATCTGTAACAACCATGCCTAGAAACTGAAAAACTCTGTACAGAAATTGCATATTTTTCCATCATTATAGTTAGGAAGTATCCTACCTGAGCCAGGACAGTCCCAAATGAATGGCCCATGGCTATAACTGCACTCCAATCATTAAATGAACTGTCAACATAAATATTGTTCACACTATAAATGCAGTGTATAGAAAAATGTAAAAAATGATTTTTACATTCTATTAGAAGAATTCAATAAAAAAGCATAAATTAAGATATAATGGCCTAGATTCTATGCCGATCGTTAAAAGTCAAAGTTTTTTCTAAAGGAATAAGTTATGATTCACTGGCAGTGCGTTAAAGAACAAAATCTGTGGTAAGGGAATAACGGTATAATTAACCCTCATAAAATATAGCAGAATGCCTGGTGGCCCCAATCAATATCATTAGGAATAGAATAATTAAAATAGCAATGCGAGAATCCATAATTCGGCAATGGCTGCAACATAACAAAGTCCTTAGTAAAGTGAAGGTCCTTAAAGCAAGGTATACCTGTAGTGGTTATAAAGGGTTATTTAGGGTGTATATGACATGGATATGAGATCTCAGTCTGGTATCGCAATGTAAGGTAATTTGAATAATAATACGCTACAAAGGGTTTAGAATCAAAGATTAGGTTATCAGACACCTTCAATAATGAGTTGTTGCTGAAACTCCCTTGAAAAAGGTAAAGCCCTCTTTAAAGTTGATTGGCCCCCTGCCCTCCCCACCCCTTGGCATGCAATCACACTCTCCACCCATCCCCCTCACCCTCCCCCCTAAAACCCACCCACCATTGATGCCTATAATATGTAAGTGCTCTCTAATATTCAGGTACATTCTCCCTGGGAATAAATGGGCCGGGGGCAGCTTCCCCGCTTGGCTCTCGTTAAAAACGGCCCTGATGGTGGGCCGCATTCATCTATTGTACATCTATAAAATAATTTTATATATATACACACACACACACACACATATCCCATGACTATATATTCACACATACATCTCTCATAAATGTGCCACTGTCAGTTTGCTCATTAAATGTGCCACTGTCTGTCCATTAATATACCACATTGTTTGCCCATTATTATGCCACTTCCAGTTTGCCCATTAATATGCCACTGCCAGTTTGCCCATAATATACCACCGTTAGTTTGCTCATATGTCACTGAGTGTTTGCCCATAAATATGCCACTGTTAGTTTGCCCATTAATATACCAGTTTGTCCATTAATACGATAGCTAGTTTGCCCATTCATATGCCACTGTTAGTTTGCCCATTTATATGCCAGTTAGTTTGCCCATTAATATGCCACTGTTAATTTGCCAATTTATATGCCACTGTTAGTTTGCCCATTCATATGCCACAGTTTGTCCATTAATATGATAGCTAGTTTGCCCATTCATATGCCACTGTAAGTTTGCCCATTCATATGCCACTGTTAGTTTGCCCATTTATATGCCACTGTTAGTTTGCCCATTAATATGCCACAGTTTGTCCATTAATATGATAGCTAGTTTGCTCATTCATATGCCACTGTAAGTTTGCCCATTCATATGCCACTGTTAGTTTGCCCATTTATATGCCACTTTTAGTTTGCCCATTAATATGCCACTGTTAATGTGCCCATTAATATGCCCCAGCCAGTTTGCTCCCAACAGGCATTAAACCCTCCTCCCACTTCCCCAGTACTTACCGGACTGCTGTGTGTCCCTGGCCATTCTCCTCCGCAGACTTTCCTCCTGCATGCAGTGGGCAGGGGGGGGGGGGGGGGGACCACCCAATATGAAATGCTGTCATTTCTGGCAGCAGTGACCAAAAGCCAGGACCACATCCGCTATATGCTGCTGCCCTCGCTTGACTGACTCCATATCAGACAGTCGGTTGGAGCAGGCGGGGCCCACAGAGCAGTTGCTTTGGGCCCTTCTTGAATGGCTGTGCCTGGGGCAGGTGGCCCATTTGTTTTATTTGTGTCATTTTTTTACACAATAGAACAGCTGGATGGTATGGTTGCTGGAGGTTTACACTGTTCCCGCTGTGATATTGTTGTGGTCAGTGTATTGAGCAATGCTATTTGTCATTGTAGGCCAATTCCTCCTCACATTTAAAGGAACTTGTGACCTGATGTCATGTAAGTAGCAAAACAGCGAACAATTAAGAATTGTTCCTTAGACTCCAGA
Source organism: Pelodytes ibericus (assembly GCA_036172795.1). NCBI lineage: Eukaryota > Metazoa > Chordata > Amphibia > Anura > Pelodytidae > Pelodytes > Pelodytes ibericus. The sequence goes on along the minus strand of CM069858.1, from coordinate 93,001,486 downwards.
CATTGTAAACAAAAGGAAGCTGGTGTCTACAAATAACCTTTTCATAACCAAGTTACTGCTGCAATACACTCCCTCGCATAATAAAAGAATAGACATTTAAATCAATTTAGCTTCAATTTACAACATTTTTAATTGTTAAAGCTGTATTTTTAACTGCTTAATACAAATGCAGGTTCTAAAAAAAAATTGCCTTTATGCACAGTCTATGACATCACATTTGCATGGCCAGTTTTCAAGTAAAACAGGCACATAGTATTTCTGTAGCCAGACTTGACATCACTGGTGCTGCAATGTAACTGTGAGTTCTCAGTAGATGTTTCTATCAATTTTTCTTTACATTAACTATGGAGCAAAGGTTATTAAACCAACTGCCGAAACTGTCTCTTCCCAAACCTTATTTGTTGCACCCCTCTTCAGCCTCCCCCCCTTCCTCTACTTTATGGTTTGCTCCTAATGAAGTGTCTATAGCCAGATAAGTGAAGATCCATAGAACATTATTAAAATGGTTACCAAACAAAGACCAGTAAATGTTCATCATAAAAACACTAGTGTTTATCCGTATCACCTTTTTCACAGTGCCATGGGAGGGTTCGCTGCATTAGACCTGGGACAAGTCCAGTCAAGTTTCCCTTTGCACCACAAAATCAGCCCACTATCTACGGCCACCTTTCCCTGATTTTCAATTTCAGCCGGCGAATGTTGAGGTCAAGTGCTCTCCCGGTGTTCTGACTCGGAAGACCCGATGGAAGCGTTACAGTATACGCAATGTTTATATGGCATAAGTCCCATCAACTCTTTACTGCCTGTGATAACTGCAATATTTGGTGTCTCATTAATGTGACTGATGGTAATGAGTAATGGATCCACAGCTCAAGATGTGGGCCATAAAAATCTTTCAAGACCTGATCAGTCTCTTCTTCAACTCTAATGATGTCAATACATGAACAATATAATTTGGAGGTTTGGAAGACTTGTTTAACAGGTATATTTGTTACAAAATAAGGATGCTGATTTTTCATTTTTCTAATACAGCTATGATCAAATGCATGGCTCAGATCTCTAGTGTATTTTGTAGATTTAAAAAAAAAACATTTCTCATTGTACAACCATTTACAATAAATAAGATATACCGTATTTAAAAAAAAACAAAAAAAAAAACCAAAGAATACAAAAGTGATATATATTTTATATAAATGACATACACTAAAATATTAATATATCAATCAGTATTGGAGTTAAATCTTTACAGTCTATCCTTGCTTCCACACAGGAATTGTGGTTTCTCCAGTGTTCAACCAGCTTGTCCAAATAAAAGACTTCTTCAAACCAGCATTGTGACACGTGTTCAAGAAAACAAATGCTGTCCTCTAGACCAGGGGTACACAATCTGTCTAACCTCAAGACCTAAATTTGTCCTTGGTCTGTAGCAACTACGACTGCTGGCTTTGTTAATTTCATTCACACAAAGCGAATAGAACAAATACAGAACTTTAAGAACTATGTGATGCAAAGTTATACTTTATTCATATTTGTATATGTTTTAGCTCTAATTGAAAAAAAAAAGGTTGGACCTAAACTAGCCTGCTTTCTTTTCCTCTTGTGTTTAACCCGAATATACATTATTTTGGTCTTGGGACCCAGTAAGTTACCTGTAATTGTTACAATAACATGCATCTGTATTTGCTTGCAGCATCTTTGAAGCAGTCTATAGCCTCCTTGTTCACCTTATCTAAACAAATGTAATTATGCAATCCATGATTAATTTACCTTAGGCATTGTCAAGGACGTCTTTAACGCGGGGCAAACGGGGCAGCTGCCCTGGGCCCAGTTACTCCTGGGGGGCCCAAGGCAGCTGTCCCGTGGGCCCCTGCTTGCCATGTTCACAGCGCATCGCGCTTGTGAACGTTTTTTCCGACGACCTGAAAAAAACCCACATCCAGGAGGGAAGACTGCACGGAGGAGACATCCGGTCGGGGACACGGAGCAGAAGCATTCGTGAGTACTGAGGGGGGGGGGGGAGGTATTACAGGCATCTGAATGGCACAATATTACTGGGCTCTGACTGGCACAATATATACCTGGGCTCTGACTGGCACAATATTCCTGGTATCTGACTGGTTCAATATTACTGGGCTCTGACTGGCACAATATTCCTGGGCTCTGACTGGCACAAAATTCCTGGTATCTGACTGGTTCAATATTACTGGGCTCTGACTGGCACAATATTACTGGGCTCTGACTGGCACAGTATTACTGGGCTCTGACTGGCACAATATTCCTGGTATCTGACTGGTATAATATTACTGGGCTCTAACTGGCACAATATTACTGGGCTCTGACTGGCACAATATTACTGGGCTCTGACTGGCACAATATTCCTGGTATCTGAATGGCACAATTCCTGGTATCTGACTGGTACAATATTACTGGGCTCTGACTGGCACAATATTACTGGGCTCTGACTGGCACAATATTACTGGTATCTGACTGGCACAATATTCCTGGGCTCTGACTGGCACAATATTAATGGGCTCTGACTGGCACAATATTTCTGGTATCTAACTGGCACAATATTCCTGGGCTCTGAATGGCACAATATTACTGGTTTCTGACTGGCACAATATTCCTGGGCTCTGACTGGCACAATATTACTGGGCTCTGACTGGCACAATATTACTGGGCTCTGACTGGCACAATATTACTGGTATCTGACTGGCACAATATTCCTGGACTCTGACTGGCACAATATTACTGGGCTCTGACTGTCACAATATTCCTGGTCCCTGACTGGCACAATATTCCTGGGCTCTGAATGGCACAATATTCCTGGGCTCTGACTGGCACAATATTCCTGGTATCTGACTGGCACAATATTCCTGGTATCTGACTGGCACAATATTACTAGCATCTGACTGGCACAATATTACTGGGCTCTGAATGGCACAATATTCCTGGTATCTGACTGGCACAATATTACTGGCATCTGACTGGCACAATATTCCTGGGCTCTGAATGGCACAATATTACTGGGCTCTGAATGGCACAACAATTATGGCATCTTAATGGTACAATAATACTGGTATCTTAATGGGCAAATTGGCTGGGGCATCTTAATAGTACAATATTACTGGTATCTGAATGGCACAATAATATTGGCATTTTAATGGGAAAAATGTCTGTGGCATATTAATGGCAAAATAATACTGAATATTAATGGCAAAATAATATTGGCATATTGATGGGCACATTGACTGTGGCATATTTAATGGACAAACGGTGTCATATTTTAACAGGCAAACTGTCTGTTGCGTATGCAATTCTGGGGAAAAATAACATGTACTATGGGGAAAAGTGACAATGTGGCTTTTTTCTGCATGGGCAGTTCAGTGGAACAAAGTGAAACTGTGGTATGTTCTGTGGGGCAAATTTACACTGTAGCATGCGAAATTGTGTGGGTTCAATATGAGTGCAAGCCATGTGCTGTTGGTGCAATATAGGTGCATGACAAGTGCTGTGGGTGCAATATAGGTGCATGACAAGTGCTGTGGCTACTCTATGGGGCCGTGTTAAGTCCTTTAGGCGCAATGGGTGCAGAAAAAGGGAATAAAAACAAGAAATGCTACTCTTCAATAACATTTTTATTACATTTAAATACTTGAATATAATATTAATAAATCCATTTAAGTATAAATGCAACTAGTGAGAGAGAGTGAGATGTGTATAGATATTTATAAATATATATGAACATATGTAAGTGCTCTCTAATATCCGTGTATATTTTTGTAATTTGGGTAATGAGTAGTTGTAGTGCAGTGTTGCATAGTAAGATGGTATACATATTGCAGCCATATATACACATTTTGTATCCAAATATACCGTTTATACACTGCAATAATACACGTAATATACACATTTTATTCAATGCAATAAAAATACTCACTGCAAGAAAAATCCAATTGTGTGTGTCCTTATTTTTATGTTTTTTTTTTGTGTGTGGGGGGGGGGGGGGGGGGGTAACATTGCGATGGATGGAGTGATTGCATGCAGGGGAGGGGGCAGGGTCCAGGGAGCCCAAGCAAATGCTTGCCCAGGGTCCAATCACATTGTGTTTATCTCTTGGAATGTATGAAAACATGTCACAAGATCTGAAGACATTGTGACAATAAAATAGTGATACACAGCAATGCAGATTACATGCATTATGTTTTACTATGTAATAAAATTACTATATTAAAATAATAATAACTACCATCAAAAGGTGGGGACTGTAAAATGCAAATATTATTAAAAGTGGAAATATTACATGTTTGCAACATTTTGCCTACCTATTAGCAAGTTTATGGTTTAGGGTTATATTAAAATAAAACTGATCTATTTCCTTCCAGATTTAGTCCTACTGTGGCTTCGGCTGCAAGGAAGTAGATTGTGTGCGTGTGAGCTCACTTAGCATGTGCAAGGCCGCTTCAAGGGTACTGACACACGCTCAGTGACATCACGCATGCGGGAATGGGTGGTTAATGAATATGCATGAGCCCAGTTAACCCCTTGACGACAGATGACGTGCCAGACACGTCACGGCAAATCGAGGACTTGCCGACAGCTGACGTGCCTGGCACGTCATGCACTTAATAGAGTTTACTCTATCGGTGTTGCTACATGCAACACCCCCAAAAAGTGCAGGGACGCGCTACGATCACTCCCGGAGTGATCGTAGCAGCCATTTAAAAATGGCTGCGCCAGCTGCACTCGTGTGCTTAGGAAGCGAACGATCGTTCGCTTCCTAAGCACCTCCGGTGTTGCTAAAGTGCCTCACTAGCGAGGCACTTAGCAGCACCTTCAGGCTCCCCAGAACCGATGGTGGTCGCTCTCCTGGGTGACCCCATCGGCTCAGTAGAAGGGAACGCTGCCTGTACAGGCAGCGCTTCCCTTCTAATGGCAAAAGCATCGGAAGTGAATGAATTTCACTTCCGATGCTCTAGGGGGAGCCATTCAATGCCAGCACAGCAGATCTGTGTGATCTGTGTGCAGGCATGTATGATAAGTGCTCTGATGAGCACTTATCATACAGTCAAAGGCAATATTAGTAAATATTGCCTTTGACAAGTATTGATCTGCCTCCCTCACCTTACTAGTTTTAGTAAGGGAGAGAGACAGATCAGATAAAGTAAAAAATAAAATAATAAAATTAAAAATATTTAATAACATTTTAGTAACCAAGGGCTTTTAAAAAAGCCATTTCAAGTGTTTAACCCCTTCCCTGCCATTGATCGCTGTGTACGCAGCAGCACATTTTTTGCATTTTTTGGGGGTTCATTTTTTTTACTGTAATTCATTACAGTATAAAAAAGGCTCTTTTAAGAGCGATTAACCCCTTGCTTGCTGTAGATCACTGCCTAAGCAGCGATCTGACGCAAATGCAGCAATCTTGCTGCAGAAGCATTTTTACTTTTTTTTTTAAACTTTTTTATTACACCCGTCACGGGTTAATTATACCCGCTAGGGGATTACGTTTAACATAAAAAAAAATTTTTTAGCTGTCTGAGCACATGTATAGCGATCAGTAACAGCTGATCAGTGGCAAAGGCGGGTTGGCGTTTGCTCAGATGAGCATCACCCTTCGCCTGGTTAGATCAATATTTGTAAATATTTGATCTGACCCGTGTAGATCTGCCTCCCTCTCACTTGAGTTTTAGTGAGGGAGACAGACAGAGCTGTATAATGTAAGTTTTTAATTATAATATATTTAATAAAATTTAGACCAAAAAGCTTTTATAAAAGCCGTTTCCAGTATTTAACCCCTTCCCTGCAATTGATCGCTGTGTACGCAGTGATCTTACACAGCAGCACATTTTTTGCTGTCTGTGCATTTTTTTAGGGGTTAATTTTTTTTACTGTGATTTATTACTGTATATCAAAGGCTCTTTTAAGAGCTATTAACCCCTTCCTTGCCATATATCACTTCCTAAGCAGCACATATGGTCACTGCCTAAGCAGTGCATATGGTCACTGCCTACGCAGCGCATATGGAGCAATCTGGTCGCAGAAGGATTTTTTTTTGCTATCAGCATTTTTTTTTGTCACACTCGCTAGGGGTTAATTATGCCCACTAGAGGATTACGTGTATTCCTTTTAAAGCTGTCTGAACGCGTATATAGCGATCAGTAACAGCCGATCAGTGGCAAAGGTGGTTTGGTGATTTCTCAGATGAGCATCACCATTCGTCTGGTTAGATCAATATTGGTAAATATTGTTCTGACCCATATGGATCTGCCTCCCTCTCCTCACTTTGAGTTTTAGTGAGGGAAGGAGACAGATCTGTATAATATAATTTTTTAATTGTAATAAATTAAATAAAATGTTAAAAAATTGTGAGTCCCAAGGGCTTTTATAAAAGCCATACCCTTTGTATAGTGTAGCCTGTGTATTAACCCCTTCCCTGCCACTGATCACTGCATAGCAGAACATTTTTTCTTGTCTGTGCATTTTTAGGGGTTAATTTTTTTGTACAGTACTACAAAGGCTCTTATAAGAGCTATTAACCCCTTCCTTGCTCTACATGTCAAAATTCCAAGTTGGAAAATCAAAAAGCGCACCTCTCAAATGTAGCCTTTCAACCCCCAACAAAGCTGACAAAGCTATGCATGGGTGGTATCCCTGTGCTCGGGAGATGTTGCTGAACATATATTGTGGTATTGTTTGTCAGTGACACATACCGAAATATGTGAATTTGTGTCTAAAGTACAATGTATGTGGGAAAAAATACACAATAAAATGACTACCACAAACTTTGACAAAGGCTGGTGGTAGAATTGGTTCATGGAAAGTGTTAAAATACCACCATTTAAAATAGCCTAGGGTGTCTACTTTTACAAAATATATACTTTTTGGGGTAAAATACACTGTCCTACTTTTAAAAAAGTCCCAAATGCAAGATGGGCTCAGGCTGACTACACGTCAAAATTCCAAGTTGAAAATGCGCACCTTCAAAATGTGGCCCTTTAGCCCCCAAACAACCCAACAAACCTATGCATGGGTGGTATCCCTGTACTCAGGAGATGTTGTTGAACACATATTGGGTTATTGTTTGGCAGTGACACTTACCAAAATCTGTGAATTTATGTCTGAAATACAATATTTGTGAAAAAAAACACACAAAAATTACTACCACAAACCTTGACAAAGGCTGGTGGTAGAATTAGTGCATGGAAAGTGTTAAAATACCACCATTTAAAATAGCCTAGGGTGTCTACTTTTACAAAATATATACTTTTTTGGGTAAAATACACTGTCCTACTTTAAAAAAAAGTCCCAAATGCAAGATGGGCTCAGGCTGACTACACAACAAAAATCCAAGTTGAAAATGCGCACCTTAAAAATGTGGCCCTTTAGCCCCCAAACAACCCAACAAACCTATGCATGGGTGGTATGCCTGTACTCAGGAGATGTTGTTGAACACATATTGGGTTATTGTTTGGCAGTGACACATACCAAAATCTGTGAATTTATGTCTGAAATACAATATTTGTGGAAAAAAAAACACACACAAATTACTACCACAAACTTTGACAAAGGCTGGTGGTAGAATTAGTGCATGGAAAGTGTTAAAATACCACCATTTAAAATAGCCTAGGGTGTCTACTTTTACAAAATATATACTTTTTTGGGTAAAATACACTGTCCTACTTTAAAAAAAAGTCCCAAATGCAAGATGGGCTCAGGCTGACTACACGTCAAAAATGCAAGTTGAAAATGCGCACCTTCAAAATGTGGCCCTTTAGCCCCCAAACAACCCAACGAACCTATGCATGGGTGGTATCCCTGTACTCAGAAGATGTTGTTGAACACATATTGGGTTATTGTTTGGCAGTGACACATACCAAAATCTGTGAATTTATGTCTGAAATACAATATTTATGAAAAGAAAACACACAAAAATTACTACCACAAACTTTGACAAAGGCTGGTGGTAGAATTAGTGCATGGAAAGTGTTAAAATACCACCATTTGAAATAGCGTAGGGTGTCTAATTTTAAAAAATATATGGGTTGATGGGGTAAAATACACTGGCTGGTTTCAAATATGTCCCAAATGGGACATGGGTGCAGGCGGTCTGCATGTCAAAATTTCAAGTTGGAAAACCAAAAACGGCACCTCCCAAATTTGGCCTTTTACCCCCCAAACAACCCTACAAACCTATGCATGGGTGGTATCCCTGTACTCAAGAGATGTTGCTGAACACTTATTGGGGTGTTATTTGGCAGTGACACATACCAAAATCTGTGAATTCATGTCTGAAGTACAAGGTTTGTGAAAAAAAAAAACACAAAAAAATTACTATCACAAACTTTGACAAAGGCTTGTGGTAGAATTAGTGCATGGAAAGTGTTAAAATACCACCATTTTAGATAGCCTAGGGTGTCTACTTTTAAAAAATATATGGGTTGATGGGGTAAAATACACTAGCTGGCTTCAAATATGTCCCAAATGGGACATGGGTGCAGGCTGTCTGCATGTAAAAATTTCAAGTTGGAAAACAAAAAACTGCACCTCACAAATTTGGCATTTTAGCCCCCAAACACCCCAACAAACCTATGCATGGGTGGTATCCCTGTACTCAGGAGAAATAGTAGAATCTATTTAGCAGGTTTTTTCGTTCATTTTTGTCCTTGAAGAGAAGATGTTTCAAATAAAAGTCAGGAAATTTGTGTATTTTTTTTTTTTACCATATTTTTTTTTTTTTTTTTTTATAATATTATAAGATATGATCAAAAAGATGGCATCCAAAGAAAGCCCTTCTTGTCCCGATAAAAACAATATATAATATGTGTGGGTACAGCAAATGACAAAGAAGAAAATTACAGCTAAACACAAACAGCACAGAAATGTTAAAATAGCCATTGTCCAGAAAGGACAAAAATGTTTCAAAGGCTCTGTCCTTAAGGGGTTAAGGGGCTATTTATCAAATTAACCCCTCCTTTGCCAAATTGACCAGAGGTGTGTCCTAGCCATCCAACAGTATTTAAACACTCATTTCACAAGTTACCTTTGCCTGTGATAGTGCCTTGTGTGCCTCACTAACGTTTGATTCTTCATAGTTGATTCTGATATTTTGTTCCTGACTCCCCATATTTCTCGTATCCGTCTGTTCCTGTGATTCTGAGTTTTCCACTCTGCTGTTCCAAACTATTCTGTTTGCGCTGCCTTTTTAGATTTTTGCTTGTGTGACCTGGTTATACGTATCTCTACACTCTGTGACCCAGCCTGTTTTTTGACTCTCCATTTTGCCTGTTGTCCTTTGCTATCCTGGTCAGGCTAGTAAGTATTTCAGCAAAGTCCATGGTGACATACCACTGGCAGCTCAACCAAAGGTGTGTTGTCATTAGGGTGAAAACCAACATTTGCTACTGTGGTACTCAGCGAGTGTTCCCGTACTGTATCTGCACTGGTGAATCATCTCTCCTGCAATAAAGCTACACATGGAGTAGTAAAGTGCTGCATGGAGTAGTAAAGTGCCGCCCCTGCCAGGGTGCCGCCTGGGACAATTGTCTGTGTCACACTCTCTTACTTTCCTAAAGTTTTATGTACATTTAGCTTCTCCAGTTGGGGGAAGAAACTGAACCTAGATATGGGCTCCCTTTGGTTGTGGGCCCTGGAAAAAGGCCACATTGCACATTGGATAAAGTGACCATGAGTATATGGTACGAACAGTGCCTTCTAAGGTTAAAACTAGCCATGCTATTGTCTCCATAGATTTAACATTGGCATCTTGCAAATTGTGGGATAGTAAACGTAGTCCATGTGCACAGCATGCCATACAGGCACGCCATGCAGGACTGACTGCATGGCATGCTGGGTGATTGTGTAGGCACACATCTTGCAGTCCATGCAACAAGAGAAACAGATCCGAAAAGACACAGATCAATTTTAGGGTAGGAAATGTATATATGACGTTAGAAGTATATTAAAATGGGGATTTGTCGTGTTATACAGGAGAGAGTCCCTTTAAAATACATACTTTCTCTGCAGTATGAGCAAAATTAGATTACACTGAAAACAAAAACAAAAAAAAACAAATAAATAACCTATAAGGAGCTCCTAAAGTGTTGATTGCCAGTTGAGTGAATGACTTAGCTTTGGGAAAACCCATGCATTTGTACATTAACCCCTTCACGACCTTATGACGCGTTAACTCGTCATAAGAGCCGCAGCATTAGCGACCTTATGAAGAGTTAACTCGTCATGCAGTCTAGCCGGCGGTGCGCTCCGTGCAGTCGGCCAGTCTGCAACAGGTCCAGGACACCCGAGGCAAAGCTCCTGGACCCGACCGGTGGATTTCCGGGCATGTGATCGAGTGATCACCGCAATAACATGCAAATTAGATGCAAAGTCAATGTATTCACACACTGACTTTGCCTCTAATTCACTCTATGCTTCACCTTCTTATAGTGAAGCACAGAGAGTGACCTGCAAGTATAAATAAATAAATAAAGAACGTTGCCTGAGAAAAAAAGAAAGAAAAAAAATTAACCCTTTCATTGCTGATCATTATGGCCCTCATTTAGGTTTTTTTTTACAATTTTTTTTTATTTTTGCAATTAATATGTAATTGTAATATATGTATTTAATAAAATTTAACCCCTGCATGCCTGTTGCATTATTTTTATGGATCTGACATCGCACTCTTCAGAGTTTTTTCTCTCTATTTTTTGTTAAGGGGGGTTTGTGAAACAATATTTTTCTTTTTTATTAGTTAGTTAATTAGGTGGGATAAGCGGGTTAGTGTTGCACTAGTTGTGTAGCTTATTATTGGGAAAATAATGGGGAAAAACTTTTTTTTCCCCCAAAAAAATCCTTTTTTATATGTATTTTTTAATACTAAAATGTAAATAATTTTTATGTATAGGGTATCAAAAGAAAGCTCTAACTCTCCTTTAAAAAACAACATATAACTTGTATGTTTGCGTTAAATGAGAGAGAGGAAAATTATGTTTCAAAAAATGCATATTAAAAATTGAAAAAAGGTCTGGTCTTTGGCCTAGGAAAATCCCTGGTCCTAAAAGGGTTAATAGCCCTGCAAAATTAATCCATTATAAACAAGTAACTTTTGGTGACAATATCAATCACAGAGGTGACACTATAATGTACGAGACAATCTGTTCAATTAATTTTTGGTTTCATAAAGTATTTATTGGGTTCAATTTCTGAACCCAGTCACCAAGGGCAAGTTGTTAGGCTATTCTGACTTGAGTCCACTGCACAGTTTCTTAGAAAAACACTGTATTGTACTTTTAAATATTGGAATTTAAATTGATGCATTTGTTTCTCCTATAATAAAGCTCTCCTTTGCTATGGGTTATGAAATGTGGTAATTGGCATAAAATCAGGGTTTTTGACTCCTCTGCGTCCCTAAAATCTTTTTTAGGACGCAAATTATTGACAGTTTTTTTTCACAGTTTTTGTGCTGGAGGCTGCTGCCTGAGATACATGGAGAGAGACACACAACAGACATGGTGGAGGGGGGAGACAGGAGAGAAAGCGACACACACAACAGACATAGTGGAACAGGGAGAGAGACACACACACACCAGACATGGTGGAAGAGGGAGAGAGACACACACACACAACAGACATGGAGGGGGGGAGACACACACACACAACAGACATGGAGGGGGGGGGAGACACACACACACAACAGACATGGTGGAAGGGGGAGAGAGAGACACACAACAGACATGTGGGGGGAGACACCAAACATGATGGGGGGGACGAGAGAGAGACACAACAGACATGGTGGGGGAACAAGAGAGACACAAAACAGACATGGTAGTGGGAGGAGAGAGACACACACAACAGACATTGTGTGGGGGAGAAAAACACAACAGACACGGTGGGGTGGGGGAGACACACTAGACATGGGGGGGAGATGAAACGTGGTGGGGGGACAGAAGACATGATGGAGGGACAGCAGACATGATGGGGGGGAGAGAAGAAAGAAAGAGAGAGACAACAGACATGGTGGGGTGGGGGGGAGAGACATCAAACATGGTGGAGGGACGAGAGAGATACAAACCAGACATGGTGGGGTGGGGGGGAGAGACATCAAACATGGTGGAGGGACGAGAGAGATACAAACCAGACATGGTGGGGGAAGAAAGACATCAAACATGGTGTGGGAGACGAGAGAGATACAAACCAGATTTGGTGGGTGGGACGAGAGAGAGACACAGCAGACATGTCGGGTGGGGAAGAGAGCGAGAGACACACTAGACAAGTGGGGGGGGAGGGAGTGAAAGATACTCCAGACATGGTGGAGGGGTGGGAGAGACACAACAGACAAGGTGGGGGGCAGAAACACTAGACATGGTGGGGGGAGAGAGACACCAAACATGGTGGGGGGAGAGAGACACCAAACATGGTGGGGTGGACAAGAGAGAGACATACCAGACATGGTGGGGGGGCGAGAGAGAGACACACCGGACATGGTGGGGGGACGAGAGAGAAACACACCAGACATGATGGGGGGGAAGAGAGGAGAGAGAGACAACAGACATGAGGTGGAATGGTGTCTTAGTACAAATCTCTCTTCTTTTTGTCCATTTATTGGCTGTGCAGTCACAGTAGGTGACCTACTGTGATGCACTGCTAACCCCATATATGATGCACTGAACTCCCCACTTTATATCTATGTATATGCTCTTCCCGTTCTGGACAGACTGGCAAGAAGCCACAAATGAATAGAACATGGGGTCTTCCACAACTTCTGCTTTTTTACTTTTTACAGATATGACTTTTCTGCATATATTATAGGAAAAGGGCTGTTTTTATTTTTTATTTCCGTCTGACATGTAGACATGAATTCATTGGATATCAACCCTAAGTAGAATGGTTATGTGTGGAGCCCAAAAATACATTACCTAAAATGACTGTGCAGCTTTTTAATTCAGATCACTCATGAAAAATGCATATCACACTGGCAAAAAAAAAATTTAGTACAGCTTTCAAGAATAACCTTTAATTAGCATCCTGCACTGAGTGGATGAAGACTCACTTCATTCCAATGAATTAATTGCTAATGCTCAGGAAAGGTTGCCTTTAGGCAGGCATGTAAATGCATTGTTCTTTGCTATTTATTGTGAAATGTACTTAGGTGATTGCAGCTGAATTTCCAGCTTATACCTCATCTTTTTTTAAATTTTTCTTTTGTTAAAGGAACTGTCTGGTGCCCAAAATACGTACAGTTAGATGAAATTGTGAAATTACAGCATTTTTCAGGAAACCAGGACTGCCCATAGCAGCTGAGTAAAAATACATTTCCTTTTTTTGTTGCAGGGACCAATAATGCCATTCAAATGAATGGAATTTCTAGTTATGTCATCAGACAAAGTTTTGCACTGTTAAGAGATTCAGCTGTTTACAAAAGCAAGTCTGTTACAGTCCACACAGTGTATTCTATTCCAGGAGCACAGGAAGTGACTAAATTAAACAAAACTTTATATGCCCAGTGTCTACATAATCAGTGCTGTCGCACCTGCAGTAAACACTGGATTAGGGCTTGAGTCAACTATTAAAAATGTGATTTATGCAGCATGCCTGCATCAAATCACAATGGAAATGAAAGCCTGTGCACTATACAAGCAATACAAGCATCTAGCACCAAAGTGCATTTGGGGACTGGACTGTCCCTTTAACTGCAATTTAATTAAATAAACTGTGCTCCCACCATAATATTTGATGGGAGTGGAAGATTGTATGCTGTTGGTAGCAGTGTTGCAATGTGTGGAGGTTTGTGCAGAGACTAGGCCAGCCATTTAATTTTTTTTTAAAAAGTAGCAATGCTATACTGCAAGAGCTGTGAAATATTAAAATATTTCCATATCCATATATTAATACATCAATGGACTGCATAATGGATTATGCAAGCACTAGTTTTGACTTTCTAAAGACAACTAATTACATGTTTTTTTTTTTTAAAGTGTTATAATGCTATACTATATGAGCTGTGGGATATTTAAATATCTTTTATATATTAGTATGTGTTATTCCTTTTATATGGCATACAGAAATCTTGCTGCATTAAGTAGAGTTAACACTGGCATATATAGATCAATAACGAGAAAAACAAATGTGTGAATTGGTTATAATTGTGTGTCTCATTTTCTTCAATAACAGATATAGGCTAAAATTAAGGTAAGGGTTTATTATAGCATGTAATCCTAATAATGTCTGCATTGATAGACTCTGGTTGGGTATGGCAGTCTACATTTTACCCTGGGTGACTGCACACTAGACAGGTATTCCATGGTATCACATAACAAGGTACAGAACTAGCTCAACACTTGCACTGATAGGGATTGGTAGCTAATAGTAGTTGGAGAAACCAAGACACCAAGTATAATGCAGTTTGGGTATATGCAATCAATAGCACGTCACACTCGTGTTTGCTAGCTAGAGCATTCATTTCCCTTTGCCTTTTTTTAAATTCTTCTTTAATTTGAAATACTTAAAATAGGTATTTGATTAAGAGGGCGTAAACTTGGAAAATCTATTTTTTAATTGCTCTTATAACCGTCATGCAACTTCAACACTATTTAACATATATTCTACATTATGTACTTCAGTAGCAGGAAATGCCAGCTTGTTTATCACATCTATTAATTGTCCTGTACACAGCTTGTAAATGGTTTGTTTGATGACATTTCTGTGACCTCATACTATTACACAGCATTGTAAATCTGTCAAAGGGAGGGTCATCCTGAATTCCAGAGACACAACTGTGCTTCAGGAATCCATATCCATGTTTTCTGCCTGGGTATATCCATCTTGGGCTCTTTCAATAGCCTTTTTATACTCTCTTGTGACTTCACCCCAACTTCACCAGAGACACCAGAGACACAATACATAATGTTAAACGAACAGCCAATTAAGCCCAGTTACCCAGTTGTGTTTAAATAAGAATATGTATAACGCCAGGTGTTATACTTATTTGATCACAACTGGGTAATCCCTATATTTCTGGATCATTAAGGGTCCTTGAGGACAGTTTAAGAAGCACTGGTCTATGCATTGTGTTAGCAGACTTACAATCAAATGCATAGATGAAAATAAAAATATATTTTAAACTCCACTATAGATGCATGTGGTGTCTTCTGCTTATGACATCACCTTGATGTGCAAGTTACACATTTCCCTATGTGCACCTGCAGCTAAATATTTACCTGTGATGTCATGAACAAGAGACACCACAGAGTTGAAAAACACAGTTTTCTCTTAAGCTATACATTTTCTTGCAATTCTGCTATCTCAATGTGTATATATAATCTTTATCTGCAATGTTTAGGTGACAGAGTCCCTTTAGGAACCTGAGAGTTATCACCTAAAGTATTAACTCAAATTAAAGTGTCCTCACCATGGCAACAACTGAGGGCAAAGTAAAAAACACAGGGTCCAGAACCCCAACTGAACTTTTCAACAGAGTCCTTATTCAAAACAATAGCTAAGTCACTATCCTAAATGCCCTCAAGCCACACTTAAAATGCACCTTTAATCAGCCACGTTTTATGTATCTAACGTCCAACAATAGTTACAGATGCAAAAAAACAAGTAGCAATCAGTTAATATATTCGCCATAGCATTCCCATATTAAGAAATACCTCAATTTCCTTGCACAGATCAAAAGGAAAAACAATTCGATTGCAAGCTCAGACGTCCACCAACCCCATGTACAACACACTGTACACCGTGAGTGGGACAAATAATAATTGGTAAATAATTTTTGTAAACGTAAATATGACAATCGTGGCTATGTTTGGTTTTTGCAACCGGTAATATCTCCTGTTAAGGCACAGCTGGTGCCATGCTGGTCTCATTCACACGCAGGTAGCAATTGCAAACAGGTTATACAACTGACCATAACAGGAATCTCCTTAGCAGCCCTGTGTAGAAGCTAACATGCCACGAACAAGCCCTACCATTAAACCGCTGGTCTTCCTCTTCAGCCTGTCTTCTTGTCGTTCTCCAGCTGTCCTGACAGGTTAATAATAAACCTGGTGCCATAGCAGCACAGTAATAGAAATAGGAACAGCCTCCTTGGCAGAGCCTTGATTGTGTGTGTCTGCCACCATCCTGACGGCTGGATGATGGGAGGGAGCTGTAGATGTGTGTACAGCCTCCTCAGATCACTTCAGGAGACAGTGCGTCTTATAATAAAACAAAATACTGCAATGCTAGTGAACGGTAACAAATGAAAACACACGCCTTTTAAAACAAAGACTGAGATAGAAAATGTAATGTTTTGTTTCAAATATAAACATTGCTACAAACAGGAACAGCTAAGGCTGTATTCTATTCCGTGAAATGGTAAAGAGAATGCAGAAAATACCAGTTCATATTTGTATTTCTTCCATATACTGACACTATTTGACCATTAGATTAAAAATAAAAATACAAATGTAATATATTTGATGGGATTTGCAAATCTCTTATTATCTGCAACAGCTCCCGCTGTAGAATAATGTTGGAGCTGCCTCATCAACCTTAGTCGTCCTCCTTCTAAAACCAGAATTTGCGTTGCTTAATATCACTATTTTTAAACGTTAACTGTCTACAATAACTCTTATACTGAACATTTAAAATTATAGTCTCCCATATTGGTGACTGCACACAGCAAATTAAAGGCAGTTCTGTAGCACTGGTGCAGTTCTGTAGAGGCCTTGTAACACTAGAGCAGTTCTGTAAAATCACTGTAACACTGGAGCAGCTCTGTAGAGGCACTGTAACACTGGAGCATATCTATGGGACACTGTAACACTGGAGCAGTTCTGTAGAGGCACTGTAACACTGGAGCAGCTCTGTAGAGGCACTGTAACACTGGAGCATATCTATGGGACACTGTGACACTGGAGCAGTTCTGGTAGAGGCACTGTAACATTGGAGCAGTTCTGTAGAGGCACTGTAACATTGGAGCAGCTCTGTAGAGGCATTGTAACGCTGGAGCAGTTCTGTAGAGGCACTGTAAGGCTGGAGCAGTTCTGTAGAGGCACTATGACACTA
Organism: Pelodytes ibericus; assembly: GCA_036172795.1. Taxonomy (NCBI): domain Eukaryota; kingdom Metazoa; phylum Chordata; class Amphibia; order Anura; family Pelodytidae; genus Pelodytes; species Pelodytes ibericus. Next base: position 92,984,437 of record CM069858.1, on the reverse strand, counting down.
GAGCAGCTCTGTAGAGGCGCTGTAACACTGGAGCATATCTATGGGACACTGTGACACTGGAGCAGTTCTGTAGAGGAACTGTGACACTGGAGCAGCTCTGTAGAGGCACTGTAACACTGGAGCATATCTATGGGACACTGTGACACTGGAGCAGTTCTGTAGAGGCACTATGACACTGGAGCAGCTCTGTAGAGGCACTGTAACACTGTAGCATTTCTATGGGACACTGACACTGGAGCAGTTATGTAGAGGCACTGTAACATTGGAGCAGCTCTGTAGAGGCACTGTAACACTGTAACGCTGGAGCAGTTCTGTAGAGGCACTGTAAGGCTGGAGCAGTTTTGTAGAGGCACTGTAACACTGGAGCAGTTATGTAGAGGCACTGTAACACTTGAGCAGTTCTGTAGAGGCACTGTAAGGCTGGAGTAGTTCTGTGGAGGCACTGTAAGGCTGGAGTAGTTCTGTAGAGGCACTGTGTCACTGGAGCAGCTCTGTAGAGGCACTGTAAGGCTGGAGTAGTTATGTAGAGGCACTGTAACACTGGAGCAGTTCTGTAGAGGCACTGTAAGGCTGGAGTAGTTCTGTGGAGGCACTGTAACACTGGAGCAGTCCTGTAGAGGCACTGTAAGGCTGGAGTAGTTCTGTAGAGGCACTGTGACACTGGAGTATATCTATGGGACACTATGACACTGGTAAAGTTCTGTGGGGGCAATTGTATTAAATTATGATGCTGTAACATAATGGGTGTGGACGTGGTTTGTGTGGGGGCATCATTTCATTCCTGGACCCAAGCACCACAATGTCATTAACAGGATACACCACAGACACATTTAATACACATTTTTCTATTAATTTATGCATTTCCATTAAATTCTGCTAACACAAAACCTAGAGCATTTGATAACCGTGTATTATCACAACATTAGGTTACAGAATCCCTTTAAACACCACTTCTGCCACAACGAGATAAAAGCAGCCATGCATTCAGTTTGTGTTAAGGGGAGGGATAGGAGCTAGTTTAGGTGAGTTACGCTACGGTTCATTTGCCCATGATATTTATTTAGAATGAGGGTCACGAGGCATTTAGGTGGAGGGAATTCGGTGTATTTAAGTAGCACATGTGTAGGCAGAAATGAGAGTGCTGGAAAGGTTTCTGCACATTGCACTCCTCACTCAGGACACTACTTGGCTTCAGCAATGTTTGGACTCTGGGAAGTATTTTCAAAAGACAGTGACCCCTGTGAAGGTGGAAAGGCTGGTGCCATACTTAAAAGCCTATCCAAAACAGGCTGAAGGCTGACTTGCTTACACTACGTTCCACACATGAGTTTAAAATTCCTGTATATAGTTCCCTTGAGTTCACTTGGTTTGAAAACTTGAAATCTGCTGAAGACTTTCCTGATCTTGTGCATGTTAAATTCAGAAAGAACTGGAATCTTTTACTTTTGCAGGTCATTTCAGTACATCCCCTCTCCCAAATTTTAGTTTGTCACCATTGGGCCTGGTTCCACCCTTGGTGGTTCTTTAAATGATGAAATCATTATAGAGGAATGTTGGGTTCAATATTTTGATAGGGTGGTTGGTATGGGCATGTGGGCCTGGTGTTATCATGGCTAAAGTAGATATAGAGGCAACATTTAGGCTCTTACAATGTATACAAAAAACAAAAACTGTCTACGCTTCTCACCCTAATAAAGTTGGCAACAAATATATAAATATAATATAAATGAGAGGTTTTGGTTATATGAATTGGCCAAAGCATAATTAAGCTCACTCGCCATGTCAAGGCACACTCTCAATAGGGTGAGAACCTAGTCTCCCCTCCTATCTAGTGGGCAAACAAAGCAGTTTATACTGCTACCAAAACCTTTTTAATGTGTTGGAAGAGGTGCAGTCAGTGGTGTATCTTGATTTTGTGCTGCCCTAGGCAGACAAAATCCGGGCACCCCCCTACCCAAGCTGCACACCCATGTTACACACCTAAGACATGCCCCATCACCTCCATTTCATGACCCCACATCACACATAACATTCAGACTCACATCAAGCTCATACTCCCATCACACACACACTCCTACTCCCATCACACTCAGTCACACACTCCTACTCCCATCACACTCAGTCACACACACTGACTCCCATCACACACACTCTGACTCCCATCACACTCAGTCACACACACTGTCTCCCATCACACACACTCTGACTCCCATCATACTCAGTCACACACAATGTCTCCCATCACACACACTGACTCCCATCACACTCAGTCACACACACTGTCTCCCATCACACACACTCTGACTCCCATCACACTCTGTCACACACACTGTCTCCCATCACACACACTCTGACTCCCATCACACTCAGTCACACACACTTACCTTTCCCTGGTGGCTAGTGGCAGGCAGCATGGTCCCTCCATGCTTCCTGTCGGCTCCCCGGCGATTGTGCCGACAGGTCACATGACCGGGCGTGCGTATGACGTCAGCACGCCCGTCACGTGACTGTCGGCACTTCCGTGTCACACTGCACGGGGAGCCGAACAGGCAGCACAGAGGTTTCTCTGTGCTGCCTGTTCAGCTCCCCGTGCAGCCTGGCAGGCAGAGCGATGGTGAGGGGGGATCTTCCGATCCCTTCTCACCTCCATCTCTGCCTGCAAGCTCGTTTTCTTTTTTTTTTTTTTAAAGGGCCGGGTTTTTTTATTTTTTTACATTTTTTTTTCAGTGCTGGGGGGCGCTGCCGTCCCCCAAAATTTGCCGCCCTAGGCATCCGCAGTTAAACCTTCTCCCAATTAACCCTTTCACAGCAAGCTGCAACCAGACAATGAGAAGCCAACCTGTTACCTGTTTGGTAAGCATCATTTTATACATTTATATTATTTGAGCCTGTGACTAGCTTAGCGCACCGACATTTTTCTTTTCCCAACATTTAGGCTCTTACCTACTGGTCACAGTGCTCAGTACTTTACATTCTAAAAATGTTCAGGTAATTAATTTGCTGAAGAATTTGGTCTTGGCCTGTTTTAAGCATCTGTGATTTATGGCTAAATTTAAAGATTTAAATTGTCCTTATGTTATGTCTTCCTTGGCAGTCACATCTTCGACAGCATAGATTAGATCCTGAAATCATTGGTTTTAGGTCAATCTGATTTGGGAGGCAGGGGGTTGGTGATCCTTTTAAATCTGGAATGCACATGTCAGATCGTTTTTGATTGACTTTATTTCAGAAAGGATATTCTTGGTCCTGGCGGGTATTGAAAAGCCACCCCGTTAAGAAATTTTTCATTAATTGGTGTATGCTGAAGTGTTATTAATGGTCTTCTAAGAAAGATCAGAGGAGAACGGTGCCCTTAGATTTGTTGCATATTGTCAAGCCGGGTCTGCCGGAGTGTTCCACAAGGGGAGCCGTGTGACAGATCCATCTGTATAACCTGGGATCGCTGGTTTGTCCCTGGCGATTGAACTATGCGTATGGGATCTGAGCGCTATTCGCCAATAATATGCACTCAGATCCAGGCTATCTGGGGATATGTGATACGAATGGGAAATGTTCGACAATTATAAAGTTATGTGTTTTTGTGTGTTTTTTTTGTGTTGAAATTAAAATGGCAATTCGCCTCTGTCCTGGAGATAATTGAATTACTTCCCAATTATGGGATTATGCGGATTAGCAAACTAGTCGCTTGTAGTAAGTTTTATCAAGGTTGCAGCATGATGAGGTCATTATTACTGATGATAACATTTTAGTTTTTCATTCTAGATCAAAGACGGATCGGGATGGGAAGGGTAACTTTCCTTTGTTTTTGCAGTTCTGCAGTTTGTCCTTTTGGGCCAGTGCTTACATTTTTGGCTATAAGGTCATCACTGGATTGGCCTTTCTTTTTGCATAACGATGGTTCCCCGTTGACTAAGTATCAATTTTTGTGTAGTGTTTACACTGCTTTTATTTAAGTTGGGTTTGGGTGACGTTAAATATCCATCTCATTGCTTCCGTATTGAGGCGGCCAGATTCGGGTTTAGAGATAAATCAGGAACTTGGGTCACTGGGAATCTAGTCGCTTTAAAATTGACATTAGAACTCACCTGTTTTGATTATCTGTTTTCTTCGGGATCTTTCAGCATGTATCCTGTCTTGGTTCATTACGTTTTATTTTATTTTTCTTATAATAATAACTGGTGCATTTTCTGTTTTCTCACTTATTGCATCCTTAGATTGCTTTAATGTTTGTTAATCCATTTTATCCACCAATAAGAAACATAATAAAAGTTATGATTAAGCGTCTTTGGACATAAAACATGTCAAGTGCCAACTCCCCACCGTTAGTTATATTGATTTCCACAATAAATTACAGCATTTTTGTGGATGTTTAAGTTTCAGCACAAATTAAATTATTGTAACAAAGTTTTCTTCGTGTAAAGATGGAAGATTTCATCTAAATGGTTTATTTTCTTTTCTTTTTTTAAAGTGTTTATAAATGTATCCTTTCATCTCTTCTGTGAAAAGCTGATTAAACTAGCAGACTATTATGATTACAATGCTGTAATCAATGGAAAGCTTGGGTCCAATCAGTCCCTTCTCTTCAATGATGCATAATGGATGAGTTGACCGCCGCCCTTAAAACTCCTTTGACTGATCTTTGCTAACATAGCCATAGTTAAGAGCACTTATAGGCCTGGTCGCTGGGATTATATTGCACTATGGAAAGGGGGATGGAGTGAGAATAGATGTGTGCAGACCTGTTGTGCACAGTATCAGTATGACACAGCATGCTGCCAGGTGTCACACAGTGAGGGAGATGTGGGACATGCCCCATCACCCGCATTACACTTCCAGGACGTACCCCTGCCCCCCAGAACATGCCCCAGCACCCTCTGTGCAAATCCAGGACTTACCGCTGGAGAAACCGTTAATAAAATACTATAAATTTCAGTGCATTTCAATTTTGTTATTTTAAAAATTAATTTCATTAACTATTAGATTTATTTTTTATGCTGAACCTCTGCGGTGTCTTGCAGGGAAACTTCATACCATTACTCTAATAGCCAAAGCAATATATGAGATATTTTTTTTTGCACAAATATGTGCTATACGCAGGGCTCTCCAAACTGATGGCCTGCCTCTGCCAGAATACACTGTCAGCTAAGAGGCTGGGGGGGGGGGGGGGGGATTGTGTATGAGAGATGTAGGTCATTCACTGCTGCAGGGCCGAGGTTTGGAGATCCCTGCGCTAGGGTAGTGATTTAAAAAAAAATGATTAAACTTCAACAACATGGTTCGATATTCACAGACGTGCATCTTTTTCTTTACTATGTACCTTCAAACACACTTGTAAAAGTTATTAAATGGTATTCAAGTAACATTTACATCAGTTTCCACTGACATGTTATTAACCCCTTCATAATCGATAGCACTAGTAGCCCAAGTACCTCAAATGTGAAAATGAAAATAAACAAAAAACAATTCACACAGGGAGCTAGGAAAATCCATTTCTGCCATCTTATGAGTAACAGAAGGAAGAAAAAATCCTCATAAGAACGTAGCAGTGATGAAGACAGGGAGGGGAAAGAAAAACAAACTTCAAATACAAACTGAAGCCAGTTGGCATCTCACTGGGATAATCACATAATAGAAATTATAACCAACAAATAAACATGTGGTGCATGTATAGGGTTGCCACCTTTTCAGCAAATACCAGTCATGCTATTGTCACCATAGATATAACATAGGCCTCAAGCCAATATTATACCGACCTAGTGGACCCCAGATATGGAGGCACTAAATCAGAGGAGAGAAAAGTAAACAATCTCCTGAGAAAAGTTACAGAGAACTAAAGCATAATACACAAAATTAAAAACTGCATGTGGGATGTGCAATGTAAAAAGCAACACCAAATAATGAGCCTAATTACCAAAAGAGCTAGGTGTTAATCAAATCAAAATGAAAAGACAAAAATCACACAAAGTCCCTAGAACTAGATTATAATCAGGGTAATGTTAAAATTGTGAACAGATTAAAAGGGGCATTTTGTCAACTAAATAGTCATTGGGACAGTTAGTACCTCTGAATATTGCTGTTTCTATGGAGGCTCCTGTATAACAGGGGGTACCTCATGTCCAAGAGTATTTGGTTCAGAATGATCATTACTCTGCTTCAGAGGGGGGCTGTTTTAACACTTCTATGGTGTTTGTGTCTAGCTGTAATTTTCTTCTTACTCCTTTACAGTACCCACACAAATTATGTAGTTTGAAAAATAAGAAAATATGGTGGATAATTGAAAAGAAAAAAACACTTTTCCCAACTTTTGCTAGAAAATGCTATGAAAATACATTATAAAATAGATTATATTTGTCCTGAGTTTGGAAATACCCCATGTTGTTAACTTTTTTTTAAAGTTATAAGGCAATAAGTAAAAGTAGTGCATTGATATTTACAGACCATCTTTTCCATTATTTCCTATAATGACTAGTGAATAGTGACACTATAGTTTTAATCCTAAGTCTGTAGTAATAGTGTAGTCACTGGCTTTGACATCTAAATGCAAATGATGTCTGTCACAGATATTACATGAACAGAAGTCTTTGTGTCTGCTATTTCTGGGACTGCCTCAGTATTGAGGCACCCAGAAATAGCATTTACCTGCTGCTGAGTGTGCTATGAATGGATTGTAACACAGGACGATCCATGCCATCATTAGGTATTTGAGGCATGAAACTTCATGATGGAATGAAACATTCTGTTAATTTAACCTTCTGTCCACAAAAGGTTAAATAAACATTTAAATCAGTTTCTATGAAACTATAACTTTGGTTTTTTTTTACACAAAGTTTGTGCTCATATCTTTACCAGAAATTGAAGAGAATATCTTTACCACCTTGCCAAGAAATACCACTGCCACTGCTTTTCTATAAACAATAGAATGTATGGATCAAATAAATCAGTTGCATGTCAGCTTCTAACAATTAATTTCTATAGAAACCCCATAGAAGGAAATAAAAATAAACTTTTTAGAGGATAAAGATAATTATAATATATACAAAATAAAATAAAATAACATAAGTAGCATTAGAATATGATATATAATGCTACAAACAATCTATTTTACCCAATAGTGTGATATTTTATGACTTGGTTTATTAGTGCAAATGTGTGAAATAATTGTTTTTGGTGTAGTACAATGTAGCAACATCCTCTGGATTTTGGGCAAAATTTTAATCCCCACAACATACTAAAAATCATAGAAATTCTGAACATACCATTTCTGGTTAACACATTGAGGACCCAATGACGTTCCATGCAGTCATGCCATGAGGCATGGAAAGTCCTCCATTAAAATAAGTGGTGGAAGCGATCAATGACAACTTCCATTGCTCAGAAGGGGTTGCTGTAATATTGAGGCATTAAGCAACATTGAAATTTGCTGCCCAAATGGCCTGTGAAAACTCCTAAGAGTAATGGCAGCATGCCATTCCAATAAGCCACTTCCCTGTTCTAGACAAGAACTTTTCTCTTTACTGTCACTAGACTGCCTCTAGAGGCAGTCAGCGACATTACACTGTGATAAAAATACTAAGATCTAGGGTTAGGATTAGCAACTAGGGTTAAGGGTAGATTAGGATTAGTGCTAGGATTGGGATGAATAAAAGTTTAGAAAAAAATACATATTTCACTTGCCTTATAACATGCAAAAAACAACCCAAAATCATGTAAATACTGGGTATTTCTAAGATCAGGACAAATATAATCTATTTATCAGTTTTTTCATTAGCGTTTGTAGATGTGTGATATATGTAAAAGTGTTTTTTTTTTCCATTTTCCATCATATATTTTTTTTATAGTAAATTATATCATATGATAAAAATTATGGTATCTAAAGAAAGCATGTCTTATCCCGAAAACAACAATAAATGATTTGTGTGGGTATAGTAAATGAAAAAGAGGAAAATTACATCTAAACACATACACTGCAGATGTGTAAAAACAGCTTGTGTAATGAACTATACAACATTCAAAAAAAAGTTGTGTCCTCAAGAGGTTAAACCCATTGTTTTTATTATTATTATTCCATCACTAGCAAGAACACACAACTACAAATGGGGAAAATACAAGCTACTTTTATTGTAATCGAATTATAATAAATACCCTTATATTATGCGTTCATTATTCCCTGAACATACAAATGAGGGGATTATGGGAAAGTCATTATAACCCTTCAAAAGATTGCACATATAGGCTTTGAAACAATGTGCACATATTCATATTTTCTATATGTTTGTTTGATTTTATAATTACCTTGCTTTTGTTAACAGGTTTTGGAAGCTGAGTTTTCTGATCATAGCCATGGTCAAGTAATGCTGTCTTCATCTCTGGAGACTCTTGCCATAATGACATGAAATACACACCAATTATAAGTTCCTCATTCTAAACTCCTCACAGAACAGGCTAAGCAACATTTTATCTGCATGGCCTGAAGTATCTAACCTCATTAAGAGTAATTTCATTTCCTTGAATTGTGGAGGGAATGTTTATTAAACTTATTAATCTAAGTTCTTAAACAAACTATTCCCCCCAAATAAGGTTAAATAATCAATGTACTAAATGACTGCACGTAGCAAGGATAAGCAAATGTGGTTGTTTATTTGTCAATTCTGGGGCACAATCCTAAAAAGGGAGCAATCACTATAAAAACCAATGGAATGATCATGTTGTTTAGGTCATTTTCTTGCGTTATAATAGAGCTTTATTAATAACCTCTGTTTTTGCTTTAGAAAAATGTTTACTGTTGTCAAACATATTTAGTCATGACATAAATTCCATTATAGTCTACACAATGTATTCTATTCCAGGAGCACAAGAAATGACTTAATGAAACAAAACTTGATTCCCTCAATGTCTATATAATCAGTGCTGCCGCACCTGTACAAAACATGCAGAGTAATCACTGGAGGAGGGCTTGAGTCAAATATTAAAAATGTGATTATGTAGAATGCCTGCATCAAATCAAACTGGAAAAAAGCCTGTGCACTATTCAAGCAGTAATCTTCATTTTGCACCAAAGTGAGTTTGGGGGCTAGACTGTCCTTTTAAGTATTTGAATTCATCCTCTTATTGTACAAACTATATTGACTTACAAAACAAATATATAGATGGTACTTGGTACCAACAAAGTTGAATACTATGTTTAACTCAACATCCCCATTATAGTGTGAAATTGTGGTGGATGCGTCCAGTAGTGGCACAATACTGGGTTAAAGTATTTGTTATGATTACTGACATATTGAAGGTAAATTTAGAAGAAAAAAAACAGAAATAGCATTACTAAATATGCTCCTAGAATTGATTTTTTTTGTATTTATGTAAATTAATAGGACACATTTTGCTATTAGCAGAACAGGCTATAGCAAAAGAAAAAAAATGGAAATTACCAGAAATAGAGGAAATCATTTCAACAATTGATTTAAATAGATACAAATGTATTGTTTATTATCTAATAAAAAAAAAGACATGCAAGTGGCATACAGCTAAGTCAAATTTCTATTCACATTGATACTTTGCCTCTAAGCCACTTATATCATATGGATACAAAAATGTATTTTTGTGCATAGCAGGGCCTGTGTAACACAGCTTACTTTAAATACTCCCGACTTGCTAGGGAGATGGGAGGGGAAACCCTCACGTGACAGTACCTGGCAAATATGGGGTCTAGGACACTTCTTCGCCGCATTTTCATCGCTGACAGTTCAGCGCGGCAGTTAGAACGCTGAACTGTCAGCAATGAAGTATAACGCGGCCGTTTCACCGCGGCTGCAGCTATGTAAGAGCTGACAGTTCAGCGCTGAACTGTCAGCTCTTACAAATCTAAAATTAAAACGAAAATAACTCCCCCTAATAAATTATTCCCCCCCAATAGTAACACTAAACCCCAATACTAACACTAAAATTAACCCCAATACTAAAATTAACCCCCTAAACCCTAATACTAACCCCCGACCCCTAATACTAACCCCAACCCCTAATACTAACCCTAATACTAACCCCTAATACTAAAGTTAACCCCCCTAAACCCCAATACTAACCCTAATACTAACCCCCGATCCCTAATACTAAAGTTTACCCCCTAAACCCTAATACTAACCCCCGACCCCTAATACTAAAGTTAACCCCCTAAACCCTAATACTAACCCTAATACTAACCCCGACCCCTAATACTAAAATTAACCCCCTAAACCCTAATACTAACCCTAATACTAACCCTAATACTAACCCCGACCCCTAATACTAAAATAAACCCCCTAAACCCTAATACTAACCCTAATACTAACCCCCGACCCGTAATAGTAAAATTAACCCCTAACACTAAACACTAAACCTAATTCTAACCCCCTAAACCCTAATTCTAAACCAACTAAAATCGGTAAAATACTTACCTTTAGCGATGAAATGTCCCGCGATGAAATCTCCAGCGACGATCTGTCTTGTGCTGTAGAGTCGGCGGTGAAGCGGTGAAGCGGAAGCAGCCGCGATGAAGTGTCCCATCCCCGCAAATATGATGGAGGAGTATCCTCTTCCTCTGTAGGGGATTGTCCAGGGGGGCAGCCAATTCAGCTGCAGATATAGTCAGGGGTGTGGGATTAGGCAGAGATCCATGGGAACCAAAACGAGACGTCCAAATAGGTAAATGCAGTTGTCCCTCCCTAACATTTTTCTCACATTTTCATCAGTTGACAAAAATCATGTCTACTCAAGGTGTCCATTATAAATATTCATTATCTAATACAATGACTCAATACAATAAGGTATGGAATCAATGGCAACCTTAATAAGGGGGTAGAGTTGTTTTGCTGAGTAAAGGATTCAAAAGAGAAGGGTAATCTTCCTAGGAAGAGCTACCGGGCTCCACCAAGGCAAAAAATCATTGTCCAGCACTGGAAGGGTGTGAGCTGTGTGTGTGCCCGGATCCAGGGGCCTCCTCTATACGCCGACCACGCTTTGAAGAAAATACAAATGAAAGAAAAAAGGATCTTGCCACTGGATAATCCGCAGTAAAAAAGGTGAGTATTAAATGGCATAAAATTATAAAACAGTGTATAGCAGAAAAAACATGTGGGGAACCTCTCTTGGCGCATTTCGCGTGGCTTGCACAAGTGTGGTTCCCCACATGTTTTTTCTGCTGTACACCGATTTATAATTTTATGCCATTAAATACTCACCTTTTTTACCATGGATTATCCAAAATGCAAGCTCCTTTTTTCTTTCATTTGTGATGCAAAAGAAGACACCAATTTATTTAGTAAATAATCAAATATATTTATTGAATACAAAAGAAAGAATATAAATGCATTTGTTTCATCAAAAAGTTTACAAGAGTTAATATATCACCAATTAACCCCTTAACGACAGATGACGTGCCAGGCAACGTTGGTCACTTTCTTTACTCTTTCAGTGTTGCTACAATGTCTCTATGTAGAGGCATTGTGCAACAGTAAAAAAAAAGTGCAGGGGCGCGCTACGATCACTCCCCAGAGTGACCGTAACTGCCATTTAAAAATGGCGGTGCCGGGTGCACACATGTGCTTAGGAAGCGAACGATTGTTCGCTCCCTAAGCATCTCTGGTGTTGCTAAAGTGCCTCGCTAGCGAGGCACTTAGCAACACCTTCAGGCTCCCCCAGATCCATCAGCTCAGTAGAAGGGACGCTGCCTGTACAGGCAGCACTTCCCTTCCACTCGCAGGAGCATATGAAGTGAATTTATTTCACTTCCGTTGCTCTAGGGGGCGCCAATCGATAACTGCATATCAGATCTGTGTGATCTGTGTGCAGGCATGTATGATAAGTGCTCTGATGAGCACTTATTATACAGTCAAGGGAAATATTTGTAAATATTTCCTATGACAAGTACTGATCTGCCTCCCTCTCACTAGTTTTCGTAAGGGAGAGAGACAGATCAGATAATGAAAAAAATATATTTTTTTAATAAAATTAAATATTTAATAATATTTTAGAAACCAAGGGCTTTTATAAAAGCCATTTCAAGTGTTTAACCCCTTCCCTTCCATTGATTGTTGTGTACGCAGTGATCATACACAGCAGCACATTTTTTGCTGTCTGTGCATTTTTTAGGGGTTAATTTTTTTTACTGTAATTCATTACAGTATAACAAAGGCTCTTTTAAAAGCTATTAACCCCTTGCTTGCTGTAGATCACTGCCTAAGCAGCGATCTGCCGCATATGCAGCAATCTTGCTGCAGAAGCATTTTAACTTTTTTTTAAAAACTTTTTTATTACACCCATTACAGGTTAATTATACCCGCTAGGGGATTACATTTAACGCAAACATATTTTTATTAGCTGTCTGAGCGCATGTATAGCGATCAGTAACAGCTGATCAGTGGCAAAGGCAGTTTGGTGATTGCTCAGATGAGCATCACCGTTCGCCTGGTTAGATCAATATTTGTCAATATTTGATCTGACCCGTGTAGATCTGCCTCCCTCTCCTCACTTGAGTTTTAGTGAGGGAGACAGACAGAGCTGTATAATGTACGTTTTTAATTATAATATATTTAATAAAATTGAGACCCAAAGGCTTTTATAAAAGCTGTTTCCAGTGTTTAACCCCTTCCCTGCAATTGATCGCTGTCTACGCAGTGATCTTACACAGCAGCACATTTTTTAGGGGTTAATTTTCACTGCCTAAGCAGCGCATATGGAGCTATCTGGTCGCAGAAGGATTTTTTTTTGCTATCAGCATTTTTGTTTTGTCACACTCGCTAGGGGTTAATTATACCCACTAGGGTATTACGTGTATTCCTTTTGAAGCTGTCTGAAACGTGTGTATAGTGATCAGTAACAGCCGATTAGTGGCAAAGGCGGTTTGGTGATTGCTCAGATGATCATCACAATTCGCCTGGTCAGATCAATATTGGTAAATATTGTTCTGAACCATATGGATCTGCCTCCCTCTCCTCACTTGAGTTTTAGTGAGGGAGACAGTTTTTTATAATATAAGTTTTAAATTGTAATAAATTAAATTAAATGTTACTAAATTGTGAGACCCAAGGGGTTTTATAAAAGCCATACCCTTTGTATAGTGTACCCTGTGTATTAACCCCTTCCCTGCCACTGATCACTGCACAGCAGAATATTTTTTCTTGTCTGTTCATTTTACAGTACTACAAAGGCTCTTATAAGTGCTATTAACCGCTTCCTTGCTCTACATGTCAAAATTCCAAGTTGGAAAATAAAAATGTGCACCTCTCAAATGTAGCCTTTCAACCCCCAAAAAATCTGACAAACCTATGCATGGGTGGTATCCCTGTGGTCGGGAGATGTTGCTCAATACATATTGGGTTATTGTTAGTCAGTGGCACATACCGAAATATGTGAATTTGTGTCTAAAGTACAATGTATGTGGGGGAAAATACACAATAAAATTACTACCACAAACTTTGACAAAGGCTGGTGGTAGAATTGGTGCATGGGAAGTGTTAAAATACCACCATTTAAAATAGCCTAGGGTGTCTACTTTTACAAAATATATGCTTTTTTGGGTAAAATACACTGTCCAGCTTAAAAAAAAGTCCCAAATGAAAGATGGGCTCAGGCTTACTAAACGTCAAAATTCCAAGTTGGAAATGCACACCTTCAAAATGTGGCCCATTAGCCCCCAAACAACCCAACAAACCTATGCATGGGTGGTATCCCTATACTCAGGAGATGTTGTTGAACACATATTGGGTTATTGTTTGGCAGTGACACATACCAAAATCTGTGAATTCATGTCTGAAGTACAATGTTTGTGAAAAAAAACACAAAACAATTACTACCACAAACTTTGACAAAGGCTGGTGATAGAATTAGTACATGGAAAGTGTTAAAATACCACCATTTGAGATAGCCTAGTGTGTCTACTTTTAAAAAAATATATGGGTTGATGGGGTAAAATACACTAGCTGGCTTCAAATATGTCCCAAATGGGACATGGAAGCAGGATGTCTGCATATCAAAATTTCAAGTTGGTAAACCAAAAAGCGCACCTCTCAAATGTGGCCCTTTAACCCCCAAACAAGCAGACAAACCTATGCATGGGTGGTATCCCTGTACTCAGGAGATGTTGTTGAACACATATTGGGTTATTGTTTGGCAGTGACACATACCAAAATCTGTGAATTCATGTCTGAAGTATAATATTTGTGGGGGGAAAAACACAAAAAAATTACTACCACAAACTTTGACAAAGGCTGGTGGTAGAATTAGTGCATGGAACAAGTGTATAACAACTTCTATAATCACAATCACAAAATGAAAATCCTTGTCATATATTTAAACAAGCATTACAAGAGAATGAGCGAGGATGGGAAGGAAGAGGAAAGAAAAATATTGAAAGATTAGTACTGATTTGGGGGCTAGCTGGGGGGAGTTCTCATCCGATTTTTGTAAATTATGTAATGTAGTTAGTTTACACTCTCTTGCTTATTTACATATATTATGTATATATGTAATAATGTATACATTTATTTGTGAATGTTGTCTTTCTATTTGATTATAATGTGCTCTTTCTATGTGTAAAAGAAAAAGGTAAAAAGATTCATAAGAAATGACAATTAAAAAAAAGCACTTTGACTTCCTTCCTACACAACCCAACAGTCCAAGAATTGTGTGCAGAGCAATGCAACCTGCACATGCACCCATGTAATAAAAAAAAATGTAGTGAGCACAGTAATGTGGTGTGATTAAAAAATGTAGTGATCCCCAGTACAGACTCCTTCTTGTAATATGGTGTGATAAAAAAAAAAAAATACAGATTAGGCTGTTCAGGCCTAACACAGATTCACCAGCACAATCCCTCTCATCTGCCATTTATGTGAAAGCTTTGTTGTTTCATGTGCACTAGCATGAAATTTCAGGTGGGAGGGTTTGTAAGAGTGTGATGTCACAGATAGAGGAGGGCTTTGGGTGACTGGCAGGACCCCCAAGAAACCCCAACTTTCTATACCTTTTTATTTGTTTTGTATGAGACAGAAAGCATTAAGAAGCATAATAAATTATTACCTCTGTTTCTTTAGCTTCCCTGACATGATGCAGAACTTATATGGAGTATTGCTACATGGAACAGCACTTTGAAAGTGATACCTTGTCATTTTGACATGCCAGGTATACTTTAACGGCTAAGCTGGAAAGATAGGCAGCTGGAAAAATGAGCACAAACGCTGTTATACATATCAAATGTTGACTGCGCTTTAAAAAAAAACAAAAAACTCCTAACTGAGTTTTTCTACATATTCCCCATTGTGTTAAATCTTTTTATTTGTAATATGCATGCTTGCAATTCTGCTAACACAAAGGTAAACATGCATTACTATTTTTAAGCCTGGAGCGTCCCCTTCAAGTTATTACAAATGTGGAATAACAACCTTTATTGCATCATCTGCAAAATCTCACTTTTTACTTGTTGTTTTCTTTTCTATTAAACAGGTATGCAATAAGCATGGTAGATTTTAGACATGTGCAAAACTAAAATTTTCGTTTCGTTTTCGTCCATTCGGACGAAAATGTTATTTATTTAGTCTAAAACGAATTTCGTTCATTACTGCATTCGTTTCAGACGAAATTCGGTCATTATTTTCGTTTCATTTTATTCGTTCGTTTTATAGAATACGTGTAATACTATTGGCTTTCTATAAACCGAACGAGAGCCCCATTCATAAGAAATTCTTATGAATGGGGCTCTCGTTCGGTTCATAGAAAGGCAATAGTACTACATGTTTTCTATAAGCCGAAAGTCTATAAACCGAAGGTCGTTCGGTTTATAGATTTTTGGTTTATAGAATACATAGAATTACATGTAATTCTATGTATTCTATAAACCGAAAGTCTATAAACCGAACGACCTTCGGTTTATAGACTTTCGGCTTATAGAAAACGTACAGTAGTAGTGCCTTTCTATGAACCCATTCATAAGAATTATGAATGGGTTCATAGAAAGGCACTACTACTGTTCGTTTTCTATAAGCCGAAAGTCTTTAAACCGAACGTTCGGTTTATAGACTTTCGGCTTATGGAATACATGTAATCCTATTGCTATTCCATAAACCGAACGTTCGGTTTATAGAATAGCAATAGGATTATATGTATTCTATAAGCCGAAAGTCTATAAACCGAACGTTCGGTTTATAGACTTTCGGCATTTGTAATGAATGTAATAGTACTATTGGCTTTCACTACACAGAGACAGAGTCTCCATTCATAACTTTATGAATGGAGACTCTGTCTCTGTGTAGTGAAAGCCAATAGTACTATTACATGTATTACAAATGCTGAAAGTCTATAAACCGAACGTTCGGTTTATAGGCTTTCAGTTTATGGAATACATGTAATCCTATTGCTATTCTATAAACCGAACGTTCGTTTTATAGAATAGCAATAGGATTATATGTATTCCATAAGCCGAAAGTCTATAAACCGAACGTTCGGTTTATAGACTTTCGGCTAATGGATTACATGTAATACTATGGGCTTTCTAGAAACCGAACTAGAGTTCCCATTCATAAAAATTTATGAATGGGGACTCTGTTTCGGTTTATAGAAAGCTAAGAAGTTGAACGAATGAACGAATGGTTTAATATGAACGAAAATCATTCGTCCATTCGTGCTATAGTCAGTGGTGTATCTTGATTTTGTGCTGCCCTAGGCAGACAAAATCCGGGCACCCCCCTACCCAAGCTGCACACCCACGTTACACACCTAAGACATGCCCCATCACCTCCATTTCATGACCCCACATCACACATACCATTCAGACTCACATCAAGCTCATACTCCCATCACACACACACTCCTACTCCCATCACACTCAGTCACACACTCCTACTCCCATCACACTCAGTCACACACACTGACTCCCATCACACACACTGTCTCCCATCACACACACTCTGACTCCCATCACACTCAGTCACACACACTGTCTATCATCACACACACTCTGACTCCCATCAGCACTTACCTTTCCCTGGTGGCTAGTGGCAGGCAGCATGGTCCCTCCATGCTGCCTGTTCGGCTCCCCGGCGATTGTGCCGACAGGTCACGTGACCGGGCGCGCGTATGACGGCAGCGCGCCCGTCACGTGACTGTCGGCACTTCCGTGTCACACTGCACGGGGAGCCGAACAGGCAGCACGGAGGTTTCTCTGTGCTGCCTGTTCGGCTCCCCGTGCAGCCTGCCAGGCAGAGCGATGGTGAGGGGGGATCTTCCGATCCCCTCTCACTTCCGTCTCTGCCTGCAAGCAGGGCCGGCGCTACCGTAAGGCAGCACAGGCGGCTGCCTTAGGGCGCACCAATGGGGGGGCGGGAAAATCGCCCGCTCCCCCAGACCCCAGTACTTACCTCCATGCCGCTGTTCAGATCCGTGGCTGAGAGGGAAGCGCTGTGCGCTCCCCTCAGGCCGTGCGCATTCAATAAAGTGTGTTGAAACTTTTTTTTTCAACACACTTTATTGAATGCGCACGGCCTGAGGGGAGCTCACAACGCTTCCCTCTCAGCCACGGACATGAACAGCGGCATGGAGGTAAGTACTGGGGTCTGGGGAAGGGGGGGAGGAGGGAGGTATAACGAGCAATTCCTGGGCATCTGACTGGCATAATATTCTTGGGCTCTGACTGGAACAATATTCCTGGGCATCTGACTGGCATAATATTCCTGGGCATCTGACTGGCATAATATTACTGGGCTCTGAATGGCATAATATTCCTGGGAATCTGACTGGCATAATATTCCTGGGCATCTGACTGGCATAATATTCCTGGGAATCTGACTGGCATAATATTCCTGGGAATCTGACTGGCATAATATTCCTGGGCATCTAACTGGCATAATATTCCTGGGCATCTAACTGGCATAATATTCCTGGGCATCTGAATGGCATAATATTCCTGGGAATCTGACTGGCATAATATTCCTGGGCATCTGACTGGCATAATATTCCTGGGCATCTAACTGGCATAATATTCCTGGGCATCTGACTGGCATAATATTCCTGGGAATCTGACTGGCATAATATTCCTGGGAATCTGACTGCCATAATATTCCTGGGAATCTGACTGGCATAATATTCCTGGGAATCTGACTGGCATAATATTCCTGGGAATCTGACTGGCATAATATTCCTGGGCATCTAACTGGCATAATATTCCTGGGCATCTGACTGGCATAATATTCCTGGGAATCTGACTGGCATAATATTCCTGGGAATCTGACTGGCATAATATTCCTGGGCATCTGACTGGCATAATATTCCTGGGAATCTGACTGGCATAATATTCCTGGGAATCTGACTGGCATAATATTCCTGGGAATCTGACTGGCATAATATTCCTGGGAATCTGACTGGCATAATATTCCTGGGCATCTAACTGGCATAATATTCCTGGGCATCTGAATGGCATAATATTCCTGGGAATCTGACTGGCATAATATTCCTGGGCATCTGAATGGCATAATATTCCTGGGCATCTGAATGGCATAATATTCCTGGGCATCTGAATGGCATATTCCTGGGCATCTGAATGGCATAATATTCCTGGGCATCTGACTGGCATAATATTACTGGGCTCTGACTGGCATAATGTTCCTGGGCATCTGACTGGCATAATATTACTGGGCTCTGACTGGCATAATATTCCCATTGAAATACTGGTAAGTTTGTTGATTTAACTTTACTTCATTTTAAATATTGTATTTGTTCCCATTTTGTTTCTTCACTTCAAAATAAGATATATTCAGTGTGCATAGGAATTTGTTCATAGTTTTTGTTTTTACTATAGTCCGGCCCTCCAACGGTCTGAGGGACAGTGAACTGGCCCCCTGTTTAAAAAGTTTAAGGACCCCTGAGCTAAATACTGGCATATTGAGTGGCAAAATAGTGTGTCTCCGGTTATGTGTGAATTGGTGTAACTGTGTGTGTGTGTAAGTGGTAAGGGTGTCTGTGTGTGTGACTGCAAGGGTGTCTTTGTGTTTAAGGGTTTCAGTGTGTGACACATTTAGAGCATGCAAGTTGAATATTTAGATGTATTTATTTTCTACACTATACATTATTCATATATATATAATGTAAGGAGGCTTAATGGTGTGGGAGGCGTGGCGGATCAGAGCAGGGGGGCACCAAAATGCACCTTCGCCTGTGTAGACGAAAATCCTTGCACCGGCCCTGCCTGCAAGCGCGGTCTTTTTTTTTTTTTTTAAGGGCCAGGTTTTTGTTTTGTTTTTCAGTGTTGGGTGGCGCTGCCGCCCCCCAAAATGTGCCGCCCTAGGCATCCGCCTAGGATGCCTCGCGGTAAATACAGCACTGGCTATAGTACTATAAACCGAAATAGAGTCGGTTTATAGAATGCCAATAGACTTACATGCATTCCATAAACGGAAAGTCGTTCATTATGTCGGTTTATGGAATGTAGTGTACTATGCTATTGTATTCTATAAACCGACTCTATTTCGGCTTATAGAATGCCAATAGTACTACGAATGAACAAATGATTTTAGTTTATTAACCATTCGTTCATTCGGCTTTCGTTAGCATAGCATTTTCGTTATTCGTTTTTCGGACGAATGGACGAAAATGCTATTTTCAGACGAAAATGCATTAGTCCGAAAACGAATGCACATGTCTAGTAGATTTAATAACTAATGCATTAAAAATGTAAGCTTTAACATGTATTTTATGGTCCTGCTTTCCATTCATTAACCCCTGCTGTACTTTGTATACATTAGGTTGATGGGTTAAGCCTCCGTATAATAACATTAACGTAATACAGCCACCATTTAGAGACTGCTGCTGACCAGTCTTATTAGGCAGCCTGGTCAATTAGGGGTGGAGCTTCCTTGAGAAACAGGTTGTGTGGAGGTAATTTGAAAGGAGGACATTTAAAGTGACTCGAGGAGTGACACTGGAAGTCCTCAGGGAATGCTTACTGAGCTTGCTCTGACCTGTCACATATGGAGAATTTTAATAATTTGTGTCATGTCGTGTGCTTTACATACCTTCTGTACCATTGTGACCATTTCACATTCTCTTCATGTCTGGAAGTAGTTTGGGTGGAAGGCTGGCTTCTGAGTCAGACCGAGGTTTTGATCATATACAATACTGTGCAAAAGTTTTAGACAGGTTTGCCTAAAAAATGCTGTAAAGTAAGAATTCACTCAAAAATAGACATGATATTAGTTTATTTTTTTATCAATTAACAAAATGCAAAGTGAGTGAACGGAAGAAAAATAAATAAATATTTGGTGTGGTCACCGTTTGGCTCCAAAGGTCCTCTCACTTTGCATCTTGTTAATTGATAAAAAAAAATCATAGAGCCTCACAATACAACTCACAGTAATGTGCAGTATGTGACTATCACAGAGCCTCACAACAATAGAATTCAAAGTAATGTGCAGCATGTGGCTATATCACAGAGCCCCACAACAATACAACTCACAGTAAAGTGCAACATGTGACTATATCACAGAGTATCACAATACAACTCACAGTAATGTGCAGTATGTGACTATCACAGAGCCCCACAACAATAGAATTCAAAGTAGTGTGCAGTATGTGGCTATATCACAGAGCCCCACAACAATACAACTCACAGTAAAGTGCAACATGTGACTATATCACAGAGTATCACAATACAACTCACAGTAATGTGCAGTATGTGACTATCACAGAGCCCCACAACAATAGAACTCACAGTAATGTCCTTTTCTATTTATATTTTATCACATGGCATGTGGGCTGGTTTACAAAAAAAATACTCTGGGCACACATACTGTAGATGCAGAAGCAACAGAGCGGTATTTGTTTTAGATATTAGAAAACAGGAAGCTATCAAGAACACTTTGCAGTGGTTAAAACGATTTCAATATTTCATTGTGAGGAAATATTGACTCTTTCTGCTTTTTGATAACAGAAGTGCAACCAGTCCTCACACTGAGTTTATGTGTCTCCACCTTGTCGTTCGAGCAGTCCTGTGGGAACAGTCCTTGGCTTCAGAAAATAATTAATGCTTAAGGAGTTGTACACTTAAAGGTATGTTTTCCCGTAAGCACTTCTTTATCACTGTAATGATTTATGTGTACTTTTACTTCAGCTTTGAACTGACACCCATTCACTGTTTTTAATGCTATTAATGTATATTTTTCTTAATGCACTTGTGAAAATATAGTGACAAGAGCCAGCTCTTTACATAAGTCTGCCAGCTCACATCCAGCAAACACAAAGTACCAAATACGAAGGCAGTGCAAAAAGTAATACATCCATTACTATCAGGGGAGGGCTGGCAACTGCTAGCCAGAGAGTGGGAGGGAGGGCTGGGGGATAAGGTGGAGAGGGTTAGGAGGCATGGTGGAGAAGAAGTGGGGTAAAAGCAGTTTATCTTGGTGCCACTGCATCAGATTTGCTGACACATAATGTAGAGATTGACAGGCCGACAAAACAATAGGATAGAGAGATCAAAAATGTCAGAGACTGGGTCATTTAAAAATGAAACATGGTGCAGGCACACCCATTGATAGAGATAGAGAGCAGTCAGTGGGTCAGTTGTCCTCATGCCAGCCTTCCCCTGATTACTATATAATATTCAAATCTGCTGCCCAACTTTAAACGTTCATTATTGGTGTACAGCCACTGTCACCTTGGTAAGAATGTGATTTACATTTTTTTTTTATTAAATAGCAACATACACAGCATTAGTACAAGGAGACTAGGAAGTCAGCAGCTGGGAGAATCATTAGACAAAGCAATCATGTTGGGGCTCATGAAACACACCTTATATAACCAATAGCTGTGGAGATTAGTATCTCTTGCCAGATGGAGGTGTGTTCATCTTATCAAACGGAACTTGGTTATCAGGTCACTATAGTTCATTGTTTACTAAATAGACTCCATATATCATTTTCACATTAACACAAGTGAGATATTAACTAGCTCTTGTAGTGGGTACAACGTCCATCCAGGATGCAGCAATTGTTATATAGCATTTATATTAAGCATTACAGAAATGTCAATACATGCCCACTTGCTTTGTACACCTCAAACCTCTTTACAGATATGACTTTTTGACACAGGTGAAAGAAAGGAATCAGCTATCATAATTTCCTATTAGCAAGAGAAGCTTTAAGCAATGTGGAACATTTGAAATGACTTAAAAACAGAGTTTAGCACAATACAAAGGGCATTGTGCGAATTTTTTTTTTTTTTTTGGGGGGGGGGGATTTTGCACAGGGATGGCCCGCATAAGGTTTGTTTTAGTAGTATACAATAGATAGAAACTATACAATAGACATATATATATTGTATATGAAAATATATTTTACAGGGACAGTTCAGCAGTAGCCTATTTAACTGCATATTAACTTGAATATAAGATAACCCTGATTATTAGACTATTCCCAAACTGCTTTTCATATTTAATAAAAATGTATGAAAAAATGCATTTCCTGTTCTTGTTTGCCATTCCACCCCCCAGACATAGCCATCCCCCACACGTAGCCATCTGCCCCCCAGACTTAGCCAATGCACCCACACACAGCCATCTGCCCCCCGGACTTAGCCAATGTATCCACCCAGCTGGCCACCTGTCCCCAGTCAATGCATCCTCTCCTCCCCCCTGCCCCCATACAAGACATCCCTTCCTCCCCCTTCCCCCAGACATCACCTAGTGGGGGCAGCCAGTGGATGTATGCACAGCGCGGGCAGACATCCTCCGATGTCACCCGATACTTCCGCTGGGACTTCTATGACGTTAACCCCACGCAGTCAAGTGATTGCGGCGTTACGCTATAGAAGTCCCGGTGGAAGTGCCGGGCAGACATCTGCATAGCACAGACATCCACCGGCTGCTTACAAGGAGGATCCAGGATCCCTGCAATGCCACGGGAGACCTGGATCCTAGTCTTATAGTCAGAGATTATAGTCGGATTATAAGACGACCTTGAATATAAGTATTTGCTCTGAAAAAAAACGTGTCTTATATTCGAGCAAATACAGTATTAGTGCAGTAAATGTATTTATATATTATTTGTATTTCCAATGCTATGACCATTATTTTCTGCTGATAACCATTTTTTGCAATCATGCTTTAATTTTGAATAATTTAAGGCTGTTTGATAGCTAATATTCAATTACACTGTATCATAATTAGCACACCATTAAGTTTTTATATTTCATACTGTTTATCCAAAAGCCTCTATCCCCTTTTCCTATAAACTTAAAATGTGCTCTGCATATGAATGCATCAAAGATATTGACAGCTATAAAACTTTTCACAAATGTTTAAACTGCACCAAATATGCTTGTTTATTATTCCAAGCAGATTGTGCACAAATGCTGGCTGCAATTGGAGAAACCATGTATCAGTGTTATTTCTTGTTAAAGGAAGCAAGGGTTAAAAAAAAAATGTCCAGAGCGTTTGGAGTAAACCCTACTCTCTGCTTTGTCTCAAATCTGAGACACAGCAGTTCCTGGTTGTCGCACACTGATGAATCAGAGCAGGGGCTTGCCCTGCTCCGACTGCTAAAAGCGAGGGCCGGCCTTTGGGGTGTGCGATTGCACAGGGCGCAAAACCCCAGGAGGCACCACATAAAAAAAAAAGTTTGCTGTCATAAGATCTCAGAAGATCTCCCCTCACCAGCCAAACTGGAGGATCCGGGGGAGAGTACAAGGTGAAGGTTCGCCCCAATCTGAGGTGCAGTGCGCAGCATAAGTTCCGTGCTGCTCGCGCTCCCTGATGATGATGCACGGCATCGGAAATATGCGCAGGGAGCACGTGCAGCACGGATAGCGCTCTTTAACACACAGAGCTTATCTACGCACTGCTCCCAGTCAAGTAAGAAGGGGGAGGAAGAGAGAGAACTGGTGTTGGGGAGGGGAGAGAGAACTGATGGGTGGAGGGGGAGATAGAACTGATGGAGGGGAAGAAAAACTGAGGGGGGAGAGAGAACTGATAGGGGGGTGAAAGAACTAATACAGGGAAGGAATTGGAGAAAGAACTTTATGGGGGGTGGGGAGAGACATACATGGAATGGGATGGGAGAGGAGAGAGAGACATGGAAGGGAGAGGAAAGAGACATACATGGGAAGGGAGAGAGACAGACATGGGAGAGAAGAAAGACAGATTTTAGAGTAGAGGTGGGGGCGCCACAATGGTGGCCCGCACAGAGCGCCTGAACACTTAAGGCTGACCCTGAGTGAGAGACCCTTGTTTTTTCATGGGAGTAGCAGGGGGGACCTAGTTAAGGTCTCCCTCCTGATCCCATGCAAAAACGAGGGTCTCTCTTTGTGCTAGAAGAGAGAGCCAGTCGCTGATCAGGCTTCATAAGGAAGTATGGCAGCTGTCTGTCAGAGGATAAACTGGCGTGTACTATTAAAAGAACATGCCAGCTTATCATCACACTAGAAACAACTAACATTTCACTTGTGCTTCTATATAAGAAGCACAAGTGAACCTGTTAAAGTGAAGAGGCAGTGCCTTATTCTCCTGCAGAATGCAGTGGTCTGAAACCTTGACTAACCTTCTGGGGTCTCCAGATCCCTTGGAATGCAGAGGATAGTGCAGTGCAAAGCAAAAGCTGCATGTGTTTTATTCAGTATTATTTATTTTAATAATATCCTGTATAGTGACTATACCTCTGTATAGAGACTGTGCTGCTCCCTGTTGAAAGGAATTATGAAATCATAATCTAATAAAACAAAATATGAAAATTATAAAAAACAGGACATGGTACCCCCAACAGGAACCAAAACAAAAATATGCAATTTATTGAATAAAATTATAGATCATGATTTAAGCAAAACAGTATAAAAACAAAACACAGTATCAATATAGATAGTTCATAATTTACACATATGACTTATGAAAGATGTAAAGACGTAGAGTATGCAATAAGCAATTATGAGTCACTATCAAACAGATGCAATACTATTTTCTATGCAGTTATACTTTTTACCACAAGATGCCAGTATGCATTTTATGGGACCTATTAAAGGATACCAAATCAATGATGGTCAGATAAGCAATTAAAATATATATATGTCTATATCACACAATAATTACCGTATTTGCTCGATTATAAGACGACCCTGATTATAAGACGACCCCCCAAACTTTGGATATTCCTTTAGGAAAAAAACTAAAAGCCTGAATATAAGACTACCTTATAGGAAAAAAGTTCAACTTGTATATATTCACATGTAAAGTGCTTTTTAATAAAAATTATGATATCAAAAAATGCATTTCTTGTTTTTATTTCCTTTTATGTGCCAATGCTGCCTCTCTCTCCCCCCCCCCCCCAGCGTTATCTCACTCCCTTTCTCTCTCTGTCCCCTCCCTTTGTGTCTCTCTCCCTCCCTTTGTGTGTCTCTCTCTCCCCCTCCCTTGGTGTCTCTGTCTCTTTCCCCCCTCCCTCCCTTTGTCTCTTTCCCCCCTCCCCTTGTCTCGGTCTCTTTCCCCCCTCATCTCTGTCTCTTCCCCCCTCCCCTTGTCTCTGTCTCTCCCCCCTCCCCTTGTTTCTGTCTCTTTCCCCCTCCCTGCCCTTGTCTCTGTCTTTCCCCCCCTCCCGCCCCTTGTCTCTGTCCCCCCTCCCTCCCCTTGTCTCTGTCCCCCCTCCCTCCCCTTGTCTGTCTCTCCCGCCCCTCCCTCTTACCTCGTCTCTCCCTGGTTTCTAGTGGGGGCAGCAAGGAGATGACTGCACGATACGTGCAGACATCCTCCATGCTGCCCGACACTTCCCCCTGAATCTCTGCGGGGGACCTGGATCCCAGTCTTATAATCTGACCTCAATTTGAGGTCAGATTATAAGACGACCTCGAATGTAAGAGGAGGGGTCTTTTTCAGAGCATTTGCTCTGAAAAAAACCTTGTCTTATATTCAAGCAAATACGGTACCTAGAAGGGATCAGCATATACTCTGCTTAGGGATCAGGTATATTTTTTTATATTTTGAGAATATAAATGGAAATGTACTCACTCTAGTTAGACATGCTGAGAATAAGAGTTTTCATAATCTCTGTGCCTTTTAGTCTTTAAATATGTGGGTAAAATGGCTACTTTACAAGAATAATATAATTCTTGATAGTATTTAAGATATTCATCCCACTTCCCGCTGCAGTCACAAGGCGGAACAAATAATACGCTAAAATATAAATCCCAACTTGTGGGATTTCTGTTCAATTTACACAAATAGATATACTAATTTATTCCACAAAAACTAGATTATGCTAGAAACAAAAGTGCACATTTATACATTATCAGCTGAGTACATAAGTTGAGATGCACTGCCTCTGATTCATGTATGTGGAAGTAGATGTGCTACTTATAATAAGAAAACTAATATGATGTTTTAAAAAGGAAGTTGTCATGCCCCTCTGGCCCTTACCTGCAGTTCCAGTATTTCCAGGCATCCAGCAAGTCTCATAATTCGGAGTAGGCTGAAGCGATCCGCGATCGCGTAATCGCGGTAGGCCAAATCCAGGGCCCAAAGTTTCTACAAGCCCAGGATGCATTCTCCAGAGTTCACCCCAATCAAGGGGAACCTATTTCCAGCTGTAGGAGGGAGATAAACTCACCTCACATTTCTGGTCTGCTTTTTGTCGTGGTTTGGCATCCAAAGACTCTTATCATCTGCTTACCATCCTCAAACTGATGGCCAAACAGAAAGAACCAACCAAACTCTAGAACAGTATCTTCGTTGCTATGTTACTCACCTACAGGATGACTGGCTTCCCTTACTTCTAACAGCAGCATTTGCTTACAACAACAGCCTACACAGTTCTATAGGTATGTCACCCTTCAAGGCCAACTATGGTTATCATCCTTCCTCGATTCCTCAACTACCTGCTACAACCACAGTTCCACAAGTCACCGATAGAATCCAACTTCTTAACCAAAGATTCACTCTCCTACAAGAGACTCTAAAGAAAGCCCAACAAGCCTACAAAGAACAAGCAGATCGCAAACGTACATCTCCACCACAATATAACATTGGAGACAAGGTTTGGCTTTCGTCCTCTCATGTTAAAATGTCTTGTCCTACCACGAAATTAGGGCCTACATTTTTACGTCCTTTCCCCATCACAAAGATTATTAGTCCTGTAGCGGTTACTCTTTAATTGCCTACCACTTGGCGTTTCCACCCTACATTCCATGTTTCACTTCTCAAGAAATGGATACCAGATACTTCCCAAAGGAAGACACCTACTCCTCCACTCCCCATAATCGTGGAGGATGAAGAAGAATTCGAGGTACAAGAGATCTTGGATTCTCGTATTAGAAGGGGACGACTTGAGTACCTGGTACACTGGGAAGAGAGATCCTGGGAACCAGCTGCCACCATTCATGCTCCCGCTTGCCTTCGTGCATTTCACCGTACACATCCTGAACGTCCAGCACCTAGACGTACCCGGAGGTCGCATATTGGAAGGGAGAACTGTCATGCCCCTCTGGCCCTTACCCGCAGTTCCAGTATTTCCCGGCATCCAGCAAGTCTCTTAATTCATCAGTGATCGCGGAGTAGGCCGAAGCCGAGGCCTGTAGTACAATCTTCTATCAGCGATCGCGGTAGCGCGGTAGGCCGAAACCAGGGCCCAAAGTTTCAACAAGCCCAGGATGCATCCTCCAGAGTTCACCCCAATCAAGGGGAACCTATTTCCAGCTGTAGGAGGGAGGTAAACTCTGCCAAATCTCCTATTAACTCCAAGAACAGAGACAGAGGGGTATGTGCTTGAAAAGCACACCCCTCTAACATCCAATCAAGTAAGGAGCTTGTCCCACTGAGGGGAGGAGTGGAGACCCACAGCACTATAAAAACCCCTCAAACTGTTACTTCAATGCTCCAGTGTTCCAGAGCGTTGGTTCCTGTTTGTCCTTGGACTTCAGTCTCCGGTTTCCCCTTTGTTGCTGTGCTACAGTATATCTATTGGATTTCCCGTTACCTGACCTTTGGCCTGCCTTCTGGATTACCCTGTTTGCCTGAACCCTGACCCCTGCTTGGATTACTACTCTTTGACCGCTGCCTTCCCTGATCTATTGGACTGTTCCTTACTTCGCTTTTTGGATTATCCTTTTGTGGCACTCTCGTGCTCCTATCCTTACCAGGGTGCTCTGCCTATATATACTTGTGGACCACCTGGTAAGGGTTACCAGCAAGAGATAGCATCCCCTGCTCTATGCTCCAAAAACCTCAATCCTGACAGAAGTACATGTTGCAAGTGGGCTCTTTGTTCCATAATATGACGTGCTTATGGCTTCATATTCATGAGCCGTTACCAAAGGGAAGGAGGCCCAGCCCTTTGTCTTAGATCATGTCTTATCTCGACCTTTTGTGGTAGCTTCCCGCTGTCTCCAATTCACCAAAAAAAATCCCTTATAAGATTTAATAACACCAGAGGGTACTGTTGTCTACTTTTGATAAATAATCTCTTCAAACTGATAATGAGTTAACTGTATTTCATGACTATTTTGTGATAACACCAAGATTTTATGGCTCCTAAATCAATTAGATAATGTCCTAATCAAATGGTTTCGTGAACTCTTTCCCAGATTTTGTGTCTCGATATAACGATAATTTAAGATATACCATCCATGCCCGCTGATGTACCCATGTCAAATTCTTATTATTAGAATTATTACTTATTTCAGCTATCACAGCTTACTACTTCATTATGTGTATATATATTCATAAGTTGCCCCCCCCCCCCTCCGTCCCTTTAAAAATAAAGAAAACGAAAGCTAACTTGCGGGCAGAGACGGAGGTGAGAGGAGATCAGAAGATCCCCCCTCACCATCGCTTTGCCTGCCAAGCTGCCTGTTCGGCTCCCCGTGCAATGTGACAGGGAATTGCCGACAGTCACGTGACCGGCGCGCTGACGTCATATGCACGCTGGTCACGTGCCCTCTCTGCACAACGGCTGGGGGATATTAAATAACAAATAATTCTGGCATATTATTGGGCAAATTGGCTGGGCATATTAATGGCAAATAACACTGGCATATTATTGGGTAAATTGGCTGGGGAATATTAATGGCAAATAACACTGGCATATTACTGGGCAATTTGGCAGGGCATATTAAATGGCAAATAACATTGGCATATTATTGAGCAAATTGGCTGGGCATATTAATGGCAAATAATATTGGCAATGTGTATGTGACGGGGCATGTAAATGGGGTGATGGGGCATGTCCTTGGTGTGCAACGTGGGTTATGGGTCATGTCGTGGGTGTGCCAAATTTTGTCTGCCTAGGGCTATGGGGAAGAGGAGATACACATACATGGGTAGAGGGACAAAGAGACAGTCATAGGAGGTAGAGAATAGAGAGACATGGGAAGGGAGAGGAGAGAGAAATAAATGGGAAGGGAGAAGAGAGAGAGAGAAATGGGATGGCAGAGGAGACAGACAGACATGGGATGGCAGAGAAGAGACAGACAGACATGGGATGGCAGAGGAGACAGACAGACATGGGATGGCAGAGGAGAGACAGACAGACATGGGATGGCAGAGGAGAGACAGACAGACATGGGATGGCAGAGGAGAGACAGACAGACATAGGGTGGCAGAGGAGTGACAGACAGACAGACATGGGATGGCAGAGGAGAGACAGGCCGACATGGGAAATGAGAAGAGAGACAGACAGTCATGGGAAAGAAGAGGATACAAAGATAGACATGGGAAGAAAGAGTAGAGATGGGAAGGAAGAGAAACAGATGGACACAGGGAGTGAGAGGAGTGTGACAGACATGGGAAGGGAGAGGAAAAGACAGACGGACATGGGAGAGAGGAAAAGACAGACGAACATGTGCCCCTCCCGAGATCAGATTCTGGATCCGCCCCTGCCCTAAGCTCAGGAAAAAGGAATGGAACTCCTCCCACCTTCCGATAATCCGAATATGGAGTATGGAATGTTGCATTGTTCAGAGACAGAAACACACTTTGCTTTATTCAGACTCTAGTATATTCTCTAAAGTGACTGTACCTCTGTAGAAACACTGAGCTGCTCTCTGTATAGTGACTGTACCGCTGTATAGACACTGACCTGCTCCTTGTATAGTGACTGTACCTCTATATAGGAACTGAGCTATCCCCTGTATGGAGACTGTACCTCTGTATATAGACGGTGCTGCACCCTGTAGAGTTACTTTACCTCTGTATAGAGACTAAGCTGCTCCCTTCATATGGACTTTACTTCTGTATAACGACTAAGCTTCTCTCTGTATAGTGACTGTACCTTTCTATAGACACTGAGCTTCTCCCTGTATATTTACTGTACATCTCTGTAAAGATGGAGCTATTCCCTGTATATTGACTGTACCTCTGTATAACGATAGAGCTTCTTCCCGTAAAGTGATTGTACCTATGTATAAGGACTGAGCTGTAACGTTGTATAGTGGCTGCTCTCTGTATATTGAGTTAAAATGTTTAAATAGTTTTAAAATGCTTTTAAAATTGTAATGTATTTCTTTGATACCTTTCAAAATAGCAGATTCATAATACATCTACATAACAACTGTGTTTGAAAATATTAGAAAAAATCTAATCCATAATCAGATCAATTTAAAATATACAATTTATGTGATTTGTTTAACAGCATGGAACTAGCTTTTCATGGTCTTGAACGGTGGGGACCTGAAAATGTGTAACACTGCCATATCACTAAAACAGGAAATCCCATTCCAATGAATGATAATTATTCTCATTGGTTCCTGCTTCATCTAACTGTAATTTTTTTTATATTTTAAGCAATGTAAAATATGA
The DNA here is from genome assembly GCA_036172795.1 of Pelodytes ibericus. Lineage (NCBI taxonomy): Eukaryota > Metazoa > Chordata > Amphibia > Anura > Pelodytidae > Pelodytes > Pelodytes ibericus. Next base: position 92,953,656 of record CM069858.1, on the reverse strand, counting down.
ATTATAAGGTACTTTGAAAGTACTTTAATATTCATTAAAATTTGGAAGATGATTTCGGGCACCAGTCCCTTTAATCCATAAATTGTAGTGAAAATTTGAAGAGCTAAACAAAACACATTAATGACAATATATTTTTTAAGCAATGTGGTAAAATGTATCCCCCCTATATTTATATCAATGGCTAAATTAAAAGTATTTTGAAAATACGCCGATTAGCTATAACACTATGACCACTGACAGGTGGCAAGCCGGCAGAGGCAGTGTAATGCTTTGGCACATGTTCTGCTTGGGTCCTGCCATTCATGTGGATGTTACTTTTACACGTACTTCCTACTTAAGCATTGTTGCAGACCATGTACTCCCTGTCACGCAAACTGTATTACCTGATGGAATTGGTGTCTTTAAATGGAAAGCAAGGGTTAGACAATAAATTTCCCGGTAGATTGAAGTGAACTAGTTAAGGTCCCTCCTGCTGATCTCGTACAAAAACGAGGGTCTCTCTCTGCACTAGTAGAGAGAGCCAGTCGCCAACCAGACGGCTGCCTGCTTCCTATGGAAGCATGGCAGCTGTCCGTCAGAGGATAAACTGGAGTGTACTATCAAAAGTACATGCCAGGTCATCCTCATACTAGGGGCAACTATCTTTTCACTTGTGCTTCTATATTAGAAGCACAAGTGGAAAAAAAAAAAGTTTAGTGTCCCTTTAAGCAGGGTAAGATGACGTGCCACAAAGTAAAAATGGTTCAGGAATGGTTTGAGGAAAACCAACAATGAGTTCAAGGTGTTGACTTGGCCTCCAAATTCCCCATATCACAATCCAATGGAGCATCTGTGGGCTGTGCTGGAAAAACAAGTCCGATCCAAGGAAGCCCCACCTCACAACTTACATGAATTAAAAGTACCTTCTGCTAATGACTTGGTGCCAGATCCAAAGTACACCTTCAGAGGTCTAGTGAAGTCCATGACTCGACAGGTCAGGGCTGTTTTGGCATCTAAAGGGGACCTACACAATATTAGGCACGTGGTCATAATGTTATGGCTGATCAGTGTTTATTGCTATGATGGTTTAATGAAAAAACTATTTTGGCTTTTGATGTTTCAATAAGCATTATTGCAACACTGGGATGTGGTTAGGTGGTACAGTAAACCAAGAGGAAGTCTGAATAATTCTCAGATTCTCACAGACTCAAATTAAACTAACAGTACCACAAGTTGGAATGGTACACAAGAAATTAATTATTATAAAATAGGTTATTTAAACATTAAAACATAGTAGAATTGCTGCTTTAAACACATTGAAAATGTTATGATTTAAAGTTTTTTTCGTTTTTTTTTACAGAAACTTCGAAGATCCATAAAAATCATTCATTATTGTTGCCTCTTGGGAACAGATTGACAAATATTACAGCTAACTCTGGGATGCACTGTTTTTTTGTGTGAACTTTGGTGTGAACTTTTGGTGAAATTGAAAAAGATACGAATTTTTTCAAGATCTACCAGCTCACAACTGGACGTTTCTGTAAAAAGGGAACACATGAATGACGATGTTTTGATTTGATGCAAAGGTCTCCGAAATAAACAGAAACCACCTTTCTTGGAAACAAATAAGAATTCTTGACATGTATTACGTCAGTCCGCATTATCTACCTGTTTTTGCACTGACACCATGTTTTCATTGCTCCCATATCTTGTGCTGTTTGGTTATGTCACAAAAGGGGACAGTTATTCAATTCAAGGCTGTGAAGTGCATGGGTCGTGGCTCCCCAAGGTCCTCTGCTACAATCAAAACTTAACTCATGTCCCTGCACATCTTCCTCAGAACACATGGAACCTTGACATTTCATTTAACAGAATTAACATTATAAAGGCTGAAGACTTCAACAATCTTACCTTCCTACAGGTAATGAATATTTCAAATAATGAAATTCGCTTAATTGACAGTGGGACCTTTCAGAAGTTGGAAGCATTGAGACAACTAAATCTCAGCAGCAATAAAATAGAGTCTCTCAAAAATGGCATGTTTGAAGGACTGCAGAATCTCACCAAATTGTCATTGGATAATAACCAGATAGTGACTATAGAGTACAATGCCTTTTCTGGCATGCCAAATCTTAAAACTCTTGGTCTGTCTTCTAACCGTATAAATACACTGGAAGCTATGGGCACTGCCTTTCAAATAGGTAGATTGGAAGGAATCCATATTGCAAATAGTAGCTTACAACATTTTTCAACCAATGCCTTCTCTCACATCTCAACCAATCTAAGTTTAATTGATGCTTCTTATAATTCCTTTTCTACACTCAGTATCGTAACTGACATCTTACAAACTCTAAATCACCTGGACATATCTTTCAACAAGAAACCTGTCTCCTGGAACCTTACAGACCCTTGCTTCTTGAGAGGCTTAAACAAATTAAACATGGAAGCGATGAAGTTAACACCAACAGCTGTATCCAAAATTATACAAAGTTTATCTTGCAGTTCATTGGAAGAAATTAACTTAGGCCATCTACATCTAACAGACTCTGATCTTGTTATCCAAAAAATATGCCTTAGTCATCCTAAAATTAAAATTATTCAGCTTCAGGGCAATAATTACACAGAATTCAGAGTAGATACTTTTCTGAACTGTACTTTCCTAAAAGTACTGGATGTATCTCATAACTTCTTCGAACATGTGCCCATGTCCACATTTCAGCATCTTGGTTCTCTACAGCAGCTGTCACTTTCCAATAACATGTTAAGTTCCATTCCAGCTGATTTGTCTACTACGATGTCATTGGAGAGAATGGACCTCAGTTACAACCATTTATCAGTGGTGTTTTTAAATGAGTCCAAGTCCTATAATAATTTGAAATCACTTGACTTGTCTGGGAACAAAATGTATTTGTTTTATTCCTCGTCCTTGGGTGTTTGGCATCTGCAAAGCCTAAACTTGGGAGACAACCATCTTCTGGATATTACACATTCTTTTAAAGCCAGTCTGAAGTTACTGGATAGTCTCTGGTTGAGAAAAAATAAGTTAAGTTCACTTTCATCCAATACTTTTAAAAACTTGATATCCATGAAATATTTGAATCTGATCGAAAATCAGATAGAAGAAATAGAGAATGGAGCTTTTGTTGGTCTTGGGAACTTGCACAGTTTGCTACTTGGGAGCAACAAGTTAACACAAAATGTTTTTACAACACATATTTTCGACGGTTTGCAGTCACTTTATGAACTTCAGCTCTTCAGTAACTATCTGCATTATGATTCGTCAAAAGAGCTGGACATTCCACCCTTCCTTGAACTGAGATCCTTAAAACTGATCACCCTCAACAGTCAGGCTAATGGCATGGAAAATCTACCTGCTAATATGTTTGATGGTTTAGTCTCTTTAGAAAAAGTTCATGCTGGAAATTTAGCTTTAATATACATTGACCCAACAACATTCACATACACACCTAATGTGAGAGAATTAGATATTAGTAATAATCATTTCTTAAAACTGGATCCAAAGTTGTTACAACCCCTAAGTAACTTGTCTGAACTACACATCAACCACAATAATCTGGGATCATTAGACTTTCTCATAAAATTAAACAATTCCAAGCTAGCTCTTCTGCGGGCTATAGGAAACCAACTAAACATACTCACATCTAACCAGATTGAAGCCATGCCTTCTCTTTCTTTTCTAGATCTCCGCAGCAACCCTTTGACCTGTGGCTGTAAAAACCAGTGGTTCATAAATTGGGTACAATCTGACGTGAAAACCCAGGTGCTGCACTTCTATGAGTATGAATGTGCGTATCCATCTGCCAGTAAGGGCAAAAAACTGTCCACTTTCGATGTCAAAACTTGTAGCCCGGACTATGAATTTATTCTTTTTCTCTCCACATGTCTGCTGATTAGTAACATGCTAGTCATCTTAACAATATGGAAATATTCAAGATGGCAGCTGGTTTATGGTTACTATATTTTGCTAGCTTTTTTGTATGATCGAAAGCAACGGCGAAAAAAACAAAAGTATGAGTACGATGCTTTCATCTCCTACAACAGTCACGATGAGGAGTGGGTTTTTAACCAACTTGTACCGAATCTTGAAGAATTTTATGGCTGGAAGCTTTGCCTTCACCACCGAGATTTTGAACCAGGAAAAGCAATAATCGACAATGTCATAGACAGCATTTACAACAGCCGGAAAACCATCTGTATCATTAGCAGTCACTACTTGGAAAGTGAATGGTGTTCGAAAGAAATCCAGGTGGCAAGTTACCGTCTGTTTGATGATCACGCTGATGTACTGGTCTTGCTATTTCTGGAGGATATTCCGAGTTACAGACTATCTCCTTATCACCAGATGAGAAAACTTGTAAAAAAGAAGACATATCTTATCTGGCCAAAGGACATAAATGCTTATTTTCTTTTCTGGTTCAAGGTGAACAAGGCTTTGGAAAATAATGAAAAGGATGAGGAGGAAAATAACCCACTTCTTGGTGTGACTAAATATAATAGGGATAGACAAACTCCTTGAATTTAAGCCATTTGTATGGGTCACCAGGTTAAAAAAAAACACTTATCAATCTACATCAAGCCTGGCACATAATGGGTGCAAATACAGTGGGCACAGCCCCCCCTTTCTGGTTAATAGGCACTATTAAGATAAAATTATAAGGCACAACACTCTGAGTACAAAAATTATCTTTATTACAAATTGTAACAGACTGTTTACCGGACGTGGTAGACCCTCTGTCCCTTGTGAAATCACCTCCTTAGCCCCCGATAGAAGCTCAGCATTCACCCAGCAAGTCTTTGCTGGACCCTTGCTCTTTGTACCCAAATAGCAGACAGGAGACCACTAGCAGTTAGGTACAGCAAGAATCAACAAACACTTTATTTGTGAAACAACACAGACTCATAAAAAGACATAAACAATAAACATGACATCACAGACATTAGTATACAATGGGGGGGGGGGGGGGGGGGGGTGAAACTAAGCATAGTTCTCCAACTAACTGGGGCTAGGAATACATTATACTTTCAGGCTGCAAACCAAATAGGAATTAACATACAGTGAGTAGACCTAATTACAAAACACACAGTAAGACACATAACGAACACAACATAATCAGTTTAACAGTAAATCCAGTTAACACAGAACAATGGATGTTAGAGTAAACTATCAATTACTGTCACTGACACATAGTAATCCTGGAGAGTGGTCTACTCACCGAATTATACATTGCACATAACCAATATCCTAACAGAATATGACTACTAACAATATTAAATTATAGAGTTATGGCATATAAGCCAGGGGCCATAATCTATAGGGAGGTGTTTGGCCCTCAGGCCCCTCCAAGAACCCCAGTCACGCAGGCTGTCAGGATTCACTTTGTGACACAAATATAATAAACAGTATATAAAACCACATTAAAAACAACAACAGAGCAAAATCAAAACATATACTATATTACCACAACACAGGTGTGAACAGAAAACAAGGATCAACCCAGAGGGTTTTGTCTTGTTTACTATCGAACCTGCATTATGTTATATACTATACTAAATATTAGTGGCAGACTGGGCCTAAACTGTGTGATGATTTATACAATAATAAAGCAATTATATGGTTGGGAGGCTGTATACCAGGATAGGGGGGTGCTGTATTGTTATTTATATAATAATAAAATGATATGGCTCTGAGTGAGTTGTATACCTAGATGTGGGGTGCTGTAGGTTTTATATAATAATAATAAAATTATATGGCTGAGTGGGATGTATACCAAGATGTGGAGTCCTACATGCTTTTTATAACAATAATAAAATGATATGACTGAGTGGGATGTATAATGAGATATGGGGTGCTGTATGCTTTATATAATAATAATAATAAAATGATGTAATAGATCAGGGTGGTGCAGTAGACATTGCTTACCTTGATTTCAGTAAGGCTTTTGACACTGTCGCACATAGAAGGCTTATCAATAAACTGAAATCTTTGAGTTTGGATTTCAATATTGTTGAATGGATTAGACTATGGCTGAGTGACAGGCAACAGAGGGTTGTAGTCAATGGGGTATATTCGATGCAAGGTCTTGTTACTAGTGGGGTACCTCAGGGATCTGTACTTGGACCCATTCTCTTTAATATTTTTATTAGCGATATTGCCGAAGGTCTTGTTGGCAAAGTATGTCTTTTTGCTGATGATACAAAGATTTGCAGCAGGGTTGATATTCATGGAAGGATAAGCCAAATGGCAAATGATTTAGCTAAACTAGAAAAATGGTCAGAGCAGTGGCAACTGACATTTAATGTGGACAAGTGCAAGATTATGCACCTTGGGCGTAAAAACCCAAAAGCAGAATATAGACTATTTGGTACAGTCCTAACCTCAACATCTGAGGAAAAGGGTTTAGGAGTAATAATTTCAGAGGACTTGAAGGTAGGTAGGCAATGCAATAGAGCAGCAGGAAATGCTAGCAGAATGCTTGGTTGCATAGGGAGAGGTATTAGCAGTAGGAAGAGGGAAGTGCTCATGCCATTGTACAGAGCACTGGTGAGACCTCACTTGGAGTATTGTACGCAGTACTGCAGACCGTATCTCCAGAAGGATATTGATACTTTGGAGAGAGTTCAGAGAAGGGCTACTAAACTGGTTCATGGGTTGAAGGATAAAACTTACCAGGAAAGGTTAAAGCATCTTAACATGTATAGCTTGGAGGAAAGACGTAACAGGGGGGATATGATAGAAACAATTAAATACATAAAGGGAATCAACACAGTAAAGGAAGAGAGTATATTTAAAAGAAGAAAAACAACCACAACATAGTCTTAAATTAGAGGGGCAACAATTTAAAAGTAATATCAGGAAGTATTACTTTACTGAGAGGGTAGTGGATGTATGGAATAGCCTGCCAGCAGAAGTGGTAGAGGTAAAACAGTCAAGGATTTTAAGCATGCGTGGGATAGACACAAGGCTATCCTAGCTATAAGACCGGAAACGGGGGACTAATAAAAGTACTCAAAAAAAAATTGGGCAGACTAGATGGACCGAATGGTTCTTATCTGCCGACACATTCTATGTTTCTATGTTTCTATGTGGCTGGGCTGCCCTGTGTACCTGGATGGGGCATTGTATGATGATTTGTATAATAATAAAATTATATTGCGGGGGGGGGGGGGGCTAAAATGATAGGTATACAGGGCCTCCACAGTTATTACATTTTATTATTATAGAAATTATCATACAGCATTCAGGTATCCAGGTACACAGTCTGTGGCGCTGTATGAGGATTTGTATAACAATAATAAAATGATATGCCTGGGGGCCCTGTACACCTAGGGAGCCTATGTACACCTGGATGGGGGCGCTGTATATTTTTTTCAAAGGTAGGTATTGTGACATGCACCACACTGACTAGGAGGAGACTGTCAGTGCAGTCTTTCCTCCGTTACGGTACAACCCTAGCGTGACTCCTTCTCCAGATTTTACCAATCGTTGTGTATATTTTTTTAAATTCAAACTGCTGCTGCTTTGAGGAAATCGCAAGGAAATGGGCCATTAAAAATAAACGGGAGAATCAGAACTGTCACACTTCAAAGGCATTAATGTATTTGTAATAAACTTGATTGAAGGTTAAAATTGACATATGGATGATATAAATAAAATGAGAATGAGGAAAACAATATTCAACCTAATTTTCTTTGCATGAAAATAAACTTTGATCTATGCTGCCATTCATACAAAAGGTACTATCATGCTTTTCTAAGGAAAATAGTACATCCCGTTTCCATGACATCAGCATCCTAATTTGTCTAATAGGCTTTCTTGCTGTCAGTATGGATAAGTGCCCATAAGTGTTCGGTGCTGAACCCAGCCTCCACAGAGAATGTGTTGGGTACACTTTAATAGAGACTCTTGATACATGAGTACACAATGTTACAATGTTTACTGCCCTGCTCCATGAAGGAAGGAGAGCGGTAAGAGGACTCTGCAATGTTTCCCAAATTACCCAAAGATGTTTCACAAATTACAATAAAAATGAGGATTTACTCACTTTATAATGTGATCATACCACTAAGCAAATCAATTTCATCTGAAAGCATCATAGTGTGAATTTCTGGTCACTAAAATATTAATCCCCACGTCCCTAACCCAAAGTCTCCTGGATCTGTCCTTATTCTGTGTGTGTGGTATCAGGAGGATCCTGCCCTCTGCATTTTTGCGATTGGATAACGGTTAGTCAGGAGCTATATGTCAAACATATAGGGTGGGACTCTTGAGACCATCTACACAGGATGTTATGCATGCTGAATGAAAGCCCAGGGTCAACACCAGCATTGACAGAGGTGGAACAGCCCAGCCTACAAACAGAGTTCATACTGTGGACATTTGAGGTGAAAGACTTTGTTTTACATATAATATATTGTGATAAGAAATCATAACACAAATGTGCCACTTAATAAGTAATTGGTAAGACACCATCTGCAAAATTGTGGGGTAAAAGTATAAAAAAAAGGACAGAATGGAAACAGAATGGGTACAGAGACTGGCTACAAAAATGATAGGACTGGGATATTTCAATTTTGAAGAAAGGCATTGTGATTATTTTCTCTCAAGCAAAGATTCCTTTGTGTTTATATGATTACCCTTTACATCTATGTTCACAATTAATACAAAGACATTTTGAAGATATTTTCATAAATCCTACCTTCCAGACAACATGTGGGCTTGCTTTAGATTGGGTGAAAAGCACTACCATCTTAAACATCAAGAAGGTTTGTTTACTGTTAGTTAAGAGGGTCAGTTAAGTTGTGGAATAGAATACCACCTGAAGTCCGGTCCAGTCATTTTTTTTTTTAAATGGATTTTTTTTTCTTGACCAGGGAGAGTCCGACTGCCTTGGAGTCAAAAAAGATTTTTGAGATGTATGTCTTATTCTGGATCAACAAATATGAGAGTACAGAAGGGATGAACTTGGTGGACTACAAACCTTTTTAACCTAATTAACTATGTAAGTGCATATCTATTCTTTGTAGTCTATGCCATATAGCAGTATACTCTTTTGTGGTATCAAGGGAATTTATTATAATGCTTTTTGCACTCTCTGCCTTGTCTGGGATCTTGAGCAGTGGTAGATTTTTAGCATGACCTAGTTCATTCTTATTCAGTGTTGTAGTGTTCTTTCTGGCATTGGCAAATGTGGGAATGAAAATATATTATATATTTATTTGGCTGTTTATATACATAATCCTCATGAATCAATGTAGTTTGTCTAATGCCATCACACTTGTGAGTGAGATTCACACCACCAAGGACAACAGATACATGGTGATAACCACATTGCCATTTTAAGTTCTCTTATTACAGATACATAAATCAGAGATACATCGGGCAAAATGGAGAGTGTAGATTGGTTTATATTTTGCTGATTACAGTCCTGGAGCAAGCACTGCATAAAACGGCAATATGGTTGTCATAAGCCAGTCATGTCCAAAGTCCGGCCCGCGGGCCAGTTGCGGCCCGTCCTTTACTTCCATACGGCCCCAGAGACACGGCTGATCAATGTCTCTCTCTGAAAAAAAAAAAAAGCTTGCAGGCAGAGACGGAGGTGAGAAGGGATCGGAAGATCCCCCCCCACCATCGCTCTGCCTGCCAGGCTGCACGGGGAGCCGAACAGGCAGCACGGAAAAACCTCCGTGCTGCCTGTTCGGCTCCCCGTGCAGTGTGCCGACACGGAAGTGCCGACAGGTCACGTGACCGGCGCGCTGACGTCATACGCGCGCCGGGTCACGTGACCTATCGGCACAACCACCTGTGAGACGAACAGGCAGCATGGAGAAGACCATGCTGCCTGCCACTAGCCACCAGGGAAAGGTAAGTGCTGGGGACTGGGGAGATTGGGGGAAAGTACTGGGGAAAGAGGCAGGGGCTTATTAATGATAAGGTAACACTGACATATTATTGGGCAAATTAGCTGGGGAATATTAATGGCAACTAACACTGGTATATTACTGGGCAAATTGGCTGGGGCATATAAAATGGCAAATAACTGGCATATTACTGGGCAAATTGGCAGGGGCATATAAAATGGCAAATAACTGGCATATTACTGAGCAAATTAGCTGGGGCATATAAAATGGCAAATAACTGGCATACTACTGGGCAAATTGGCAGGGGATATTAAATGGCAAATAACTGGCATATTACTGGGCAAATTGACAGGGGATATTAAATGGCAAATAACTGGTATATTACTGGGCAAATTGGCAGGGGATATTAAATGGCAAATAACTGGTATATTACTGGGCAAATTGGCTGGGGCATATAAAATGGCAAATAACACTGGCATATTACTGGGCAAATTGGCAGGGGATATTAAATGGCAAATAACTGGTATATTACTGGGCAAATTGGCTGGGGCATATAAAATGGCAAATAACACTGGCATATTACTGGGAAAATTGGCAGGGGCATATTAAATGGCAAATAACATTGGCATATTATTGGGAATATTGGCAGGGGCAAATTAAATGGCAAAAAACACTGGCATAATACTGGGAAAATTGGCAGGGGCATATTAAATGGCAAATAACATTGGCATATTATTGGGAAAATTGGCAGGGACATATTAAATGGCAAATAACACTGGCATATTACTGGGAAAATTGGTAGGGGCATATTAAATGGCAAATAACACTGGAATATTATTGGGCAAAATGGCTGGGGCATATTAAATGGCATATAACACTGGCATACTATTGGGCAAATTGGCCGAGAGAACCATGCATGGGAAGGGAGAAGAGAGAGACATAAATGGAATGGTAGAGGAGAGACAGACAGACATGGGTTCGCAGAGGAGAGACAGACAAATATGGGATGGCAGAGGAGAGACAGACAAACATGGGATGGCAGAGGAGAGACAGACAGATATGGGATGGCAGTGGAGAGACAGACAGATATGGGAAGGGTTAGTTGTGTTCCTGACATATATTTCAGCATCTTGTGTTGTTGTTTTTTTTCATCTGGCCTTCAGATATGAAAGGCAGAGTGATTTTACTACTGTTTAGAATTGTCATTCAAATCGTTTGCAATAAAGTTTGCATAAAATAGTTCATTTGTACTTAATTTTAACTGTCAGGCAAAATGGTCGGCCCTCACGCATGTTCACTTCATCAAGTCTGGCCCTCTTTGAAAAAAGTTTGGACACCACTGTCATAAGCTAAAACAAAAATCAAGTTGTCTTTCATGGTTTGCACCACTAGATGTCATTGTCGGACACCTTTCTGGCATCCATAAACATGAAAATAGGCTAAATGACCATATAAGGTCAGCACAGAAGCCCAGACCCAGGAGTGGTTTATCGACTTTTCCACAGCATTTTCAATGGAGCCAGGGTGAAAAAATAAAATGTGAACATCAACCTTATTTGAGCTCATATTCCTTTTACATAAAAGCTCTGCTATGGGTTTGTGTGTCCAGACTGATTTCCCAAACTACCTTTTGAGCTATAAAGAAAACGTATGAGCTGTTTTTAATATAACCAACTCTTTGTCCTCTACAAAGATATATACATAAACAATGAAGTACATAGCCTACAAAAAGCCAAGTATGGAAAACTATGTTCAGAATATAATACACAACATAAAGCAGTATAGATAGGGTCCATGTCATGGTTTTATTCAGAAAACTATGATAAAAGCAGAACTGTGATCAGTAAAATGTAGACCAGTCTGCAGCCTTCATTTTACCCAATGCAGCCCTGAAACATGTATTTCCCATAAACGGAGATGTGGTCACCAAGTATAGAATAAGCATATTACTCTATAACAAAACATGGAATATACTTTTTTTGAAAAAGGTTTAGTTAGCACAGGGCCGTCATTAATAGTGATTGGACCCTGGGCAAGCATTTGCTTGGGCCCCCTGGACCCTGCCCCAAAAAACCCCATAAAAATAAGCACACACACAATTGGACTTTTCTTGCAGTGAGTATTTTTATTGCATTGAATAAAATGTGTATATTACGTGTATAATTGCAGTGTGTAAACTGTATATTTGGATAAAAATGTGTATACATGGCTGCAATATGTATACCATCTTACTATGCAACACTGCACTACAACTACTCATTACCTAAATGACAAAAATATACACAGATATTAGAGAGCACTTACATATGTTCATATATATTTATAAATATCTATACACATCTCACTCTCTCTCACTAGTTGCATTTATACTTATATGGACTTATTATATGAATATTATATTCAACTATGTAATAAAAATGTTATTGAAGAGTTGCATTTCTTGTTTTTATTCCCTTTTTCTGCACCCACATTGCACCTAAAGGACTTAACACAGCCCCATAGAGTAGCCACAGCACTTGTCATGCACCTATATTGCACCCACAGCACTTGTCATGCACCTATATTGCACATAGCTTGCACTCATATTGAACCCACACAACAGTCACTTTGTCATTGCATATGCAACAGACAGTTTGCCTGTTAAAATATGACACCGTTTGTCCATTAAATATGCCACAGACATTTTTCCCATCAATATGCCAATATTATTGTGCCATTCAGATACCAGTAATATTGTACTATTAAGATGCCCCAGCCAATTTGCCCATTAAGATACCAGTATTATTGTACCATTAAGATGCCATAATTGTTGTGCCATTCAGATGCCAGTAATATTGTGCCATTCAGATGCCAGTAATATTGTGAAAGTCAGATACCAGGAATATTGTGCCAATAAGATGCCAGTAATATTGTGCCATTCAGATGCCTGTAATATTGTGCCTTTCAGATGCCAGTAATATTGTACCATTCATATACCAGGAATATTGTGCCAGTCAGAGCCCAGTAATATTGTGCCATTCAGAGCCCAGTATTATTGTGCCAGTCAGAGCCCAGGAATATTGTGCCAGTCAGAAACCAGGAATATTGTGCCAGTCAGATACCAGGAATATTGTGCCAGTAAGATGCCAGTAATATTGTGCCATTCAGATGCCTGTAATATTGTGCCTTTCAGATGCCAGTAATATTGTACCATTCAGATGCCTGTAATATTGTGCCAGTCAGATGCCAGAAATATTGTGCCATTCAGATGCCAGTAATATTGTGCCAGTCAGATACCAGTAATATTGTGCCATTCAGATGCCTGTAATATTGTGCCTTTCGGATGCCAGTAATATTGTACCATTCATATACCAGGAATATTGTGCCAGTTAGATGCCTGTAATATTGTGCCATTCAGAGCCCAGTAATACTGTGCCAGTCAGAGCCCAGTAATATTGTGCCATTCAGAGCCCAGTATTAATGTGCCAGTCAGAGCCCAGGAATATTGTGCCAGTCAGAGCCCAGTAATATTGTGCCAGTCAGAGCCCAGGAATATTGTGCCAGTCAGAGCCCAGTAATATTGTGCCACTCAGAGCCCAGTAATAGTGTGCCAGTCAGAGCCCAGGAAAATTGTGCCACTCAGAGCCCATTAATATTGTGCCAGTCAGAGCCCAGGAATATTGTGCCAGTCAGAGCTCATTAATATTGTGCCAGTCAGAGCCCAGTAATATTGTGCCAGTCAGAGCCCAGGAATATTGTGGCAGTCAGATACGAGTAATATTATGCCAGTCAGAGCCCAGGAATATTGTGCCAGTCAGAGCCCAGTAATATTGTGCCAGTCAGAGCCCAGGAATATTGTGCCAGTCAGAGCCCAGTAATATTGTGCCATTCAGATGCCAGTAATATTGTGCCAGTCAGATACCAGTAATATTGTGCCATTCAGATGCCTGTAATATTGTGCCTTTCGGATGCCAGTAATATTGTACCATTCATATACCAGGAATATTGTGCCAGTTAGATGCCTGTAATATTGTGCCATTCAGAGCCCAGTAATACTGTGCCAGTCAGAGCCCAGTAATATTGTGCCATTCAGAGCCCAGTATTAATGTGCCAGTCAGAGCCCAGGAATATTGTGCCAGTCAGAGCCCAGTAATATTGTGCCAGTCAGAGCCCAGGAATATTGTGCCAGTCAGAGCCCAGTAATATTGTGCCACTCAGAGCCCAGTAATAGTGTGCCAGTCAGAGCCCAGGAAAATTGTGCCACTCAGAGCCCATTAATATTGTGCCAGTCAGAGCCCAGGAATATTGTGCCAGTCAGAGCTCATTAATATTGTGCCAGTCAGAGCCCAGTAATATTGTGCCAGTCAGAGCCCAGGAATATTGTGGCAGTCAGATACGAGTAATATTATGCCAGTCAGAGCCCAGGAATATTGTGCCAGTCAGAGCCCAGTAATATTGTGCCAGTCAGAGCCCAGGAATATTGTGCCAGTCAGAGCCCAGTAATATTGTGCCACTCAGAGCCCAGTAATAGTGTGCCAGTCAGAGCCCAGGAAAATTGTGCCACTCAGAGCCCATTAATATTGTGCCAGTCAGAGCCCAGGAATATTGTGCCAGTCAGAGCTCAGTAATATTGTGCCAATCAGAGCCCAGTAATATTGTGCCAGTCAGATGCCTGTAATATTGTGCCAGTCAGAGCCAAGTAATAGTGTGCCAGAGCCCAGTAATATTGTGCCAGTCAGAGCTCAGTAATATTGTACCAGTCAGATGCCTTTAACCCCTTCATGACCAGACTGTTTTTGGAATGTTGTGCGTTAATGACCGTGGCTGTTTTTACACTTCTGAGGTGTTTGTGTTTAGCTGTAATTTTATTCTTTGTTATTTGCTGTACCAACACATATTATATATTGTTTTTTTTCAGGACAAGAAGGGCTTTCTTTTGATGCCATTATTTTGTTTATATCATTTATATTATTATGAAAAAAAAATAGAAAAATATGTTGAAAAATGTATAAAAAAACACTTTTCCTGACTTTTATTTGTAAAATCTTTTACTAAGCTACAAAAACAAATAAAAAAACCTGCTAATTAGATTCTAATATTGGTTCTGAGTTTAGAAATACCCAATGTTTATATGTTTTTTTGCTTTTTTTTTTAATGTTGTATTGTAATAAATACAAGTAGCACCTAGCTGTTTCAAAACCATTTTTTCCAAAATTTGTGTTACTGACATTGTAACATCGATATTAGACATGCATTGCTGAATCAGCCCCACATGTACACCTTTTTTTTAAAGTAGACATCCCAGGGTAGTCAAATTGCGGTATTTCCCACCAATCTTTGACAAGTTTTGGCGTAGTCATTTTTTTGTGTTTTTTTCCCCACACTCTTTGTATTTAGGTAAGAATTTAAAGGGGTTGTTCTGGGTTTTTTTGCCAAACAACACCCCAATATATGTTAAGCATAGCGGTACCCCACATGTATAGGTTTGCTAGTGTTATGTGGCAGGTAAAGGGACAAATTTAGGATACGGTCATTGCAGCTTTAAAACATGTATTTATTATGTAATGCTTGTGACTACATTTCCTATCATGCTCAGCCAGCCAAAAGTAACCGTAGCATCTTAGGGAATATAGTCTATAGTAGGAAGCACAAATTGTTGCTATCCTTGCTATCCTGCGGCTGCATGGATGATTTATCCAGCTGCTGCGGGCCCCTATCTACTGTTGGGGGGCCAATGCAAGGCACTGGCCCCACTAGCAGTTTTTTTTAAATATAAAATATCCATAGAGGACCACCAACAGACCTTACATGTCCCTGGTCCTCTAAGGATTAACGTCTTATTTTTATTTAGTTTAATAGTATTTATTTATTTATTTTATTATTATTATTTATTTATTTAATTGTATTTACTTTTTTATTTATATTAGACTCTAACTTTATCCCTAGGGTTATTGTTAGTACAAACCCTAATTCTAACTCTAGGATTAGGGTTTTGATGATCTCTAACCCTAACCCAAGGGTTAAGGTTAGCAAAATAAAAATATAAATAAAAAAAATATTTTTTAATTTTTTTTTTTTTTTAATAAAAAAAAAACTTGGGGGGCCTGGATGGGCTTGGGGGGACCAGGGGTGGCTTCCAGCACTATATTTAGTCTCTCCCTGCCCCACGATCGCTGTGGAGCAGGGAGAGATTATAGCTGTCAACTGCTTGACAGCTATTAACATCCGGGCACTGTGATTGGCTGTCACGGTGCCCGGATGTTTCCGGGGGGCCTCAACCGACATGGCTGAAGTGTCTCGATATCGAGACACTTAGCTATGCCGTTTAAATAACGATCGCGGCATGCCAGAGCGCTTACCGCGATCGGATCTGCATGACTGTCATGGACCGTCATTGGTCACGAAGGGAGTTTTTCCTCATGACAGTCCAGGACCGTCATTGTTCACGAAGGGGTTAATTCCCCCAACCCCCCCTCCCAGTACTTACCGAATGCTTCTTCTCCGTGTTCTCGGCTGGACGTCTCCTCCGTGCAGTCTTTCCTCCTGCACGGAGGAGGGAAACAGTCACCGGATGTGACTTTACGTCACATCCGGCGTCAGTTTTTTTTTTCGGTCGCCGCATCCAGCGGATCCGGCTTGCCGGAAAAAAACGTTCACAAGCGCAATGCGCTGTGAACGTGGCAAGCAGGGGCTGGGGGCCCACGGGACAGCTGCCTTGGGCCCCCCAGGAGTAACTGGGCCCAGGGCAGCTGCCCCGTTTGTCCCGCGTTAAAAACGGCCCTGAGTTAGCACCACAGTTGGCTTATACACAACTATGGCATTCAAAGACAAGATACAATACACAAAAACATACTTCCCAAAGAAACATCAAATAGTTTGCTTGGACACCTGGCAAACTCTTAAGAGGGAGCACGTTCCTTTATATCACAACAGCAAACAATAACAAAACAAACAAATATTGATTAGGGAAGTTGGGAGAATTAAGAAAATTAATCCATGTAAGGATATTTTGTGGAATAAAGAGAATTAAAGGAATAGGATAAATGATATGGACATGGAGCTGTAGGGGACAGCAGTGCCGCCATCAAGTGGACTGGCAATACATCCGTCCCAGGCCTACTCCTTTTAAAAAATAAAAATATGTAAAAAAAAACATGGGCAAATGGGGCAGATGCCCAGGGCCAATTCATTCCTGGGGGACCAAAGCAGCTACCCCATAGGCCCCCACTGCCTGTGTTACTTTTAAAGTCACCAAAAATGAGAGAAGGGATACAATTTGGTGAGCCAAGTTGAGCAACACTCAGTGTGTCATGGTCACGAAATATGATGACACAGGAGCATGACCACAGCAACGCTGACACCCCTTTCTATCGACACATCACCAGCATTCTGTGTTGATGGGGTGGTCAATGTTGGGAAATATGTGAGCAGAAAGAATAGACTTCAAAGGAAAGGAAAGAGAGTGGAGGAGTTGGTGTTATAAGTTGAAATGTGCAGTGAGTAGTAAGTAAAATACCAATATAACTCTCAGATACACTAGATCCTATTCAATAAAAAGTGATCTGACAAGATCAGATTATAGAAGGAAAAATTATCCAACCTAGCTCTTTCCAACTAAGCTGTAAATGTCTGATTGTTGTAGTTCACTTGTCATTTACCACAATTCACTTTTTAGTGAATGAGGGGTATAGGTGGGCTGAAAACCAGCATGGTAGCATAGGAAGTATCAGAGGGGCAGAGCAAGGTAAGATACTACATTTTTATTAAGAACAACATTTTCCTTAATTAGGTTAACCCTAGTGGCTTAGTAAACAATCATGCCAATTTATTGCAAATCTCTGTATATTCAGTAACATAAATTCATATTCCAAACTACTGATAAAACAAGATACCGTATTTTCCGGCGTATAAGACGACTGGGCGTATAAGACGACCCCCCAACTAAGTCGTCTTATAAGCCGAAAAAATCGCATCTATAACCTTTTAGGTTAAAATAAAGAGTTTCCCACCCTCCTCCCCCTTTCCCCAATCCCCAGTACTTACCCATTTTCTGCTCTGTCTCCCGCTGTTAAGCCGGTCCCTGGCTGTGAGGGAAGCGTTGTGAGCTCCCCTCAGGCCGCGCGGACAATAAAGTTTTGTTTAACAAAAAAGTTTAAACAGACTTTATTGAAGCCGCGTGGCCTGAGGGGAGCTCACAACGCTTCCCTCACAGCCACGGACCGGCTTAACAGCGCGAGCGGAGACAGAGCAGAAAGTAGGTGAGTAAATCCCAGTACCATGCGTATAAGACGACCCCCCAACTTTTGAGAAGATTTTCAGGGGTTAAAAAGTCATCTTATACGCCGGAAAATAGTTAAAATGACTTTGTCCTCCCTAGGACTTTGAAATCTATAATTATGGCCTGTTAAAAGGCATCTCACAGATTCTATATACTTCTTACTAAGGCTTGGTGTTTGTATCGTATTTATATGCTAATAAGACAAGCGCTTGTACACTTGAACCTATCATCCACCTATGACACTTTTAAAGGAACTCTATCATCTAAATATTATTTACACGGGGACGCAGGTTAATGAAAAAATAAAACAAATAACTAACATGCTATTCTTTTTAATGGTTTGCTATGTTACAGTAAGAAACATATTGACTATTTAAAACCTCTCGATTTGTTAATGACATCATATTTTTGCACAAAACCAATTATAACAGTGTTGGCTAACCTTTGCACTTCAGATTTTTGGGAACTACATATCACTGCAGCAATATAACACTTGTGTAGACTACATTACCCATGATGCGCAGCCACCTGACTTATAACATTTCAACTGTGTGGATTTCACTTACGGTGACACACGGCCAGCTGAGAATCATGGGAAGTGTAGGCTACACAGTTGGAGTGCCTTGATTAGCATTAGAAATGCTAGCTGTGTAGACTATAATTCAGGTGATGCTCAAAACGTACACATGCGTGTGGAGAAGACGGAGATAGAGCAACAGCACCTGACCACGAGGGAACCCAGGCCCATTGCTCTCATGTGGTACTACTAGGAAGGATAGCGAGAACTGATAGCGTTTATGGTCATTTCATGCTCAGTTTCCACTATGTCAAAGTGCTCCAATATCAGTGGTTGCTAACTTCATATTTTACTTACATCAGAGCTCGATTACTCAACCTATATTACTTACCTGAGCACAAAGGTCCCCTACTTTGCATTTATTAAGATTATCCTACAATGGATATATTTTGCCTGGATAACAATTATAAAGCACTTGTGGGTGGGTGTTACACCCAGAAGCTTAGTCAGGCTTCAAAGAATGTATACATTATAGGAAAATGCAAAGTAGAATGGCCTTTGTGACTAAGTAAGTATATTGTGTGTTTCCATCTAATTAAAATATGATGTTTGGACACACTGATATTGCAATACTTTGACACAGTGCTGGGCTGAGAAAGATGTTGTTTTGTGGAACTAAATATGAATTGTTTTCATCTAAGAAGGGTGCTTTTATATAGAGTTAAGTAAATCTTTAGCTTTAATTGAAAACGTTGTGGTTGTATACCGACATCTCTGTGTATATAAATTGTAGCTACTTCAAAAGCACAATTAATATTGATATTAATGGGAATGTCACCTTATTGCTTCTAGTGTGACTGTAGAGAATACAAAAATGATTTAAAAAAATCATCCCTACAGTTTGTTAGCAGAATTGCAGCAAATGCTTAAAAAGGAGAAATATATGTTTTAAATGTGCGTTTGCTGATATGTAAATTAACTCATTTTCCATGTGACATGAGTAATTTGCATACCAAGCCACAATGTGATGTCAGAAGCAGACACATTTGCAAACACAATTTTATGTATCACGTGACCTGTTGCGCTCAGACATCAGAACAGCGTGGGCAGCGCAAGAAACAGCATGGGAATGTCCACCTTCCTCCACTAGACACCAGGGATGTCCTGGGGTGCAGGGGGAAGTCCTGGATGTGCAATGTGGGTGATGGGGTTTGTACTGGGGTTCAGGGGTAAGTCCTGGATGTGCAATGTGGTTGATGGGGCATGTACTGGGGTACAGCAACAGCACCTTTAAACCATATACACCTATTTCTCTTATTTTATGCATTTGCATGAATTTTTGCTATAACAATATCTAGACAGTTTTTCTTTTACTACTTTCACAATTGACCCTTTAAATTACTCAGCATATCTCTTTAAATATTTAATTCAATAGTTGTGACTTCTGATATAATTTTATCATTTCTAAATGTTACTGATTAGAGGCAAACTCTGCCTCATAGTTAATATGCGTGTCTTTCCGAGAAGATAATAAGGATATCAGACTCTCCCCCAAGCCTATTGAATGACGTTCCCAAAATTGCGTCACAATGCAAAAGCGGCCCGGCCCAGTTGCCCGGGGGACAAGGAGTGGCTGCAAAACAACTGTCAACGTTTCCTTTCACCTGAGAGCTACAGGTTTCACTCCAGGTGGCCGGGAAACCGCCATCTTGTGCTCGTGAAACTCGAATATCTGGAAACTGAGAAGCCATTTTGTTTAGGTGCCTGATCACTATACTGCAAGTCTGAAGAGATTATGCCATACATACGCATTAGTTGTAAATGAGAAACATATATAGCTATGCCCAGATATCCTTCTCACTCAATTTGAGGTGGACCTTACGGTCGTGGGGCAGATATAAATGAGTTGAGAATTATAGTATCTCGAATGCAGATCAGCTGGAGTGTCAATAGTTAGCAAGTACTAATATAGATTGCAGCAGCTCAAAGTCATACTTATTATAATTGTATTTATCCACTTACAACACAAATCCCCTAAATATACCACGTATTAAATATTTATTACATGTATTCTTGATGGGCCTTAATAAATTAACCTTTTTTTACCCATAATAAAAATGGCGATTCCGTTAACAGAGACAGAAGAGATCGACTTCTGAGCTCTAAAGATAAAGAGACGCCCTGCTACCTATTGTAGACAAAAACACGTCTCCATGGAAGTGTAAATTGACGGAGACTAAGACCCATGTAAAGTTATTACAAAAGGCTTCACCAATATGGCTACTGTATTGGTGACCTAGCAGTAAGTCCACATAGTGTTTTTAGGTCTCTATAGGTTGTATCTAAACCGTTGGAAGCCACGTGGGAAGGCGGTGGTTAGAGCTTTGCTTATGACGTCACTGCTCCACCCCCTTTTCTCTGTGACACCCGCTCGTTCCATACCCAGTGTGCATCTTGCATACGGAGGAGGGCATTTTGTGGTGAGGAAGACTAAACGGGGGGAGCAGGAAGAAGATAGCACAAGATGGCGGTCTGAGGAGGAGCGGAGGGGCTGCGGTTGTAACAGAGGGATGGTAGGGAAGGAAAACTAGGGTTGAACCAGGAACGTTAAGGTACGGGAAGCTGCACTCCCACAGAGGAACCCGGCAACAGACAACGTGAGGGGAGCGGGCATTAAGTGCTAGCGGCTCCCCGGTGACCTCCGACTGAACAAAGGATCCCGGAGTTCGCTCGGACGGCCTTTGGGCTTTAGGACTTCCCTGTACTGAGTTAATCGGATCGTGCGAAGTCTCTTCTTGGTTATTACTCATTCTCAGAGTTCATACTCCTTACTCTCCGCCGGATCATGGCGAGCAGTAGCGGCTCAAAAGCCGAGTTTATCGTCGGGGGGAAATACAAACTGGTGCGGAAGATCGGTTCCGGCTCCTTCGGAGACATCTACTTGGCGATCAACATAACGAATGGCGAGGTAATTTAGAGGAGGCACTTGCGGCCTTCCGCCATTGTACCGCCCTTTACACACTACCCTTTCCTTTGATAGTCCCTTGATGGTAATAATAGCAGCATTCCATCCCTAGATCTTACTTACAGGGATAGCATCCGTGATTTACTATGGATTCTATGGAGGGTAGCCCACAGCTGGAGTGCACCAAAGGTTACCGATCTAACAACAATACCTAAAATATATTGAGCCCCTACAACACGTATTCTAGGCTACATAGACTCTCCTCGGTCTGACTGTCTACATTTAATTGCACTCTAAGGGTTTTATATAGATTTTTTTTTTTTTGCCCATCTCACTGTGGGGGTGTTGTTGTTGTTTTGGTGGAAATACATTTTGATTTAATCAATGTAATTACTATAGTTTGGCTGTAATAACTGTTGAAGCTTGCATTCCATTAGTTACGTTCTTCTTCTACTAGTTTAGTAAATCAGCCATGTTTTATGTATAAGTGATTAGAGAGTATCCATAAATAGGCTTTTGTATTGCATACATGTAGGTGTATTTATTGTCAGTATGTTTGATACTGTGACAATAGTTTTTAAACTATGCGCAGCGTAATACGCTGAGCGTATAGGTTTGTTGTAATGGTGACGCTATTTTGTTGCAATGCCCTTTCCTTTCACTGTTGTCATGTGGTCTGGTCTTTTCCGCACTGACTGGAAGCTTTTTATTGATTTTGGCACCAGCTTACGTGTGCAATATGGGTGGTGGTTCTCCTGCACTATTCTTATGATTTTGGTTGTACTCGATGGGCAGATGCGCATTTTCTTTTTATCGTAATAAATGATTTTAAACTAAATATGGCAGTTTGAGGGCAAATCCTGTGCCCACCCACATCTGTAATCTGGATTGAGTTGGCTTTAGGCTGTCCCATGTAATATGGATTGAGTGTGTGTGGAAATAGCTGCCCCTCCACCCTGCAATGTGGTTGGATAGCCTTGGTTGTTTCCTCCCCTGTAGTCTGTACTGACTGGCTGTGTGTATGTCCTCCGCATAAACACATCATTTTCCCCCCCTAACCATTTCCCCAACCTTAAAGGTGAACTGTTGGGTGAAAAAATGAAGTTGTTATATTGAAAGATTACATCAAATGTGGGCAAATGCTTATATTTCCATAACATTTATTATTTAAAATCTCCATATTTGTTGCAAGCTTTCAGTTACATAGAACGGTTTTATTTTTATTTTTTTGCCGGTAGTTGTCCTTTTAATATTTGAATGTGGGATCCACATTCTGATCTGAGTCATCTCCAATTTAGGTTCTATTGGATCTGCTTTGTATAATCCTGCAAGATACCACTGAGAAACAACCATATTTAGTATTTTGGCTTCATCAAATTAGTAACCCTGCTTACTAATGCTTGGTTCTCACACAACCAAAGTTACAGTAGATTTTATAAGTATCAGCAAGGGTACAGGTTTCAATCTCTTTTTTGAATATTTTATTATTTATTTTATTTGACCTAATTTTAACTTCATCTTTGTAGTTTTTGCATAAAAAAAATCATAGACTATGTCTAGCAATGTTTTTATTTTGCTAACCAGTCAAATGGTAACCTGTCAAATCTGGTTTATTCATGTCTTAACATGAGAACAATTGTCTTACAGCAAGACACTTGATGTGATACATTGACATGGACTTCATAAGTCTCCTTTCTTGTGTGTCGTCTTCATGCTTATGTCTGAAGCTGCTTTAAGATTGTGCTTGACAAATCAAGCCTTGTTTCCTAAAATCCACACTGCTGGAATGGATTTTTTTTTTCTTCTGTCCCATACAAATCTATATGTACAACATTCTCCTAAAGTCACCAATGTTTTTGAAAAAGAAACTCTAGTGATTTTTATTTTTAAGTTTTTATTATTGTCTAATGTTCTCCTTTAACTTTGTGCATTAATTACACGCAGCTGGTAATTTATTTTTTGCTAATGGGTCGATATCATCAACCAGACAATCTAAAGGGCAGGAGTAGACCTGGGTGAAACATGGGCCCTAATGTAGACACTGCTCTTCTTGCATGCTATTTATTGGCTGACCACACTGTTAGAATATTTTGGAGAACTTCTCAGGTAGGATTTTCTTACCTACTAGTTGGTGTGGGTGGACAATAAATGCTAAACCTTCAATAACCACACAGTTTGAACCTACAACCAAGTAAGCAACAAGTGTGTTTACAAAATCAAACTGACTAACCTACAAAGAAGGAAAAAAAACAATCCTGTTTGATAAACTGAGTAACTGTGGAAATCATTTTTATGTGTCGATTTACCTTCTGATTGCACAGCCTGCTCGTATTCAACATTTTCAACTATATTTGCAATTATGTTAGTTTTTTATGGTCAACTTCCCTGTGTCTAGTTGCCTTTTTTCTTTACATTGGTAGACTGTGAGTAAGGAACTGCACAGCTAATCAGAATAATTTTGACTCCACCTGTGGGCAGGAATAAGTTGCAGGACTGCACTGAATGTTATACTAAAGTCATTGCATCATAGTTAATGTTTTATATACCTCACTTATTTAATAAAGGTAATTGCTATTTCTCTAAATGCTCACCCATCTTATCCTTTAAGCCGCATTTCCCATAGATGAGAGGTGGCCTTATGTTAAATGTGAAATTGTTTTTGGCACTTTTATATAGGTCATTTTTAAAGCTCTTTTTTATTTCTTGGCGTGTGTATGTGTGTGTGTTTTTAACAAAAAACATGTAATTGCTGGCAAAATTTATTTTATACCAAAACTACTGGTGGGATTTGTTCATATATGTCACTGATGATGATGGGGGAGATTTGCTTCCTGGAATCTTCTTTTTAAAGGAACATGGTCTGTTGCATTGGTCTTTATGGGTCTGTGAAACAAGCCTATGTTGGCCTGCCACAGTGTCAGTCTGACAAATCACAACCACATGTAGATACTGGAGAAAAGTTCCTAACCTACATCCATACTGTCTTCTAAATAAAAACCAATAGAAATATTGTGTGTGTTTGTGATCCCATCAAAAATATAGTGCAATTGCACCACAATTCTTGTCTAACTATGTATAAAATTATTTGTGCCAGAAACCCCAACCTACACACATACATACTGATGGTAACCAAATAAAAGGGAATCAGCCGGGAATAACCATAAGAAGATGATGCAACAAATTGTTAAACTCCTTAAAAATGTATGTAAATAAAACTTAAATAAAAGACAAGTCATAACACGAATATGTTGATTTAAATAATTTGCAAAACAAAATTTACTGGTTCATTTCACCGGTCACATTTGTCCTCCCTTATTTATTCTACACATTCATGTTAAAACTTGTCTTTAATAAAAGTTTAATTTACATAAATTTTTAATGTTTCACAAAGATTAAGTTTTTTAACTTTTTAAATGGTATCCAATTCCAAATACAAGACTTGTTAGTTTTTATACATAGCATACAGTAGCAATTGCTAAAACATGACTGAAGGACTTTGGATTAGACCTGCAACGCCAATATTTATATATAACCCCCAATGTTTGGACATTATGCATGCATCCTCTATTTGCTTAGGCCAGGGCCTGACAAATTTAATTTGATTTTAGGAGCCAGAATTTTTTTTTAGGAGCCAGACAATCACGCAAACATAAACACAATTCATAAACACACACGCCTACTTCACATATATACAAACACACCTATTTTACATATACACATATATCCAAACACCTCACACACACACACAACTACTTTACATATACCCATATATCCAAACACCTCACACACACACACACAACTACTTTACATATACCCATATATCCAAACACCTCACACACACACAACTACTTTACATATACCCATATATCCAAACACCTCACACACAACTACTTTACATATACCCATATATCCAAACACCTCACACACACACAACTACTTTACATATACCCATATATCCAAACACCTCACACACAACTACTTTACATATACCCATATATCCAAACACCTCACACACACACAACTACTTTACATATACCCATATATCCAAACACCTCACACACACACACACAACTACTTTACATATACCCATATATCCAAACACCTCACACACACACACACAACTACTTTACATATACCCATATATCCAAACACCTCACACACACACACACACACACACACAACTACTTTACATATACCCATATATCCAAACACCTCACACACACACACACACACAACTACTTTACATATACCCATATATCCAAACACCTCACACACACACACACACACACACAACTACTTTACATATACCCATATATCCAAACACCTCACACACACACACACACACACAACTACTTTACATATACCCATATATCCAAACACCTCACACACACACACACACACACAACTACTTTACATATACCCATATATCCAAACACCTCACACACACACACACACACACAACTACTTTACATATACCCATATATCCAAACACCTCACACACACACACACACACACAACTACTTTACATATACCCATATATCCAAACACCTCACACACACACACACACACAACTACTTTACATATACCCATATATCCAAACACCACACACACACACACACACACAACTACTTTACATATACCCATATATCCAAACACCTCACACACACACACACACAACTACTTTACATATACCCATATATCCAAACACCTCACACACACACACACACACAACTACTTTACATATACCCATATATCCAAACACCTCACACACACACACACACACAACTACTTTACATATACCCATATATCCAAACACCTCACACACACACACACACACAACTACTTTACATATACCCATATATCCAAACACCTCACACACACACACACACACACACACAACTACTTTACATATACCCAAATATACGCGAGGGGGCGGAGCTTGCAGTCTGTGCCATCGGGCATCGGCACAGACTTTACCCCCTCGCGCTGCGGAAAAATCGGATGGCAGCGGCAAGGGGACCATGAGGCTGACAGCCCCCAGGCGCCAGGTCTAATTTCCTGGTCGCCATGGCGACCTGGGGTTTGTCGAGCCCTGGCTTAGGCAGTGGGGATCATAGATGTTAAAAGATTAAGACATTATAAACCTCATTATCTTTACTCCATGCTTGCAACTACGCTCAGGCAGGTGATTAAAGATAATGTTCTGGTTAACTCTTTTAAAATAATGTACCTCTGTGGAGTGTTTCTTGTTTTAGCAGACTAGTTTGTGTTGAATGGCCATTGCTATTTAAAAAAAATTTGTTGCACGTCTTCCTAAATGAATGAGGTCAGCAAATTATAAATGTAATATTACTTTTATGACTGCAATAATCTCTTATCTACTTCTTATGGTCTGACCCTACTCTTCTTTCCAAAGATGTTACTTTTATTGTATTAATCTGCATGTTTCTTAAATGTGCTAGAATCTTTTATTATCATTTGTATTGTGTTAACAGGTGAACACCTACACAGACCTCATTCATATACTGGAAGAAGTACATTAGTGCTTGATTTCCTCTCTAAATGATCTTTCTTCATAAAAGAAAATATTAAAAAGTGAACGTCTGCAATGCGGTGTCACAGTATTTTTGAATTTTGACATTTTTGGCATTAATTCTCTTTACGTTGTGCAAGTGAGTCTCAAGCAATCCCCTGGGGAGTGCTACGCAGGCCAGAACATGCTGAAACGGCTGCCTTGAATTGAATCTTGGGTGTTCAAACGGTAATGTTTCCATCTCTTAGTATAAAATATGTCCTGAGTCACTATAACAAGCATAGTGACTAAAAAAAAAGTTAGGAGCCATGGTTCACTGGTTCATGGGTTTGGCAAGCCTTGGACTTTATTCACAAGCGTAAATTGAGAAGGGGATTTCAAGCTGATGGCCAAAGTAGCTGAATTAAGGGATTTTTCTAACTTTGCTACTTTGGCCTTAAGTTTGAAATTCCCTTCTCAAGTCTCTCACAAATGAAGGCCCTTCGATAAAAACGGTGACTGCTATTGGATTACTTTTATCTCCTGCTTGTTAATATTAGTCTGTATTTTGGGGGGCAATTATAAAAATTTCTGTGGTATCACTTTTTTTTTTTTTTATAAATACTAAAGCTCTGATACCAGCTGCCTTGCAATTCTCTTGGTTTTTTTTTTTTTTTTTTTTTTTTTTAATTAATCTGTTGTTTTTTGCCTGACTTGTTATCATCTTGTCTCCTTGCAGGAGGTTGCTGTAAAGCTGGAGTCGCAGAAAGCGCGTCACCCCCAGTTACTATATGAAAGCAAGCTTTATAAGATTTTGCAGGGGGGAGTTGGCATCCCACATATCCGGTAAGAACTTTTTATATGTACTCCCTCAAACACTTACAAGCCATCTTTATATTTACTCTATAAACCACGGTGCTTATAACTGATCATTAATGTCTCTAAATTCACAAGCCATTTCAAATGGAGACCTGCCTACCCACCTCGGTAATTAAAAGGCATTTGATTATCTGTATACCATCAATGGAATTATAGAGTAAGTAGAAAAGATGGGCCAACTGCTTCTGCCAGTGATTTTTGATCGTAATATGGTGGCCATATCAGACTTCTCAAGCAGGCAACACTTTGCATGCAATTACAAGTGTTTGCTCTTCGAAAGACAGCTGAGTTTGGTAAATGGGATGTTTGTGTCTTTCATTCTGCCCTTGAATCTAATAGACTGTGGGATAGGGAGTTGTAAGTGAGCTTTTGTAACCGCATAAATCTTCTTAAACGGTTAGTTTTTAATCAAGTTTGACATTTTATACTTTTTATCATGTGATCTCACTGGTTCAAAGCCTATACACTGTTAACTTGAACTGTTTTTTGAACATTATCAAGAAGAAAATTTAGATTTAGTCTGAGGTTTGTGTGTACGTACATATGTGTGTTACAACCGTTCCTAATAAACAATCTCCGATTTATGGAAAATACAATGACCCAATATAGGATGGTAATTGAATGGGACCTATAGCTTGGATAACTTACATATGTAAAGAAGTTATGCCATAATGCCTAATAGGTAGCCCTGGCCTAGGATCTACCTAGGGTTTCTCCACACAAGCGGCAATTGGAAGCCGTGCGATATAGTTCCTTGTTTCTCTTGTAACACTGGATGAATAATGGCTCAGCTACCTTCATTATGGCAAGCTTTAAGTGCTCACCACCCATGCTTACTCTCCTTCTTGTTCTCTAACTGAACATCCACAGACTCTTAAATGTGCTGTTTCATGTAGCAATACTCCATAAAAGTTCTGTATGCTAGCGCACGTGAAACAGCAAAGCTTCACATACAATACATACCCCATGAGAGGGTTTGATGAATCTGTGTAATCATGCAATAGATAGTTGCCTAAACACATTTATACTTGTGTGCTGATGGTGTGCTGTCATATGCCAGAGTAATATTTTTATGGTATCATAGCACACGTCCTCCTGCACATTCTACCATATCACAAGCATGATGGCACATCACGCCATATGTCTAAGCACATTATCACAAGCATGTTATACCTTCGTGAAGGCATATCACAATATATAACACAATTGGACAGTGTTTTTGGCTCCCATTGCTGGGGGCTACCTCCAACCAGCATACTTAATAGATCATAATACATAAAAAAAAAAATCAGCGAACAACCAAATATTTTCTAATGCCAGGATACAAATGTATTTATGTTTTTGAAAAAAAAAAAAAAGGGGGGGGGGAGAGGTAGGCAGTGAGTAACAAAAACAAGACATATCTGAAATCAACACTGCAAAATAAAATGGAAAACCCCTTTTTCATTTTTTTTGGTGGCAAGGTCCCTTTAAGTTTTAAAATGCAAACATATTTTTTTGTGTGCAAAGGGCCACACACTTTTACAAGTACAGTTCACCCACTACCACAAGTAGAAATGAGTGTAGCAGAGTGTCGCTGCAGTTTGATTTTGGGTGATATTCCTCCATCTACTGTATATGTAATGTTTGTATAATCCCACAGGGGAAGGAAAGAAGAGCTAGTGATGCTGAATTAGTCAATGAGTCATCTATTTGGCCTATCACATGAAAAGCCATTAAACACTTTTTAACAATACAGCAAGCACACAGAATGCCAGACAAGGTCTTGCATGCTTGAGTGCTTTCACTTTATTGGATTCTGTATGCAACACAAAGGAGGTCAGAGCTATGCAAGTAGTCCATTTCCCATAACGTAGGTTTTTGTTTTTGCTTTTTATTAATACAGTGCAGTAGATTAGCATGAAATGTACCTTGATAAAATGTGAATAACACTCAATAAATATGCAGGTTTTGTGTACCCCACAGTTTAAATAATCCAACTCCTGTAAAACATATTCTGTACTTTTTACAAACAAAATTGCAAGAAAATGTCTACAAAACTTAGAATTTGTTTAGTATTTCTGACTAAACTTCTAGGACAAATTTGGTCCCATATTGGCACAAGACTCCTATAATGCAGGGATTGGCACATTTAATTTACTTTTAGGAGCCAGACAACAGCACATACCCTCAAACATAGAGAGACACATTTGTCGAACCCTGCCATAATGCTGTACTCATTTATTTTATTTAGAAATTGTTTTACTAGGAAAAATACATTGAGATTTCTCTCGTTTTCAAGTATGTCCTATGGACCCAGTCCAGAATGGAATTAGAGTTACACATTCAACAGTAGATTAAAAAAAATACAAACCTACATTACCATTTATTTATATAGCGCCAACAATTTACACAGCGCTTTGTACAAAGCATACGAAGGGAGTAACAAACAAATTAGACAAACATTTTCAGACTAAAACGTGAGGTAGAGACTCCCTCTTATTGTCAGAATACATGTATTTTCTTACCTCATGTCTACATAAGTATAAAAGTGCCATGAAAATTTTACAACCAAAACCAGCAGTCCGCTTAAGTTTACACATATTGGAACCAAATTGGTGTTGTGGAGGACAGGAAATAAGCTGCACTGATGATTAGACTGCATGGAGGAGAGTTCACCAGTTCTAATTTAGGGAAGGTTGTATCCACATTTTCCAAGCACCAGCCCCTTTTGCATGCTGGAAGTAGCAATTTTTAGGGCCTGCCACCCACAACAATCCCTTCCTGACCCCAGGGTGAGAGAAAAGGGCCACTGTTCTGCCAAAGTTCCCAGGCACTTTAACCAGGGAAGGATGTGAGTAATGTGAGGCTAGTAAGTAGAGTTGGGTGTATATTTTGTAGTAATTAGACAGATGGAATGAAAAGAGAAACAAGATGAGCAGGATGGAGGAGGTGGCTGTAAATTTAAAAGCACATAAGCAGTGGATATAGGAAGCCAGAAGAATTATAAAACGCATTTTGAAGGCTGGGAATGAGTGGGTAGTGCAGTCTGCAGCAAAGCATTCCTGATGAATTGGTTGGTTGTTGCAGTAGTTCCCTTTGTCCCATTATTGGTCATGCAACATGAAACCTGAGATTTAAAGAGGGTATGAATTCCCACTTTAAACAACCTTTAATCAGACGGTGCTCTGATTTAAAATGCTATGGAAGGACTATTTTAACATGTTTATTTGGAAAGCTAAGGTTTATTCCCTCTAATATTGCAAAGGGTGGCCATTCAGTTAAAGGACAGCTAAACTTTTTTTTTGGGGGGGGGGGGGGGGGGGGTTGAACTTAATAAAACTTATTTTTGTGTGGGACTTTATATTTTTATTCATGGTCCCCAGCCCATTTTACTAGTAAAAATATTTTTTCTATTTAGGATCCCCCCCCCCCTAAAATATCCAAAGCTTGAGGGGGAAGGGGTCATCTTAGATTCAAGAAAATACTTACTGTGACTCAGACAACTTAAGCTTTGTTCCTGTAATTGAATCTTATGTTATTTTTGTTCTGACCTCTGACTTGGCCTAATAAATTGTAATGCATGTAACTGCTCATTTAATATGTTGGGTAAAATCCAAGTATAATTCACAAGTGTATTAAGAGTTTCACCATGGCACTTGTGAAGTAGAATTTTTTATTTGTAGTCCTGCTATTTATAAACCATAAACGGTGCAATGAAAATACTCATTTGGTTCACTTCTTGAACGTTTTGAGACTACATTACTTTTGAGTGCATTAAA
Source organism: Pelodytes ibericus (assembly GCA_036172795.1). NCBI lineage: Eukaryota > Metazoa > Chordata > Amphibia > Anura > Pelodytidae > Pelodytes > Pelodytes ibericus. The sequence continues at coordinate 92,921,907 of CM069858.1, read as the reverse complement.
CAAGCATTCCATTTATTTTGTTTGGTGGGGCATGCTGTAGTAACCATGATCTATTAAAAATGTAAGTACCGTGAAAGAAAATAATTAGGCACACCCCATATCTAATGTTTGAATATTCTGAGACTGCAATTGTAGACCAACAATTTCCCTACTTTGCATTCTCATGCATATTTTTAGGAACCCTCTTATGTAACTATGCCCATTTTTAATCTACCAATTATATATTTCTCTTCAGGTGGTATGGGCAAGAGAAGGACTACAATGTTCTAGTCATGGACCTGCTTGGGCCTAGCCTTGAAGACCTCTTCAACTTTTGCTCCCGCAGATTTACAATGAAGACCGTACTAATGCTAGCGGATCAGGTATGTAAAGTGATGAGTTTGTCTGCCTTTGTAAAAAAAAAAAAAAACAACTTTTGAAAATATACTTTAATTTCCACACTTTTTAGGTCATTTTTAATCTTGGGTTATTACCCAATATTTGTTGATAGATGTGTCTAATTCATTTTTTCCATTTTTATAAAAAGTACAATAAACTGAAAATATATTTAGTAAGCGGCAGACCTTACTTTCCATGGTGACTGACCCATGTTTAACACCTTGCCAGTGAATTGCTTTTTTGTAAGCATTTGCAGAATTGTTGTGTAACCTTGACGCGAGGTTCCAAATATAGCTTTGGGTTTGTGTTAGTAGGTCTCCTTTTAACACTTTGATAATTTCTTCTCCCTTTTGTAGATGATCAGTAGAATTGAATACGTACATACAAAGAATTTTATACACAGAGATATTAAACCAGACAACTTCCTCATGGGTATTGGACGTCACTGTAATAAGGTTAGTTTAATGATTTAACTTGAGTGCAGTATGTTTTGTGTGCTCATAAATCTTCCTTTTTTGATTCGTGTGTGTTTTGCTGCATTAGCTTCATTAAGTCCTTTGTGTGTCTGTGAGCATACAACTATGTGGATAGGTCTGCAATTGTACTGGCCTATTATAAGAAAACAAATTACCACTGTCACTCATTAACTTTGTGTGTTTTTGTTTGTCATTTAAAATTTACTGCCTGTTTTTTGGAGAATATACATGTTTGAGAAATTCCTTCAAACATAAGATGTTAGAGATGTGATTAAAAGAGGCAACACAAATTAAAATGGGGGAGCAATCACCCATTCCTTTAGTGTGATATTTAAAAGCATATGCAAAAACATTCTGCTATCTCGACTTGTGTGTGATTATTTCAGTCAATTCACACCAGTACCGTTTGTATTTTCCTGTATATATTAAAATTTTGGCTACTGAAATGCATCCCTGCACAGGTCAAAACTGTACAGCCCATACCTCTTTTAACAGCATCTCTTTTATTCAATCATGGCTACAACTCACCTGAGGCCAATAGTGTTGCATGACTTTGATTTATTTTTTGTTTTGTTCCATTCCTCTCTAGTTTTCAATGAGCTAATATAACCTGCTTCCTTGACAGTGTCAATATGTGTATACATCGGGCAGACAGGCAGCAGTTGGCAAATAAATAAGCATGCCGTGCGTTACATATATTTTTCTGGTTAATTTTTCACCTGGGGACACTTAGAAGAAATATATTTTGAGTAGGGGACAAATGTACACCACCTTATTGGAAGCAAGATTGCCAATTCATGATTTCACTGTGATCTTTTTCCTAACTTTAGTTAATGTTTACCTTTGTTTGCCTGTATGAATGCCAACTTGAGGCCAAAATTTGTTAAATGAATTTCTGACTAAGGTGCTTGGTCCATCCAAAGACAAAATGGTCCTTTCTAATTTTTTTTTTGTTTATTATGTTTACATCTGTGGGAAAGGCGACTTAGCTCTGAGTTGACAGGTAAAGCCAAACCTTTAAAGAAATGCCTTTGTTGCACATTTTCATACTTTTTTTTTTTTTTTTCTTTTTTTTTTTTTTTCTTTTGGCTCTGTTTTGCTTGGGAGGTGTTTCTTTGTTATTGCATAAGTTGGTTTGGCCTACTCAAAAAATGTCAGTCACACACTTCTTATCATTTAAGATGTTTTAGAAATGTAAGACTCAGAAGTAGAAAATGCCCCCCCCACTTCCTCCAAAGTCTTCCTCTGGTATCTGATCATTACAGTGAAGGACAATTTGTGAAATGGAACATTAACATTCAGATGCAAGGGCTAGATTCATCTCTGCCTCTAAAGGCACTGCATTGTCACAAGTGAAGGTTTCCATTTGTTCTCTTTATAAGTTGCCTCTTGTTAGTTCAGTTGGGGAATGTAGAATTCAAGATGTCTTCCTTTTTCCATAAAAGTAAGATGTACATGAATACTCATGGTCACGGTATATTATCCTGCTTGCCATATGCAGCTTCTACAAGAACCAGTGGATTTCACATGGTTCCACTTTTAATGTGCGCCTCATTGTGTGAAGTGGTTCACATGCATATAATTGAGAAGCAAGAACAATTCGAGTCACTTGGCTTTCTCAAATGACTTGCCTGTGTGATCTTTGAAGTCCTTGGATGGTTTGAAGTGTGTCCTGTTCTATTTTTGAGTCAGAGGCTCTTACTACTAAATGCAGTCCACATTGGTTCTCTCAACACTAAGCTTTTGGTGACGCCTTCCAATGGGGATTAAGGTAACTAAATTAGAATATTATTTTCCCCATCCCCCACTGTTTTATGTATCCTTTTTCCCTGGCATTTTACCTTTCTCCTCCCCTGCAAAGTAACCCAGACCCTTGTAATGAATTATGTATGCAGCAAAATAGAGTCTGGTGTACTTGAGGCAAGGTTCCCCTCAAAGTTTTTATTTTTTATATATATTTTCCCCCTCTTTTAAGCAGAAGGAACTTGGTAACTCCATAATCTGATCTGACTGGATACCAACATGAATTTATATCTCCGTATTTTGTTATATTCTGGCACAATTGCTTCAATGAGCAGGACTTCCCGGTAATCTTGTTCCAGTAGTGTTAAAATGCATTCTTATGTCCCTAATTTTTTTGGCTTATAGGAGGTATGATTTTAAGTGCCAGACTTTCTACTCCTCTTGGGAAAACAAGCCCTGCATGCTTATCACTATGGTCTCTTCAGGTGACTAAATGCCTTACACCTCTTCCTTACTGAAGATTTCTCACAATATGAAATAAAATGGTTGGGGTGGATAGCTTGAGAAAGGGCCTTTTGGGAAATTACATTTTGGCACTCCGTTTTCTTTCCCGGCAAACCAGCTGTTTTGCAGTGTAGGCAGCTCACTGGCCGTGGAACCCCCCCCCACCCCGCCCCCAAAAAAAGTCACCATATGGTGGTGGGGTTGGGCACTTTTATAATCTCAAACGGCCTCTTCTTCAAGCTGCAATTTGTTACGGTGAAAAAAAAAATCTGAAATTGGTTGGGGTGTCTCAAATCTAGTCACTATAGCTGCTTGGTGGAAGGAGGATGGCATTTGACTCCCCTGTTCTATACCGCCTCGGTGTTGCCTGTCTGCGCCGGCCATTGTTGCAATGTAAGCAATACTGTTTGATGCACTGCCACCCTCTATTGTCTGTCCAGTGTTTAGAATCTCCAGTGGGGAAGAGGAAAAGAAGCATGACTGTTAGTACTTCTCAGGACCCATCTTTCTCAGGATTAAATCAGGTCTGAAAACTGTCTCCTATTCCAAACTCCACCCCAAACTCATGCGCTTTGTTTTTTTATCCTTGTTTATTTTTCTTACACTTCTTTATTTTTTTTATTTATTTTTTTGTCCCTCCTAATTATTTATTTTTTCCCCCTTTTTTTTTTTTTTTTTTTTTTAAGACAATTTAGGCCTTGCACAAGCACCTCTTATGTTGGCATTATTCAGACATACTTGGCAAACATGTAAAATTTGAAGAATTATTTTTTTTTCTCGTTTTTGCTTATTTAATGTGGATTGTTTGCGTAAAATGTTTGGGATGATTTTTTTCCTTAAGTTTTTTTTATTTGTATTCATTTTTTTTTTTGTTTTGTTTTTTTTTTTTTTGTGTGTGTGTGTGCAACTTGCATAAGTGCATGTTTCAGAGATAAGGAAACTAAACTATTTTATATTCCTATTAGGATTGAAACCTAGCACACTTAGGAGCAATGTATGTGCCAGGAGTCAATGGTTTGTTTTTAGGCTGACTGATCGGCATACAGTGCTGGGAAAATTTTAGATAGATATATAGATATAGAACATTGTGTTTACATCTACATATATTTCTGTATGTTTTTTTTAGACCACTCGGACATGTAGATAAATTTGCATACAAATGCTTCCTAAATAAATCTAGCAATAAAATTAAATCATTCCCCTGTTCTTTTGGAGAAATGTATGAAATGCTTTTTTACTGAAGTGCAGTGAGGTCAGGGTATTGTGAGTTTCCTCCTGGATCAATTTTGAAGCTTTTGTGTAGGGAATCGGTATTCTTTATTCTCATGTAATGTGCTTCAGTCTTGAGCTTCTGATGTCATAAGAGTTTGTAGTGAAATTATTGAATAGCTATTTTGTGCCGGGCATGACTATTTGGGGGAGCCATACCTCGTTCTGGCTCTAAACTTTTTTGGATTTGTTTTGTGAAATAAATAATAATGGCCAATACAAAAGGTCTATACAGTTGACAATACGATTGCTACATCATACTTAGTTCCAATGAGTATTTCAGTGTTGCTGCTGTTGCCTGTGATCTGTTCCCATAGTTCTGCTCACTTTCATTCAGGTTATTTGGAGCGTCCACTACGTTAGATAACATCTGTTCATTTGCCAGTCAGACCACATTAGGTGGTATTTTTATGTACTGCACACCCTTGCATATTTATTTATTAAGGTGGTGTATACAAAGCGTTGCATTATGTGGGTGACTGCAGCAATCTTTCTATATAACAGAGCGCCTTTATTGAAAATTCAGTTTTTTGATTATTTTACATAGTTCCATTTCCCTGGCTCCTAAAGGCTACAAAAATGTGTTAAGCACTGATTGCGTGGGTTAGCTTACACCTCCCACAGTGCAGGAAGATCTCTATGGGAGATGCATGCAATGAAACCATGTGTGCGGCATATGCTTCCACCATTTCTTTCATTGATGAAAAAGCTCCATGTGCACAATTGTGAATGTACGACTGTACACTTACACATACACTTTCAAAATGGAGTTAGGGTGTGGACAAAATTTGAGGTTTTGTCTGTTCTGAGACTTTCGATTAAAAAAATCTGGCTAAATGTCCATTGTGAAAGTTTACATCTCCTTGTTATCTGCTAAAATATATTCATTTGTCTGGCCCTGAAAGTGGCAGGGACGCGCTCTGTTCTTTAAAAGTTAATTTGTGGGAGACCTTGAAAGTCTGCATGTAGTTACCCTTGAACCAATGGCCAGAGCATGTGGCAGAACTGCATAATGCTTTGTTTTATACCTGGCAACAGGCTTTGGAGACATTTTGAGGTTAGACGTGCAGCTGTCGACATGTAGACACTGGATAGTCTGTCCTTGTCATGAAAATTCAGAAATGTAACTTTAGTTTAATTGAAAGATTGCGCCAAGTGTAGGCATTTTAACCCCTTGATGACTTTCACATGACCTATATGTCATGTGCCTTTTAAGATTGCCTCCGATAATCAGACTGTGTTGCTTCCATGAGAAGGCATAAAGCAACACCGAAAGTCCCTCTCCGGTGCACATAATATTGCTCTCGGGAGCAAAAGCATCTGCCATACTGGAAATGGCTCTTCCTGGGTGTGGGCAAGCGCTTACGGAGCGGCGCTTTACCGATTCCATTGCTCTGATGTAGTTGCCAGACTGCCACTGGACAACTTTCGTCCTTAAGGGGTTAAATAAAAATGCCCTAAGTGGTGCAGGCATCTGGGGTGAGATGAAGGAAGATGCCCAGCCACTGATAAACCTGTGCAAACAAAGAGGGCTCAGTAAGGTACTTTATAGTAAGGTCCTACATCTTTCAATACAAATATGTTTTTATGACCATTGTCCTTTAAAGGGAAAACATGGATGTTTGCATTGCCAAACTAAAGTTTTCAACATGGTGATATTTCTTGTCTTTTGAACTCATGAGGTTTTATATAAATATTTCCACATACTAAATTGTCTGGAAGAAAGAAAAAGAAAAAAACGTGTAATTGATGTTTGGTGGAGGCAATGACATTAAAAAAAAAAAAAAATTGTTGTTGGGAGTTCACGTTTTACATAAGTGCCCATTGTATACAGTCTGTATCAGCCTCTATCCCAGAGTGATCCTTTTTTATACATATATAATACTTTGTCCCCTTTTGTATGCGTGACTTTACGAGATTTAAGAGAAGGCAGATCTTCAGTTTTTTTTCATTAATTGACATAAACCTCTCTAACACTGGGGGGATTTAAAGGAAAACAAACACACCTCCTCGGTCAAAAGCCAGATAAAAGTAATTCCTCCTATTGTAGCCCGAAGTGAAGGAAATGGAGCCTCCCTCGACGCTAGGCTATCCTGCCTGTTTAGCAGAACATCAAATCAGAAGCAGCAAATGGTTTGCGGAGGGAGCTCACAATAGACAGGTATGCAAAAAATAAGCCATTTAATCAATAGTAGAAAAGGCTGGTACACCAAACTGGACAGAACACAGTGAAAAACAGACGCCTTGCGCTTTCGTGCTTCAAAAGCACTTAATCATAGGCTGATAAGGCACATGCTCAGTAATAAAAGGTCAGTAATTAGCTTAACTAAACGGCAGAAAACTGAAAGATCAATTAACCTGTCAAATGTGACTGCCTCCCATCATTATCAGCAAAGAAATGTTTAAATCATAGACATAAGACTGAAATAAGAACAATATTCAAATGTGCAGACAGAAAGATTCGGAATATGTAAAATGCCTAAATGTATGAATACATTCATGCATGTACAATTACAGACATGCATTGGAATGGATGGGTGGACAATATATGAAAAACTACCAAAAATGCTAGACACATAATTCAAATAGTATTAAAAAATAAAGTAATGAAAATTACATATAATACAGATCACAAAATATCCATTACCTATGAAAACATGCATCGACCTCATTCTTTGAATTTATTCCTTTAGGAGGGCAGGTTTGTAGTGAGAAAATCCAAAACGCTTACCTTTTACACAGTTTTTCAAATGTTACCTTTTCAAGGTGGGATCTTAATTTTTTTTCAATGATCTGGTATTGTAAATTGGCAACATTGGAATTGCAGCACTGTGCAAAATGTCTATACGTTGTTGTATTAGATTTTGGGGTTCACAATATCAGACGGATGCTCTCTAATTCTCTTTTACTGGGCGACTAGTACAACCTAGCGTAATAGATTGGCGCTGCCGGTCATCTGCTTCTTCTCCAATGAGCCAATCATCTGGAGAAAAGGCAGGTGACCGGCAGCGCCTGTCTATTACACTGATGCCTGCACCTCCAGGACAACTGTGTGTGTGTGTGTGTGTTGCAAATTTGTGTCGGTCAAAAATTGGGCACTTGGGACCAAAAACGTTCGCCACCACTGACCTATATATTGGTTTTGACAAGTAACACAATAAATTACATAATTAGTATTGCAAATGTAGAAGCCATTTACAGAAAATGCTCTTCCTGTTACCATGGAGACAAAGCTGTTGCCCAATAACACATGATTGCAACATTTACATTGTTTTACACATCTAAACATACATTTTAAGCTTAACCCTTTCTGTCAGGTTCTCCATCTTCACTTAAATAACTAGGGGAAATCGAATTACCCAAGGTTTTACACCTTCTTGCAATACCGACTATTTTATTACCACAGATGGATTTGTATGCTACTTCTAAATTAAGTACTGATCACTGTTTTTTTTAGGATTTTCTCAAAATCAATACTATAGTCTGTATAAAAAGTAGGTTCGTCGGATAAACTCCCTTGTGTTTTTCTTTCTTAGATATATTTGATAACAATTTAGATCTATCTTGAGATTTAGCTATGTTATAACCCCTATTTACATCCGTGAAAGAATATCCTCTTTCTAATAACCTATCAGAGTACGCATGCTTGAGATTCAAATTTATAATCATTGGAACAATTCCTTTGAATGCGAATGAACTCTCCAACTGGTATGCCTTTAAAGGTATGCTTGGGATGACAACTAGTAGCTAACAAAGTAGTATTGCCTGCTGTGTCTTTCCTAAAATACGTTGTCTATATTGTTTCCACATTGATTTCCTTTCAGTTGTAAATCCAAAAAGCTGATGCATTGTCTACTGTGATTGATAGTAAACTTCAAATTAAGTTCATTTTTGTTTACAAACGCTAAAAATTGTTTCAAAAGATCTTGTTCCCCATCCCATACCAAAAGCAAATCGTCGATGTACCTGCCATAGGAAATTATGTGTTTTCTGAAGGGATTATCACTGTTAAAGATGTATTTAGTTTCCCACCATCCCATATACAAATTTGCATAAGAGGGCGCAAATTTAATGCCCATTGCTGTGCCGCACCTTTAAACAAAAAGTAATTGTGGCTTAGGAGAAATTCTATTCAATTGCAGATGTAATTTTGCTTGTTTAGTGATAGACCTGAAAAGTATTGAAGAAAAGAAGATTTAAAGCAACATTACACTTTTTTAACTTGATAGTCTAATATAGAAGCACACGTGAAATGCCAGTTTACCCTCACTAGGGACAACTAACATTGTACTTTTGACAGTTTTTCCTCTGACCAGTAGCTGCTATGCTTTCATAGAGACGAGACCCTAGTTTTTTGCATGGGATCAGCAAAGGTGACCTTAACTAGGTCCCATCTGTTGATACCATACTAAAACGAGGGTCTACCTCTGCAGACCCTGATGAGACGAGCAGAAAGAGGCCAGACACCATATCCAGACTGGCTGTGAGACCCAGCAGAGTGTAAACCCGTGTGTATCTATTAAGATATATATGGTTTACTTTGGAGGCGGAACCCTAGTGTCCTTTTAGGAAAGCCAAGGGTGAAAAGGGTTTAATCCTTAATAAAATCCTATTTTTCATTGTTGCGGCACATAACATAGTCTCAGTTGAAAGCTCACAGCCAAAAGATCAATCTTTTAAGGTTTCTGTTGAAGTGATTGGGGGAGATTGGCCATTCAAAGCATCAATCATACAGAATTTCAGGAGGTAAAGGATGGCTTTCTGGACACAAATGGAAGGCTAAATTGATATCTGGCTGCTGTGCAAAACGATTGCTTGATCAGTGATCAAGAAATGTATTGAATGTTAGTGTCCTGCGATTATTCATTGCAGTTGCATACATACGTACATATTACATAGCTTCTGACTCGATAGAGAATACACACTGCAGTGACTTGCCATTTGTGTTGTTCTAATAGTTGCTTTCTTCTTCCAAAGTTATTCCTTATAGACTTTGGTTTGGCCAAAAAGTACAGAGACAACAGAACGAGGCAGCACATACCTTACAGAGAAGACAAAAACCTGACCGGAACGGCCCGCTATGCTAGTATCAACGCTCACTTAGGAATTGAACAAAGGTAAAGGAGCAGTGTGAAGACCTGGATTCTTGTATTTCGAGTGTTTATCCTCAGACACCAGTCAAATTAGTGTAAATATTTGAGTCTGCGCGTCATGCCCGTTGTATATCTTTACCAGCTATAGCAGAGGCATCCATAACCATGAATGGTCCATAGGCAATAATGATGGATGGCAACAATACAATACGTGTTTGCATTTTCTTGGGAAGCCTGAAATTTGCTATAATTAAGATCCTGTGGTAAGAAGTTCTCTTTAATGGATTCCCATTACTTTGTCCAATAACTCTTCCATAAATCTATTTTTGCACCTGCTACAAAGTATTTTCATACTTGTATTCAGTGTTGTAATGCAAGGATTTTAGCAGCCTTTCTAATTTCTTTCCATAAAGTAGGACTCTAGTAACTGAGCGCTGTAAAGCCAGAGTTTCCTTGGAGTATGCTCCTAATATAACTCATTGCTTGTGTGTGACCACGTAAGCTGGCAATGAATAACTAGGAGCGCCATGTAGCTATCTCCCTATTGCCAGCTGTCTCTAAAGGAATGTCACTTCCTGCAGTGTGGAGTTTCTCCTCCCACACAAACCAGATCATGCAAGCCAGCCTTGTGCTGTCACAGAACTATGCTCTATGTTCGTCCTTTAATTGGAAACCTCCATTCCTAGACATACCATTCCATACCATGCATTCCAGGTTTTAAAATATCCTCTGACTTTCTTAGTGAAAAAGAGGTTTAAACATAGTCAATCGCCCTGTACTCCTGCTTTATATATTGAGCTGCAATCCTTCTGCTCCATCTCCCCGTGTCTAATTGTGCACCATGAAGCCTTTCCTTATGTTGAACCCATCTTAATGGTGTATATTTGGTTATGTACATAGAAGTTTTTGGTTGTGTTTGCCGAGATGCTTAATAAAGTGTCAATATTCTATTCCCCTTACAGTGTATTTTACTATTTATGTAGGACTGTGATATGGCATTGCTGTGGTAATAAGTCATTTATATATATGAAAATACTTTTTTTTTCCTTTCAGTCGCCGCGATGATATGGAATCTCTAGGATATGTGCTAATGTATTTCAACAGAACCAGCCTTCCTTGGCAAGGATTGAAGGTAGGTCATGCACTCATACACCATCTTCCAATAGTCATTAGCTCTGCCATCAGTCACTGCACATACATTTAACTAGTCCCCTGAAATCCGACACACTGCACAGCTAGCATTTAGATTGGGCATCTTGTGGATTTTCGGGCATATTCTGTTTCCCGCAAACACCTGTACAGTCTTGGTTTACACAGATGCCAGGGGTTTTATACATGGTTTTTGTTTTTTCTAAAGGCTATCTATGATGTGAATTTTTACTCGTCGGATACCATGTCATTGATGAATCTAGCACAAACATTAGATTGGTTATCTTTTGCAAAGCACATGTTGATCAGGGTAGACAGTGGTAGCAGAATTCAGCAACAATAGTTTTATTGCTAATCTGGTAATAGGTTCAGCAGATGCACCTTTACAGGTGTGTACCTATTTACAAAAATTACCTATTTCTAGTTAATACATTTGACTGAGAATAGTTGTATCACAAAACATGTATTTATACCGATCAGTAGATATAGGGTTGATTATTGTGTAGCCGAGAATAGTAAAGAAGACACCTGTTTTCCTAGGGCCAGTAATAGAAGCCTGGACTTTAACATTGTACATTTGGGGGGGGGGGGGGGGGGCAGCAAACATGTTTTTTTTTGTTTTTACTATGTCCTCTGGTTTAATCTGGTATTGCACAACATTTTTATATTGTGTACCACATGTTCCGCAGGCTGCAACAAAGAAACAAAAGTACGAAAAGATCAGTGAAAAGAAGATGTCCACGCCTGTTGAGGTGTTGTGTAAGGTAGGTACACTAATATCCATTTTATACAGAGAGAAATGTGGCTGCAAAGCCAGCCATTCAGTGGAGTGGTGAAATCTGACGTAAGTGCAAATAAACATGGGTAGGGACACTGTCTTTCGCTGGAGTTTCTTTGCTGGCTGTGTATTATTCTAACAGGTATTCTACATTCCTTTTTCTTTGTTTTATATTCTAATATAAAAATTGATAGTTTGACATGTCACATTCTGGTGTTTAGCAATAAAGTTTAATGAAGCCCATGTGTCTATAAAAGTGTTCAATGTGTACACGTGACAGGGGCAGATATCCGGAATCATCATGTTCTTCCCTGTCTCCTTGTCATCCTGCATACAGGGTTTTTTTTTTTTGGACAACCTTCTCCCATTTTGTTTTAGGTTCACAGGGCTGCTGTTATAACTAGGGTGTTACTAAGGAGACCAGAATGTTATCCCATGCAGCTGCATCCTAATGTTTTATACTTAACAGCTATTCGGTCCCCTTCAGTTCAGGATAGCGGTGAAAAGCAGTCTGAGTATTGCTGAAGTATCAACCACGCTGCTTTACCTACCCGTTCTAATCTTGCTTTCTTATAAAGCAGCAAATGGGGACTGATTTAATCAGTAATACAAATGCATAAGCTTACTAGGGTGCTGCTCACCCTAGTAAAGTTGGTAGCAACTGTGTAAACATAATATAAATGAGCGGTTATGGTTCTGTGAAGTGGCAAATGCATAATTACGCTCATCTGCCACATCGAGGAACACTTAATAGGGTGAAAACCTAACCTCATCTACTATGTAGTGGGCAAACAAAGCGGTTATACTGCTACCAAAACTTTTTTTTTTAATTAAATATTGGAGGTGCAAAAATACTTGTCCCAATTACCCTTCTATTTAGTGTACCTTGACGTGACAGTGAGCTTAATTATCTTTTGGCCAATTCATATAACCAACCAGTCTTATTACCTTTGCTCTGCCTTTATCCAGTGTAGCGCAATGTACATACTAAAACTTTTAAATCTGCACATTTTTATATGCATTATATTGTCTTGAGGGTGCCATGAAAATGGCATTTTTGCACCACTACATTGATTTGCTGTTAAAGCTTCTCTACATTTTTCTGAGAAATACAAACCTCTCCTATTCACCTGTCTAATCTTTGCTTTGTCTACAGGGGTTTCCAGCAGAATTTGCAATGTATCTAAATTACTGCCGCGGTTTACGCTTCGAGGAGGCACCAGACTATATGTATCTGCGGCAACTGTTTCGAATTCTCTTCAGGTTGGTATACATAGAGCAGATTCACGTCCTACCTGTACATATGATGTTTGCACTATTATCCAAATAATTATCAATTTGACTGCTATATGTAACCATTTGTTACATACCCTATAATTTAGACCACAGACTTCTAAAAAGGCACTAAAGCATTCTAAACAGTGATTGTTACTGTGCATTTTAAATATTGTTCATTCTAGACTTGAAAATAAATCTTTAAATACTAGTTAAACACCCCGATGTATATATTGTGAGCTGTAGCCACGAGTCGTATCTAACTGCACAAACCCAGTATCCCTCTGCTACAGAATAAACTCATTAAACTGACCAGTGTGGGTTTTTTTTTTTTTTTTTTTTTTTTAACTATCCTGCAAAGGCTCCATATTACATGTTTTTAAAAGACTCTCTGAATACTACAAACTGAAGTAATTTGGAAATGTACTGCCTTTCTGCTGCCCCTCCTATCTATTTACTCATTAAGAGGGTAATGAGTTATAAAGAAATGCATTGTGAGGCTATAAAGTATGTTGTTTTTTCTGGTTTTCAGTTGTTGAATGATAACCCATTTTGTTATGGTTTTGTACTGACTACCAATCTAAAACGTTTCTTTTCCAGAACCTTGAACCATCAGTATGACTACACATTTGATTGGACAATGTTAAAGCAGAAGGCAGCCCAGCAAGCAGCCTCCTCCAGTGGGCAGGGCCAGCAAGCCCAAACCCCCACAGGCAAGCAAACTGACAAATCCAAGAGTAACATGAAAGGTTAGTAGCCAACAACCAAGGGACGTTGCAAGAAAAAAATAAATATTTATAGGGGCAAAAAAAACCTAAAACAATTTGGTTACTATTTAAGAGTGTTAGATCAAGGAGGTGGCTAAAATTAATTTGGCTTTTACAAAAAAAATAGAACCCAAAAAGACGTCCTTGGAAAATTTGACTACTAACTTTAAATCCAAATTTCCTTCCATGTATATTTACAGTAACTTCATCTTTCGGGATATTGGGTCATCTTAACAACTGCATCTTTCTCATGCATTAACTCCCTCTTCCAAATCCTGGGAAACCGTATTTTCGGTGGTGTGAATGTGGAATCTTCCCTTAGTTCCCATTCCTGGACCTAACACTTTAAGGATTATGAGGAACTCTGTCTTCCCCTCTTATCCAAGCCTTTACAGTTTTCTTAAGTCCTTCTGATTGTGACAAGATCTGTTCCATGGTTCAGGTCTCTAAAGCATCAGAAGGCTATGGGTGTGGTGGTATGGTTTGCATTTTCTTTTCTGCTCTGCAAAGTCGTGAAAATTGTGATTATTGACTTTTTAACTCTAAATATTTATCTCAATTGACCTAAAACATGTCTAGTATTGATTCAGGTTTTTTTCTTCCACAATTCCATTTTAACAATAAAATGAGGTAAAGAGTGCCTCCTGCTTCTCCTTACCTATGAATAAGTGAGACTATTTGAAATGTCATATATTCACAATTTTTCATTTCAAGCCATTTGGCATCTTTATTTCTGACCGATAATTGGTCTGCTTTGTTGAAATTGAGCTTTGCATACTGCAATGTGTTACATTTTTTTGGAATGCATTGATTAATTGTTTTGTTTTTTTTTCCCCCTGATTCAAGACCAAGTTGCCCACTGTCCCTCCTATAATACCCTTTTTGTCTTGGTTTGGTTGCTATCAAGCTGAGGATCGTATCTAGCCTGGAACACTTTATTAAACATGTTGCTGTCCACAAGTCTACCTCCCTGCCGATGGAGCAAAGTGAAAATATCTGCACAATGGGCCAGTGTGGAAGTCTTACAAGGGCTTGGGGATAATGCAAACCTTCTCGGCAGCTGAAGGGGCAAATGCCCAGCCACCACCAGGGATGCCAAGCAGCATTTAAATACATTGCAATGTGGAATGACACACTAAAAGCCTGGGGGTCTAGGGAACGACTCAGTTCTGTGGGCATAATCATTAAGCTTGACTGCTTTTGGAATTCATTGACTGCATTTTGATGACACATATGAAACCACTTAACGGTTCATGTGGAACACATTATTAATGAAAACTTTTATATTAGGACAGATTTACTTGGTACATTGAAAATGTTTTCTCTGTGAACACACTGCCTGATAGCATTTCCCAAGGAAGCCACCTGCTAAGTGTGTATGCTGCTTGGTACTTCTAGGATACTGAATTTTAACCTCTTTTAGATGTTGTTTGGTATTTAGTATAAAGACAGACTGGCTTCTAGGATGGTTTGTCTGCTGTGCATCTTGGTAGAGACGTCTGGATCACTAGAACTTTTTATGTAAACCCTTACGCTTGTGACTCACTCTTCTAATACCTGGTATGTTCATTCAAGTTAGTTGAGAGCTATAGCTAAAATGGAATTTATACATGACATCAACCCCACATTTATTAAGGAAATACTCTCATAGTAAGCTATTTACGGAAAGCATTTTGGGTTTATACTTAAAGAAGTATCTCTCCAAACCATGGTTATAGTTAAATTCAGTGTTAACTGAATGAGTGTGCTCGTTCAAAATACTTTCCTGGTTTTCTGGTAGCAGAATATTTCAAAAGGTTAAAATAACACCATGCTTTTGCACAAGTTACTTTAAAGAGAATACAATTTTTTATATTGTATTTGCTAGCACTATGACGAACACATAGAAAAGGTAGAAGCTAAAATTATCTACAAAGAATAGAACTTTAAGCTATCTGGTTATGCATTTTGTGTGTTCCAACAATAATTGTCAAAAGTATAGGTATCTTGGGCCGTGCTACTTTCCACATGGGTTGTGGACATAGTGTCTAGTAGTGGATAAGATGTGTGATTTGCAGGCAGATCTGGAAGTCCATCAGAAAGCTGGCCCAGCTCTGCAGATGTTGGTATGATAACAGGCTAACATTTGTTTTTAATTTATTAATTACTTGGACTGTGTACTAAGCGTATAAATTCCAAGGTTTGATGTTGAAAGGGGATCCAATGTTATATAATTTTAGGGTTCATCTACAGCTTGCCTTGTTCTGGTCCATTGTGCTGGAATAAACTATCTATGGATCTTCAATATTCTGTTTGCTCTATATTCTACTCCAGCACCAACATCTTATGTAACTCATCTCTCATTTTTCTTCTCACTGCCTACCTGTTTGCTGCTTCCTCCTTCATAGTCAGCGATTCAAACTAGTTTTCAATCCGATTTGCACAGTCATCCTTCCTAACTGTTTGCATTCCAATTCAAACCATTTCCATTACATGATTGACACAGACACACTGCTAGGCGTGACTTATGGTCACTTGACCGGCTCTCCCAAATTTTGTATGGACAAAGACTATCGGACAGGGCTTGACAAATTTACTTTAGATTTAGGAGCCAGAACAAATATCTAGGAGCCAGACAACAGCCCATTCACGCAAACACACACAGAGACGGGTCAGTCACATAAAAACAGTTACATACATAAAGAAAGACAGTCGCATACATACACACACACACACACACACACACACACACACACACACACACACACACACACACACACACAGTTATATAAATACATACACACATACAGAGTCACATCCATACACACACACACACACACACACACACACACACACACACACACACACACACAGCGATAGTCATATAATACAAAAACCAGCAGTTTTTTTTTTTGTTTTTTTTTTTAAAGGATGGTAATTCTATCACTTGGTCAGGCATGGACCGTCTTCACGCTGTTGGTGAGCGGTGGGATGTCACTTGACACTGCAGCACGGGGGGGCGGAGCAGGAAGAATGTGCAGTGCACACGTCGCCCCCTTGCACTGCAATCATTCTCTTTTAATAGCTAGTTGTATTTTCTTTTTTTTTATCATGGAGTGTGCACTGCACATACTTCCTGCTCCGCCCCCTCGAGCTGTAGTGTCGGGGACTACATGGGGAACCCTTGCGCTGCAATCATTTTCTTTTAATAGCTATTTGTATTGTGAGGGTCTATATGATCTTTCCCGGGCACCAGGTCTAATTTCCTAGTCGCCATGGTGACCTGGCGCCCAGGGTTTGTCGAGCCCTGCTATAGGATAATTTTTTATTTTTTTTAAATGGTATGTTATTAAAGTACTTTTTCAAAAACTGTCAAAGTTTGAGAAATGGCCTTTTCGTACAAAGTACGGAATTACAATAAATTATCACATTTCAAAGACATATTTTACAGATTAGCACTTAATCGCGCAAACATTTATCCGACCCTTGGATCTATCCCACTAATAAGTTTGTATACTTCCTAATTCACCTCCTACCCAGACAGGTTACAAATATCCTTTTAGTTCCTCAAAAAAAAAAAAACCTGCTTTTCAAACTGCCAGGAGCCTTTTTGTTTCTTGCTGCACCTATGCTCTGGGCTCAAATTCCCCAACAGGTAAGGTGGTTCAGCGCCAGATCACACTAGGGAACTGGTGAGTCTTTTTGCGGGGGGGGGGGGAGAAAACTTATTTAACTGGACATTCTGTTAAGTATAACATTTGGGATGTGGTTAGTGCTCCAATATGTAGTTTACATTCTTAGGAAAGGAAAACCTGCAGCCGTGCTAGAAACTTATTGGCTTGAACGTAGGTTTTAGTTCTGGCCTCACCTCTTGCCTTGACATATGGAACATGTACACTAGCTGTAGAGGAAAACCTGTATCCAGGTTACTATGTTTGTTGGTAATTGTGTCCATGGCTTCAGACAATGCTTCCATGCATTATTGATACAAAATAATGAATATATTTCTAACAGTGGAAAGATTGCTTCCTTAGTCTTTTGCTATGGACTCCTTCGATCTTGGTAATGGATAGAATAAAGAAGCCATTTCATTTTTTATTTGTTCTTTTAAAGGTTTATTTTTAGTGAAGGTCACACAGTGAATTAGGTATTCTTAGGATTATGTCAGTTGTAGAGGGATGTGGAAAGTAATTGGCAATTCTACACTGGTATATCTTTGTATGTATGCATGAGTGAGGCCTGTGCTAAACTTGTTTTACTTTACATACCTAATGCTTTTATCATTTTGGTTTTGCATGGAAAGTGCTCAAATATAAAAATGTTAAAGCCACATAACTAACACATTTTGTATTCTGACTTTTGCAGATATGAATAAAATAAGTAAATATTAATGGTCGTATTTTAAATTAAGTTTCTCATGGAAGTGGCAAAAGTTTAACCTCTAAGAGGATGGATACTCCAAATAAAATAACCACAATGAAAATTAAAATGAAATGGCGCTTATAATAATATACCAATGTGACATCCAGCAATCACGCTTCTCTAAATGGCATGTCCCATTGTGTTAAGATAACCTCATGGTTCTGCTGCCTATACTATAAAGCCCTAATCCTGTTCTAACTGGTGATGATGGCAGGGCCATCGCAGAATCCGTGCATGTCATGCATTTCAGCAATCCCTACAATAATCACTGCTGAGCTGCCAGTTTTAGACTTTGGCATAACCAGTGTCCTCAAAGCTTTTTTTTTGGTAACCTTTTGTAGATGTAACATTCATTATGCTATGTATTTTATAAATTTTATTTCCCTTTTTTTTTCCTTTTAAGTTTAGCTTAAGTCAACCTGTTTTGTAAAAGGTGAAGCTGTTCTCATTATTCAAGGATGAATCTATCTATTCTCCTTTTAGAAATGAGCATTGATTCTTTTGTTTTCCTCCTCCATAATATCTCATACAATACAGGAACATTTTGTGGCGAGACCACCAGTGTCCATACTGTTGCACATACTGCTCTTGCTCTTTACACTTTATTATCTCAATGCACAAGTTTGTATATTTTGTGTGGTTGCTGTGGTGTGGCATGTCGGCCTTCAGGATTTATTTGTCTTTAAATTCTGTGTCCTTGCTAGATATTGTGATTTGTTTAAGGACACTTTCATTGCTTTTGAATATGCCATTTCCAACCCATACATTTGTGTGCACCACACACACTATGATGCTTAATTGATATTAGACTATATGTGTAGATGAACCTGTCCAGTAACACAAATGATTGCATGTATTGTCCTATCAGAAACACTCGATAAACTTGCGTTTCACAAAGACTTTATGTAGCGTGAATGACCATTACCACAGTCATAAAGTAACTACACACTGGCAGTCTTAGATCACACACGCCTAAGGCTGGTTGAACCAGTAAAACAAGTATTCAGGATTCACATATTAGGAGAGTGGACATGGCCACAGTTATGAAATTTGACACCTGATGAGAAAAATGTAATTCAGTCCCTCATAGCACTAGTTTTTGAAGCAATATTGGTACATATATGGCTGGTAACCTTTTTATTATGCGTTGTCCAAGTCATGTAACCCAACTCCTCTGCCTGTTTATACATCTTGTAATAGGAGTGAGAAGCTGACGTTCTTTATTACACTATGTATTGTAGTAGCAGCATGCTCATGTGCTCTTCTTTAACGCTCCTAGATCTTCAAGTATGTTTATGGAATATAAACCATATGTTAACGTATTCAAGTATGTAACTAGGTTAGACACAAAATTATTGCATCTATGGATTTAATTTTCTGGTCATGTCTTCACAACTGGATTCCTATTTTTTCTTTGCCACAATTTATCTATCTTCTGGTAAATTTACATTTTCATAGTAAAAGATAAAACTTCTGAGTTGGACTAAGAGGGAATCTCCCCCCGCCCCCCCTTTTGACATTGTTGTCCTGAATTGTAAAGCATCATCTCCTACAATTCATTCAGTGTGGCACAACTGGTCCTTCCCCTTCCCGCTCCAATCTTGCTTTGGTCTTCATTTGTGACAAAGGGAAATTATTGCAGTATAGATGGTATAACCTTTACTTTTGTTTTGTTCCCTTTCCTCCTACAGGGTTTTGAAAAGTCAAGGAGAAGACATTGAAGATCCTGGCACGAGCTGGACCCGTCACTCCCCTAAAGCATAGAGATTTTAGTTCATACGTACACTTGCCAGTTGTCGTGGGAGACCATTTACTTGGTGTAAAACGGAACTTAATTTCAGTCTAAACTGGCTACCAGTGGCGTCCGCTGTGCCGACTTGTAGCCGCTGTTAATAATTGTGAATATCACGAAGATTAGTGAAACATGGTGTCCGGTTTTCTATTGCATTTTTTTGTTCTCCCCTCTCCCCCTGAAAGAGAGGTATGGGTGGTTCTAGTATATTTGGCATACGACAGAGTGGTGGAAGAAATTGTGCATATGCCAATTTACTTTTTTATTTTATTTTTTTTTGTTTCCTCTATGGTTAAACCTCTTGAACCTTACACTGCTTACAACTTCTCCTGAAGAAAAGGCATGATCTGGTTTCCTACAGACTGTTGTGATGACCTTGTATAAAAGAGAAAAAAAACTCCATTGCTTCCTCAATATTTTTTTTCTCTCTCTCACTTATCACATTGTCTTTTTTTTTTTTTTTTAAGTGTACACTTAAACATTCTTAACCATTTCATTGTCGGAGTCATTAAGAATATATATGCTGTGGGTGGTCCTTCAATGAATGGGTTAACATATGCTAATGTCTTCATGCTTTTTGCCACCTTGTATGGTTTATTATGGTGACCATATGGTTCCAGATTATTAGGAACTCCTGGCTTTGCAGCTCAAGTCGCCCGTAGAGTTGTATGAGACGTTTTGTGTACTATATCCCTAATAGTCTATGCCAAATCTTATAATCTGAAACCATCCAACCCCCTAATATAACCAAAGATTTAAATTTTAGTAAACCATACAGCTGATTCCTGTGTCGTTTTTTTAAAAAGAAAAGTTCAACTTTGACAGTGCAAATATAAGACACAATTTAGCAAATGCTAGTCTTTAGTAAATTAATTTTTTTTTGTTGTAAAAAAGAAAACTGCAACATATTTGTCACAAATCTAGTTAACATCTTAAACTAAAGCTTGTTTAAGTGGCTTAGGAAATGTAATCACTGTAAACCTGATTGGGGATAAACTTGTTTTTATTTTGAACATTTTTTTTATTTTTTTTTGTTTACAAGTTCATTAAAAACTAAAAAAAAATCTATCCAGTTTCTCGAAGAATAGCGTTTTCTTAGTCTCATTCTCTGATAACTTGAAAGCTGTTAATAAATGCTTATTGAAGGTTTTACAAATGACACCAAGTTATCGTCATTATACCATATTATAAATTCACATTAGATATCCGTGGGAAGCTGCGTAATGTGCTACATAGTCCAGGAAATGTAACTTTATAAAATGTTAGTGGTACCATTTTAATAAAGTGGCGTTTTTATGTGGTTAGCACTGCCTTTGCTTGCCCTTCCTGCCCTAAAAAGGAAAACCTAACCTCCTTCAAGCTGTGACCTTGTGGGTTTTTTTGTTTTGTTTTTTACATTTCTCATGAGCTCAAAACTGCAGAGATTAAAATGGCTCTTGTGTGGTTCCACATTCTGACAGATTTTTAAAAATAATTGAGATTGAGGGTATATATTTTCGTTTTTTAGAATTGGACACATGCGAGGATTTGGCAGGGCAGTGGTGTACAGTGTTGCACCACCTTCTAGTATGCAGCTTACTGCTCAGGTCTAGGAGTGTTTTTTTTTGTTTGCTTGTTTTCCCTCGGTTTTCTTGCTATCAAGGTATGACTCTGACATTGCAGTTGTGTGCTTTTTCAATGGAGCCTAATATGTGTTTTATAGGTGCATGCACCCATGTATCGCTAACCTAACAATGAGACAATACCTATCCAATACAATAATCAAGAGGTTTCCTGGACCATTTTATCTGGTTATGGATTTAATTTACTTTTCTCCGCCCTAAAACTAATAAACTGCAGGTAATTCCTCTGTATACGCAATATAAATGTTTTCATTTTTTTTTTTTTTTTGGCATGCCATTAACCCAGGAACACTTGCATTAAGAATGAAATGCATTTCTGAAGTCTTTAACCCCCTTTATTTTTTTTATTTTTTTTTTAATCACGTGGCTGAGAAGTCTGTTCAGATGCACCTCAGTCAGTGTCCACCATGTCTGTCTGTCTTTAGAAGTCTCCGCACATTACTCTGTAAGATATTATGCTAACTGCATTGCTAAGTTATGTCTCGTTTTAATGATCACATAGTCTCTAGTGGGTATAATTTTGTCTTCATGCAAATTGAACATAAGAAAAATCAATCCTTTCTACAGTGTTTCTCTGCATTTTTGTGTTGTGTACATTTTTCTTTTGTGAATCTACACAAATGGCCATGGTTCTTTTAAATCGCAGACACTCTAGAAAGATCAGTGAATTGTGTCTAACTGTACCAAGGCAAAGAATACAGTGATGTGTAGCCACTGGACAGATTCTTTTCACAGTAAATGTAGTAGATGTTTACATACATTTAGATATTTAAGTGGATCTGGACCCTAACCTGTTTCTGCTTACCCTAGATATATTATGTTGATATACTTGGACGAATACAAATATTCTTGATTTTCAATAAAACTTGACATTTAAAAAAAGAGGTTAAAGCGGAAATATTTTAGTACAATGTATTTTGTAGACTTTTGTTTAATTATTTTGCCATCTGCCATTTTTATACGTGTTCCCAACCTGCCGTTTGGAATAGAACAACCTGTCGGTGTGTAAACGGCAATTCTGGAATAATTAGAGAATGAACACAAGGATATAGTCTTAAATTAGAGGGGCAATGGTGTAAAAGTAATATCAAGAAGTTACTATATTGAGAGACTGGTACCTGGGATAGCCTTCTAACAAGTGGTAGAGGTTATTACATTGATGAAGTTTAAGAATGCATGGTATAGGCATAATGCTATGATAGGTATACAATAAAGGGAACAAGACATGACCAAATGTTGAAATAATTTGGTCAATATACCAAACAAATTCAGTAGGAAATTACTTAAAGGCACAGACTAGTCCCAAACTCACTGGTGCAAGTTGAAGACTACTGCTTGTATAGTGCACAGGCTTTTTTCCAGTGTGATTTAATGCAGGCATTCTGCATAAATCACATTTTTAAAGATTTGACTAAAGCCTTCTTTAATCATGTTTATACATCTTTAAATTATCCCCCTGGCTGAAAACATTGTCACCACTGGATCTTTCAATTGTGATCATCACTTTTTTCAGGTCAGTTTTTCAAGAGGTAATTCAATTTGTTTCCCCATTTGTTAGGCAAAGTAAGGCGTTCAGACTTGGCGATTAAAATCTATAGCTAAACAGCTCTGTATCTACAACATCGATTTATGCTTTTGTAAACCTAGTTGATTTGTAGTTATATCAGGTAGGGAAAGGCAATGTAAGCAACCTTGAATTGTGGGCAATATGCATGCAATGGTTTCCTCTGCCTAGGCAGGAATATTTCACATTTATCCTGGCATATTTAACTAGTAATTGCTTCTCATATTGAATGTGGCATGGTCTAAAACATGTATTGTTTTAATATTTCCATACAGAAAAGATATGCTTATACATTTAATGTGTACTATAAAGAAACACTACACAGCACCTATTAACATAGAAATAGGTGATAGTGATAACACCCACCACCCACAATTAAGGAAACTAATACATGAATCAGTAAAAACAAACCCCTCAGGTACACAAAAACACTAAATATGGGGCTAGTTTGCTGGACTTAATCTACATGTTTTCAATGAGTAATCTTGAGAAATTATGTCTTAATATACAAAAAGGCTGCTGGTGTAAATCACAGTGGGTCACCACTGGAGAGAGTACACATAATGAAGAGACAATTAGACCGTATTTAACCTTAGAAAAAAGGATCAAAACACAAAGGCTGTGTATATTTGTATATTAAAATGTTTTACACAAACATTACATATATACAAGGTCATACACATATACAAGCAAATGACTCCAGTAGAGGGTATGTAAGATGTTAATCTCAGCAAAGTGTGCAGCAATGAGACACTCCATATATCAGTATAGCAAAATATATCAGGGCAAATAAACAATGAGTTGCCACGGTTAAGAAATCCTCTAGGGATAGATATACATACAGATGATTTAAAAAAAAAAAAAAAAACAATATCAATGATTTACTTTGTTTTCTAGCTGCAGACAGTGTTCTGAGGCAAAAGTATGTAACCTGGCCAGGTATACACGGATAAGACGCCAAAAAGAGGGATGAATTTCGATTCTTCCTCAGCCCGAGATTCGGCGTCAGCACACTCAGTGCAGCTTGGAATGGAGTTTAAGTAACACTGCTTCTGGAAACTAGGGTTGCCACCTTTTCTTCAGAAGAATACCAGCCTTGCTACTGTCTCGATAGACTAAACATTGACCTGATGACAATTTTTTACCGGCCAGGTGGCAACCCTACCGGAAAAGAGAATACCTGAGAACCAGAAGTGCTGTGACGTCAAATGCTGGTCATGTGGCTACCATGGCAACGTATCAGGACCCGCATAGTGGGATCCCGATGCGGACATGGAGGATCACAAAACTTTGCGTGTGAGGCAGAGCAAGCTCTCAATGCCTCTGTCGGTTCAAGAGCCACCTTCTTTTCACCAAACATTAAATGAAGTTATTTAAAAAAAAAAGGGGGGGGGGGGAATAACTTCTGTGTATATTTGTATATTATTATTTACACAGCTATTGTGTGCTGATCCTTTTTATAAGGATATATACTGTCATCTCCATTATAAGCGCTATCCATCTAGATAATTAATTGAATTTGCACTGCTCACTATGCTGAGTTGGGTTGTAGTACAGTGTTTTTAAAGTTGTTGTGACCCTGAAATACAATGAACTAAACTTGACAATTAGCTGTTTTTACTATTCCAACTGAGAGCAGAGGTATGGGGTTTTGTTTTAAATTGATATTTTTGGTATACAGAGCAAATTAGATATCTCCTCTAAAAGCTTTGTGCAAGAATCAAAATGCCTGTTAGTAGCTGTAAGTACATTATTAGAACTTCTGTTAGAGACTCAAAATAGTACAAAATCATTGTACAGTCCAAATAGTGGATTACACATTTTCCTTTTCAACAAAATCATGACTTGTTTTAACTACATGCAGTAATTATTCATGATGTGACTGGGTTTTTCTACCATTGATAGGATTACATTTTACATCATTAAATAGGGGTGTGCTAATCTATTATCAGTCCCTCGAGTTAGTGAGTGCATGACAATGAAGCCATACATTTGCTTTTAACTTTCCAAAATGAATACATGTAATACTAATTTACATGTCTTAAAGAGACTGCATCACCTAAACATTGTTTTACTGTGAATGTAGAGCATTAAAAATGATTGAAAATTATACATTGTATTAGCAAAACTGCAAGCAAATGCCTAAATTATAAGAATCCAATTATGGGAGGTCCTATGAGATCTCCACCCTGATTAACTAATTGGATTGTGTCTGCTGCATATCCATCCTACATACTGCCAGGCTGCACTTTGCATGGTCTTTCTGCAGTATGCAGAACACATATTTGTCCCTGGAAACATGGCCGATGTTGGCAACTATAAAATATACATTTCAGAAGTGGTCAACAATCTAGACCATGGGTCGTCAACCTGGTCCCTACCGCCCACTAGTGGGCGTTTTGGGATTCCAGGTGGGCGGTAGGGACTTTGGAGGTTAAAACCTCGTTTTGAGCGAGTGGGCGCGCGCACTCGCGAGCGCAACACATCAGGATACCTACGTGCGCGAGAATGCGTGCGGTAGGATTTTCGGAAGCACACATCAATCAACCTCCAGGGACGGGCGGGAGCGAACGCACGCAAACACGTGGGAAGAGGAAGGGGAGGAGTGGAAACTGATAGCAGGGTCGGGCAGAAGCAGGCAGAAACGGAGCAGAGCAGTTGCAAAAGAAAAGTTATAGGTAGGAGAAAGAGAATTGTTGGCTAGTAATAATAAGTGGGCTTACTAGCTCAGCCTTACTTTTGTAGCTCAGGAAGGTAAAAGAAAGGAAATAAAAAGTTAAAGATAAAAAAAAAATAACAAAAAAAGGAAGAAAAATAGAGAAAAGGAGATTAAAAAAAAGGAGGAGAGTAAGCAGTGTTTAGTCTGGCTCATAAATTAAGTTTTGTTTTCTTATAAAATAAAAGAAAAAAATAAGTATGGGAAGGAGAAAATAAAAAAAAAGGAAAAAGAGATCCTTAATATAGTGATATACTATAAGGAAGGTAAAGAAGCAGGCAGGAAAAGGAATTTCTTTTGATGGTGACATTAATAAAAATTGGCACCTAATACAACATTGTTTTTGGTGTTGGTAATAAAAGGGAAAAGAGGAGGGAAAAAAGCACTGTGTGGAGTGCAGATCAAAACGTAAAAAAAAAATAAAGAAATAAAAAGATAAATGTACGTACATTTATTTTTTTTAAAACACCCTCCTTTCTAAAAAATATTCCGCGCTTGCGCGAAAACTGGTGGGCAGTAAGGAAATTTTTCCATCAAGAAAGATGCATTAGTGGGCGGTAGGTAGAAAAAGGTTGACTACCACTGATCTAGACCTATATATATAACGTGTTGACAGAATCTGGTAACCACTAGCCATATCTCTAATATAAGATTTTAAACATAATTGCTTTCAGAATGTGGACCATTTGTTGAACATGTTTTACGATAACTACATGAAGGTATGATAGAATGGAGATAGAATAGGGAACAATTATTTGTTGCCTCTGGGGACCTGATAGTTATACGAGATGTTGGATATACTGATCAATAACCATTTTACACTGTGGATATAGAGTGATCTATTGCCTGTATCCAGATCTATTGTTCCCTTTCAATGTTCTATTTACCCAAGTAGGACATGTGCCAGTTTCCTCATATATGCAGGATCACCTTGTGACATTGTTTATTTTTTTTTTTTTTTTTTAAATGATGTGAACCTAATGCTGCCAGAAAGCACAGTAGCAGGTGCTGCAGAAGATCTGCGCCTAGAAGATTACACTCCGTTACTGATAATAAACGTAAAAGAAAGATGCCATTGTTTATACAGCAGAATGGGTGTTTTGTCACAAAATGTAGAGCCAACTGTACGTTGGCAGCGCTCGACATCCTTGAATAACCTTGGCAAGAAGTCTGTCTGACATGACAAAGAGTTAATGTGTTGCTTTATTTAAAGTTTGTTTCTTCTGCATGTGTCTGAATTGTAAAAAACAAATAAGCGTTTGCAATCGAGACCTACTCCATGCATTCTCACAAACTAAATACGGTTTGTAATAATTTGATTATGAATTTGATTGGAATATATATTTATATATATATGTATATTTATATATTACAGATATACTAAAATGATATCTTAGATTCTGTAAAACATGATTATTGATGAAAAATACAATATGAAGATTTGTTTGTGTATGTATTACCACTTAACCTACTTACAGCAAAATTAGAGTTCAGGCCACAGGGTGGATAGGCCTTGGTTTCAGGGGGCCACATGTTCTAGAAGCCAAGTCATTCTGTGTTCTTTATGTTGAAGTAATATTTTCCATACAGTGGTAATGGGATAATTATTTAAAGTTAGGATGCAGATGACTGATATATTCCCTGCCTTGTGTGAACTGTAGTATGTTCAGTAATGAAGTCCATTTTCTAACATGCTGCCATTTTATGGCTGGTTAAAGACCGTGTACATCAGATTATTCAGCTTGCTTTCTTCCCTGCATATTCCAATTGTTGACACGGTTATAAAGCATTGTCTCCACACAGTTATAGGTTTTCCTCACTACTGTAATTGCACATTTGTGGTTTTGCTATAGAAACAGAACCAAGCAATGACACAGCCAGTTCCATGCTTTCTCATATACAAATGTTTGCTGGGAAAGTAAGGCCAACAGTTTCCTCCCTAGCACAAAATTGGAGTAATTTCAAGAAGGTAGTCTTTAGTTCTTGTCCTAGGGCTACAACCTTCCAGAGGTTACAAGGAATTAGTAAAGCTGAGGGCTATTGTATGTATCATTCACACCAGACCTTAAAGGGACAGTCCCCAAACTCACTTGGGTGCAAGATGAAGATTACTACTTGTATAGTGCACAGGCTTTTTTCCAGTGTGATTTGATGCAGGCATTCTACATAATGTCATGCTTAATATTTGACTCAAGCCCTCCCCAGTGGTTACTCTGCATGTGTCCTCCAGGAAACATAGTGATTTAGGTTGAAAAAAGTCCATCGGAAGTATTTCACTTCCGATGCTCTAGGGGGAGCCAATCGATGCCGGCACAAGAGATCTATGTGATCTGTGTGCAGGCATGTATGGTAAGTGCTCTGATGAGCACTTACCATACAGTCAAAGACAATATTAGCAAATATTGCCTTTGACAAGTATTGATCTGCCTCCCTCACCTTACTAGTTATAGTAAGGGAGAGAGACAGATCAGATAAAGTAAAAAAAATAAAATAAAATAATAAAAAAAAATTTAATAAAATTTTAAACACCAAGGGCTTTTATAAAAGCCATTTAACCCCTTCCCTGCCATTGATCGCTGTGTACGCAGTGATCATACACAGCAGCACATTTTTTGCTGTCTGTGCATTTTTTAGGGGTTCATTTTTTTTACTGTAATTCATTACAGTATAAAAAAAGCTCTTTTAAGAGAGATTAACCCCTTTCTTGCTGTAGATCACTGCCTAAGCAGCGATCTGACGCAAATGCAGCAATCTTGCTGCAGAAGCATTTTTAAAAAATGTTAAACTTTTTTATTACACCCGTCACGTGTTAATTATACCCGCTAGGGGACTACGTTTAACGTAAAAAAAAAAATTGTAGCTGTCTGACCGCATGTATAGCGATCAGTAACAGCTGTTAAGTGACAAAGGCGGGTTGGCGTTTGCTCAGATGAGCATCACCATTCGTCTGGTTAGATCAATATTTGTAAATATTTGATCTGACCCGTGTAGTTCTGCCTCCCTCTCACTTGAGTTTTAGTGAGGGAGGGAGACAGAGCTGTATAATGTAAGTTTTTAATTATAATATATTTAATAGAATTGAGACCCAAAGGCTATTATAAAAGCCGTTTCCAGTATTTAACCCCTTCCCTGCAATTGATCGCTGTGTACGCAGTGATCTTACACAGCAGCACATTTTTTGCTGTCTGTGCATTTTTTTTAGGGGTTATTTTTTTTTACTTTGATTTATTACAGTATATCAAAGGCTCTTTTAAGAGCTATTAACCCCTTCCTTGCCATATATCACTTCCTAAGCAGCACATATGGTCACTGCCTAAGCAGTGCATAGGGTCACTGCCTAAGCAGCGCATATGGAGCCATCTAGTCGCAGAAGGATTTTTTTTTGCTATCAGCATTTTTTTTGTCAGACTCGCTAGGGGTTAGTTATACCCACTAGGGGATTACGTGTATTCCTTTTGAAGCTGTCTGAACGCGTGTATAGCGATCAGTAACAGCCGATCAGTGGCAAAGGTGGTTTGGTGATTTCTCAGATGAGCATCACCATTCGTCTGGTTTGTAAATATTGTTCTGACCCATATGGATCTGCCTCCCTCTCCTCACTTGAGTTTTAGTGAGGGAAAGAGACAGATCTGTATAACATAATTTTTTAATTGTAATAAATTAAATAAAATGTTAAAAAATTGTGAGTCCCAAGGGCTTTTATAAAAGCCATACCCTTTGTATAGTGTAGTGTATTAACCCCTTCCCTGCCACTGATCACTGCACAGCAGAACATTTTTTATTGTCTGTGCATTTTTAGGGGTTAATTTTTTTGTACAGTACTACAAAGGCTCTTATAAGAGCTATTAACCCCTTCCTTGCTCTACATGTTCAAATTCCAAGTTTGAAAATCAAAAAGCGCACCTCTCAAATGTAGCCTTTCAACACCCAACAAAGCTGACAAAGCTATGCATGGGTGGTATCCTTGTGCTCGGGAGATGTTGCTGAACATATATTGTGGTATTGTTTGTCAGTGACACATACCGAAATATGTGAATTTGTGTCTAAAGTACAATGTATGTGGGAAAAAATACACAATAAAAAGACTACCACAAACTTTGAGAAAGGCTGGTGGTAGAATTGGTGCATGGAAAGTGTTAAAATAACACCATTTAAAATAGCCTAGGGTGTCTACTTTTACAAAATATATACTTTTTGGGGTAAAATACACTGTCCTACTTCAAAAAAAAGTCCCAAATGGAAGATGGGCTCAGGCTGGCTACACGTCAATATTCCAAGTTGAAAATGCGCACCTTCACAATGTGGCCCTTTTAGCCCCCAAACAACCCAACAAACCTATGCATGGGTGGTATCCCTGTACTCAGGAGATGTTGTTGAACACATATTGGGTTATTGTTTGGCAGTGACACATACCAAAATCTGTGAATTTATGTCTAAAATACAATATTTGTGAAAAAAAAACACACAAAAATTACTACCACAAACTTTGACAAAGGCTGGTGATAGAATTAGTGCATGGAAAGTGTAAAAATACCACCATTTGAGATAGCCTAGGGTGTCTACTTTTAAAAAATATATGGGTTGATGTGGTAAAATACACTGGCTGGTTTCAAATATGTCCCAAATGGGACATGGGTGCAGGCTGTCTGCATGTCAAAATTTCAAATTGGAAAACCAAAAACTTCACCTCCCAAATTTGGCCTTTTACCCCCCAAACAATCCAACAAACCTATGCATGGGGGGTATCCCTGTACTCAAGAGATGTTGCTGAACACTTATTGGGGTGTTATTTGGCAGTGACACATACCAAAATCTTTAAATTCATGTCTGAAGTACAAGGTTTGTGAAAAAAAAAACACAAAAAAATTACTACCACAAACTTTGACAAAGGCTGGTGGTAGAATTAGTTCATGGAAAGTGTTAAAATACCACCATTTAAGATAGCCTAGGGTGTCTACTTTAAAAAAATATATGGGTTGATGGGGTAAAATACACTGGCTGGTTTCAAATATGTCCCAAATGGGACATGGGTGCAGGCTGTCTGCATGTAAAAATTTCAAGTTGGAAAACCAAAAACTTCACCTCACAAATTTGGCATTTTAGCCCCCAAACAACCCAACAAACCTATGCATGGGTGGTATCCCTGTACTCAGGAGAAATAGTAGAATCTATTTAGCATGTTTTTTCGTTCGCTATTGTCGATGAGGAGAAGTTGTTTCAAATAAAAGTCAGGAAATTTGTGTATTTTTTTTTTTTTTTTACCATATTTTTTATTTTTTTTTAATAATATGATAAGATATGATCAAAAATATGGCATCCATAGAAAGCCCTTTTTGTCCCGATAAAAACAATATATAATATGTGTGGGTACAGCAAATGACGAAGAAGAAAATTACTGCTAAACACAAACAGCACAGAAATGTTAAAATAGCCATTGTCCAGAAAGGACAAAAATGTTTCAAAGGCTCTGTCCTTAAGGGGTTAAAGTATATGTTGCTTTATTATTTTTCCCATTATGCATAACTTTACATTTGTCTTTAATGAGCCTCATTTGCCACTTTATTGCCCAGTCCCCCACTCTGTTCAACTCTTCCTGTAAAGAAAAAACATCAAGATTAGTCTTTATTACCTTACCTAATTTAGTGTCATCAGCAAACACTGAGACATGGCTCTCAGCACAACGTGGGAGATCATTAATAAACAAATTAAAAAAAAGAGGGCCCAAAACAGACCCCTGAGGTACTCCGCTCAATACCCTGGTCCAATTTGAGGATTTTCCATTAACAACCGTCTGAGTTCTATCTTAAAGCCAATTTTCAATCCAAATACATACATTTGCCCCCAAACCTATTTCTATCAATTTGTAGAGTAACCTTTTGTGTGAAACTGTATCGACTGTTTCCGCAAAATCCAAATAGATCACATCAACTGCCACACCTAGATCTATATTTTTTACTGACTTCTTCATAGAATGTTATTAAGTTTGTTTGTCTGTCTTTCACAAAACCATGTTGACTTTGACCAATTATATTCTGATTCAAGATGTATTCTAGAGTGTATACCTTTTAGCAATCCTTAAAATAATTTCCCCACTACAGATGTCAAGTTTACTTGCCTATAATTACCCGGCAGTGATTTTGATCCATTTTTAAATATTGGAATGACATCCGCCTTTCGCCAGTCTTTTGGCACTATACCTGAGCTGAAATAATCCCTAAAGATCATACATAGGGGTGTGGCCAGAATTTTCCTTAACTCACTAAGATGTATACCATCTGGCCCTGGGGCCTTGTCTATCTTAACAGAGTTTAATTGCTTAAGAACTTTTTCCTGTGTCAGCCAATCCCATGTTTGTGGTGACTGTTCCGTAACTTCCGGTAGCGGGGGCTCATCCATCTGTAGTATAAACAGAATTTAAAAAGTATTTAAAATGTCTGCTTTCTCTCTGTCCTCACTTACCAAATTTCCAATTTATATACTGTATAAAAAAATTTGGGGTTAATTTTACTCTCCTTAGCAATCCTTTTCACGTTTTCCAATTAAGTCATTTTAATTGCCTTTTTGCAGGCTTTGTTGAGATCTTTGTAGTCTATAAATGATAATGCTGATCCCTTGCTTTTATAATGTTTGAATGCCATTTTCTTGTTTTTTATTTCCTGTTTCATATTACCCGTAAGCCACATTGGTTTTGATTTATGTCTTTTGCATTTGTTTCCCAAAGGTATATAATGGGATGCGTAATTTTGTAATGTGTGCTTAAAGGAATTCCACTTGTCTTCTGTGTTTAGTCCAGAAAACAATCCTTCCCAGTCTAAATGTTCAATCGATGCCCTTAGTTCATCAAAGTTGGACCTTCTAAAATTTAGTGTTTCGGTGGCGAAGTTACCAATTTGCTTTTTTGCATTAATCTCAAATGAAGCCATGTTATGGTCACTATTCCCCAAGTGTTCTCTTAATTAGATGTCTGAGATAAGCTCCTTATTGTTTGTTATTACCAAATCCAGACAGGCATCCATTCTAGTTGGGGTATCTACTAACTGTGCCATACATTTGTTATTAAGCAGGTTCAGAAACTTGCTGCCCTTAGCAGAACTAGTTGTGCCATAATTTCAATCAGAGGCGTCACTAGGGTTGGTGTCACCCGGTGCGGAAACTCATGGGGTCACCCCCCTGGATTTCCTCCAATACAATGCCAAACAGATTCCTTTGTAATGCAAGTTAGATGGCCTATTAACTATGCCAGACACAGGAGCCCCATAAAATATGCCACACCAGAGCCCCACTATTTATGCCTCACCTCTGCCCAATTAATTATGCCACACATACACAGGTGCCCCATAATTGTGCCACACACACACAGGTGCCCCATAATTATGCCACACAAGAGTCCCTTAATTATGCCATACATGGGGCCCAATAAATATGCCACACACAAGTGCCCCATAATTATGGCACACATGGGACTGCTATTAATTATGCAACACACAGGAGTCCCACGAGGTGACAATTGTACAATTCTAAAACAATACATCAAAAAATCTATACATACAGACATCTCTCTCTCTCTACAACAGCCAATTTGCCCAATTATATGCCAGTATCATTTTGTCATTAATAAGCCACAGCCATTTGTCCATTGATATGCCAGTATTATTGTGCCATTCAGATACTAATACAGTTGTGACATTAAGATGCCAGTATTATTGTGCCATTCAAATACCAGTAATATTGTGCGATTCAAATACCAGGAATATTGCCCCTGATTCCAATCTATATCTGGGTAATTAAAATCTCCCATGATTAAAACTTCATTCAGTTTTGAAGCCTTTTCAATTTGTAATAAAAGCTGAACTTCAATGCTAATATTTGGTGGCTTGTAGCATACAGCTACAAGTAATGTGCAACTCTTTTTAGCGTCTAAGCTAATCTCCACCCACAGTGTCTCCACATCAGTTCCAGTTACATCATGCACACCTTCTTTAATACTGGGCTTTAATTTAGGATTTACATATAGACACATCGCTCCCCCTTTTCTATTTACTCTGTCCTTTCTAAAAAGTGAGTAGCCTTGTAAATTAACTGACCAGTCATGGGTCTCATCCCACCACGTTTCTGTGATTCCAATTAAATCATATTGTTCAACACTTACCAGTATCTCCAGCTCATCCATTTTGTTTGTCAAGCTTCTTGCATTTGCTAAAAGACATTTAAGATTACTACCAATTTTCTGTTTAGTTGACAAACACTTAATGCCCGCAGGTTTAATTGTATGTACCTCCCTATGATCTATGTTAACCCCACCTCTGGTTTCCTCCTCCTTTCACATAGCTAGACCCACCTTCCAATCTACGCTAGCTACCATTGCTTCATTTTGATCTTGACCCTAGTTTAAAAGCTCATCTAACCCTCTAGCCATCCTAATACTGCAGCACATCCGCAGCAGTCTGTAGCTGGCTGCAAAGTCTGCCCAGTACTCCAAGAACCCAAACCCCTCTTGCTTGCACCACCTTTGCAACCACGCATAAAACTTCCTAAGCTCCCGCTGTCTCCCTGACGTAGCGCGTGGCACTGGTAATATTTCAGAGACTATTACCTTGGAGGTCCTTTCCTTCAGCTTATTTCCTAGTTCCCTAAAATCATTTTTAAGGACCCCTCACCTACCATTAATTTTGTCATTAGTACCAATGTGTACTAAGACTGCTGGATCATGCTCAGCCCCTCCCAACAATCTGCCTACCCAGTCAGCAACATGCCGAACCCGAGCACCCGGGAGACAACCTACAGTTCGGCATTCGGGGTCCTGGCGACAGATTACCCTATCTACCTTCCTAATAATAGAATCCCCTACCACCACTACCTGTCTAGCCTTCCTAGTGTCCTGGCTTCCAACTGTGCTGGAGAGGCTACACACCTGGCTGCCAGGAGGGTCCGCCTGCCCCAGAAATGCCTCTTCTGAGCTAATCCCCCCAGCATCCTCATACAAGCCGGTAAACATAATTGGGGTGAACTAGCTCAGAACAAGCCTCACTAGCTCTCCGACCCCTACTTTCCCTTACACAGCTAACCCAGCTCTCTGCCCTAGCAACCTCTTCTCCTCCATCATCATCCTCCTTTACACTGGCCCCAGCCAATGCTTGCTCCGTGAGCAGTAAACTCCGCTCCATGTTGCTTATGCCCCTCAGTGTTGCCAGTTGCCTCTTTAGATCTAGTATTATATTCTCCAAAGCTGCAACCTGCTCACATCTGCAGCAGCGGTATGGACCCTGGGGAACATGCTCCAAGACAGCATACATGCTGCAAGACATGCACTTAGTGGCATTATCCAACATGCTTTCTATTGTAAAACACACAATATAAATAGAATAAGCAAGGATTTATACTTTACCCTCCTTATTTCCTTTAAACTCCTTATTTACTTCTAACTCCAACACTTAAGAAGCTTGATCACTTTAGAAGCTGCTCACCTGAATTCGCCTGGCTCAGTATTCGCCTGCTTTTTCAGGTGTGGCAGCACTGATTATATAGACACGGAAGATCACTTTTTGGTTCATTTAGTCACTTCCCGTGCTGCTAGAAAACAATACATTGTGTGGACTGTGATAAACTTGTTCTTGTACCCAGTAGGATCTCTTAACAGGAAATGCTAATAATTTGAATGAAAATATTCTCATTTAGGCAAGCCCATGAATCTCTCTGGGAGATACTGTAAATGCTCTCAATAAATGCTTGGGGTTTGTCTGTTTTAAGCACCAGAAAAGGAAACCCCAGGGGGAATTCTGCAAACGGTAAATATATCAATTATATAAATTAATTCATGCTTATTTATTTCTAAAAATGTTAGCCTTAGTCTGCATGACTTAACCTCAATATTGTCTTTCTCATTCTAGAATGGCCTGTTAAGGTCTAGTTGTAATGTGTGTTTTGGAATAATGTGAAAAAAGACAAATCTCTGTATTGGTGCAGGGCCGCTTTAACCAATGGGCAAACTGGGCACTTGACCAGGGCCCAATGGTTAAAGGGGCCCCCGCAGGCGACGGGTGTCACCCGTGGTGCCGGCATCCCCCATGCAGGAGGGAAGACTGCATGGAGGAAAAGACCCGGGACACGGAGCAGCCAGAAGGTGAGTACTGGGAAAGTTGGGAGGAGGGTGGCATATTGGCCGTGTCTTATTAATGGCAGCAAAATACTGGTATATTATTGGGCAAATTGCCTGCCACATATTAAATGGCAAAAGAATACTAGCATATTCTTGGGCAAATTGGCTGGGGCATATTAAATGGCAAAAGAATACTGGTATATTCTTGGGCAAGTTGGCTGGGGCATATTAAATGGCAAAATACTACTGGTATATTCTTGGGCAAGTTGGCTGTGGCTTATTAATGCCTAAAATAAAAATAATACTGGCATATTAATGGCAAAATAATACTGGCATATTAATGGCAAAATAACAATGGCATATTAATGGGCAAGCTGTGGCATATTTAATGGACAAATGGTGGCATATTTTAATAAGCAAACTGGCTGTTGCATATGTAAATGACAAAGGGACTGTGGCATGTTAATTGGTACCTGACAGTGGCTTTTTTTAATTGGCAAAGTGATGCTGTGACATGTTCTGTGGGGCAAAATAACATGTATTATGGGGAAAAGTGACTGTGGCTTCTTCTGCATGGGGCAATTCTGGTGGACAAATTGACTCTGTGGTATGTTCTGTGGGGCAAATTGACACTGTGGCATGCCAAGTTGTGTGGGTGCAATATGAGTGCAAGCCAAGTGCAATGTGGGTGCAGAAAAAGGGAATAAAAACAAGAAATGCAATTTTTCGATAACATTTTTATTACATATACATAGTTGAATGTGATATGAAAATAGTTGCATATAATATTAAAAAGTTTACATACAGATTTTTACAATGCGACTTAAGAAAAATTGGGTCAAGGGGGGCCCACTGCTAAAGACTTTGCCCAGGGCCCACTAGGGTCTTAAAGCGGCCCTGTATGGGTGGTAATATGATGATGTTGCCCTGTGTTTTATGGCTGGCTGCTTGTACCTGTGACATATTTCAAGATCATTCAGATTGAAAAGGACTAGACTTGACTGTCTACCCAATAAAGAGAGAATTGTAGGGAATTGAGATGGGAATTTCAAACTTAAGACCAAAGTACCTGAGTTAGAAAAAATCTCCCATTTTGCTGCATTGGAGAATATTTCCAACTCTTCTACGTTTGGCCTAAAGATTGAAATTCCCATCTCAATTTCCATGCAACTACTTTATTAATTAGGCCCTTTGGAGTTTGAATAGATTTCTGCAGTTTTCAAGACCGAATTACCTTCTGCACTTGTATTTCTCACAATCACATCCGTAAATTCATGTTTTGAAAAACATAGACATCAACCTGAACAATTAATAACCAAGTTTGAGGAGACTCCTCCGTGACTCATTACTGAATTCTTTGCTCAGAGATGCGATGGTGGTTATTTGGAAAGCATAGGTTATGGATTTTGTCATGAATCAGAGCAGGGTGCTGACTGAGTGAATATCAGATGTGGGCCAACTCAGGACAACAATAGTTAGGATCTTAATCTGGAATGACCCAATATAAAAATAGCAAGCTCTGCAAAAACAGAAGCCAGAATGTCAGTCACAGCTAAACTCTATGGTAGTCAGGCCATGACAGAAGTTCTGAGGTCACTATCCAAGGTCATATTCTACAAATTGTAAACACACATAAGTCACAAGAGAGACCTAGGCAAAAGAACCATGTTTAGTTGGGGTAGTGGCTTCTAAAATTAGCATTGTTTTTTTTTTAGTGTTCGCTTTTGCAAAGCTTAAAACTCTTTACCCCTCACCCATGTAAACCCGACATGTCCCTTTATAGATATACGTTTGGTTTACAACTCCGTTCTCTCTCTCCCCCTGTACAGGCAGAGCTAATTTGGTTGCAGGTCCACTCAATCCCAGTGTCTGCAGAGAGAGACCAGTATCTTCACAAATAATCATTAGAGGGGACAGAGTTATATAGAACTGAAGGCAGCACTTTATGTTGGCCTAGGCTGACAAGGCCCTGGCCTAGAGCTGCTCTCTTCAGGAGGGTGGCAAAAAAAAAACCTGCCCCACAATTAGCCACCCATTCCCCTACTCCCTACACATTTTGTGCCGATTGCCTGTCGTAGCATTTTTTTTAAATTGTCCGTGAGATTGGGAGCAGGGCCGCTGTTCTGACAAAAAAACTGGAGCAAATTCTACTGCACAGGCGCAGGGAGACAGACTTCATGATGAGGTGTGGTAAATAAATGTTTTTATTCCATATAAAATTAGTGCAGCTATAGACCAAAAAGTCACCTAATGCCTTTTATGCTCCTTTTGCACTTAATCATAGGCAAGTCTATGTGCATATGATTAAGTGCAAATTAGCACGAAACGCATAAGGCGACTTTTGGGAGGATTTTTTGGTCTGTAGCAGCACTAATTTTAAATGGAATAAAAACATTGTTTTATCACACCTCATTGTGAAGTCTGTCGCCCTGCCTTTTTCTCCGCGTTGATGCCCATTTAGGTCATCTTTTTTAAGCGGGTATAGTAACGGGCAGAAAGTATGATTTTACCTCTCTCATTAGTTAGCGCAAGGCATCACATCACAAATACCCATTAATTTACCGCTAACAGCAGTTTGGGATTTAACGGGAGCCATTGCATCTAGGCCAAAACATTTTTTTAAATGTCACTGTGGTGTCTCCAGTTTATGACAACATTGAAGTTTGATATGCAAATTATACATTAAATTGTTTGCTTAATGGCTTGCTTGCAATTCTGCTAAACACAAGGTTTAGATCATTTTTTATTCTCCATAAATGTAGGGTTCCTTTAAAGAGACTCTCTGTCAATCTGAACATTGCTTATACATGGACTATAGAGAATAAAGAAAATATGAAAAATAACCTATACATAGTGTTAGCAGAATTGCATGCAACTGCATACAATAAAAGTATGTTTATATAGTGTCTGTGGTGTCTATGGCTTATGACATCACCTTTGGCTTTATATGCAAATGAACTAATTTTCAATGAGAAATGTGCAATTTGCAAGCCACAAGGTGATGTCATAACCATGGGACTCCACAAACACATTTAAAACAAAGTTCTCTTTGAATTGCATGGAAATGCCTAAAATGAGTCCCATTAAGCTGTTAAAAATTGCAAATCATAACTGTGCACAGCTTTACATAATGTATCATATGCAACACAAACATCAGCAGTAGCTTTGATGACTGAGTGTTACATGTGAAACCTTCCACGGAACTTATTTACAGAAGAATTGCTATATTGTCTGCATACAGTACAGAGTTGCGTAGATAATCCTCTTCGCTTAAGGCAAATAAATGAAGAAAGATAAATATAGAAATTATGTAACAAAAGTAATTCAACACAGAGAGAAACTTTTAGCATCTTTTCTCAAAAGCGTTTTGATTTATTTGTTCAGCTTCTCCAATGTACCTCAGATTCTATTGAGCCTCACGAGCAGGGGATTTTGAATACACTCTTATGGAAGCAGATATTTTCATGTTTAATAACATCTGATTTTGTACCATTTCTCTCTCTAGATCTTTTTTTTTTTTTTGCTGTTTTGCTTTAATTTAATAAATATATAATCTTTACAATTTCCTTCCAAGCTGCTTAGACTGCATGAAAAGATTTCCCATCAGGCCATCGGTTGACGCAAGGCTCAATTAGTGAGAGAAATGGAGTCTACATTTTACATGTGTGAGTTCTGTACAATTAGAGGATTCTAACTGCAGGGAGAGATCCTCTGCTTCATTACATGTTCTAACTCAAAGTACAGCCAATAAAGGCACATGTTATAGGAACTTGAAGTGACCTTAAAGAGAAATGGACAGAACATTCTAGAGGCTCTAGACCCATTACAATAACTGGGAAATGCTGTCACCGGAAATTACGATGGAAAGCCAGCAGTAGCGCCCTATAAAAAGAGAGAAGTCAGATTACCCCTAAATATCTTGTTTGTGTGGATGGGGACCCCTGTGACAGCAAAGGCCCTGTGCATAATACATTAAATAAAGAAAATACATGTTTTTGTTCTCTTGGGTACTAAAGAGGATTTTTATCACCTGCAATCATACTAACAAGTTTTCCCGCCAAGATATTAAGAACACAAAAATAGCCTGATAGTTCCCTAAACTGCATGCCAGGTTGAAAGACCATTTCCACCTGTTATGACAAAGATGCATGGCAAACTAAGGGCGTACTGGATAAATAATGATGCTCTAACCAATTGTAAACATCCTATTTGTATATGAGCCTGTGGGCTTATGCTGTCTTAACCCCTTAGTGACATGACTTTTTTGGCTTGTCCGACGCTTGGTGACATGGGCTGTTTTAACATTTCTGAGGTGTTTGTGTTTTGCTGTAATTTATTTCTGTCTCATTTAGTGTACCCGCACAAACTATATATCGTTTTTATCGTTATAAGAAGGGCTTTCTTTTGATACCATTATTTTGATAATAGCATATAATTTGATGTAAAAAAAATAATAAAATATGGCAAAAAAAATGGAAAAAATTATTTTTTTATGACTTTTATTTGAAAAATCGTATACTCATGTACAAGAGACAACAAAAAAACACTGCTAAAAAGTTTCTAATATATGTCCTGAGTTCAGAAATAGCCCATGTTTTTATGTTTTTGTGCTTTTTTATTCATGTTACAGGGCCAGAACTATAAGTGGTGCAAAGCTATTTTAAAATCCTTTCTTTCAAAATTAGCGATAGTGACATTGTAACACTGATTTCTGTACTAAATCCATGAATGACCCCCAACATGTACATATTTTTGAAAACTAGACAACTCAGGGCATTTAACTTGGGGTATTTTGACACATTTCATGTAGCCATTTTACCACCAATCTATGCCAAAGTTTGCAGAAAAAAATCTTTTTTTTTAATTTTTCACATATATTGCAATTTAGGTAAACATTACCTTAAAATGTGAAGGGGTATTTCCAAATAACACCTCAATATGTGTTCAGCAACATCTCCTGAGTACAGGGATACCACCCATGTATAGGTTGGTTAGGTTAATTGGGGGTTAAAAGGCCACATTTGAGAGGTGCACTTTTTGGTTTTCCAACTTGGAATTCTGACGTGCAGAAAACCTGCGCCCATGTCCCATTTGGGACATTTTTGAAGCCAAAAAGTGTATTCTACCCCACAAAACCATATATTTTTGAAAACTAGACACCCTAGGGTATTTCAAATGGTAGTATTTTAACACTGTTCATGCACTAATTCTACCACCAGCCTATGTCAATGTTATGGATAGTAATTTGTTTTTCACATACATAGTACTTTGGGCATGAATTCACAGATCCTATTATGTGTCAGTGCCAAATAACACCTTAATATGTGTTCAGCAACATCTCCTGAGTACAGGGATACCACCCATGTGTAGGTTAGTTAGATTATTTGGGGGCTAAAAGGCCACGTTTAGGGGGGGTGCATTTCCAACTTGGAATTTTGACATGTAGTCAGCCTGCGCCCATGTTCCATTTGGGACACTTTTGAAGCCTGTCAAAGTATTTTACCCCATAAAACCATATATTTTGGAAAACTAGACATCCTAGGGTATTTAAAATTGTGGTATTTTAACACTTTCGAAGTGCTAATTCTACCACCAACCTATGTCAAAGGGTTGGGATGTCATTTTTTCCCCACACACATTGTAGTTCAGGCAGGAATTTTCAGATTCTGGTATTTGCCACTGCCAACCAACACCTCAATATGTGTTCAGCAACATCTCCTGAGTACAGGGATACCCCCCATGCATAGGTTTGTTGGTTTGTATTGGGTCTAAAATTCCACATTTAGGGGGTGCGCAATTCCAACCTGGAATTTTGACATGTAGTCAGCCTGCGCCCATGTTCCATTTGGAACATTTTTGAAGCCGTCCAATGAATTTTACCCCATCAAACCATATATTTTTGGAAAATAGACATCCTAAGGTATTTCAAATGGTGGTATTTTAATACTGTATAGGTACTAATTCTACCACCAGCCTTTGTAAAAGTTTGTGGTAGTAGTTTTTTGGGAGTTTTTTTTCCACATGCATTGTACTTCAGGCATGAATTCACAGATTCTGGTATATGTCACTGCCAAACAACAACCCAATATGTGTTCAGCAACATCTCCCGAGTACAGGGATAGCAC
Organism: Pelodytes ibericus; assembly: GCA_036172795.1. Classification (NCBI taxonomy): domain Eukaryota; kingdom Metazoa; phylum Chordata; class Amphibia; order Anura; family Pelodytidae; genus Pelodytes; species Pelodytes ibericus. The sequence goes on along the minus strand of CM069858.1, from coordinate 92,880,159 downwards.
CCATGCATAGGTTTGTTGGTTTGTTTTTGGCTAGAAGGCAACATTTGTGAGATGCGCATCTCAAAATTCCAACTTGGAATTTTGACATGTAGTCAACCTGCGTCCGTGTCCTTTATGGGATATATCTTTGAAGCCAGCCAATGTAATTTACCCCCACCAAACCATATATTTTTTTATCGGTAGACCCCCATCACTACTTGTGGCAAGGGCTCAGCAGCCACCGATACATCGCTAGATGATGTATCAGAAAGCTGAATAGGGTCAAAATCGAACCCTGAGTCCGCGGCCTCAGAATGAGTGCGTAAGCAGTGATCTCGAGCAAAGAAGGGGTTAATAGCTCTTAGAAGAGCCTATCTAGTACTGTAATACATTACAGTACAAAGAAATTAATCCATAAAACAGTGCAGACAGCAAAACATACTGTTGCTGTGCAAGATTACTGCTTACACAGTGATGAATGGCAGGGAAGGGGTTAATACACAGTGAAAGACTTTCATAAAACCTGCCAATTTTATAAAATGTTATTTTATATCACTAATACTGATCTGTCTCTTTCCGTCACAAAAATGTAAGTGAGGAGAGGGAGGCAGATCAATATTTGTGAATATTGACCCGATTAATTTTGATCTGACCAGGGCGAATGGTGAGCTTAATTGAGAAATCACCAAACCGCCTTTGCCACTAATTCGCTGTTACTGATCGCTATGCGCTCAGGCAGCTTAAAAAAAAAAATCTCAAATATTTTTACTTTACATGTAATCCCCTAGCGGGTATGTGTAAAAAAAATAAATAAAATAAAAATATGCAGACAGATAAAAATTGCTTTGGCGTCAATATCATTGCGTAAGCAGTGATCGAAGGCAAATAAGGGGTTAATAACTCTTAGAAGAGCCTTTTTAGTACTGTAATAAATTACAGTACAAAAAAAATTAACCCCTGAAAAATCCACAAACAGCAAAAATAAATGCGCTGATGTGCACGATCACTGCTTATGCAAGATCAGTGGCAGGGAAGGGGTTAAACGCAGGGAATTGCTTTAATAAAAATTTTTTTATTGTTTTATTATTTGTGTGTTGTGTATTTATTGTTTTTTTTTACTTTTACTTACTTTTAGAACTTTGATCTGTCTCTCTCCCTCACTAAAAAAAATGTCACGAGAGGGAGGCAGATCATAACTGGTCAGATCAATATGGGGTTAATATTGATCTGACCAGTCAGTGGGGATGTTCAGGAGAGCATCCCCACTGCCTGTCAGTGTGCCTGGCAGTCACTGATTGCCTCTGTGAAGAGGCAATCGTGTGACAGCCATAGAGCACAGGAAGCAGGTACTTCCTGCCTCCTGTGCTCTTGCCCTTAGAAGGGCAGCGCCATCTTGGTCACTCAGTGACCAAGATCGTGCATTTTTTTTTTGTGTTTCTGATTGCCTCGACTTGCGAGGCAATCAGAAACACTTTCTGAGCATAGGAAGCGAAAGATTCGCTTCCTATGCTCATTTTTGAAATGCCCGCGTTTTAAAGGCGCTGTGCCTTTAAAACCGGCATTTCGATCGCTCTCCGGAGCGATCGAAATGCCGACGGGCATTTTTTTTAGCATTGTACGATGCTTCCACACGGAAGCATCATTACAATACCATTAGAGCACTGAAAGCGGAAAAACTCCGCTTTCAGTGCTCGTTTTGACACAGGACGGACTAGGTCCGTCCTGTGTCACTAACGCCTCGGCACACAGGACGGACCTAGTCCGTCCTGTGTCGCCAAGGGGTTAAAGGAACTGTATCACCAAAACATTATTATTTACCGTGAATGTAGAGAATACACATATCTATACATTGTGTTAGCAGAATTGCAAGCAAATGCCTAAATTAGGAGTAAAACGTGTTTTAAATGTGCTTGTGGAGTCTCCTGCTTATGATATGTCCTGTGGCTTGTATACTGTAAAAATGTATTTCATAACTGTGCAACTGGTACTATTACTGTGCATTACAATAAAAAGATTGGGTTTACTTAGATGAAGCGAGACATGTATTTTAGGGTCTAGGACACTTGTTCGCCGCATCTTCATCGCTGACAGTTCAGTGCGGCAGTTAGAACGCTGAACTGTCAGCAATGAAGAATAACGCGGCCGTGGCTATGTAAGAGCAGACAGTTCAGCGCTGAACTGTCAGCTCTTACAAATGTAAAAGTAAAACGAAAATAACCCCCCCCCCTAATAAATGATTCCCAAACCCCAATACTAAAAATAACCCCAATACTAAAATTAACCCCTGAACCCTAATACTAACCCCCTAAACCCTAATACTAACCCTCTAAACCCTAATACTAACCCCCGACCCTTAATACTAACCCCCTAAACCCTAATGCTAAAATTAACCCCGAACCCTAATACTAAAATTAACCCCCTAAACCCTAATTCTAAACCCCTAAACCCTAATTCTAACCACCCTTAAATAATTCTAAACCCCTAAACCCTAATTTTAACCACCCTCAAACTAAAATAGGTAAAATACTTACCTTTAGCGAAGAAATGTCCCGCGATGAAATCTCCAGCGACGATCTGTGTTGTGCTGCAGAGTTGGCGGTGAAGCGGCTGCACGGAAGCAGCCGCGATGAAGAGTCCCATCCCCTGTATTTTAAACCTTGATTCCTCATGGAGTCTGGTATGCAAGTTTCTCAGTAACCCTTCATCCATTCCCTCAGGCACAGGTTCTTACTCTTCAAAAGAATAATGTATATCTCCCAAACGATTTGTGGACAATGTATGTATTGTAAAGCTGCTTGAGAGGGTCATTTTATGCCTTGAAATTTCTAAAGTAATTTTATTGCTCTAACTATGCATTATCCATGTCCAGCTGAGCTCTTCTAGCAGCAGATCACCAAGTTTGTCCCTGCACAATGTATAGTTGGGTCAGTGAGATATATTGTTAGTCCCACTTCGTCACCTTTTTGTGGATATATAAAGAAGAGACCCTTAGTACTCTGGGCGCTTCAACATTTATACAGGTTAGGGTTGCCACCCAACAAACAAAAATGTTTGTAACACATGTTAATTCTATCCAATAGCAAGATCGGTATTTTTTTGGAGGAAAAGGTGGCAACCTTAATAGAGGTATGTCAATCTCATTATTAAGATCATTTCAAAAATTAAATTCTACAAACACTTGTAAACAATTACCACAGTTTGATAGCCTATGGCTATTGAAAGAAAGCCGAGGCAGATCTCCAATACCATTAATGAACTGCATGTGCTTAACATATTTTGCTATTGATAGTGAGGTTCTTAGAATTTACTTAAATGACAACTGTCATCAAAAAAATAGTTGTTTAATTGAAAGATTAGATCAAGTGTTGGCAGTTGAAATAGAAATGTGTTAATTAAGAATAGAAAAAGTGCCATACTGGGCTCTCTTTCCTTTTATACTACTTTTTAGGAAGCAGCCATATTGTTTAGAATCTTGGGTCAGATGAAGAAAGATCACCCAAGATGTCTGCTACCCGAGAGAGCTATAAAAGGAAAAGGGATCAGTATGGTGCTTTATTTCTCTTTTAAATGCCTACACTTGACTCAAACTTTCAATTAAACAGAACTTCATAGTTTGCTGACAGTTGTGCTTTAAATAAAGTGCTGCCTTTCACTTCACATTGGAGGTTATGTATAATCCTGATTGCTTTACTCAGGTTTTTGCTTTTGCGCCTGTGTGATACATAAAAACTGTCAGAATGGGTTTATACATAAGGGAAAAAAGGAGCGGGACTGTGACTTTTTAGTCTCACTTTGCTCAATTACGGAGCAATTGCACTACATTTCTGGAGGAAAAACATTTAGATATAACTCCCATTGTGTCTGAACCACAAAATACTATTAATGGATGTAGCAAATAGTTTTTTTTTTTTGTAAACACAATATTTGAAGGTAAGTGGTGGGAATGTTAGAGATGGTTTAGATACATTTAATGTGGCGTATCTAAATATTATAACCTGACTTTTTCATCTAATTAAAGACTGAAGGGCCTGATTACAAAAGTGTAAACAATTTGATTGTTTATTTATTTAAATGTTTCAGATGATGCAGGTTTTGTGGTAAAAATCAAATATAAGCTGCAGGTAATTGAGTGAGAAATGTGACACTTCTCAAATTCTGATCTACAGTATGTGTATTATTCTGTTGCATAAGATCTCTGTTTTGCAAGTGGTAACATAACAAAATAACTGCAATACAAAAGTGTTGCACAATCCCTCTTCATACTGTAGATTCCAGTTCATAGAATGGTGGCTAAGTAACCACAAACAAAATGTCTGTCTGTTACTCTTATACTTTATATACTACTAAATGTAAAACTGTTCAGCCATCTTGTGGGCATCTAAGGTAGAAACAAACATTTGGCAACAGATGGGTGTGGTTGATTAAAAGACTGGATGCTGAAAGCTACATTGTGTGTCTTTCGATTCCTGCCCCTGTGAAACAAATATGATTCCTGGAAGAATAAACAATGCAAATCTGTTTGTAACCAGTTTTTTCTCGCCTTTTCATAGCTGTGTAGTTATCTTGATTTATTGGTGTTCCTGCAAAAGAGGCCACAATGTTGACATTTACAGCAAAGACACAATGTAGAGATGCAGTAGGTGAATTAAATTTGCCCTCATTTTCTGTTCCTCATGGTAGACCATGTGATGCCTTTTATAATATAGCCCAATATAGTGTCCCCACATCAGTGTTTTAATTGGGCATGCTTGTAAACAAATTGTACTTGAGTGCTGTGTTTAACCCCTTCCCAGACCACACACCACCAGAATGGCACCTTTTGTTCCTGATCACAAGGGGACACATTTTTTGCTACAGTTCTTTTAATAACAGTTGCTAGTCTTTATTGCAAACAATGCAGCCCTGGAACATGCATTTCTTACACTCATCCCTAAATAAAAGAGGCTTTTTATCACCATATTGCACCCTTGACAACCACCTCACTTACACTAGAAGCTTGACATATCATCTTAGTGGGGAATGAGTTTTATTTTGTTGTATTTTCTGGAATATATTATTTTTAACCATTAACACTTCCCATCTGCCTTTTTGAAGAAAAACTTTACTTCACATAATCACTTCTGTCACTGAAAATGTCAAATGTTCTGCTTTACAAATGATGAGAGGCAACATATTCTGTCACAAAGTCTCACATCTCATCCTTCTGGCAAAAAAGAAATAAAGCAGTAGAGAAATAAGGGTGAAGACTGTGTGCATGGGGTATGATTACTGTTTGGATTTTTCTTTTTTTTTTTTGCACCAATGAGGAGGAATTGAGCAGGCTGGTTGGAGGGCAAGGTTCAACATTCATTTGCAATCTGTGCAGTACAATATAACAGGCAAGGGAGAGCTTGTGTCTAGAGCAGGCCTGAATTGGCAGTGATAGGCCTGCAATGCAGTGCTAACTAGATCAGTTTATGCTATGGAAACTCTTCCCATCCCCCTACTTCTGGGCGTTGTGTCATCACTGTAATGCTCAGGTGAAAGCTTCAGTTGATTCAGCTAAACCATTCCTTGCAGGCACATTCAAAGCCACACCCAATGATATCTTGGAGCTTTTACCTGCTGAGCAGGTTTCCAAGAAACGCTGCCTTAGCAGCAACAGCAGCCATTAACACTTTGAGTGCCAGAGAGGCCTTATATAAGCACAAAACCTTTTACTGTCTATGGCTAGGCAAATCTGCATATATTTCCAGGAAGGGAATTTATTTAGAATCTATTTTTATGGGAGAAAAAAAAAAAACATTGAAATAAGACAATTTATTTTAACATTACCTAGACCTATACCTAGAGAGAATTTACAATACAGATTAAGATGGCCACATTGCAATTTTATTCAAACGTATTAAAATGTTTCAGGTTGCATTGGATAAAATGAATATTGCAAATTGTTCTAATGATAAGAGTCCTTTTTAGAGGATATTGTTTGTACTGTAATAGAGGATCAAAAAAGATCTAAACATTTTATTAGAATTGCTTCAAATGCAGAAACTGCATACATACAACTGTATGGCTTTATACAGAAATTAGCTCCATTCAAAGACATCTGTAATTTGCATGTCAAACCATAAGGTAATATGCAGGAGACAAGATGGAATGTAAGGTGTCAAGAGCGTTCATGATGGGTCAGGGATTGGAAGGTCAGTAAGCATATTTTAAAACATTCTCCATTTAATGGGAGAACAGGTGTTATATCACATGTACCAGACTGCTTGGTCAGTCTGTCTGCCAGGTTTTAACCCTTTGCAGAGAATACACAAACAAATTCAGGTTGCGTGATTTGTATGCTAGCTATAGTCCTCAGCTGAAAGAAAACGGATATTATTACAGCAGAAAGCTGATGCTGAAGTTACACCGTATTTTAGGTTGAAAGACGACTCGCGTCCATCAAGTTCAACCCTTTTCCTATCCCATGTTTACCGTTGTTGATCCAAAAAAAGGCAATTAAAAACCTCTTTAAATTCTGCTTTCAGAGGAGAAAAAAAAATTCTGATACCCCCCATAAAAAAATGACCCAGAAGAGGCCACTCTGAGATTTTGTACTTTTATTGAACTTAGTTGCTTGGAGCTTCCAGATCTAATGCCATTGGGTATTCTTGGCCTAGTTACCTGATGTATGTTAACCAAGATGTTTGCAAGGGTTCACTTTTAGCCAACTAGCATGCAGGGTGGTGTATAGCAGGTATACTGCTTTTTTATGATTGTATAAACTGAAGAGGAATTTCCTAACATTTAACTGGGCTGTTTTACCCGACACAATGGTAATTACGTGCTCTAGCATTTTAAACAAAGCAGATTTAAGGTGATGTGATTTTAGCTTCTGTGCTGTTTTTATAAGAAATAATATTTTCATATAATCAGTGCCCTCTGTTTGTGTATTTTAATTGTGTCTTCTACCGGATTAAATAATTATGACTGTGCAGAGTTTGGGTATTCAAATGTTACCTTGATGATGTTCTTAATGTTACATGTAGTTATTAAAGTGTTTGGATAAATAGGCAGAACACTGGATGTCAGATGTGCTGTAATAGCTTTTTACCTCAAAGAACTGTTTTTATAAACTGGGTTATTATTAACTTTTCTACAGTTCTATGAGAGATACATGCTACAGAGTCTTTGAATTTGTCAGTATGAAATTGGCAGTACATGGTCACTCACCCAACCCTCCTGACCAACTGGGTTCATTCACTGAACCTATGACATAATGCTGTAATAGGGATGCCTGGACATGTAAAGACTGGACGGTGAAGAAAATTGTAATTTGTTTCCCTGATCCATTAGGGAAAGGGTTTAATATCTGGATTGGAAACTGTATATGAGTCATTTTTTTTTTACATATATATATATATTTTCACTTACACATTGTATTAGGCAAGAAAAAAAAAAAAAAAGAATTCTCACTAGAAAATGTATAGATTAAATGAGATTGTGTGGCTGGAATTATAAGTGTCGGGGAGTTAAAACAAAAAACGCACTTGTCATTTTTTATGTATAACGGTGATTTTTACATATATATTCCAACACTTCTGTATGCAGGAAAGTAACCTCGGTTAAACAGTTTCAGTATTTTTGTGGGTTGTGCTGGCACCTGAGCAACCAGGAATTTTGGGACTGGCATACACAGCATTATATATAGATTCACACCCACTATTAGGCATTATGCCCATGTGAACCTTCTTCATACATCACATGGGCTGCAGGATTTCTTACTTTCAAAGTATTCAAATGTACATTCCTTTTATTGGTGGAGTTATTGTTATGGGACATGTTTTTCTTTTCCATTTATGCGTGCAGATTATTGTCTGCAAAACAAAACACACTTATCTGTGAATATATTTTATACCACACAATATTCAATGTACGAAGGGCCCAAAAAGGTTGTTTTTTCCTGTGGGATTTCCCCTTTAAGTAGCAGTTCGGTATGATTATCCTGTGTAAGAGGCACTCCAATAGCTAAGAAACAAATGAAGTCACACTTCCTTATTCACAAGAAATGTGACCAAGGTCTAAAAAGTACCAGTGGAAATGATGGTAAATGTTTGAGAATAGATAATGCATTTTTTTCTTCACAGTCAGAATACTGCCACACCTATGGTAGAATCCTTTATATGTATGAGCTTTTTTTTAGGTGTGACAAAGCAAATTACATTTCCCTATTAAAAGTGAATCTAGCATTCATAATTACTTTAGCATTTTGTACTTTGAAATATCCAGTAGCTCTTTACCAACTTCGGCCCCAGGGCAATGCAGGATGCTGGGGGAGTGGCTTGGGCTGGGGTGTGTCAGCGCTAGCGCTCATGTGTGGTAGCGCTGTCACTCAATCTGACAGTACTACTACACATGTTCTGTATTCTGTCTTTTTTTCTGTCCCAAACACTGGAGAGTGAAATATCAGATAGCTGTCATGAATCAGGGCTATCCTTCTCATGGGAGGGCTAGCAAAGGTGGAGGGGAGGGGCATGAGGGAAATCGGCCTCGGGCATGCTCTTTTTTTCTTTTTAATGCTCAGGAGCGGCGCCACTTTTCCTTTTTAAATGTGCCAGTCAACAACACTTATTCTTTCTATCAAAATCTCACTTGTTTTTAAACACCATTTACAGTTCTGTAGTTTTACACTGAAAATAATTTCACTGGGGTTTCTCAATTCAGTGATCGTCACTAACAAAGACTTGGAGAGATAAACAGGACTTTTGATATAGCAGCAACTATAATTCTTTCTCACTTTATTTGCAGTTTTTAGGAAATAGGAAGAGTTGATGAATAATACTGATACGCCATGTAACGGCAGCCTTGGTACTTTTGGCTGGGTACCTCCATCAGAGTCCGCTTCCTTTGGACAAACGGCTCTTATAAAAGCTGAATAGTATGATTTTAGTTCCGGAATTTCCTGCTACCTCCAGCCACACAAGAGATGAGTCTAGTGTAGGGTGATAAACATGGGCAACACTTTGAGACACACACAGGCTTATATACACAACAAATCACATCAAACAAGAATTAATATGCAATACACCAGGAACCAACCAGCAGTTTCCCATCAAATGCTCTAATTAACCTGGTCTGGGCATACAATGAGATGAAGTCTCCCTGACTCCACCTTTCAGAATACAAAGGAGTCCGGTTCAGATATATAAATAACTTCAGCACACTTAATTACATTAACTTACTAATTAAAGGGCAACAACAGGAAAGAGCACGACTCACTTTACAAACACAATAGAACAATGGCTTGGCACTCCCTGGATATACATATTGTCATGGACACCCTGTGGTGGAAGTCAAGCTCTACTGAAAACAGGGTGCTGCAGCCCCCCCCCCCCCCCCCCGTGTGTACCCCCAAACCCAGCATGTCACAGGACAGGGTCCATAGTCTGTGGGAAGGAGGGAGCACTAGTGACGCAGGGTTCCGTCACATGGCAGATAGGTTTCTTTTTCTGTAAGACGGATTTCTTGTCTAAAAATTTTTTTTTTTCGGACACTAAGTGGAACTGTCTGAATAAGAAGGTAGCTTCCCTTTATTCTTACATACCCAGGTACTTAACATTGCTTGTTCCCTGTATGAACGATGGATAATGTGTGACTAGGTAATATGTCATAATGTCTCTAAAAGATAGCTTACAGAAATCTTCCTCACAAATTCCCCACACTTAGGTGCCTCACAGTGACATTTCTGCCTGAGTCCATAGGTTGATTCCTGATAGCAATACATCAATGGAGTAAATGTGAACAGACTAGATTAGCCAATCAGTTCTTATCGGTCATTCTAAACCCTATTATGATATAACTGAGAGCTAGTCATTACAATTACAAAAAACTGTTAAAAATATAAGTCAGCTGGAGATTTTAAAGGATTTAAAATAACCAACGAGTTATTTCTGAAAAAAAACAAAGTGCAACAAGTGTACCACCAGCAGCAGATGTAATTTTTTTTTTTTATTGGCTTTTATGTGTAAAAAAGGCAAAGTAACTTCATGCTTATCTGAAATTATAAGATAACAAATACAACCCTAAATGTAATGAGTAGAAATTGTCTCTAAATGGATATAGGTATACATCAAAGGAAAAAAAACAGGACACTGATTTACATTCTTATTTTACTCTTTCCCTTACTGACCATTAACCACTTGGCATCATGCCTGTGATGCCATTGTCTCTGCCTAAATGCTATCAGGCTTTGGCACGGGCAGCATACGATCGTTTTGATTCTTGGAGTGGAGTGGTTCTAGATCACGAAAATGCTCTGAGCAGGCTCCTGATAGTTTGCCTCATTGAAGAGGCAGTCAGCGGGGTCTATTGCATATTTACGTCCTCACAGTCCTCCAGGACAATTCTATTGAAGATGTATATATACTTATTTTTGGAAGAACGGGTTAAACCCCTTGAATCATGGTATAGTATGCTCCGCACCAATGTGGCGCCCGAGATCACAAGGGGGGGGGGGGGGGGATTTCAGTGCTGCATGATGCCTCGACATCGAGCCTATGCTCGTTTTAGTGCAGGTACATCCAATGCCTGGAAGGGGCTAATGTTTACAAAAAATATTAAATTAGGGAGAAAGTTTTGGCGGAACGTGGGTGAAGTGAATTTCAGTTTTACTTTGTTGTAGGCAGTTCCAATTAGTGGCATTTTCATTGTGAGAGACAACAGGCATTGAGATTGAAGTTTTTGTGACTTATGTCAAGGTTTGGGTGACCTTTAACTCCTCGTACCAAACCTATGTATGTATCCGCACTTGCACACGCCTGCTCGCGTAAAAGTCTCAAAACCTCTCTGACTTCCGGGAACTTACTCGGAGCACTTCCGGGCATAATGAATCTCACTGATCGTATCACACCTGTGTCAGAGCCCATTTGCTCTGACACAGGTAGTTAGGCATGGCTAATGGCTTTAAAGGCATGACCTCAAGGATTTAAGGCTTAGGAAGCATTAAAAAAAATTAAAAATTAAAAAAAATAAACTATGTGTGGACAATGCACTATAATCAGCGAAACAAGCAGTTGGCTAGACTCTAAAAACCATCTCACGTGTGTATGATGTGCTAAGGTTTTAAGATGGGGGCCCATTAACATTAAAGACAGCCTGGCAGGGCCTTCAGTTTCTATGGGCTTTCCAGTAAGGTTTTTTTTTCTTTTGAATTCCTTGTTATGTTAATTGCAGAAGTAGCTATGACTTTCCAGTTTGGAGGAGTCACAGGGAATTTAGCACACCTGAAACATTTGTCATGCAGAAAGCAATGACTCACAGACACACATGACCCTATATCTTCGGTAAATACCAATGTTGTAAACATGGAAAGAGATTGCACATATTTTATAGCTGTGATACTTATCTTTGGGATGAATCTTTCCATTAATCTCTGCTCTGTTAGACTGACTGTAATAGCACAAGGCTCTCAACAATGCAGGAAAAACAGTACGAAAAGGACACAGAACAGATCCAATCTGTTTCTTTTGGTATTGAGCAGATTATGATTATCAGCTTGATAATAATCATATGTTTTGTGCCAAGCAAACAGAGTCTGTGAATAAGGTTTTCTTCAAATAATTAACAAAGGTTAAAGGAAAACATAATGTGATGACCGCCTCCGCATGTATGTCGATCAACTTGGAGGCAAAGTTAACTTTTGCTGAAATAATAACCAAACGGCTTTCATTCCTGCTGAAGAGTAAAGGAAAACAGTATTAATACAGACTGCGTCTGCACAAGATAAGCCAATCAGAGCAGCTGCTTTGTGTCTGTCAGGTCAGATGGCCTCTCTCTGTTAGTGCAGAGATGGACCCTCAGTTTTACATGTCATCCACAAGTGGACATTTTCATGGTTGTGTTGTTTATGGCATGTAGAAACTAGGTTTGAGTGACTGCTGGTGATTTGATCAGCCTACCTGCTTCACATGCTACCTGCTGTGAAACATGACGTCTGTTGTTCATAGGATAAACTGGCATGTATCTTAAAAAGTATATGGTAGTTTATATTCATACTAGGGCCACTGGAAGTGTTATTTGGTATTCTATATTAGAAACATAAGTGAAAAAAAAAAGTTTAGTGGCTCTTTAAATTGGTAATTTAACCACAAATTGTATTTACATAAATTCATTTAACCCCTTGCCGACATAGGACCATCCTGTCTGGCAAAGTGTTGCCGACATTAGACGGACCTAGAACAGCCTACAGTTAAACGAGCGGTGTTTGCAATCTAAGATCACAAACACCACTCGAGGTCGAGGCACTAAAGAACAAAGAAATCCCGTGCCCAGGGCACGTGATCGCTCCTTGGAGCGATTCGTGGGCGCCATATCGGAGAGCAGCATGATCCTCCAATATGGCTGCTGCCATCTTGTGGCTAGAGCATCGAAAGTGAAAAAAATTTCACTTCCGTCGCTCTGATGCTGTTGCTAGACTGCCCCTAAAGGCATTCAGCAACATTGCAATGTAAAAAAAAGGGCTTAATTAGCTAAAAATTTAGGATTAGAGTTAGAATAATGGTTAGGGTTACAATTAAATTAGGGTTAGCATAAGGGTTAAAATTAAATTAAAACGAGAATAAATTAAGGGTTAGAGTTAGGGTTACATTTAGGATTTGGGATGGAGTCAAAAGGTCACTGTAGGAAAAACTGTATGGAAACAAGCATATTTCTAAACTCGGGACAAAATTTAGAAACTATTTAGACAGGGTCTTTTTTAACCCCTTCAGGACAATGGTTTTCTTTGTCTTAATATCCGTTCTGGACAATAGCTTTATTACAACTTTAGCTATGTGGGTGCTTAAATAAAAGTGCCTGCCTGCTTTTTAAATTAATCTCCCCATATCATATACTGGGTTTTTTTAAGGACATATAGGGCTGTCACTTGAGGCTATTTTTTTTTTTTAATTGAACCCTTTGTGTACTGTATAAATTTTAATGAAGAGAATAAAAATGTCCCCAAAAAGTTTTTTTGTGGGCATTTGTTTCCTAGGACACAGTATATATCTTTCCTCTCTCTCTCTGATACAAGATCAAAGTGTATCAGTGAGTGACAGGAAGGATTTTGACAATCAGTTCACACAACACTGAGAGTCATATACTATATGTTGTACATTTATTGCATGTGATCAATGTGACTGATTTTCACATAGATCATATCATAAATGCAAAAAATAATGGTTGATCCTGGTCTGCCAAACTGTTAAGGCAACCAGGATCAACTTACCCGATCTCACCCCCCAAATTTGGGGGAGAATGGCAATGGATTGTGATTAGCTTTTTCAGTAATCACAATACGCACTGCAATGGCTGAAACAGCCTGTGTCAGCTTTAGCAAGTAAGGCAGTACGTTTTCTGGGTGTTTCAGACTTGTCTCTATCAGAGGCAGTCTGAAACACCACTCACCCGATATGCATAGGGTGAGGGGTCATGATTAACAGGTCAGTGACTATTGTCACTGGCCTGTCACTTTAAGACCGCCCATGGATGGTCCCGACAGCCATTTTTCCCCCTTTCCTGGATGCCTTCACTCATGCAGCCTGTACATGTACTGGCATTGTCACCAATGAGTTGCATTGGGAGTCCGTACATGTACTTGGATTGTTGTTAAAGGGTTAATGATTGTATTTCTGTAAATCATTTTTTAGGTCTAAATTATAAAAAGTATTTTTCTCTTTTTTTCATCATATTTTATGATCTTTTTGTAGTAAATTATAAGATATGATTAATATAATGGTATCTGAGGAAAGCACATCTTATGGCGATAACAATAATGTGTTATAGTATGTGATAAAGAAGAAAATTACAGCTAAACACAAACACCCCAGAAATGTCAAAACAGCCCATGTCACTAAGGGGTTAAAACAATATTACCCACTGACTGATACTGTTTTTATTTAACCAAGCTATTTTAAATTTAGCTGTGATTACCATGTGAACATATGACTCATTTGCAGTGTGGAGGTGGCCATCTTGGAATGGAATCACTGTTTATAACCCTTGCTTACAATCCGTTCCTGTTAAATAAAGAAAATCTTCAACAAAAAGTTACTTCCAACAGCCAGTCAAAGCCTAACATTTTCTGGGTTAAGGTGTATGTTCCTGGAATCTCACTATGCAGGAGGGGAGAAATTATCTGATATTCCTGTTAATAGAGGGCCAGAAAGGTGGCAATTGCACTAGGGCTGCTCTCTAACATAACTCAATAGGTTGGGACCGCACCACTTTTCACACCTAATCACCCCAGTACATAACGCGTTATAACGTTTTATCCAATTGTTTTGTCTGTCTATATGTTTATGTATCTGTCAATCTATATATCTTTTGCGTGTTTATTTGTATGCATCTCTGACCATAACGGGTGGACTGATGAAACTGAACCATTGGCCGCTAAAAAAAAAATTGTCCAAAAGTTTGTCAGCTCTCCCCTGTCTCTTATGCTTGTGTGCTGAATGGATTTACAATGATTATACACACTTTAAAGTACTATATTATGGGGAAAAGACAATTTGGCATTTTCCCCTCCTATTTACTTTATCGGGAAATGAAAGGTTCGCTTGGACTTGAGCATCATTATTTTCCCCTATACTTTTAAATGGAAATTTTGATTATTACCTCCCAGCCTGCGGACTCCTGTAGTAAGATAGTTTAGCCTCTGGCATCTCCAACGTTTGCCTAGTTTCTTAGGGTGGGAGACTCTTTCTAAATGACATACAACAGAGGAGAAACATTTTGCCAGACCTGCCTGTGTTATGCAAATGGAATTAATGGATGCTAGGAACTCTTTAGGTCTCTGACAAGTGCTCTCTATTGAAGATATCATCATCTGCAATTCTGGACAGACAAAACAAATACTTAAAACACTCGAAGAACTAAAGCTGGGACCCTGGGTTTGGCAACCTGCAGCCCCGCTGCTGATGAACTACATCTACCATAATGCTCTTTGAACTAAGAGGTAAATGGGAAATGTAGTCTTGCAATATCTGGAGGGGTGCAGGTTGCCTGCCTTGTTCTAGGTTGTACGGAAGGCTTGTCCCTTGGCCCTAGATTTCTACAGCTAAGTCGAAGCGCCAACAAATTGTGGCACACGTACTAGTTTAGTGCCACTAATTCTACAAGACGCATTTTATTGATAGAGCTAAATTCTGGAACAACGTTTTAAAACTGATAAAAGCAGCAGAAACAGTCCATTGGTTTCCATGGTGATGGTTCCATTTGTAGAACTTTGACCCAGTATTGCCTTTTATTAGGTGGTACTGGTGTTAACTGGTGTTGTCTAACTGGTCCTAGCCACACTGGAATTTTTAAGTCAGTCTAGCAAGTCATCAAGTGTGACAATCGGGGGGATTGTCACACTTGATGACTTGCTAGACTGACTTAAAAATTCCAGTGTGGCTAGGACCAGTTAGACAACACCAGTGTTAGCTGAGTGGGGTATAAAGCAGGTTGTAAAGCAGTACACTAAAGTTGCTCATTCAGGAAGGGAAGGCTAAACCTACTGTGAAACTCCCCAGGCTACTATAAATATTTAGTAACAGGTAGGAGACACCCACACCTTGGTTGGAGCTACCTTTAAAATGATCATTCCAACAAATATTCTTGCACACTAAATATTATTTTCAACATGGCTGTAGGGATTTGCTTCTGTATGTGCACACAATTATATTAGATGTTTCTCTTCTAAAATAGCTGTAGCTCCCACTACTTCACTAATATCTTGAAAAACATGCCTTCTACAGTGTTTCTAGATCACCTTGACCTCTAATTCACTGAGATTTCCCATTCTAAACGCTAATTTATTATTCATTTTGGTTACAGTCCACTCAGCTGCTTCTTCATCTTGACTTGTTCATCTTTTTCATTCATGCTTGAATTTTTTAAACCATCCCATACTTAGATAGAGATTTAAAATGCAAGCTCATCTTTTAACTCCACAAATATGAACTTGTGTGTGTTTTTTATGGATTTTTGTTTCCGCTGATAACAGTGACCAAGATTCAAAAGAATCTTTTAAAGTAGTTGGGCAAAAAAGCAGTCATTTTGTTTCCTCTTTTTTTTCGTTGATGCAACTGTGGTGCCTTCTTGCCTAGTGGGAATTAGAGGCCACCTATTAACAGAGCTCAAAGAAAAAGTTTTAAATGCTTAAACCTGCTCATTTTGAACAACTGCTTGACTCTCTTCAAGTAGTTCTTATAATGTCGTTCTTATAAAGTTTTTATAATGTCGGATCTTAGAGTTACATCAGGTTCTGTAATATCCTTGTTTGAAACACTTTGTTTCCAGGTAGGGTAATTATTCTGTCAAAAATAAATATTAGTGAATACAACATGTAGGAAGCACACTTGAAGACACTTGTGTTCTAAAATGAAACATAAAGAATAAACCTTCATTTCAAACTAGAAATGGACTTGACAGCAGGCTATCCAAAGACTGGATCATGTCTAAAACACAACTTTATTCTTCATTAAACAGCAGTAAAGTTACACATATAACAGATTTATCAAACAAAGTTTAGAAGTTAGGGGTTTGAAGTTTGAACAAATTAACAAGTTAACCTAACCTAAACAGCCTACTGCTTCTCCGGAGAGTGGTCTTCTGTACCACTCTCCTGTACCACTCTCCTGATGCTCAGCCAGTGTCATGGGAGAATTTTTTTTTGGGCTGAGGAGGGTTGAAGTTCCCAGCTTACTCCAAACCCTCAAAAGTTATTGCTGTGGCAAGTGACCCTTCAGCATGATGTAAGAAGACAAAACATGCACAGTTAGCAGCAGGCCTGCCATCAGGGGGTGATACTGGTGTCCCTGGCCCAGTGGGCCAAGGTCACGCCAGAAAAAGAAATCTCCTCTGCTAGCCGGTTTTAGCGCAGAGTGCTTCCCTCACAGCTGCGGACCGGCTAAACAGAGCAGAGCAGCAAGGAGGGTTTGAACCCCGATTGCCATCATGCATCCGAAGCAGACCCAACATTTTGGGATTGAACCCTGATTGCCATCGTGGATCCAAAGCAGACCCAACATTTTGTGGGGGGAATTTATACGGTTATCCAGACAAAAGCAAAGATCACCACAGATGAATGGGGAAAAAACTATTTCCTGATTGGTCCTTTCTTTGAGCACAAACGTTCGAACACAGGTTGAGCTGATTGAGCCTCCGAACCCGGCCATCAAGAGCACTTTGGATTCCATGAACTCAAAGGGCTGTAAGGTATACTTTGGCCGCTGGTTGATAGAAGGCAGTCCCTATGTGATTCTGATTGACATTGCTGCGACGGCTTGGAGTCTGGACAGATGGAAGACCAAGTTGTGGGATAGCTGCGCCATTGGAATTCCGTGGTATGACCGTGAAGCCAATGACGCCGTCCTGTTTGGGTTTCTTACCGCCTGGTTCCTGGGTGAGTTTGCAGCCCAGTGTGAAGACGAGAAGCCATTCATCCTTGCTCACTTCCACGAATGGCTTGCTGGCGTGGGCTTATGTTTGTGCCGCGTTCGCAAGCTTCCTGTAGCTACTATTTTCACAACTCACGCCACGCTCCTGGGCCGGTACCTGTGTGCGGGAAGTGTGGACTTCTACAACAATCTACAAACGTTTAATGTAGATAAAGAGGCTGGGGATCGCCAAATCTATCACCGCTACTGTATGGAGAGAGCAGCTGTCCAGTGCAGCCATGTATTCACCACCGTGTCGCAGATCACCGCCATAGAAGCCGAGCACCTGCTGAAACGCAAGCCCGATGTAGTTGCCCCTAATGGTTTGAATGTGAAGAAATTTTCGGCCATGCACGAATTTCAAAACCTGCACGCCCAGAGCAAAAACCGTATTCAGGAGTTTATCAGGGGACACTTTTATGGACACCTGGATTTTAATTTAGATAAAACGCTGTTTTTCTTCATCACTGGACGCTATGAGTTCTCCAACAAGGGAGCCGACATCTTCCTGGAGGCCTTGGCCAGACTAAACTACCTTCTCAGAGTGAACCACAGTGATATTACTGTCGTAGCGTTTTTCATCATGCCAGCACGGACCAATAACTTCAACGTGGAAACCCTGAAAGGACAGGCTGTGAGGAAACAGCGGTGGGATACAGCCAATGCAGTAAAAGAAAAGTTAGAGAAGAAGTTGTATGAATCATTAATAGTAGGGAATAGATATGAATAAAATGCTGGATAAAGAAGACTTTACTATGATGAAGAGAGCTATTTTTGCAACACAGAGAAACTCATTCCCTCCTATCTGCACCCACAACATGCTGGATGACTCTACAGACTCAATCTTGAACACTATTCGAAGAATTGGGCTGTTCAACAGTGGTGCTGACCGTGTGAAGGTCATTTTCCATCCAGAGTTTCTCTCCTCTACCAACCCACTGTTACCAGTGGATTATGAGGAGTTTGTACGTGGATGCCACTTGGGGGTCTTCCCATCTTACTATGAGCCCTGGGGGTACACACCTGCTGAATGTACCGTGATGGGAATCCCCAGCATATCCACGAATCTGTCTGGATTCGGATGCTTCATGGAGGAGCATATTGCAGATCCTTCTGCTTATGGTATTTACATCTTAGACCGTCGATTCCGTGCAGTGGATGAGTCCTGCACCCAGCTGACATCTTTCCTGTACAGCTTCTGTCAGCAAACCCGACGGCAACGCATCATCCAGAGGAACCGCACTGAGCGCCTCTCTGACTTGTTAGATTGGAAGTACTTGGGGAGGTATTACATGTATGCTCGGCACATGTCTTTAGCGAAGGCGTTCCCTGACAACTTCACGTATGAACCTCATGAACCCACCGCAGCGCAGGGATTCCGCTACCCACGACCAGCATCTGTGCCACCATCTCCTTCTCTGTCCCGCCACTCCAGCCCACACCACAGCGAAACTGAAGAAGATGAAAGATATGACGAGGAGGAAGAGGCAGAGAAAGATAGCAAGAATATCAAGCCCCCAGCCATGGCATCCATAGGTCAGGTGCCAGAGTGGCGCAAACGCTCCAAGAAAGGGTCCGTCGATGCTAGCAACTCCAGTAATGCCAGCAATGCCAGTACCCCCACCAACCCAAGTAGCCCCAGTGACCTCAGTAGTCCCACCAACTCGCTGATCGATGAGAGAAACTAAATGTTTCTCTTCCTTTGTTTCCACCAAGATGTAGATTACTGGTTGCTTCTTTGAGAAGGAGCTCATTCTAAACGGAACTTTTGTGAGCCAATGACTTCGATCCATACAAATGTCCATCTTTCTGGAGTTCTTGGGAGATCAGCATTTCACTCCAGCTGGTCTTCTCACCACTTTGTTGACTGGGTCCTGTGAAGGCAGTGGCTTATATTACCTTGCAATTTATGTTCTTCTTACACCTTGGAGATCAAAAGTGAATAGAAATAGGTTAAATATAGTTGTTGTGTGTATGCACAAAGGTTTATCTTTCCCTCATGGCTTTTCAAACTCCTCAATTCACTGTATTAGGAACTATAGTATGACCAATTAATGGTCAACAATGTAAGGTTCTAAATTATATTTTAAAATAAAAAAAAAATCTAGAAGAGGTTCCTGACCAGATCTAAACCTACAACTCCCTTTTCAATACAAGTCTGTTAACTCTAGTTGCCAGTCTAGTTGGTTGGATAATCATCAGCTACTATCTTGTACGAACAAAACAATGGCTGATTTAAAAATATATGCCAACTATTTCCAGTGACCATACAACCAAGATCTTCCATATTTTCTTTATACTGTACACCTCCTCCAACTGTTGCTCCATTTTGTCTTACGCCAGCACAACCTTACTATTATAGTTTTTTCCCCCCAGAATTTAGTATACTTGTTGGCTGTGTAGGTCTCCAGACTGGGAAAGTTTGACTCTATTGAACATTGATTGGTTCAAGAAGCTCCCAGTCTGATTAAGGCTGATGGTTTCAATAGTAGAATAGCTGTTCCAGAATTGTACTTCTCCATCTCGGGCTCTGAGTCATCGTTGGCATTGTTTCAGTCTTACCGACATTTTTGACTTCATCTGCTGTTCTCCAGCTGTCCCCTGGTTTACAGATCTTTAGGCTCTGTGAATAAGCCGTGGGGCGGACAGAGTTAACAAAAAAGCCGGAGTGTAATTCTCCAGTAAATGGAAAATATTTAAATAAAATGTTAAAATCCAAATAAAAAAAAAAGCATGAAAATGTTGTACAGCACTGTACTGACTTTAACATTTAATACATAATTGTAGATGAGCACCTTTATGAAACCAAGTCTACATTAATGTTTTTTTTTTTTTACTTTTTGTAACATTATGATGGGAGCAAACTTACAATCAAGCAAGGAAAACAAAATGGCACAGTGCTGCAATTCTTTACCACAGCTTGCATCACCATGGGTTATCAATGTAAATATTCGGGCTCCCAGGGAAATGTATGGACTCCCAGGAGGTGGCTGTTGCATAGCAGGGCTCTAGGCACGCTATGAGACAAGTCTAATTGTTTCATTGATAGATAACATGCATTGTGACACTCAGGAGCCTGGTATTGGTTGATACAAACTACTACTGGTGTCCTAATTACAATAGGATTTGTGGGACCTTTCTACTTCACTGTGCTTCTATTTTCTGGTCAGAGACCATGATTTGAATTCTCATTGTTCAAAACATAGGTACTTCATTAGAAATGTACCAGTCTGTGTCCTTCAAAGTTTAAATACCTACTTGAACTTCCATCAGTGTGCTATTCAGATTTTTTTTTTTTATCAATGTTAAAGCATGACAAACACCTTCCTCCTCCATTGATAGGATAGACTTTAAAAAAAAAGGTATAATAACTTGTCTTTGTCTGGCAGCCTGCATGTATTTATTGCAGTGCAAACAAGTGCTTCGAATTGACTGCCTGTGGGATCAATTACCTGAATGAAGGAGCATGTCCAATTATAATCCTATGTCTTTGTTTTTGAATAAGGACAAGCAAAGGAAGTGTCTCCTGCATGAGAGGACTGGTATTTTAAAAGTAAGGATAATAAGTGGTATAAAGGACACACATTTGCATTCCTTTTTGTTACTTTATTTGCACATTTAGGTAAATGTACATAATCTCTGGCAACATAATGGAGATAATTCACTGAATAGTAAACTATTGTAGATTGAAATTTGAATTGCAAAAAATCAGGCCTAGCTGAGTTGCCCCAATTTCTGCATCTCTGTTGTCAATTCACCATTGTTCACGGTTTATTGAATAGCAGCCCATATCTTGTCACCAGTGCTTCAGTATAATAAATGGTTTATAGAATGATGTGGAGGATATTCGATGCTGCTGACATCACCTCCTCCCATTCTGACCCTCGACATCCCCTCAGATATTGGATGCCTTTCTATTGCTCCTTCATGACTGCTTCAAAGAACCACTACAGCCTGGAAATATTGAACAAAAAATGCATAGCTATGCTGACAGAAAATATAATTATTCCTTTTTGTCCTGTACAATTTTGTAACACTCCCATCTTTTGAGTGCCAATCAAACCCCAGCTAGAGACCGTCGCTCACACGCGAATTGGGTGTCCGCATACATCTCTCCTTAAAATTCACACAAGGCTCTATTTTTGTGTGCTGTTGCTTCTAATTACAAGTTCACTCCATCTTCTCATTTTAAAGAATACCTTCACAACACCGTTTACTCAACTCGTGGTTCAGTCCTTTTTCAGTAGCCTCTCATAAGCTGTTTACTGCTCTATATTTATCTAGAAAGGCCTCCCAAGTGAAACCTCACCTCATAAAAGGGGCATCAATTATTCACGTCAACACAACTCACTCTAGCAGCATTTGACCTCAAAAAGGTTGTGTGCATGTTAATCAAGTCTCCTTTTAGTATCAATGCACTGTAATTCCCGCTATACAAGAACTATACGTTATTTGGTGCGGAATTTACAGTTTTGTTTTTTAGTTTTTGGTTACCATTATTAGCAGAAGAAAAGGGTTCCGTTTAGGGAGTTGCCGGCTCCACCTGAAGATATATTAGGAAAGTTCTCCAATAATACCTCAGGCTGTGTGGTGCTCCGTCCGTGCTGTGATAGCAGCAAAATAATAGAAGTGAAGCAAGCAAATAGACATAGGCACTCACCAGTCCGAATGAGGTAAAATAAGTCGATTTATTGATGAAAAAAAATTCATGTAGATAAATTCCAATGTGACAAACAGGATAAATATAGTGGCATCGGTAGTGGGGAAGCAGGAAAACCGCTTTACGCGTTTCGTGCCAGTAGGCACTTAATCATAGGCTGGCACGAAACGCGTAAAGCGGTTTTCCTGCTTCCCCACTACCGATGCCACTATATTTATCCTGTTTGTCACATTGGAATTTATCTACATGAATTTTTTTTCATCAATAAATCGACTTATTTTACCTCATTCGGACTGGTGAGTGCCTATGTCTATTTGCTTACCATTATTAGCACAAATGCAGGTTGTTGCTGGATAGTGGATTGTGACATTACCAAATACAAGCATTTCTAGCTTGGGCTATATATAGATCTGTATAATAATCAAATTATGATGTCATTCTGAGGAAACCTAAATGAAGAATTGGAAAGTGGGATAAAATGTATATGTTCAACTTAGTGGGAGATTTCCCATTCAGCCAGACAGTTCATGAGTCTTCATGATAAATAAAAAAAAATAGCAAACAAAAGGTTTTTCAATAATTTTTCATTTTTTTCAGGGTATTTTGTGCTATGGGTAGAGAAACCTTGGTCCTTTCATTTGATTTATTCTGGTTTCTTTGCTGTCAAACAGTGATGTTATTGCTTCCTATGCCTCCCAGAAAATCCAGGACAATCAACAATCTTTTTTTTTTTCTTTAATACTGGATTGCTTGGCGGTTTCAGTGGGTGGCATTAGAGGGCAGCTTCTTTGTCTGACACCTGGACACAGTCTCATTATCTTTTGCCCTTCCGTACTTCTGCTCAGTCAGAGATTGTGTCAGAGTGCTGCATGTCATAGGTCATCCAGCGCTGTGACGCATAAACCTTAGTACATGAGGCATCCTATTTATGTGTGGTAGACACAGAAACCTAAGACCCCATACTGTACTACCTAGGATCACCGTTCCCTAGCCATGATGAGGTAAAGAGGATGTTGACAGGCAATTCAAGGGTTAAATCCCTCCCACTGTAGAAACAAATGCTGTGGATACCCATGAACATTTTGGGAGGCAGAATTCTGTTAGTATGAGGTGTCCTGCCAATTTAAACCTTCTACCTAAAGCAGGTTATCCATTTTGACACTGATCTCACTCTTCATACTGACTATTGTTACTAAATACTATAAGCATGCCCAAAGCACACCAGGAGTACACTGTATCCTTGGCAGTTAGGAGTTGGCCTCCATTTGCAAAAGTATCTGAAATGAACCTTCTTCCTGTGATTTTCTATAGGCGATGTCTAAAATCATCCACTGTTAATACAAATCTTTCATTTTTTTCCATAGCTTTATACATTATGTAGAGACTGCGTTTGTACAGAAATGATGTGACCTAGAGTCAGTCACTTTACGTTCGAGCGATACTAACTAAATTTTAGCCCTGCATCATGTATATAATTCATATTTCATTATTTTTATTTATAAAGCACCAATATATTCAATAGCACTGTGCAATGTTCAGGCTTTGCCTGGGATTTCAGTAACTCTCTTGTGGGCGATCAGACGTTTGCCACTCGTTCATCACTTCAGCAGGCTCGTTGCTTCGTTGTGTAGCAGTTCGCAGTCATTGTTCTGCAAGGCATTCCTTCTCAAAACTTGAAAGAGAAAGGAACAATGTAGAGAGCTGAAAATAGTCCTTAATGCCACCATTAGAACCTGAAAATGTTAACATAAGGTCTTCAGATTAGAAATCTCATTTGCTGTTGAAAAGGTCACTGGTGATGTAGAACAATGAACCATCAACTTTGCTGTTTATACGGTGTGTAATCACCTTAATTAACTCCTTACTCGGGAAATGAACAATGTAGAAAATGGAAAATAGTTGCATTGACCTAGAAATTCCAGCATCAATAAGCTGTGCAAATGTCATGATTCCAGAGTTCAGGGTTCGAGAGTTTTTGTCCTGCATCTGACAAATATACACTTTCTGTTTTATAGTTAAAATATTTGCTCTTAAAGTGTCAGCCTGGTAATCTTACTTGAATATTGCATTTATTTTTTTTGTGAACAAGGGCGATTGTTTTAATGCGGTCTAAGTATAAGATGGTTTTTGCAACATATAATTAGAGATGGATTAGCCTCTCTGGCATTATGGAGAGAATACCACGCATCATGCTATTAATAAGTGAATTCAAATAAATACACACACAGTGCTCATTACTTGGGCAGGATAATGGAAAAGAAAGACTAACGGCTTCAATTTAAAAGTAAGTACATTGGCCCCCAACACGTGACACACGTGAGGTAAGGCTACACCCAAGTCGTACTCAGATCCTTGCATGTTTTGACAAGCAGTTTGGAGGTAGATGAAACACAAAGGATGTTAGACAGAGTGTATGTAACTATATCCACGTTTGAGAACAGATCATCTGTTAAGCCCTGGATAGTTGTGCAAGGGCAATGCCAAAGCACTGGGGTCAGTACTATAACACTCCATATTAAGTGATATGGTCACATAGTGGACAGTGTTATACACTTGTATAACTACATGCCATCTAAACATATTTATTTTCATTTTCCTGAAATTATTGGAATAGTTTAGTCGTTTTTTCATGAATTTGTCACAATGAGATCGAAAACTGTTAAGTGTAGGTCAGTTATATGCAATAAGAAGACAAAATTTGTCATGTATAAACACAGTGCACATGCAGATTGCCAGTTAGCAGTAAATGCAACAACTTTGTATATGATGCCAATGAACAATAAATGCATCAACATTATATCATGACTATGTATATATTATATCTTGCCAATGAGCCATAAACGCAGAACATTTGCATGTCATGCCCATAAGCCATAAATACAGATCATTTGCATGTCATGCCCATAAGCCATAAATTCAGAACATTTGTGTGTCATAAACTCAGTATATCATGCTAGTGAGAAGTAAATGCATTACATTTGTATGTCATGTCAATGAGCCATACTTGCCCCCAAACAGCCTGCCTGTGCCATCTTTGCCACCAAATGGCTTCTGTGACCCCACAACAGCTTGTTATGCCATATTTGCAACCAAAGTGCTTCAGTGCCCTCAAAACAGCCGTTGTCTGTCTTTGTCCTCCAAACAGCACGCCAGTGCTATCCTGTAACTCACATGCCATGAGCTGAAAAGAGTGCAAATTATTTGTGGGGAGTGCCAGAAAGTTGCTCTCTGCAATGAATGTTATACAATTTAAAGTGATAGAGCTTATCACTGCACAAACTTGTCCACTGGTACATTAAAATAGGCTCTGTTTGGGTCATGTGAACTCTCGGCACCCTCTTTTGGAAGACATGCAGACAGTGTGAAAAATCTTTTTAGGATGTCTCTGTGTGTGTGTGTGTGTTGAGTAGCACACTGATATCTGGCTGCCACCATTAGACACTAGGTAGAACTGGAGGATTTCGTTTACAAGGCAAGTCCTCTGGGTGCAGCGGCAAGCCCTCGGTGTGTACGGTGAGCCCTGTAGGAGCAGTAGTAAGTCATGTGGGTGCACTGTAGGAACCATGGCAAATCCTGTGGGTCCTGTGGCAAGTTGTGAGGTTGCAATATTGTGCTGTGCAAAGTGATGTGAGCAGAAGAACTCAAATGAAGGGGGACAGAGAAACATATTTATTAAACAGATTTTTAAATTTTTTTACATGTGATGCAGTTTTTACGAGCAAAACTTTTTTCCTATGATGTTGAGGAAATTCAGCTGGTGGGGAATCAGGGGCTGAAATGACATATGATACACACACATATAAATGCAAGTATAATTATGCGGTCATTGCAATGTCTTTGGCAATGTTTATTTATACTTTAAACTATTGCCAACTGTAACTAGTACAAACCTTGTGTACAACACTTTTAACATAATAGTATAGTAATTCAGTTTGAAAGTACATCAAGTATCTTTGCCATAAATTATATCCTATCAAATATCACCAGCCTCTGATATTAAATAGATATAGCAGTGGTCAGAGGCCTGACCATGTCATATGTACTCATTGGTGCATGATGCAAATCCACAGGCTAAGCAACAGTTTTTATTTGCTAGTAAGCATCCTAGCTCTTTAACTGGTAAATATGGGAATTTCATATGCTTTACATTCCATTTATATTTTTTATATACATTCCCAATATCCCAAGACACCCCTTCTGATGTACTAGCACCTTCAGAAAAAAGAGTAACTAGAAGGAAGGTGAGTGAATAAAATGCAACATTTGCAACACAAGGCGATGGAAGACCGAAGTCAGGGGGCTTGCTTAGTAATTCATCCCAAATGGCTTACACATTAAAGGCACAAATATATAGTCTGTTTCTGAAGGTAAAATGACTAAAATGGGAAACCGATAAATTCACTTTAATAAAAAATTCCAAAATATGCTTTTATATGACTAGAGATTAAGGTAAATAAATCCAGCCCCACCAAATTATTGGCAATTATGCCCAAAAGGGTGGATTCTTTAATGACTCCAAACACAGTCAGACTAATCCCTCAAGCAACTGGTGCTTTAATTTGAAATAGTATGTCGAAAATGTATCCAGCCCTTTTTTTAAAGGCATTTACAATATTGCTAGTTAGCACTTTACCCAACAGTGGATCACTAAATCTTTTGCACGACCCCCTCACTGTAAAGTATCATTAATTAAATTGCTGTTCTTCTAACCTTTTATGGTGACCTTATTTTTTATTTCACAAAACTACACATAACAGACAAATTGGCAGGCATGTCTCACAGTTACCTGCAGAATGCATTGCTCACTAGGGTATCTAAGTAGTGACTTGCAAATTAGGTCTCCAAAGGTTACCTTTCAATCTCTGTGTATGCAATGTAAACACTTTATTGATAGATAGCCTTAGTTGCGCATACCGTGCCAGTAAACCAACTCCTGTACAGTCTATTTTATCATTAATGGGACTTATCACAACCAGCCAGCCAATGAGGATCTCTGCTCTGTCCCTTTGTTCTCCTGTGCTAAATATATACTAAAACAGGTTAGTATTTGCCCTCAGAGTTTGGGGTCAAAGATAAACATTGAAGTTTTTTTTATTTTTTTGCATTTCCCTAATATTGGGGGAGCACTCAATATTGTACATATCTGTGTAAAAAGCTCTGCCTACTTGACGACTGGGATGTTTAGATATGTTCGGTAATGCTCTACCTACTTTCCTGTCTCTGCAGTTGAGGGTTTTATGCAGGGTTGCCATCAGAGAGTCCTGTGGGGCCCAACCTACTGGTCGCCATCCATTTTTATAATCTGCCGTTAAAGCCTCAGTTAGAGGTGCCATTGGAGGGGTGCCGATGGAGGGGTGAGAGGATGGAAGCACCCAGACATTTTTCAGTTGTCTTTAAAGAGATTCTGTCACCTAAAAAGTATTTACAATGAGTTTTTCAACATTTAAAAAAAAATGTGTAGGATAGAAAATTCTGGTGGTGTGAGTGCGGCGTCATTGGGGATGATGACTGCCCTGGTTTTATGCACCCTTTTACTCCCTATCGCTA
Source organism: Pelodytes ibericus (assembly GCA_036172795.1). Classification (NCBI taxonomy): domain Eukaryota; kingdom Metazoa; phylum Chordata; class Amphibia; order Anura; family Pelodytidae; genus Pelodytes; species Pelodytes ibericus. The sequence goes on along the minus strand of CM069858.1, from coordinate 92,852,550 downwards.
ACATTGCATATGTTTTGAATATATATGTGGTTAGTAATAATATCTCCTGATAGGTGACCCTTTTTCAGAGGAAATATACAAAAAAATTAATTCATTATACAATAACTTAAGGTAGGGTATACAATTTATACTTCATTTTCCTTTCCAGAGGAATTCTTGGAGGGATTTCGGTTTCTGGAAATAAAATATTGGAAAGGGATTTATGCCTCACTCCTGGCGCTTTCACCCTAGTTGGATTTGCACATGCAATAGCTTGAGGTGTGATTACTCATTGTGAGGAAAGAGGTCAAAAAGCAAGTGTGACAGAGAGAGGATTCACAGAAGATGAAAGGCCAGCAGGAAGTGAAACACAGAAACATAGAGGGAGGTGTTCTATGTGAAGCCAAGGAGGACAGACTGAAAAATAAAAGAAGTTTTTTCCTGGGGAAAACAAATTGGTGAATGAATAAACAAATTTCAAAGGTTGGCAGCTCTTTGCGTGCCAGAGCTGTGTACGGTTCTCTGTAATGAAATATAGTGTGCACAATGTTACCACTACACAGTTAGAATTAGAACTGGCTTTGCAACACAATTGCAAACACTGGCTTTGGGATTTCAAACATTTGTTTGTGATTTGCAGCCTCTGAAATATGATGATGTCTGTGCTCATTTTGGGTCATTTTTATAGAACATATACTAAGGGCCCCATGCCCTTAGGAGTTCCACACACAGCAGAGTAGAGGTTCTTTGGTTGTCAGGGTACAGTAATAAATGGATGCCAGGAGTCCTTTCATAGTTTTAAGTCTCATTCAGCATGTTTATTACTGGAGAGAACATCTTGACAGGAACAGTCTGTACTGGAAACACCTTAACAGCATAACACTGACCCAACAAAGGCATAACTATAGAACAGGTACATAAATTAACATTTATATAGCACCAGTAATTTAAATACACTTAGTAAAGGGCATAGAAGGGAATTACATACTATGTTAAATGAACAGGCACAAACTGATACATGAGGTAGAGAGCCCTGTCTGCAAGCTTACAATTAAGAGCAGTGATGGTGAACCTAATGGACGCAGAGACTTCCACTGTGGCATGTGGTGTAATAGGTGGATCCATATCGCAACAAGATTTATATCACAACAAGTGGCTGTTCCACCAAGTTTAAGGATGGGGCCCTTACTGCAAAGCTGTCATGCTTGGGGCCCAAAGGAACAGAGACCCCTCCTGCTGCAACAGCTCACGGAGTACAAAGTACCACTTCTGAAATGTAATCAAATGCACTATACTGTGACCCACTCCCATGGAGCCCTGCACCAAAAGGGATATTTGACCAAGGTCTGATTATTCGTGCACTACCACTAATGATAACGCTTTTGCAGTGTATTTGTGTGTAAATGAGTTTGAATGTGTGAATTTGTCTACTTGTGTATCTGTGCGTATGTATCTGTGTATACATGTGAGAAACCTATCACACTACATTTATGTATATATAAATAAACAGGCAAGTGCAGTGTGTGTATATATATATATATATATATATATATACACAGTGCATGTTTATTGCGTATGTGTGTATGTATATATATATATATGTGTGTATATATATATATAAATATATATATATAACACATATACATACATACAAACACAATAAACATGCTAGTGCATTTTATATATATATATATATATATATATATATATATATATATATATATATATATACACACACACACAACCACACAATCACGCTCTCGCATACACACATATATAAGAAAATGTGTATGTGCATGCACATTATTGCCACTTTCCTGTCCAGAAATGTTCGCCATCACGGATCCAGAGGTAGACAGTCATCAGGAACACTTTCCAGCTCAACTATTAATTAATTAATTTTTATAAGTTCAATTTTAGTGAGTAGCCCCCATAGTTTCTACAGTGTCAATAAAAGGAGTGCCATTAAGGGGGACAGGGGAATGTTGCATAATAGAAGGTTATGTTAATATACCCTTCCTGGTATTTGCTTTATTATTATAATTATTTTTACCAAAATGTTACCTGCATTTTATCGCTGATTTTTAAAGTCACTGGAATAGTACCATGTTGTATCCACTGTTTCTTTAAATTGGTATATAAATGTATGACATACGTATATCTTATTCTCTATTATATAAAAGTTCTCTACCACTGCAACAAACCTTTATAAATACTGCATACAATTAAACATTCTGGATTCAAAAGAAAACTATAATATTGCTTAATTTCATGATGTAAATCCCTATACCCTTAAATACAGTTTATGCAATAGGGTAAGTATAAGATATTTCTTGCTGTAATGTACAAATAAGGTCTTGCAACATTTTAGCCTTCAGACCTATTGGCTTCTGTGATCACATTTTGCTTTGACTGCAGTGGAGAAATTATATGCAGAACAGAGACAGAGAGACGCGGAAGGGGGAAGGGTTAATTGTATCACGATTGATTCACCAGGGAAGGGAAAGAGTATGTCATTCCCAAGTTGGGAAAAGCAGAGAAGCTTCCGGATGAGTCACTGCTCACAGAGGTTAAGCTCTCCTCCTCCCCACCTTCCACATACTCAGCACACCTTCCTTTGGGTTGTAAAGGAGACAGTGTGCCCCCTGGTGGAATGAGAGGATATTTTACTTAATATTTTTTTAACTGCTGTGAGTGTAAAAAACCCCCCCAAAAACTTTATTTTATGCTTTAAACAAAACTTGATTCCAACTTCCCTTAATGGATGTCTCCTGGATATCTGCACAAAGCAGCAAAGCAATCTGCTTGCAGTACCTACTCTATTAGGCCAAAGTAGTAGAGTTGGAAAAAAATATCCAATGCAGCTGAATGGGACACCCAGGACATGCCCCATCACTAGGGTTGCCACCTGGCCGGTATTTTACCGGCAGGCCGGTAAAAAATTGGCATCAGGTCAATGTTAAGTCAATGCAGACAGTACCAAGGCCGGTATTTTTTTGGAGAAAAGGTGGCAACCCTACCCATCACCCACATGCACACACATTAAATGCCCACTCACCCCCTTTATATGCCGCCATCACCCCATTACATACACATTACATGCCCCCATAACATGTCCCCATCACATGCTCCATTACCCCATCACATGGCCTCTTTAAGACCCTAGTGGGCCCTGGGCAAAGTCTTTAGCAGCGGACCCCCCTCGACCCAATGCGACCCAAAGTCACATTGTAAAAAACTGTATGTAAATGTAAACGTTTTAATATTATATGCAACTTTTTTCATATCACATAGAACTATTTGTATATGTAATAAAAATGTTATTGAAAATTGAATTTCTTATTTTTATTCCCTTTTCCTGCATCCACATTACACCCAAAGGACTTCACACAGCACCATACAGTGCCCACAGCACTTGCCATGCACCTATATTGCACCCATAGGACAACGCTTGCACTCATATTGTACCCACACATTTTGGCATGCCAGTGTCACAAAACATACCACAGTGTCACTTTGTCCCACAGAACTGCCCCTGCAGAACAAGCCACAGTGTCACTTTCCCCCATAGTACATGTTATTTTGCCCCACAGAACATGCCACAGCATCACTTTGCCTATTAAAATATGCCACAGTTTGTCTATTAAATATGCCAGAGCTTGCCATTAATATGCCAGTATTATTTTGCCATAATATGCCACAGCCATTTTGCCATTAATATGCCAGTATTATTGTGCCATTAATATACCACTGCCACTTTGCCCCTTACGATGTCAGTATTATTTTGCCGTATGCAAGTAATACTTTTGCCATTAATATGCCAGTATTACTTTTGCCATTAATATGCCACAGCCAATTTGCCCAATAATATGGCAGTATTATTTTCCCATTAATAAGTCCCAGCCAATTTACTCAATAATGTGCCAGTATTATTTTGACATTAATGTGCCCCAGCTAATTTGCCCAATAATGTCAGTATTATTTTGTCATTTAATATGCCCCAGCCAATTTGCCCAATAATATGCCAGTATTATTTTGCCATTTAATGTGCCCCAGCCAATTTGCCCAATAATATGAAAGTATTATTTTGCCATTTATTGTGCCCCAGCCAATTTGCCCAATAATATGCCAGTATTATTTTGCCATTAATATGCCCCAGCCAATTTGACCAATAAAATGCCAAGTATTATTTTGCCTCCATGCTGACTGTTTGGCTCCCCCATGGCGTGTGTGGAGAGAAGTCAAGGGACCTGTCGGGACTTCCCTGGGGAGCCGAGCAGGCAGCACAGAGTTTTCTCTATGCTTCCTTTTCAGATCACCGTACAGAGCAGTGTTGAGGGGAGATGTTCCGATCTCTCCAGCATTCTCTGCTGGCAAGCAAGATTTTTTTTAAAGGAGCACCTTTTTTTTTGCGTTTTATGCCACCCCTTAAAGGCAAACAAGGCAAGTGCCGTCCTAGTGATCTGTGCAAGGAATAGCTCTGATTAATAATGGAAGCTAAACAAATGTTAAGAGTACTTTAATTTGTAATGTGGTAGGGTTGTTATTGCACCTAATTACGTCCTGAAGCTTATTTTCAGAATAATCATTATTAGGATAATCATAAAATTGTGTTTTCCATGATTTCACCCATAGACTTTGTCATGAAGGTCAGGACTATCTGATGGACCTGATACTGATTGATGTACAGTCTCCCAGATTCACAATCACACTGACTGATCTAGCGCTGATGTGACGCCTGACATCACAACACCCTTCGTGCAGAACTACCACCATGCTGCAGTGAGAGCTAAACTCCAATCACGATCCCAGAGGAGAAGCTCTGCGCAGTGTGCATTCAGTCCATTGACAAACTGATAATTGCTTCCTGCGGCTGAAAAGCATGTCATGGGGTGTCATAATGCCTCCCTAGTCAAACTGCCACCTTGGTCAATTGACCCACCGTTACTCATGCAAGGGCCGGCCCTACAGGGAATAATGGAAGACAAACAAGTGTAATTTTGTAATCTGGGAGGGATGTTATTGTACCTGATTTCAATTGTGATCTGTGGAATTACATTTTACTGCATTGATGGTAAATGTATCTGCTTTTGTTTGCATTAGCGAAGGTCCTCCAGAAAAAGAAGAAGAAAATAGAGTCCCCATTCATAAGAATAGGGACTCTATTTCGGTTTATAGAAAGCCAATAGCATTACATGTATTCCATAAACCGAAAGTCTATAAACCGAATGTCTTTCGGTTTATAGACTTTCGGTTTATGGAATACATGTAATGCCATTGCTTTCTATAAACCGAAATAGAGTCCCCATTCATAAGAAATTCTTATGAATGGGGACTCTATTTCGGTTTATAGAAAGCAATTGACCTATTCGTATGAATGGGAACTCTATTTCGGTTTATAGAATAGCAATAGCATTACATGTATTCCATAAACCGAAAGTTTATAAACCGAATGTCTTTCGGTTTATAGACTTTTGGTTTATGGAATACATGTAATGCTATGGGCTTTCTATAAACCGAAATAGAGTCCCCATTCATACGAATAGGTCAATTGACCTATTCGTATGAATGGGGACTCTATTTCGGTATATAGAAAGCCCATAGCATTACATACAATGTAATCGCCGAACCCCGAACTCCAACCCGAACATACAGTGAAATGTCCATGTTCGGGTCCGGGGTCCAAAAACCGTAATGTTCGGTACGAACCTGAACAGTGTGGTTCGGGTTCGCTCAACACTACTCATATACCTTTTTTGTGTTGTTTCTTGCAAGCTATAGGGCCATATCTTTAAGTAGTGCATTTAGATTTTTCACTCAGGCCTGTCTTGCCTGTCTTCCCAAATCCTGTATTAATCGCACTGGTCAGTTAAGTTTTAATGAATAGCCACAGCTTTCTAAAATGCTTGATACAAGTGTGCCTATTTACTAAAAGGTGAGCTGAGATTTCATTGCACCAATTGAAATATACATTGTGCATCGACCTCAACTCACCTTTTAGTGAATAGCCCCCAATTTCTAAATACTATTGTAAGAATCCCCACTCATAATATTATTGTTGCAGTTGTTACTGAGAATAGAGGAATGTTTCATAGAGTTTATTTACCTCTGCTGTCCTTGTACGTTTTCCAACATGCCATAGCAGCAGAATACTTTCCTTGTTGATCTATGTGTGACTGAAAGGACTGGAAGATCCACCACAGTAAAATCCAGACAAATTTGTCCCTTTTCTCAGAACAACAAATAGTAGATACTGCATACAACCAATATATTGTTATTTTCAAGTTACTTCCTTTTTTATTTACTTATGTCCATAATATATCTCAAATATATAGCACTATTTAGATGAATTATTATTGTTTTTGCACAGCGATTGTTGATTAAATATTGAAAATGCAAATGTATTTGCTTGTGTCAATTGTTTTGTAAAGGTACATTGTTCATGTGTAGAATATTACAGATATTAACTATATATTGTGTTAGCAGGAGTGTAAGCAAATGCATAGAGGAAAATGTGTTTTACATGTTTGTGCTGTTTTCCGTTTATGTCTTGATAAGCACATTACATAATTCCTGTTAACAATCAATGTTTTGGTGATTGTATATTTAAAAAAAAAATACTATCTCTATACTGTTTGCCAGACAAGGCAGACATGGTACAATATTACTCCTATTGTTACAATATTCCTCCCTACAGTGTATAGTTATCCAAATATCGTTGATGTTTTAGTATATTTCCAATAGCTATACATAGCTACTGTGCAGTAGCCTACTCAGCCATCATTATTGGAGACTTTTGTATGGCTGGTCATCACAGAATCTATAGCTGACCACTAATATCAGTCACTCCAAATCAGGTTCGATTCTAGGGCCCCTGATGCCTGGGTATAGATTTTTTTTTTGCGCCCCAAGGTGGGCAGGTTATATTGCTTACTCCTTCCACACCTATATTTTATGGCAAGTTGGCAAAACCTCCACCTCTTTGGGCCCCCCCCGACTTCAAATGTAACCAATTCCCACACTGCCAGTTTTGCCCCAAACAGCTTGTCAGTGCCGTTTTTTTGCCCAGCTTCCCAGTGCCATCTTTGTGCCCATATACATCTTCCCAGTGCCATTTTTGCTGCCGCCTGCATAAGGAAGTTGATCGCAAGGGGGCAGAGACTCACACTATGCTGTAAGAGTATCTCTGTTTGTGTGAAATGGAAGGGTATTTGGACCCTTGTAAGTAATGTATTTCAAGAGATTTACATCTTAAAAATATATTTAGTGTTAGAACCCGCCAAAAATTAGAGTACTTTGATGCAGTGGTGGGCTGAGCATAATATGGCCATATGATATGAAATCACCATCTTCCTTTCATCTGACAGGTGTTTTTATTTAGTTTTGAGAAGTTTGACAAGTTAAGATCTAATTTGTTTTGTGAGCGGGCTGATCCATTAATGTATTGTATGTAACTTTAGTCTTTTTAGCTGTACCACTTAATTTTTAAGATTATGTATGCTGGCTTAGGCGTTTTGTTGTACCTCCCATTCTATTTATCACCTAGATTTCTTTTATTACCTTCACATAAATAAAAAATGTCACTGTGACTTATGCAGCAGTTTAAAAAACTTTCATGTTGGACTGTTGCTTAAATGCCTTTGCGACATAGGACGTGCCAGGTACGTCCATCCGTCTAGTCCATGGCCAACATATGACGTGCCTGACACATCCTGAGGTGGAAAGAGTGGTTTTCGTGATCAATGATCGCGAAAATCACTCGATGTTGAGGCATTAGGCAGCAGTGTAATTTTTTCTCCAAGGGAAGGTGGACGGAAGTGAATTTTTATTTCCGTCACTTTGTCGCTAGACTGCCCCTAGAGGCAAAATCTTAGGGTTAGCATAATAGCTAGGATTAGAATAAAATTAGGGTTAGTATAAGGGATATGGTTTCAATTAAATTAGGGTTAGCATAAGGGTTAAAGTTAGGGTTATGTTTAGGGTCAGGATTGGGGTCAAAAGGTCACTGTAGGAGAAAATGGCCAGGAAACAGAAAACTGCTATTTTCAGTTATTACCCTATAACATGCAAAAAAACAACAGAAAAACATGTAACATGGCATATTTCTAAACTCAGGACTACTCTAAAATTTAAGAACTATTTAGACAGGGTCTTTTTTGTGTAATTGTGTAAAAGATTTTTCAGGTCAACGTTTTTTTCCATTTGTTTCATCATATTTTATGATTTGTTTTGCAGTAAATTATATAATATGATAACAATAATGGTATGTGTAGAACGGCCATTTTATGGCAATAAAAACAAATGAACAAATAAAATAAATACTGCAGAAATGTTAAAACAGCCTATGTTACCAAGGGAAAGTCACAACTTTTTTTAAATTAGGCTTCATTTGTTTCATAAATGCATTTACAAAATTACCATAGCTTGGTTTTTATAAACATGATTCTTTACTTATTGCTGTCAATCAATAATTGGAAACACTGACACACATTGTCTCATTTTATTAAAGCAGAATGAACATGTATTGGACAAATGGAGTTGAAACTAGGCCATGTTGTGCCACTGCTTTGACAAGTTCAGCAGTGAAACTGGCAGACTTAATGGATTTGAATGGTCAGCTGCCAATAATTGCATGCTTTTCAGCTGTGTGGTGCAGTACTATCCTCTGAGAAACTCACTAATATTGTTTATGTTGCTAAAAATACCAGATAGTACTATTAGCTGTCACTTACCTCAGCAGTTGTCAAAGGAATAGTCTGGAGTTTATTCCATGACATGCCATCTCTCAGATTCCTAGCAGGATTTTACACAATACCAGCATATGGATAGTTTGGGTGGAGTTCCAAGGATCTGTATGGAATGCAGAAGGAACTAGGCGTAATTATGATGCATCATAAAACATTGTACATGACAAGTCGAAGCTGATGCAGATGGACCAGCAAGTTCAGCCGCAATATATTTTTATAGGTCAACTTGTTTTAATAGGATTGATCATCACATTCATTTCATATTCATTTATTAGCTGAATAAAAATCTTGGTACTGTAATATTAATTACTGCTTTTATTGATGGCACGTCACCAGCTCCCCATTAAACCATCACTAAGTTAGCACAATTCAACCTTATTCTAGCATTTTATTATTATTTTTGGCTGTGCTTTCATTTCTGATCGCTGTCAGAAGTGCAAAATAAAAAAACTGTTATTCAAGCATGTGTGTTTCCGTCTGGACAGGGCAGTCTGTCCAGCCCCTAATCCAGACATGGACAGTCTATGAGAATGGTGTAGAACAAGATGTAGGGCTGTAACATGATTGGGTTAGAGGGTGTAGAAGCATGGCCGGGGCAAGGATTTTTGTCACACACACTATGCCACCCTCACACACACTTACCCTATACCACCCTAATACACACACACTCACACTATGCCACACACTCTCAGCCACACACACTTACCCTATGCCAGCCTCATACACACACACTTACCCTATGCTACCCTCAAACCCACACACTTACCCAATGCCAGCCTCATACACACACACTTAACCTATGCCACCCTCATACACACACACTTACCCTATGCCATTCTCATACACACACCTAGCCTATGCACCCCTCATACACACACACTTACCCTAAGCCATTCTCATACACACACACGTACACTATGCCACACGCTCTCAGCCACACACACACTTAACCTATGCCATCTTCATACATACACACCAGGCTGAATTAAAACCATTTTTTATTTAGTAGTATTGCCATGCTATTTAGGCTCTCACCTCAATTACCTCCTCCTAACCGCAATCCAAAGTGGGAGCACCCACTGTGCGCAGCAACAGTACACATCGCGTGAGGTCACGTAACCTCCATGTCATGTGGCTTTCACATTGTGTAGCTCCGAACACCATTATCCAGCTGGCTCTTCACAAGCCAGCACAGACGAACGCCGCTAGTAGCCCCAAACATTTTTTTTTCGGGCCTGGGTGGTGCCCCCCTCATGGTGGCACTTTATGGCGGCCGCTTGTGCTGCCTTATGGTAGCATCGGCCTGTGTAGAGGAGAAGAAAATGGTGGTAGGTAGGGTTTCCACCTTTTGCCTACTGCCTTCATATACTTAAAGGGACTGTATCACAAAAACATTGCTTATACTGCGAATGTAGAGAATATAAAATTACTTAAAATTATCTATACATTTGGGTCTATTCACTAAAATTCAACTTTGGAGGTTGACTTTCATTTTGAGACCAAGTCAAACTCGGCAGCCGAGGTTTGAATCTTCCCCATTGAAAGTAATGGGAGGTGAAATGATAAAAGCTATTTTTGAGACTAAGTCAAATTTGACACCTGAGTTTGACTCTAAAAGGTGAGTTGAGGTGAGATGAACATTTCATTTGACAGCTATACATTGTACAGGAACAAACCTGATGAGTTAACTTAGCAGGGGAACTAACCAGGTTTGTTTCTGCACAGTGTATTGCTGAATTGGTGAACCTCAACTCACCTGCTATTCACTTTAACTCACCTTTTAGTGAATAGGCTCAATAGTCTCAAAAATAGCTTTGATTATTTTGCCTCCCATTACTTTCAATAGGGAAGATTCAAGCCTGGGTATTTTTCAAACTTGGGTGCCTCAAAATGAATGTCGACTTCCAAAGTCGAATTTTAGTATTGTATTAGCAAAAAGTAAAAATGTCTAAATTGGGAGAAAAATTGGTTTTAAATGTGTCTACGTAGTCCCCTGTTTAATATCATCTGTGGTTTGACATGCAAATTAACTGCTTTTCAAAGGGAATTCTGTACACTGAATAATAAGCCACAGGTGATGTCATAAGGAAGACTCTACATTCACATTTAAAACACTTTTTTTCTCTCCTAACTTAGACATTTGCTTGCAATTCTACTGACACAATGTATAGGTCATTTTCAATGAGTCCCTTTTAACATTGGTATCAAGCCAATTTTTTTAGTGGCCTGCTGCTTAAATGCCGCAGGGTGCCAACCTCAGTGGAAAGAGAAACAAGTTGAGACAACATGAAAAAAAAAGGGAAGGGTTATGATCCGATGCTTGTTTACCCTAAGAAGGTATCAAGTTCACTATAGCCGGCTGATAAGGTGCAGGAGCTGTGCCAATGTAATACTGCTAATATTATAATAGCCTGGTTGTGCAACAGCAGACATCTTCATCTAATATTTTGCAGGCAATAACAGATGGTTAAATAGTTATTGAAGATTCATGTGCAGTTCTTTCACAGACATTCCTGCTTAATGATAATATCCAGGAAGTATGTCCCCAACTATGCTACCATACAAACAATTCAATCAGCTATATTACAACATCTGCAGTTAATGTCACGAGAGCACCAGTTGCTGGGATGCTACTGAATGGTCACATGAACTGCTTAGCAACCTGATCCAATATATTTCCGAATGCTTTAGAGAGTCCTATATGACTGGCTGTAATGCTGAACTCACACAATGTTTTATTATATTGTTGTCATTACTTATGATGTGCAAATGTCAGCAGTATGAGGTAATTTTCAATGATTTTAATATCTATAAACAGCAACTCAATACATCTAAGACACTATCCGATTTTGAAATTATCTGTACTAAATTTCATGCCTCTGTTCAGTGAGGATACTGTGGAGCAGAGAAAGGCAGAAAAACTAAGACATATCTGATTATGACAAACAATTTTTTTTAAATTAAATGGGCTAAATCCAATGCACAATTTAGACAGTCTGGGCCTTAATCAGTAGGTAACCATGAACGTGCTGGTGTCCATCCAAAAATCAATCAATGTCCACTCCTTCAACATACATCATGATGGAAAGATTTGTTTCATCACACAGATCCAGGACATCCAGGAGATCGAGGAAACGGCAGATACTTTCTTTGAGCTACTGAAAAACTAAATTTCTACTTTTTTGCACCCACTAACTTGTTTAAATGTATTTGACATTATAGTTGATGTTAATAGGTTTGTTAGAAAATAAACCTGTTTTTTCATGATAAGACCCCAATTTCTGTTGATGCGAATAGTCTTTTTGTTGTTGTTTTTTTTCTCTGCAAAAATGAGGCAGCATATACTACTGTAAAAAATGCTGATGTTGAGAGGTCAGTTCCTGTTAGAGAAAAGCAAAACTAAGTTCTACCCAGTGCAATTTAGAAGCAGGTTTATAGAGACCTCTCAGTCTATTGAGCATTGGAATGAACTACCCTTTGTGATAAGATCACCAAGATCACCAATGAGATGCATTAGCACAGGTACAAACAACTTGATACCACTAATGTCATACGTCAACATACATTTTAACATGTATATCTTTGAGGAAAGACGTAACAGGGGGGATATGATAGAAACATTTAAATACATAAAGGGAATCAACACAGTAAAGGAAGAGAGTATATTTAAAAGAAGAAAAACTACCACAACTAGAGGACATAGTCTTAAATTAGAGGGGCAACGATTTAAAGGTAATATCAGGAAGTATTACTTTACTGAGAGGGTAGTGGATGTATGGAATAGCCTGCCAGCAGAAGTGGTAGAGGTAAACACAGTCAAGGATTTTAAGCATGCGTGGGATAGACACAAGGCTATCCTAGCTATAAGACCGGGAACAGGGGACTAAGAAAAGTACTCAAAAAAAATTGGGAAGACTAGATGGACCGAATGGTTCTTATCTGCCGACACATTCTATGTTTCTATGTTTCTATGTCAAGCAGACAAGTGCGCAGATGATTACAGATCAGGCTTCTTTCACACGACTAACTAGCAACCCTACTTTGTTTTACAAAACTGAAAACTTTACAAAACTCATCCCTTGAAATTGATCACTAGTGGACGTCAGTTTGGGAATTTTATGTTAGTTATGCTGATTTTGAACATATTCCCAAAGGTTAATACATATAACGGCATGGGTATAACAAACCCTATTGTGAATGGCACAAACTCTCCTAGATATCTCCTTATATCCTAGATATAAGATAGGGAACTGTGGTCTAATAAAGGTCTTTAAAATAGTGGGCAGACTAGATGGACCGAATGGTTCTTATCTGCCGACACATTCTATTTTTCTTAAGGAATTGTTGTGTAAATTTGTTGATATTCATCTTCAGCTTATGGTTCTAAGATTAATGTTGTATGTAAAAGATACCACCCATATTTTTCTCTTTATTTTTGTTTATTGAGTTTTCAAACTTTTTCACATAGAGCACATAAAATAATAACAGGGTATTGTTCAAATAACATTATGAATATATAGAAGGAAAAAGAAAAAAAAAAGGGAAAGGGGAGGGAATGTTTAGAGGAGATGAGGTAAGGGGGAGAGGAAAGGGATAAAATATATAAAAAAAAATAAAAAAAATTATATATATATATATAGTGGGGGGGGAGAGTTAGAATGGGCATACTAGCAATAAACATTATATTGAAAAATGTGTACATATAGCAAGAATACATCACCTCTAATTGGTTTGTAAAAAAGATAAACATTCCGCACTGTGTATAAATTCGAGCCAAGGGAGCCAAATGTTACCTTGTACTCGGCGGTTACTCCCGGTAGCAAGTAAGAGGTCCTCCACAGCTCGGATCTCCTCCACTGATGCAAGCCATTCTTTAAATGAAGGTGTGGTGGTACGTTTCCAGTGTTTTGGGATAAGTATCTTCGCTGCGTTCAACAGTTTGGCCGTTAAGGAACGTTTGTAGGTATGTGTCGGTATGGTAGTGTGATGTAGTAGGAATGCTTGTGGTGTGAAAGGAACTATGATATCAGAGTGAGTGTCAATAAGGGACCTAATACATGTCCAAAATTTCTGGATGAGAGGGCATGACCACCAGATATGCAGAAAACTGCCCCTGTCTGTCCTGCACCTCCAACACTGATCCGTTACTGTGGGGTATATTTTATGTAGCAGAGTGGGTACCCGATACCATCTCGTTAGAATTTTGTATGAGTTTTCCTGGATCCTTACAGAGGGCGAGCATTTATGTGCTAGACTTGACATTTTCTGCCATTGTGTCTCAGTAAATACAATATTGCAATCTTTCTCCCATCTAAGTATAAATTGTGGTGTCTGTGTCGATTTTAAGTCATGAAGGTGGGTTTGGATAGTTGAGATAAGTTTAATTGGCGTAGTGTTCGACATACACATACCTTCCAATACAGTAAGAGAAGGGTTAGTGAGTTGGGGTTGGGCTATCTTCTTGTATAGGTGTTTAATTTGAGCGTGTGTCCAAGTCATGGAAAAGGGGGGGTCATGCCGCCCCAGTTCTGGTATTGATTTAATAGAGCCTTCGTCAGTTAGAAAATGTCCCAGTCTAGGGAATGGGATTCGTTCATTAAAAAACTGGTCAAAGGGTCTCCCGTCTAGGCCTGGCGGAAAATCCGTGTTGTGTGATAACGGGAATAGTGGGGAGGGGTTATTGATGAGACCGGGTGTCGTTTTGGCCGCCTCCCAGACCTGGATTGTAGGGCTAATAGTAGGGTGTAAGTGATCTATGCCTGTTAATTGTCGCCGGGTTACCCAAGCTGCTATCGGTATAGGTATGGGCAGAGAGTCATTCTCAATTGATACCCATAATTTAGGAGCCGGGCGAGACCACTCAACTATCCTTGCTAGCATAGTGGCTCTGTAATACATTTCCAGGTCTGGGAGTCCCAGTCCTCCTCTGTCCTTGTGTCGTATTAGATAATCATATTTCAGTCTGGGAGGTTTTCCCCTCCAGATGAATTTCATAAAAATGGTCTTTATTTCACTGAAAAAGGATTTAGGAAGGGAGATTGGGAGTGCTTGCACAATATACAACAACCTCGGTAAGATATTCATCTTAATAGCAGCTACCCTCCCTAACCATGAGATATATTTCTTGTCCCATGTTTTCAGATCTGTCTGTAAGCTTTGCAGAAGCAGCAAATGATTTTTCTGATATAATTGGGGTAATTGTGGGGAGATGTGGGTTCCAAGATATTTCAATGTGGAGTTACTCCATTTGAATGGAAAGGACCGTTTTAGTACCTCCAGTTGTGGGTCAGGGATAGAGATATTGAGCGCCTCTGACTTGGTCATATTGATTTTGAAAAAGGACAGGGAGCTATATTCCTCTAGTTCCGACAGTAAATTAGGGATAGATACAAGAGGTTGGGTAATAGTGAGTAAAAGGTCATCAGCGAATGCCGCTGCTTTATGGCAGTGCGGACCTATAGTGATACCCTTGATGGAGGGATTTGCCCGAATAGCGGCTATCAACGGTTCAAGTACCAGGACAAACAGAAGAGGAGACAGAGGACATCCCTGACGTGTGCCGTTTGACAGGGTGAGCGGGTCTGATAGGGTTCCATTGATCCGCACTCTCGCAGTAGGTGCATGATATAGGGCAGTGATCCAATTGTACATGGAGTCCCCCAGACCAATGTGGCGGATAACCGCACGGAGAAAAGGCCAGCTCACCCTGTCAAACGCTTTCTCCGCATCAGTGGAGAGGATCATCAGAGGTATATGTTCGGATGTGGCATGGTGAATGAGGTTAATTACTTTGACCGTGTTATCTCTTGCCTCCCTCCCTGGTACGAATCCTACCTGGTCTCTGTGGATTAGTGAGGGGAGGACTTCTTTCAGTCTGTTACTTATAATTTTGGCCATAAGTTTCACGTCAGTATTTAAAAGGGATATGGGCCGGTAGCTGCTGCATAATTCTGGGTCTTTATCTGGTTTGGGGATAACTGTGACGTGGGCTTCTTGGGATTGGGGGGGAGGGTGGCTCCGGAAGCTAGAGCATTAAAAACAGGTACCAGTTGGGGGAGTAAAATATCTTGGAATGTCTTATAGTAGAGGGTCGTGAAGCCATCTGGGCCCGGGCTCTTCCCAGTCGGGGTTTCTTTTAGCGCCTCTGTTATTTCTTCCAGAGTCATCGGGGAGTCTAGGATGACCGCCTTTGTCTCTGTCAGTTTGGCAGTCATGTGTCGAGTAAGATAATCTGAAATTCGTCGATGTTGGTCAGGGCCTGGTGGTAGGGTTTGACGGTCAGAAAGGTTGTAGAGGTCATGATAGTATTGTCGGAAAGCTGCTGCTATATCTGGAGTGGTGTGTACTAATGTGTTGGTTTTAGACCTGATTTTACCTATGAAAGAGGCCTCTTGTTTCTTCCTCAGTGCCCTTGCTAAATGTTTACCCGGTTTGTCCCTATTGAGGTGCATCGTATTGCGTAGTTTCTGGAGGGCTGACTGGGCTTTGTTATTGCATATAGTGGCTAATTCAGCTCTCAGTGTTAGCAGGGTGACTTGGAGTTGAGGCATTAGGAATTTTTTATGTTTCTTTTCTATAGATTGTATTTCTCCTAGTATATGTGTTAGGGCTTGGGCCTTCTGTTTCTTTACATAAGAACCCATTTTTATGAGATTGCCACGTATTACAGCTTTGTGGGCTTCCCATACTATCTGAGGTGTGATGTCTTGGGAAATATTTTCTTGGAAATATTGGGTAAGGGCCAATTTAATATCTTCTACCTGGTTTTGGTCTTTCAGCAGGGATTCATTGAGTCTCCAGGAATATGTTCTCTTGGACATTGAGGGTATGTGTATGTGCAATGATATTGGTGCGTGGTCGCTCCATGTTATATTGTGTATCTGCGTCTTTGAAATCAGTGGTAGGTGTCTGTGGGAAATGAAAATGTAGTCAAGGCGAGTGTAAGTGTTGTGGGGGTTGGAAAAGAATGTGTAATCTTTAGCTGAAGGGTTTGCTATCCTCCAGGCGTCAGCTAATTTGGTCGTATATAATTTGTTCTTTACCTTTCGCAGTTTGTGTTGATTGAGGGAGGTTGCACCAGTGGAGGAGTCCAGCTTGGGGTCCAAGACCATATTGAGGTCGCCACCTATTATAGTAAGGCCTTCTGCGAATCGCCCTAACTCCGACAAAATAGAACAGAGAAACAGATGTTGGTTCACATTGGGTGCATACACATTGGCAATAGTAATGTTGTCTGTCCCTATTGAGCCTTTCAAGAAAAGGGCTCTGCCATCATTATCTGACCAGGAGGTGTTTACAGTAAAAGGAAGATTTTTGTGGACAAATATTGCTACTCCCTTAGTCTTTTTAAATGGTGAATGGGAGTACCAAACCTTTGAATATGTGGGGTCTCGAAACCTGGGGACTTTGTTCCTACAGAAATGGGTTTCTTGTACTAGCCCTATATCGATTTTATGAGCTCGCAATTCCCCGAATAGCCGGGAGCGCTTAGTTGGGATGTTCAGTCCCTTGGCGTTTATGGACATACATTTTAGATTGGTGGGAGTGTTAACCATTGTAGCTTAGATGGGGGTAGTAGGTGATGATCATGCCAGTATAAAAATAAAAAATAAAAGTATGCCAGAGAACACCTGATTGGTATAGAAATAAAAAATAAATAAAAACAATATTGAACTTGGAGGGGTATACAGAGTGAGGTGACCCAAAGAAAAGGGTTTGCCTCATAGGAGACTACGTCATCGGGTAGCCACCAGGCTAGCCTGGTTTTGAGCTCTGTGTAGAGAGGCTTGACTTGCGGGAACATCATCGGATCCCGGGCCAGTCTCTGGTTTACAGGTACACTGAGCATATGGGTAGCGTGCCGATGGTGAAGCGATTCGGCCATCACTCCAGATAAACCCATCATCTAGCGGCGGGTGGCTCCCACCATAGGACTGAGTTGTTTTTGGTCATAAAATATTATTGTTATGGACCAGGGTAGAGGTAAATATACAAATATAGCGTATTCAAGACAAACCATATAACACCAGTAACGTCAATGGAAAACATTAAACATGGGCTGCGGCCGAGTTCAGGAGGCCGAAACAGAACAGGTGTCAAAGCTCATTTCTGCGTCCCTTTGTCAGGAGAGCTGAAGGGTGTCAGGGCAAAGGTAAGTTGTCGTCCAGGGCACATTCCATGTCTGTAGGCAGTCCTTCTCATATAATTAAGAGCAAAAAATTGTGGGTAGTATCACGGTGGTAGGCGGGTTTGCAAAAACCCATTCCCGTATGAAGATCAAAATCCTGGGTATCGTTTTTGCCCTCCGTGTAGGATGGTGTCTGCTCCTACAGTTCTTCATGAGTTGTTCCGTTGCCCCCTTCTTGGCCCGTGCAGATTTAAGTGTCTATTTGAGGGTCGCGTTCCACCATGGGGTGTGTTGGTCTTCTGTCTGTCTTTGTTCTAGCCCGTCGTTTCCGTTGGGGCCTAGGCCCCATGGGCTCTAAGATCGGTAGGAAATTGCCCGCCAGATACTCGAGCCAGCTTTTCAGGTCCGGCCTCTCGATTCTAAGAGCCTCACAGAAGTCTGTCAGGTCGTCTGGCTGTCGCAGGAAATACCACCCATATTTTTAATCTTGTGGAAGCTGTACCCTGAAAATCTATGCATACATGGGTCATGCTTGATGTGGTTTGTTTGCACTCCACTATTAAACATGATAAGGACCTTGTAGCCATGCAGTATAATTTTTACCATTACGCTAATGCACTCAAGTCGTTTATTTTGGATTTTATTTTTTACTTATTGACACAACTTGGTTTTTTTTGCCAATGTGACTTATAATAAAAATCTTGAATAGGAACTCAACGAGGAAGTCATTTTTTTGTTGCATTCAACAATTGTTTTCTGATTTGTGTATACTAGTCTGGTTGGATCCACCAACAACACCAGTGGATGGCATTCTGGGGTAAAATACCAGCAGTCTGCAGGGAGAGTAATCGGATCACGTCTTTTGATTAGGAATGGTTAAATGGAAAATATGGCCTGCAGGATAAGTCTTCCACAACCATTCCTCAATAAAATGGTTACCTAGTCACAAGATTTTTTGATGATAAATATGGTAAAATGAAGCTGAAATTATTGAAATGTTTTCACGATCCCTTGGCAGCACTGTAGAGACAAGCATGGGACAGTTGCCACAGCTAAATGTATTTGCTGGAGCACAGCCCGGGGCTCATTGATTATGTGTCATACTCCTTGATACTAGAATAATTAACATTGGAGTCCTTCATCTTGCCACATAATGCAGCCATGCATGAATCAACTCATCTAATACTGCAAGTTAACTGCAGAGGACAATGTCCAGGCTATATTTGATGAATTATGTGACCCTTTCTAGCTCCTTCCCTCTTGTTTTTTTATGGTGTGTTTGTGTGGCTTTTTGAAATATTTGAAATAATTAAAGGAGACTCAGAAGATGGGAAAGGATTAGTTTACTTTTATTATTTAATGTATTAAAATAATTAAAAATGTACTAAAGAAACCATAAATACTGCATGTTTTAAAGGCATCAGTGGTTCAATGTTTTGTGGGCAGAAATCAAAACATCAGGTGTGTGTCACTAAGCAGATTTGTACCTTTGCCCTTCCTGTCCCTTCTTCTCTCCTCATTTCAGTCAGTTATTTTGTTTAGCAGGACTGGAATTCGTCTGTAATTTTGTGGTCACTCAGTGGATCTTGTTTGCTAAGAAGGCCATAAGAAATTAGATTATATTCCCAAATTTGCTGTGACCATCCTGCCTATACACAGTGCTTGAAGAGGGCAAGAGGACCTCGGAGAAATGTCTTATTAAGAAAAGCTAACTAAACTGTCGCATAGCTCCGAACATAGTAATTTGGCTAGCTCTTAACAAGCCAATGCAGATGAATGCCGGCGGATCGCGGTGGATGTAAACATATATATTAAAAAAGGTTTTTTTGTTCCATTTCCCCGCTGGTGCCCTCCCCGCTGTGGCGGCATAAGGCGCCCTAAGGCCTAGGCAGCCTTATGGTGGCGCCGGCCCTGAAAACAAGGCTGCTCATTGCAGCAGCAGCCGGCACTTTAGGCAAACTCTTTGTTCGCCTTTTAATGGTAGCACTGGCTCTGGCATTTCAGCCTCAGCCGAACTCCTTAAGGCAGCCGAAATTGCAACATTTTGTGTTCAAGACGACCTCCAATTTTCAACTTAAAAAATTTGGGGAAAAATATGGTCTTATACACGGAAAAATACGGTATGTAGTCAATTCAGCATGACTCACTGTTAAATAAACATTTTTTAGTATCGATTCCGATCATTCATAAGGCTTTCAGGAATCTGATCAATAAAGAATAGTTCGCCCCTGCTGGCCTATGATTGAGTGTAGCACTGATATACATGACCCATGTGACCAACTCATTCCCGTGCCCCTATTTTTGCTTAGATATGTAATTTTGTTTATTTCTGCTTGATCTCACTTGGAACATATCCCAGCACAAGTTAAAAAAAAAAACAGTATAGGAGTATACAACAACTACAGCAATATTTATAAAGTGCCAAATATTTATTATAATGATATAGAAAAGTAAAAAATATTACATCAACATAAATAATGTATTCATACATATAAATATATATAAAGTGCCAACATCTACTTACAAACAGAGTAGTAGTAATAAAGTATCCACTGGCATGACACATTAAAAAGTACAAACACATCAACAAATACAATAAGGACAGTATTTTGTTGTCATTCCTCTTGTGGTCAGTAGGGGGCAATATTTGTACACTTGTTACCATGCACGACTACAACACAACTTTGAAATGTGCAAGGAGCTTTGCACAAGATGTAGCGTGGCAGGGAAAACTCTTGGTTTCACAAGAAGATTTCAACACTCAGTAGTCATGGATTTGTAACTAAATAGTTCCATCAGTGTGACTCCTGATAACAATTTTTTTTATGCGATCTGTGTGGTGCATTCCTGAGATGTTCTGGGTCACCAGGATTAAAACATCAAGGACTTACCCCTGCACCCCAGGACATGCCCCATCACCCACATTGCACATACAGGACTTATCCCTGCACCCCAATACCATAGTTGCCAACATTTGAAAAAAAAAAAAAATGCATCCACTATCCTCTCAGTAAATTAATACTTTATTTAGTGCCTGTCCTTATCTTATATCTAGGATAGTCTTATGCTTCTCCCATGCATGCTTAAAGTCCTTCACTGTGTTTACCACTACTGCTGGAAGGTTATTCCATGCACCCACTACCCTCTCAGTAAAGTAATACTAAGTTTCTGACCTCCACTGTATTAACCTCTACCACTTCTACTGGACGACTATTCCATGCACCCACCACCCTCTCAGCAAACAAATATTAAGTCTCTGACCACAAAAAAACCTGTAAAATATTAAATATTTCCAGCTAGTTGCACCAGGGCTTGACAAACTTAACTGATTTTTAGGAGCAAGCAAAAAAATCTAGGAGCCAGACAACAGCACTGTAACGGACCGTCTACCGGACGAAGTAGACCCTCTGTCCGTTGTGGGAAATCACCTCCTTAGCCCCCACTTACAGCTCAGCATTCACCCAGCAAGTCTTTCCTGGACCCTTGCTCTTTGTACCCAAATAGACAGGACATCTAGCAGTTAGGTACAGCAAGATTGAACAACTCCTTTATTTGATTTACACAGCACATATACACCAAACTGCAATCAGATAACACTTGATTAAACAATAGAAAACTTAAACACATCACCAGTAAAGCAGTATCTAGCCACTTTAATCTGGAGCCAGAAGCAAGGTAGTCAGACTGGGTGTCTGACATAATTAAACAATGGAAGGCTTAAACACATTACAGACAGGGTCCATAATCTACAAGGAGGTGTTTGGCCCTCAGGCTCCTCCAAGAACCCCAGTCAGGCAGGCTTTCAGAATTCACTTTGTGACATACACATACACACAATCACATGCAGTCATATACAGACACACATACGTCACATACACACTCATACATACAGTCAGTCACATAGACACATACACTCATACATAGTCTGTCACATAAACTTATACATACATACAGTCTGTCACACACACTCATACATATAGTCTGTCACATACACTCATACATACATACACACATGCATTCAGTCTGTCACATACACTCATCCATACACACATACATGTGAGTGTTTTTTTTAATCTTAAAAACAAAACAAAAAAAATGTAGATCAATATGTCCCCCTTCCCTGCTGCTATATCTCATTGCAAGGATGGGGGACATTTGCTTTCCAGGTTGGTCTGTGCCTCTTACAAAAGGCAAAGACCATCTTTACTTATTAATTACATTATTTTGCCCATGTAAGAAATTAAAGTCACCCTATATTTCTTGCACCCATTCATTTGTCAGTCTTATCATGCCCATCATTTGTCAGTCTTATAATGCCCATCACCATCTGTGAGTCTTATCATGCCCATCATCTGTGTCTTATCATGCCCATCATCTGTGTCTTATCATGCCCATCATTATCTGTGAGTCTTATCATGCCCATCATTATCTGTGAGTCTTATCATGCCCATCATCATTTGTGAGTCTTATCATGCCCATCATCATCTGTGAGTCTTATCATGCCCATCATCATATGTGAGTCTTATCATGCCCATCATCATCTGTGAGTCTTATCATGCCCATCATTATCTGTGAGTCTTATCATGCCCATCATCATTTGTGAGTCTTATCATGCCTATCATCATCTGTGAGTCTTATCATGCCTATCATCATCTGTGAGTCTTATTATGCCCATCATTATCTGTGAGTCTTATCATGCCCATCATCATCTGTGAGTCTTATCATGCCCATCATCATTTGTGAGTCTTATCATGCCCATCACCGGGAACGGGGGACTAATAAAAGTACTCAAAAAAGATTGGGCAGACTAGATGGACTGGTTCTTATCTGCCGACACATTCTATTTTTCTATGTTTCTATGTTTCTATCACCATCTGTGAGTCTTATCATGCCCATCACCATCTGTGAGTCTTATCATGCCCATCATCATCTGTGAGTCTTATTATGCCCATCATTATCTGTGAGTCTTATCATGCCCATCATCATCTGTTTCTTATCATGCCCATCATCATCTGTGAATCTTATAATGCCCATCATCATTTGTGAGTCTTATCATGCCCATCATCATCTGTGAGTCTTATCATGCCTATCATCATCTGGTTGCCTAGTTATTGTTGTCCCTGCATGGTGCCCTCGCCGCTGGGATGATTTTATTTATTTATTTAGGGAGAAGTGTGTGCACTTGCTGCACAGTCTTCCTGCTCCATCCCCACATGCACCTTACTATAGTGTCCGACCGCTGAGTGTGCTCAGCAGGACTAGAAACAACAGCAGGGCACAGACCAGGCTAGAATGAGGTATAGCAGCCAGGAGGGGACATATTGATAGATGCACTTTTTTTTATTGTAAACAACAACACAATTGCTGACTTGTGTGTATGTGTATGTGACTGACAGTGTGTGTGTGTTTGTGTGTGTGTATGACTGACTGCATGTGTGTGTGTGACTGACTGTGTGTTTATGTGACCCACTATATGTGTGTGTGACTGACTGCATGTCTGACTGTGACCCACTGTATGTGCGTGGGACTGACTGTATGTCTGACTGTGACCGAATGTATTTGTGTGTCTGTCTGTTACTGACTATATGTGTGTGTGTGTGTCTGTCTGTGACTGACTGTGTGTGTGACTGACTGTATGTCTTCCTGTGACCGACTGTATGTGTGTGTCTGTCTGTATTTGTGTGTGTGTCTGTCTGTGACTATCTCCACAGCAATAAATTTCTCAGTAATGTGCAGCGTGTGAGTGTATCACAGACTCCACAGCAATAAAACTCACAGTAATGTGCCATGTGTGAGTGTATCACACACTCATGCTGCACATTACTGTACCACAATACACAATAAGACTCATAGCACAAAAAAATCACATTACTCGAAGTTACACTTATACACATTACACATAAATACACAGCCACACATAGATACACACACCCTTACACACAGAGACACACAATCCCACTTAAACAATTGTATGTGAGCAAATTCCCATGATTTAAAAATAACTGAGCATACAAAATTTTGTGTACGTTGCATACAACATTTACCAGACTCTGAGAAAAAGTTGACCAACAGTCTCATAATTTGCCATAATTTAGGAGATATCACACACACTCCCCACACAGACACCCACCCTTACACCCCCCCCCCCCCACACACACATAGATACCCTTACATAGACAACCTTACACTCACACACTGTCTTACACACACACACCCACACACACATCCAGACAACCTTACACACAGATGGCCTTTTCCACACAGATATTCTGCCACGCAGACATGTGTGTAAACCTGCAACTCTCACACGCACATCATAAATATATATTTTTTTTTTAATATAAAGGGGTCAAAAATCTGGGGAGAATAGGCTGAGGTATGAAGGTATGCTCCTTCTACCCTGGGGAGAATAGGCTGAGGTATGCTCCTTCTACCAACCTCATAAAAGAGAGCAGTGCAGGGAATTGAGATGGGAATTCAACCTAATGGGAGAATTTTTCCAACTCTGCTACTTTAGCCATCCCATCTCACTTCTCTGCAATTCTCTCTTTCATGAGTAAAGCCCATAATGTAATGAGCAGCTCATTCATTCAAAATGTATGGGTTTAATCAGTGGTGTATCTTGATTTTGTGCTGCCCTAGGCAGACAAAATCCGGGCAAACCCCTATCCAAGCTGTACACCCACGTTACACACCTAAGACATCCCCCATCATTCAGACTCACATCAAGCTCATACTCCCATCACACACACACTCCCATCACACTCAGTCACACACTCCTACTCCCATCACACTCAGTCACACACTCCGACTCCCATCACACTCAGTCACACACACTGTCTCCCATCACACTCACTCTGACTCCCATCACACTCAGTCACACACACTGTCTCCCATCACACACACGCTGACTCCCATCACACTCAGTCACACACACTGTCTCCCATCACACACACTCTGACTCCCATCACACTCAGCCACACACACTGTCTCCCATCACACACACTCTGACTCCCATCACACTCAGTCACACACACACACACACACACACAGTTTCACACTTTCCCTGGCAGGCAGGCAGCATGGTCCCTCCATGCTGCCTGTTCGGCTTCCCGGCTATTGTGCCGACAGGTCACGTGACCAGGCGCGCGTATGACGTCAGCGCGCCCGTCACGTGACTGTCGGCACTTCCGTGTCGGCACACTGCACAGGGAGCCTAACAGGCAGCACGGAGGTTTCTCTGTGCTGCCTGTTCGGCTCCCCGTGCAGCCTGGCAGGCAGAGCGATCGTGAGGGGGGGATCTTCCGATCCCCTCTCACCTCTGTCTCTGCCTGCAAGCGCGGTCTTTTTTTTTTTTTTTTTTTAAAGGGCCGCGTTTTTTTTTTTTTAAAAAAAAAAAAAATTATTTTCAGTGATGGGGGGCGCTGCCGCCCCCCAAAAATTGCCGCCCTAGGCATCCGCCTAGGATGCCTCGCGGTGAATACAGCACTGGGTTTAATACAATAACGAGATACATGGGATTTTTATTGCCATGTGAATGGACTTTTATTGCCATCAAAATAAAGAGTAAATATAAAGATGAATCACTATTATTCATATTGAATGTGATAATCAAGTGTGAAAATAAAAATAATAGTAGATAATAGCATTGTTTCACACTTGATTATCACATTCAATATGAATAATAGTAATTAATCACATTTTCTCCTAGTAATCTCACTGGGATTCACACTCTGCCACTCACACACACTCATAACTCATAACTCTGCTGCTCACGCTTACACACTCCCATACTCTGCCACTCACACATACACGCACACTCATAAATCACGATTACACTCTTCCAAACACTCACACTCTGCCACACTCACACTTACTTACACTCTGCCACTCACACCCACTTACACTCTGCCACTCACATCCATACACATGCACACTAATAACTCTGCCACTCACACAGTGGTGTATCTTGATTTTGTGCTGCCCTAGGCAGACAAAATCTGGGCACCCCCCTACCCAAGCTGCACACCCACATTACACACCTAACACATGCCCCATCATTCAGACTCACATCAAGCTCACACTCCCATCACACTCAGTCACACACTCCTACTCCCATCACACTCAGTCACACACTCCTACTCCCATCACACACACTCCAACTCCCATCACACTCAGTCACACACACTGTCTCCCATCACACACACTCTGACTCCCATCACACTCAGTCACACACACTGTCTCCCATCACACACACTCTGACTCCCATCACACTCAGCCACACACACTGTCTCCCATCACACACACTCTGACTCCCATCACACTCAGTCACACACACTGTCTCCCATCACACACACTCTGACTCCCATCACACTCAGTCACACACACTGTCTCCCATTACACACACTCTGACTCCCATCACACTCAGTCACACACACTGTCTCCCATCACACACACACTCTGACTCCCATCACACTCAGTCACACACACTGTCTACCATCACACACACTCTGACTCCCATCACACTCAGTCACACACACTGTCTCCCATTACACACACTCTGACTCCCATCACACTCAGCCACACACACTGTCTCCCATCACACACACTCTGACTCCCATCACACTCAGTCACACACACTGTCTCCCATCACACACACTCTGACTCCCATCACACTCAGTCACACACACTGTCTCCCATTACACACACTCTGACTCCCATCACACTCAGTCACACACACACACTGACTCCCATCACACACACTGTCTCCCATCACACACACTCTGACTCCCATCACACTCAGTCACACACACACACACACACACACACACACACACACACACACACACACACACAGTCTCCCATCAGCACTTACCTTTCCCTGGCAGGCAGGCAGCATGGTCCCTCCTGTTCGGCTCCCCGGCGATTGTGCCGACAGGTCACGTGACCGGGCGCGCGTATGACGTCAGCGCGCCCGTCACGTGACTGTCGGCACTTCCGTGTCGGCATACTGCACGGGGAGCCGAACAGGCAGCACGGAGGTTTCTCTGTGCTGCCTGTTCGGCTCCCTGTGCAGCCTGGCAGCAGAGCGTTGGTGAGGGGGGATCTTCCGATCCCTTCTCACCTCCGTCTCTGCCTGCAAGCGCGGTGGGGTTTTTTTTTTTAAAGGGTCGCGTTTTTTTTTTTTTTTCACTTTTTTTTTTTTTTACATTTTTTTTTTTTCAGTGCTGGGGGGCGCTGCCGCCCCCCAAAATTTGCCGCCCTAGGCATCCGCCTAGGATGCCTCGCGGTAAATACAGCACTGCACTCACACCCACTTACACTGCGCCACTTCCACACACTTACATTCTGCCACTCACATACATAATAAATCAATAGATCCGGATCCACACTCGTAACGAGGAGGTGCCGAGGTCCCGGGACACCACCCAAGCCACCAATATAGAAATCACAAAAGGAGGATCCAGCACTCAAGAATCTTTAGTGAAGATTTTTACGCCTGCGTTCTGAATAAAAATCTTCACTAAAGATTCATGAGTGCTGGATCCTCCTTTTGTGACTCATATACATACACATGCACACTAATAACTCTGCCACTCACAGCCACTTACACTCTGCCACTCACAGCCACTTACACTCTGCCACTTACACACACTTACATTCTGCCACTCACATACATACACATGCACACTAATAACTATGCCACTCACACCCACTTACACTCTGCTACTTACATACATACATACATACACACTCATAACTCTGCCACTTACACTCTGCCAAACACTAAACTGCCTTTAACCTAAGGTATTTCCTAAAATTATATTAACGAACACTGTTATGGTGAAATACATCAACTGTAGAATCTGGTCAGTCCTCAGTGTTGCATATTTTTCTTCTTGGTGGGGTTTAACTGTCATTCATCCTCAATAATAAATACAATGAGTACCATTAATTTAGATGGTAATAATATGCACTGGATATTGGGTAATTGTAACATCCCCAGGATGACCTTGAAAATGAGAGACAATCTCAGTGTAGTTTCCTGGTTACATAAATTGTTATTGTTATTATTATAACCCACCTTTAAGGAGCATGTACCCAGCTAATTCAGGCCTAATATGTGGGGGGTGTAGCTCCACAACCCTAGTCAACATTCCTGAATCTTTTATTTTACAGACTTTTTAGAGTCATGAAAACTGTAACTTTTTTTGTGTGAATATACATGTATTTACACAGGGCCGATCCTAGGGTCACGGGCGCCTGGGTGCAGGTTTTCCTTTGGCGCCCAAGGGTGGGCGTGGCTATATTATGAACTCCTCCCCTTTAGACATTTCTGTTCCAGACATGCCCATTTCAATATTGGGGAGAGAGAAAACTGTATTTTAATGTAAAGGACCAACGTTTATTTTAAATAAAGATATATATTTTGCCATAATACTGTGTAGTGGTTTTATTTATTTCTATGATGCTCAGCCAGCAACATGGGAGACTTTTTGCTGGCTAGCAGAATGAGTTTTAACTACCGTTCCCATGATTCCCAACCAGCCAAAGTCTCTCATTAGTCTGGCTGAGCATCATTGGAAAAGAAGTACATAAGGAGTGATAAATAATATTCCACCAAGTCAGTCACTCACGTGTGTCTCTCTCTCCCCATAGCCTCATGTCTGTCTGTCTCTCCCCATACCCTCATGTCTGTCTGTCTCTCCCCGTACCCTCATGTCTATCTCTCCCCATACCCTTGTGTCTGTCTGTCTCTTCCCCATACCCTCATGTCTGTCTCTTTCTCCCCATTCCCTCATGTCTGTCTCTCTCTCCCCGTACCCTCATGTCTGTCTCTCTCTCCCTATTCCCTCATGTCTGTCTCTCTCTCCACTCATGCTCCATGTCTCTGTCTCTCTCTCCATTCATGCTCCATGTCGGTCTGTCTCTCTCCACTCATACCCCATGTCTGTCTCTCTCGCCACTCATACCCCATGTCTGTCTCTCTCTCGCCACTCATACCCCAGGTCTGTCTCTCTCGCCACTCATACCCCATGTCTGTCTCTCTCTCTCTCCACTCATACCCCATGTCTGTCTCTCCCATCATCCCTTATAACTTTTTCCATCTCTATCTTTCTGTTCTCCATGCTGGCCTCTTGTACACACAGTCATACATAAACACACACAGTCACACAAACACATTTACACACTTAGTCACCCTCACAGACATACATTTACACAAACACCCTTATACACACTGTCACACACATACATAAATACACACAGTCATACATAAATACACACAGTCACACAAACACAATTACACACTTAGTCACCCTCACAGACATACATTTACACAGACACCCTTATACACACATACATAAATACAGTCATACAAAAATACACACAGTCACACAAACACAGCCACCTTTACACACTTAGACATAGGATACACTTGCACACTTGACACTCATGTACACACACTTACACAGACAGTAACACACACATAGTTATACACATTGACACACACATACACACTTATACACATACACAAACATTTACACAGACAGTAACACACACATAGTTATACACATTGACACACTTATACACATTCACAGACACTTCCACACTTTCTTTCTTTTTTTATTTATATTTTAACACCCCCCAAACCCCTCCAACTGTTATTACCTCCTCCTCCTTGTTAGTCCAAGCACAGAGCAACGGGGGAAAGCTCCGCCCCCGTCACGTTCTGTGATTGGCTGCAGGGAGGAGGATGTTCTCTATGGTGTCTTGGCAGATACTCTAGAGAACGTCCTCCTCCCGGCAGCAGCCAATCACAGAACGCGACGGGGGCGGAGCTTGCACCCGTCGCGCTGTGCTTGCTTTAACAAGGAGGAGGACGGCAGGGAGAGAGCTCCCTGCTTCAGCGCCTCTCCTCCCGTGCGCCTGGGCGCGGTGCACCCCGTGCACCCGCCCAGGATCGGCCCTGTATTTACACATGTGTGTGTTTGTTTGTTATGCATTTGTACACATTCCAAATGACTCAATGGAGTTGGTGGGATAATTTCAGCTGCACATACACTAGTGATCAGCCAGGTGTCAGCAAAGAGCCAGGAAATGCATAGACATACTGTATGTGAGTATGAGTCTAAAATGTCCCACTAGTTTATAAATTCCACATATTACTACAGTATTGAGTACTAACATAGATGAATATATACTGTTAGCAGTGAAATTACTCCTGATTTAACATGGACCCCTTGAATGCCTTACTGTTTATACAATTTGGGTTTTATGTATAAATAGTGGTGCTGTTTTATGTCTTATCCTGATTCTTTCAGTCAGTTTTTTGTTCCTGCGCCTGTATGGTATGTATAAAACTGTCAAAATGGGAATTCAAAAAAAGGGCCAACACTTTGTGTTTTGTTTATTTTTTAGTTTCCATATGCACATTTTTATTCTCACTTTGCGACTTTTTGCTTGATGCAGATAACGTCAGATTAGGAGTTGCGGAGAATTGTGGTCCAATGAAGTGATCTCAAATAGGCTCCATTTTGTGACTTTTTTTATACATAGTCTACAGCATTATTCTTACACAATAATAAAATAACTATTTTTTGGAGCAACAGTCGCACAGTGGATTTTTTTTCTTTTGGAAATCATTTTATACATAGCGGTAGACAAGAATTACAATGCAATTAAACTACATTTGTGACTGAAACACATACATAATAAAAAGGTTTCTGGGCTGCAGCTGGGCCGGTTTGTATGGCTCTTAGTCCCATACAAGACTGTTGCTGACTCTTTTGTGTGCTCAAACAGTAATAAAAGACAGCACTCCCATGCTTGCAAAAAATGATACAAATTTATTGTGTCCACACAGGGAAAATGATGCAGGGTATGCACACAGCAGACTTGACGCGTTTCACACCAAAAAAACACTTAGTCATAAGCTAAAGCTCAAGTTTACTCGCATTCTAATGTAACATTAGTGAAAATGACATCATTAATTAGGAAGGACCAATCACTCCGTGCAGCACAGGTGATAGCTAAATGAACAGCCACACTTCATGCAGCACGGGGAGTAATAGGTCTACTCAATAGCACACCACAATGAGGGAGTGACCAACTGAAAAATAACAAAGATAAACTGCCTGTGCAAATAAATACAAGTGTACTAAATGATGATGAAAAAGTGACTGATTTAAAACTATGAATATATAAAGATATAAATGAGACTTATCGGAGACAGAGGACAAGAGAAACCAGTATGAAATATGACTTATGTAACATACTACTCTTATGTGTATGATAACAAATCTGTAAAAGCACACTAACTTTGCAGTAAAGTACCTATTCAAATAATAGTATATCTAAAGTGCTTCACAGGTCTATCTCATTTCATAGGATTTAAGAATCAATTAGACCAGGGAGATGGAATGAGGGCGGGGGCGCGTATGCTCCGTGTGTGCAAGGTGTGCGCTGTGCAAAGCTGTGCCGTGTATTTCTGGAGTTTGTGTGCTCCAAACAGACAGCACACAAACCCCGGATATACATCTGGGAGACAAGCGGCAGCAGGAAATTTGGCATCAGCGTCACTCTGTTACCAATTCGACCAACACGGAAAGTATCCTTATTGTGCTCATACGCATACGCAGTACACGCCATTATGGGGAAACAGCTGATTCAACGTCACTTCCTGGGAAATTCTGCAGTCTTGGAGAAAATGTCAAAACACTGGAACATGTTAATGTAGTTGTTTGGGAAAGTAGTGTGACTGAATCTTTACATTCATTGCTTTAAATGAACTCTGTCAAACATTGTTTATACTGTTTATACATTGGCTGAATTTCAAGCAAATGCCTTATTGAAGGGAAAATGAGTTTTGAGTCTGTGGTTTCTCCTGTCCATAACATTACCTGTGGCTAGATATGCAGCAGAACTATCTTTCAATGGGAAATATATCATTGGCATAGTAAGCCAGAAGGGTGATGTCCTAAACAGGAGCCGCCAAAAACAAATGAAAAAACTTTCTTTCTCTTAATTGTTCGTAATTGTACCTTTTTATCTTTTTATCCATATATATATAATCTACATGCACAATATAAACAGTATTTAGGAGTCCCTTTTATGAACACTTGTAACTGGTTTTGTGTGAAAGTAAAAATAAACTTCATGTAACATACAGGCCTTTATCGTTGAGGGGAATATAGTAGTGAGGAGATTTGTCTGGTTTTAGCATCTTGTAGCTTAAAAAGGCCAAAAACCCAGAATGCTGAGGGCTGCCAGGTTGGTACAAGATGTTAAATCTACACCTGAGGGAAAGACATTGTAGATTGTTGAGGTAATGTGAGATCCTATTAAAAAAAAACCTGCAAAAAATGAAGACATTAGTACTAATTCCAAAGTAGATTTAAATGTATGATTACTATTGCCATATGAAGAAGACCAAGAGCTCAGAAGACTATTGATTATCTGTTTTAACAGGGCAATGGCAGGCCAATATTCAGTTTTATCAGATAATCAATCTCTCTCAGTTTTAGTGTTTTATGGTGGTTAGTAGAACTTCAAAAAAATGTCCGGGTCTGTGCTCAAAATTGACCCCGTACACGAACCCCATTGAAGTCAATGGGGACACAAGCTTTTGGCCACTAAAATGCCCTTAAAGAAGTCATGGAAAGGGCTAGAGGGCTGCAAAATGAAGTAAAATGTGGGTAAGAGTAGGACAAGTGCCCTGCAAGCAAATGTGGATAGGGAAATAACTTAAAATAACATAAAATACATACAAATTACAAATACAGCTGAGCCATAAAATAGCACTAGATGGAATCTTTGATTTTAGCTTTGGAAGAACATAAATCTAAATCTAAAGCATGGCTGCCAGGAGGATCAACAGAATTATCCATTTGAGAGAGGGTTGGAGTCCAGGGTATTCTCTTTCAGTTTATACTAAGTGACCCATAGGTTGAGGAGGTGGTGACCGTGGCGGTGTAGGTGGAAGCGGCGCTGGAGGAGGAGGAGGAGGAGGAGGAGGAGGAGGTAGCCAACACTGTTTTTTATTTGGTTTTGTTTTTTTAAATTGGGGTAGCCCCCAAAATATTGGGACATATAACAACAGAAAACAAAGAATAAGTGCACTTGAGTATAACAATGACTGGGTGAGGCCAGTATAAATGTCTATTCTGCACAAGGTACAGAGAAGTCTGGTGGGATCCATGCCTGGTTCATCTTAATAAACGTGAGCTTGTCCACGTTGGCTGTGGACAGGCGGCTGCGCTTGTCTGTGATAACGCCCCCTGCCGTGCTAAACACACGTTCAGACAATACACTGGCTGCAGGGCAGGCCAGCACCTCCAAGGCATAAAGCACCAGCTCAGGTCATGTGGCCAATTTGGAGACCCAGAAGTTGAATGGGGCAGACCCATCAGTCAGTACGTGTAGGCGTGTGCACACGCACTGTTCCACCATGTTGCTGAAATGCTGCCTCCTGCTAAGACGTTGCATATCAGATGGTGGTGCTGCTTGTTGTGGCGTGCTGACAAAGATTTTCCACATTTTGGCCATGCTAACCCTGCCTTCTGAGGTGCTGGCGGTGCCCCAGCTGCTTTGGCGACCTCTTCCTCTGCCTTTGCCTTGTGCTTCCATTGAGCCCCCGGTGTCATTTTGGAATGCCCTCAGCAGCGCGTCTACCAGCGTGCGCTTGTAGTCACGCATCTTACGATCACGCTCCAGTGATAGAATTAAGGACGGCACGTTGTCCTTGTAAGGGGGATCCAGCAGGGTGGCCACCCAGAAATCAGCACAAGTTAGAATGTGGGCAACTCGGCAGTCGTTGAGCAGGCACTGCAGCATGTAGTCGCTCATGTGTGCCAAGCTGCCCAGAGGCAAGGACAAGCTGTTCTCTGTGGGAGGTGTATCATCTGGGTCCTCCGTATCCCCCCAGCCACGCTCCAGTGATGCCCACGAGCTGCGTTGGATGCCACTCTGCAGTGAACACGGTTCCTCCTCCTCCTCCTCATCCTCATCCTCCTCCAAAACTGTGCCCTGGCTTGACAGTTGTGTACCTGGCCTATGCTGGTGCAGGAACCCACCCTCCAAGCCACTTGTAGAATGACTGGCCTGATAACCGTGGAAATGACCCCTGTTCTTCCTCCTCCTCTTCCTCCTGTGCCACATCCTCTTCCATCATCACTCTAAGCGTTTTTTCAAGGAGACATACAAGCGGGATAGTAAGGCTGAGAACGGTGTCATTGGCACTGGCCATGTTGGTGGAGTACTCGAAACAGTGCAAAATGGCACACAGGTCTCGCATGGAGGCCCACTCATTGGTGGTGAAGTGGTGCTGTTCCGCAGAGCGACTGACCCGTGCGTACTGCAGCTGATACTCCACTATCGCCTGCTGCTGCTCGCACAATCTCTCAAGGTGTGCAAGGTGGAGTTCCACCTTGTGGGCACGTTGCATATGAGTCGGGGAGCGGGAAGGCCTAAGTTACGCTGCAGCGCAGACAGGCGAGCTGCAGCAGGGTGAGAATGCCTAAAGTGTGCACAGACAGCCCGCACTTTCTGCAGCAGCAGCTCTGATATATCTGGGTAGTTTTTCAGGAATTTCTGCACCACCAAATTCAGCACATGCGCCAGGCAAGGGATGTGCGTCAAACCGACTAGGCCCAGAGCTGCTACGAGATTTCGCCCATTATCGCACACCACCAGGCTTGAGGCTCAGTGGCAACAACCACTCATTGATCTGTTGTTCCATGCCCGTCCACAGCTCCTGCGCGCTGTGGGTTTTTCCCCCCAAACATATGAATTTTAAAAGAGCCTGCTGTCGTTTCCCCCTGGCTGTGCTGAAGTTGGTGGTGAAAGTGTTACGCTGACCGAATGAGGAGGTGGTAGAGGAGGTGGTAGAGGAGAAGGAAGAAGCTGAGTAGGAGGAGGAGGCAACAGGAGGCAAAGAGAAATGCCCTGCAATCCTCTGTGGCGGAAGGACATGCGCCAAACTGCTATCTGCCTCAGGCCCAGCCAACACTACATTTGCCCAGTGTGCAGTTAGGGAGATATAGCGCTGTGCTTACTGGTCCACGTATCTGTGGTTATGTGGGATGGCTCGCCGGGAAAAGTAGTGGCGGCTGGGAACCACGTCCTGTGGAACAGCCACCGCCATCAAGTTTTTAAAACTGTCCGTCTCCAACAGATGGAATGACAGCATTTCAAAGGCCAGGAATCTGGAAATGCTGGCATTCAGGGCTAGTGTTCGCGGGTGGGTAGGGCCATACTTCCTCTTTCTTTCTTGTGTTTGGGAGTTGGACAGCTGAACGCTTCCATGGGACAGTGTGGAGATGCTTGGGGACGGTGGCGGACGTTGTGGCGTTGCTGCCACTTCCTCTATTTGCTCGGTGGCAGGTGCCACTGTGACTACAGAGCTGGAGGAAAGGCCAAGACAGCAGAAGAGGAAGCAGGAGGAGTCTTGGGTTTTGAGATGCTTACTCCACTGCAGCTCGTGCTTTGCATGTAGATGCCTGGTCATGCAGGTTGTGCTCAGGTTAAGCACATTTATGCCTTGCTTCAGGTTCTGATTGCACAGCTTGCAAACCACTCGTGTCTTGTCGTCAGCACATTGTCTAAAGAACTGCCACGCCAGTAAACTCCTTGTAGATGGCTTTGGTGTGCTCGGCCCCTGGGTGCGGTGGGCAGTAGCAGGCGTACTGTCTAGGGGATGGCCGCTATGGTTTTGCACCCTGCTCCCTCTTATGCTGCGCTGGTGCCTCTTTGCGACCACCGCCTCTTCCTCCAAACTGGACATGTCACTCGCATGACCTTGCTTCCATGTGGGGTCTAGGACCTCATCATCCTCCACATCATCTTCCACCCACTCCTCAACACTGCCCTGCTTTCCGGTCTGCACTCTGCCGAAAGCCACAGCAGTTGGCACCTGTGTTTCATCATCATCAGAGATGTGCTACGGTGGTCCTCGCATGTCCACATCCTGACACATAAGTGGTTGTGCATCAGTGCACTCAATCTCTTCCACTTCTTGGGCAAGGCTAGGTTTGATGACCCCACCAGCATCAAAAAGCAAAAGAGACTGCTGCATGACTTGTGGCTCAGACTGCCTGGCTGATTTGCAAGAGGGTGAGGTGAAAGACAGATGGCCATCGGCTTCAGGTGTCAACTCTGAGCTTTCAGCAGGGGACCGGGTGGGAGACAATGTGAAGGAACTGGAGGCACTGTCAGCCACCCAATCTACTATCGCCTGTACTTGTTCTGGCCTCACCATTCTAAGAGCGGCATTCGGGCCTACCAAATAACGCTGAAGTTTCTGTCGGTTACTAGCACCTGAGGAAGGTGTTTCACTTGTGCGTGTAGCTGGCAGAGATTGACCGCATCCCCTACTTGCAACAGGAGCTCCACCAGTGGCGGATCCAGGGGGGGGGGACAACGACGCTTTAAAAAAAAAAAACGCTTGCAGGCAGAGACAGAGGTGAGAAGGGATCGGATGATCCCCCTCACCTTCTGGGCCTGCTTGCCAGGCTGCACGGGGAGCCGAACAGGCAGCACAGAGAAACCTCTGTGCTGCCTGTTCGGCTCCCCGTGCAGTCTGACACGGAAGTGCCGACAGGTCACGTGACCGGCGCGCTTACGTCATGCGCGCACCGGGTCACATGACCTGTCAGCACAACCGCCGGGAAGCCGGACAGGCAGCATGGAGAAGACCATGCTGCCTGCCACTAGCCACCAGGGAAAGGTAAGTTCTGGGGAGATGGGGGGGGGGGGGGGGCACATTGGCTGGGGCTTAGTAAATGGCAAATAACACTGGCATACTGGGCAAATAAGCAGGGGCATATTAAATGGCAATTAACACTGGCATATTACTGGGCAAATTAGCAGGGGCATATTCAATGGCAAATAACACTGGCATATTATTGGGCACATTTACTGGGGCATATTAAATGGCTAATAACACTGGCATATTACTGGGAAAATTGGCAGTGGCATATTAAAT
This sequence comes from Pelodytes ibericus, assembly GCA_036172795.1. Taxonomy (NCBI): domain Eukaryota; kingdom Metazoa; phylum Chordata; class Amphibia; order Anura; family Pelodytidae; genus Pelodytes; species Pelodytes ibericus. Next base: position 92,815,715 of record CM069858.1, on the reverse strand, counting down.
GGCAAATAACAATGGCATATTATTGGGCACATTTACTGGGGCATATTAAATGGCAAATAACACTGGCATATTATTGGGCAAATTGGCAGGGGCATATTAAATGGCAAATAAAACTGGCATATTATTGGGCACATTTACTGGGGCATATTAAATGGCAAATAACACTGGCATATTACTGGGCAAATTAGCAGGGGCATATTAAATGGCAAATAACACTGGCATATTACTGGGCAAATTAGCAGGGGCATATTAAATGGCAAATAACACTGGCATATTACTGGGCAAATTGGCAGGGGCATATTAAATGGCAAATAACACTGGCATATTATTGGGCAAATTAGCAGGGGCATATTAAATGGCAAATAACATGAATATTATTGGGGAAATTGGCTGAGGCATATTAAATGGCAAATAACACTGGAATATTATTGGACAAATTGGCTGGGGCATATTAAATGGCAAATAACACTGGAATATTATTGGGCAAATTGGCTGGGGCATATTAAATGGCAACTAACACTGGAATATTACTGGGAAAATTGGCTGGGGCATATTAAATCGCAAATAACACGAATATTATTGGGCAAATTGGCTGGGGAATATTAATGGCAAATAACATTGGCAATGTGTATGTAATGGGGTGATGGGGCATGCCCTTGGTGTGCAACATGGGTTATGGGTCATGTCGTGGGTGTGCATCGTGGGTAGGGGGGGTGCCCAAATTTTGTCTGCCTAGGGCAGCACAAAACCAAGACACACCACTGGGGGGGAGAGGAGAGAACACTGATGGGCGGCAGAGGAGAGAACACTGATGGGAGGGGAGAGAGAAGAGAACACTGATGGGGGAGAGAGAGGAGAGAACACGTATGGGGGAGAAGAGAGAACACAGATGAGGGAGAGGAGGAAAAGAGACAGCTATTGGCAAGAGGAGAGACACATACATGTTTAGAGGGACAAAGAGACAGTCATAGGAGGTAGAGAATAGAGAGAGAATAGGAGAATAGAGATGGGAAGGGAGAGGAGCGTGACAGAAGGACATGAGAGAGAGGAAAAGACAGACGGACATGGGAGAGAGGATAAGACAGATGGACATGTGCCCCTCCCGACATCAGACTCTGGATCCGCCCCTGAGCTCCACCAACACCAGTGGCACCACAACCAGGGCCACGTCCCTTATTTGACACTCTCCTCATTCTTTGCGGTCACCCACCAAAGTAACAGATGGTTTATGTCAGGCGACAATGTAACCGCCAATAGTCAACAATTTTTATTTGTATTTGTTTATTGGACTGCAAGAAATACACCGCAAGACGTAAATGTACTATTTAGCACCCAAAACAATTAGAATTTTTCAAAGTGCACTGTCAGCACAGTATTGGACTGTTCTATTTGACTCTCAGATATGAAGTGCACCGCAAGACGCAAATGTACTATTTACCACCCAAAACAATTAGAATTTTTCAAAGTGCACTGTAAGCACAGTATTTCACTGTTCTGTTTGACTCTCAGATATGAAGTGCACCGCAAGACGCAAATGTACTATTTACCACCCAAAACAATTAGAATTTTTCAAAGTGCGCTGTAAGCACAGGATTGGACTGTTCTATTTGACTTTCAGATATGAAGTGCACCGCAAGACGCAAATGTACTATTTAGCACCCAAAACAATTAGAATTTTTCAAAGTGCACTGTAACCACAGTATTTCACTGTTATATTTGACTCTCCGATATGTAATGCACCGCAAGACGCAAATGTACTATTTATCACCCAAAGCAATTCGAATTTTTCAAAGTGCGCTGTAAGCACAGTATTGGACTATTCTATTTGACTCTCAGATATTAAGTGCTCCGCAAGACGCAAATGTACTATTTAACACCCAAAACTATTCGAATTTTTCAAAGTGCACTGTAACCACAGTATTCCACTGTTCTATTTGACTCTCAGATATGAAGTTCACCGCAAAACGCAAATGTACTATTTACCACCGAAAACAATTAGAATTTTTCAAAGTGCACTGTAACCACAGTATTTCACTGTTCTATTTGACTCTCAGATATGAAGTGCACCGCAAGACGCAAATGTACTATTTACCACCCAAAACAATTATAATTTTTCAAAGTGCGCTGTAAGCACAGTATTTGATGGTTCTATTTGACTCTCAGATATGAAGTGCAGGACGCAAATGTAATATTTAACACCAACAAATTGCAGTATTTAAAAATGCCTAGATGTTGCCCACTGAGCTAACAGAACAGGATTAAAGTCATGTGCCTGGCACACATGCAAGTGTGTGCCAGTGCACTGCACTCTCTGTGGCACTGGGCTCAGGGCAGGGTACAAATATGTAGTATAGCACCCACTAAAATAATCACTGTAATTTGAATAATCGCTGTTGTTTGAATAATCGCTGTAGTTTGCAGATTCAACACCAGAATTTTTTTAATCTGTCCCTCACAGCTGCAGCACCCTCTCCCTACACTAAGAAGAGCTCATGTGATGTGCGTGTACGTGACTCCAGTTTATATATAGAGGCTGGGTCACATGCTGCACTGGCCAATCACAGCCATGCCATTAGTAGGCATGGCTGTGATGGCTTCTAAGGGCAAACGAGTCAAACGCTTGTTGATTGGTTGCCCTGCAGCCTTTCAAAATGCGCCATTAAATCGCTGAACCCCGAACTCCAACACGGACATACAGTGAAATGTCCGTGTTCGGGTCCGGGGTCCAAAAACCGCAAAGTTCGGTACGAACCCGAACAGTGCCGTTCGGGTTCGTTTTAACACTAGTGGTGAGGCTTAGAAATAATGATATCTTTGGCATTATACTGTAGGAGATTGACAGTTTCATCTAAAATGGATTATAAACATCTTTTGTCAGCTTCTTATATTCACATTATAAGCAAATGTTATAGCATATACATCAACTCATGAGTGTCTGTAAACACACACACAAATTCTCATACACACAGTTACAAACATGCACAGTCACGCATGCACACAATCCCACACACAAACGCACACAATAACAAAACACATTCATATAAAGGGAGACAATATTAGACAGACTGACACAGAGACCGAATGACAAATCAATGCTTTGGGGAGAAGGATCTCTATTCTGTAGAGCTTGCGATTCAGTCACTATTGGAAGAATGTTTAATACCCAGGTCTGTGGTTCTGCTTTTATTTAGTCTCTGGTTCAGCTTTTGTGTTTGACTCTCAGCTGGGTAATGGCAGCTCTTGTGTTTGGCTCTCAGCTGGGTAATGGCAGATCCACTGGGTGCTGGACAGAAACCAAAGAGCCTACCTTCACCAATCTTCATCCGGCTCTTTTTGAGCAACTGGAGGCCATATGACACCGCTGATGTATTTAAGTTTTGTGCCGTCCTAGGTCTGACTAAACTCAAATACCCCTAATCCTCATGTTTAAGATGCAATAATTGTGCCCAAACACCTTGCCAGTGCCACCTTAATGCCAGAAACAGCTTCCAAGAGCCACCAAAAGTGCTTTGCAGTGCCACCTCTGTTCCTAAAGTGCTTGCCAGCTTTCCTGGGAAAAATCAGAGCTGGTGGGCTTAAAAAAATGGAGTGGGTGGCTTTTTAAGCCACAGATGACCAGAGCAAATAGCTGCCCCAAGCCTCATTGGTCTCAGTCAAGATACACCACTGTGTTACACCCTAATACACAGATTTCACCTCCTTGCAGTGCGCTCGTATGGGCAATTTTAGCTGCTGTACGGTGCCGTATTCCTCATTGCTATGGGGAAAATGTACATTTAAAAAAAAACTGGATGAAGGTGAGGACATAGTGCTCCGAAACAGCCCCCCCCCCCCCCCCCCTTTAAGGTGCTGTTTGGGGCAATGGACCCCCCCAGACCTGTTGTAGGGCTGGCTCTATCTGTAAAGACATCTGATTGTATGTTCTCTCCAATACTGCTTGTGTATCTCCCTTCTGCCAGTGTATGTGTGTGTAATATTAAGAAAATGATGTTCTTAATAGTCTTAGTGTGTATACAAGCTTCCAGCAGTATACTGAAAGTAGGAGCTCCTGGTCGCCATTAGGTATTTTATTCACTACATGTTTTCAGTACAAGCACTGAGAATATATGTAATCAAAAAATACTCATATTGAAGTCATCATCATCTCACATTACCATCTTTACAAAGACTGAAACCATTATATATTTATGTTGAGGAGACTCCTTCCAGTAGGACTACTAAACTTACCTACAGTTTGGAGCTGTATTATGCATTTGCAGCAGTATTTTTATTAATCCATCAATAATATTGGATATAGTCTTTAAAAGCTGCAAAAGTTATGTGTTGTATTCTATATATGTATATTTTTAATTTAAACTATATAATAAAGGTTTATTCTTTTAATCCATCTTTGATCTGGTCTTTAATCACAATTGTATTGTTTCCACCTAATTCAGGGTCACTCCCTACAGATCAACTAGGGATATAATCTTTTTTTTCCTGTCAATCTCTCTTACACTTCATTTATAGACTGGATATTATTGGCTAAAAAAATGGTATTTATTATATGCTTCCCTGCTTTTTAGCTATTGATTGCTATATTTTTACATCTGTTCCTGTTTTGTTTTTAAAGATCAACACTAATGCAGCTCAGATAACTAAGACCATGGCATTCAACTACAGTCTGTCCATTTGCAGAACTAGAGCTCCCATAATAACCCAACAGTCTTTAACAATTGTAGTAGAATTAGGGTAGGGTAAACAGAAGGAGGGCTGCAACTGGACACCCAGGGCTTTAAGACATTGCAGGAGGAGGGCAACTAAAAAATTCTTCCCTCAAGTATATTAAATGAGAGCGGAAAATTACAGCTAAACACAAACACCACAGAAGTGTAAAAACAGCCAACATCACTAAGGGGTTAATAAAGACAGAGATATATTAAATAGCTGTTTTAACTGGTGATTGTATAGAATGTCTAACATTCTCTACCCAGAGTCTTATGACCTACACATGTAGTACACATCCTATTGAAACATAGGGGATTGCATAATGAAGACACACATAGGGATAGTGCCTAATACTGGCTCTAGGGTTTTTTCTGCCTAGACTGACTATGCCTAGGGCAACAGACTGGAGGAGGTGGAGGTGGCAGCAAACTGAAGGGGGCCACAGCAGATTCACCAATAATTTCTTGGTCATTTCCTTTCATTAAAATATGATTTTCTTGAACTTTATTCAGTCCATGTGAATATTTGCATGTGAATATTTGTTGTTTCATGTCTCCTGTTTCTCTTCCAACACAAAAGTACATAAGTGTTGATGAAGACTGACTCAGAATGGTCGAATTGGCATAATTGTATCTTTTTAATTAATTGTTGACTAATGCTAACACTAGTTATCATATTCTGAAAGCTTTGTGTGACTGCGTTCTTTCTCCCCATCCCTCCCTGATGATAATACCAGTAAACAGAAAGAAGAACCAGCACTCAAACTGTTACTTGAAGTTACAGTTAAAGGGACACTAAACTTTTTTTCCCAACTTGTTCTTCTAATATAGAAGTACAAGTGAAAAGTTAGTTGTCGCTAGTATGAGGATGAAGTGGCGTGTACTTTTGATAGGAAGCAGGCAGCCGTATGGTCGGCGACTGGTTCTTTCTGCTAGCTAAGAGAGAGACCCTAGTTTTTGTATGAGATCAGCGGGGGGGGGGGGGGGGGGGACCTTAACTAGCTGATCTCATACACCCCCTGCTGATCACATGCAAAAAACGAGGGTCTCTGTCAGCACTCGACAACCAGGAACTGCTGTGTCTCGCATGTGAGACACAGCAGAAAGTAAACCCGCGTGTATCTATTCAGATACACGTTGAGTTTACTAAGTTCTGCCGGCACATGTATTGTTTAACCCTTGCTTTCTTTAAGGAACGTTTAATTTTCCTTCAACATGGAGCAATATTTTGACAAAGGTAAAACGCATCCAGTGGTTTGCTTCATGTTGTCTGCTTTTGTCAGTTTTGTTCTATGTTACTTCAATCAACATTAAAGGGACAGTATCACCTAAACATTAAGAATAAAAAATGATTGAAAATGATCTATACATTGTGTCAGCAAAATTGAAACTAAATGCCTTGATTAGGAGAAAAATGTGTTTTAAAAGTGTCTGTGGAGTCTCATGATTATGACATCACCTGTCGTTTAATATGCAAATTGCATAATTTCCATTGAAAAGCAGTTCATTTGCATATCAAGCCACAGATTATGTCATAAACAGAAGGATTTACAGACACATTTAAAACGTTTTCCTCCTAATTTAGGTATTTCCTTGCCGTTTTGCAAACACAATGTATAGATCATTTCCAATCTGTTTTAGCATGAATGTAGAGAATAAAAATGTTCGGTGATACAGACCCTTTTAAATTTGTGTAAACTATAGTGATTGAGTTCTGGGCCCTCTATTTGTTCATATTCACTAATTGACAAACTGGTTTCCAGGCCTAGTTTTTATATAAAGACAAATGAAGGTTATTTTATAACAAAGTGACAAAACAAGAATTGGATGGAATATAAATTCTACCATGAAGGTGTGTGTCTTTTGTGATGATGAGAAGGTCAATTGCCAGTAAAACACTTACCTGAGTATAATTGATTTAAGGTCCAATTTACTCTACTCATAACTGCTTGCCACTGCATTGACTTCTATCTATTGGCAGTGGTTCAGCAAGTCTTAGAGTTTCTGCTGTCCAATGTTTAACTAATTAGCCCACTACACTATTTTTCAATGGGAGAAATGATATAGCAATCAACAAATCACTCTTCAAATAAAACAAACATGTGTCTCATATGGGTCTATTCACTAAATTTCAAATTTGGAGGTCAACTTTCCCGATTTGATCATTTCACCTCCCGTTACTTTCAATGAGCAAAATTCAAACCCGGGTGCCAAATTTGGCTTGGTCTCAAAATGAAAGTCGACCTTGAAAATTGAATTTTAGTGAATAGACTCATCTGACAATTTTAGTGATCCCCTTTGAATATAAATAAGTATGTTTGTTATATGTGATATGTTCTGAGGGATCCAATTGATCTCTCTTGGAATGGAAATGCAAAACATTGAAATAGAAGGAACATTTATAAACCACACAGCAGCCGATATATTTTTAGAATACATTTCTTTAATAATAATAATAATAATAATAATAATAATAATAATAATAATAATCAGTAGAAGCATTCAAACACACATACGAATCTTTCTACTACTCCATTGGTGGTAAATTTTTATTGAAAAATATATACTTTTTATTTCATTCGGAAAGAACTGATTTTGTCTTTCTGGTTACTAATAATTTTAAAGTTGGATGTAATGTAAAATAAAATTTATTGCTATATTCTAAAGTTTGATTAGTAATAAAGATGTTTGGGTTTGAGAAAATATAGGGTGTAAAATTACATGTAAATGCATATAATAAGAATCACCAATTAATGTTAATTTGCATATCAAGTCACACGGTGATGTCAGCACATTTATACGTAACAATTGTATTCTCTATATTTACAGCTGGATGGTAAAAGTGTACATACCACAAAATGACAAAGCCCACTCCATGCACTGGAACATGACAACCGTAAGACAGTTAATACAAGATCAATGCAACAAACACACCCATCACCTTCATGTTATAACAAGAAATGCAAATATAATTAAGGTCTGTTTGTTTGCCACGTAACACTATGTTGTTTCCTCCAGGTCTTTTGATTGAAGTTAAAAAAGAAATCAAGAAAAAGCAAAACAATTGATGATAAAAAAGTAGAACTTTACACCAACAGTTACATATTTGTACATTATGAATCCATGCACAGTTTGAAGTCATTGATGTTGTCAGCTGCAACACCTAGACCACAAGAACAGTATTTCCAGGAATCCCCACTACAGCAGCCAAGGGATTCCTGGGAAAACTGGACCTTGAGGACTAGGTCACAAGTCTCACTTCCTGCTCCAAAGATGTCCGCACAATGCCCTGCCACACATTTCTGTAATCTCTCCTTTTTAAGCAAATGCAGTCTACTGATAGTGTGACATCATTACAATGCACACAGGAATACCACAGGGGGAATTTGATATGTGTGCTAAGAGGCACAGGTCTCTCTGCTAACCCACCAAAGATTGTTTACCAGCATCCTTTTACAATTAAATATATTTTATGGCAAGCAACATGAGCTCTGTGCAGTGTGCACTGCAATCAGAATCCCCTTTCAGGTACATTATTACGTTGAGAGTAGCGTGAGAGCTACAAGATGACCCCCTTTGGCTGACATATTATGGACCATCATTCTTCTTACAGAAAATATGCACAAAAATCTAATATTAAAGTGAAACTCTTTATACCGGTATAAGCATTCCCCTGCTGCTACCTATTCGATGTTTGAGTCCATTCGGTAGCTTTTGTTTCTGGTCTTCTATGTGGCAGCATATTTCCGCCTTCCCGAGCTACAGTGCTTCATCTCAGACTCACAACTGACCAGAGATGCAGCACTGCACCTTGGGCTGGGAGACACTGGGCATCAGCAGGAGAGAGATTCATTTATACATCTATATCAGAGCTATCATGAAAGAAAATCAGCAACACAATCACAATACAATCTGGTCATACACCATGGGAAGCCTGAAATGTAGAGTTATAAGAGAAAAAAGCCCATAAACATTTAAACATATAGAAAATCCTGCATGAATGCACATACCCTTTATGTCAGAGGCACTACCATGTTTGTATCTTCTGATGGTGTCCATTGAGTCATGGTAGGCCACATCTTACTGTAACCCTTAAAAAGGCTCTTGAGTGTGTCATTGAGCTCTGGCAATGTTAATGTTAATATCCTCGGTCTCCACATAACCTAGTGAAAGGGGGGCATAATGTAAAGTGTAATTCCAGCAGAAGTTTTTGGCAAGAGCTTTAGTCATGAGTTAATACGGCTGCTGCTCTGGACCGACACTTCCGTGTACAACTGTGCAAGCAATTTCCTCTCTCCCACCAGCTGCTAATATGAGGTTTGGACAAGACATTAGGGAATCATTTAAAACCTCAAAAAAAGAAAAACATTTCCTAGCAGTGGCCTTCCCTCTCACCTGCCCTCCTACAAGTTACAGGAATGTTGACACGGCATTACAACTATTTGAACCAATTCCGACTTCTTTACTAGGTCTTTATTCAAAATGAAGGATGTTCGCCGTATTGCCTCGGTTTGGATTCAACATCATACCTGCGAAAAACACAACACAGAAAAAAGGTATATTCTGTTATTTTAGCAGTTTTCTCTTCATATACTTTCATTAATTATTTTAGCAATGTAGCAGAAAACACTACTATGAAAGCTGGTTCATTGGTCTTCAACTCTGTCCTTGGGCCTTGGGCCTTCTGTCAGAATCCTAGAATTTCTTTAAACCAGTGCTTCTCAGCTCTCAAGATGTCACAATGGGATATTCCCTAAATATTGGACTATTGGGATTCCTTGAGGACTGGTTTCTGAATTACAGCTCTAAGGTGATCAAAAATGACCATTGTGTCCCTCTTGTTGTATTAAAAAGAAATTTTTATAGAATTTCAAATTACTTCACTTGCTAAAATGTTTGTAACATTGGTTTGTAACATTGCAACTTGAATCCTTTTTAATGGTGGTTAAACTTTACAACAATAGTCAAGGCATACTGATTTATTTCACTGAATGGTATAGATAGCAAAGCATACTGGTTTAACGCAAAATAAAGTTAAATTAAATAGTTATTGCATTCCGTGCCAACAGAGACGTATATACATGTATACATATGGAATTTAGCACAGTGCTATGTTAAAGGGACAGTTCCATCTGAGAACTGAAAATGATTTAAAATGATTTCACATATATTTAACAAATGTACGTATTAGATAGAAAATAGAGGTAGAACTGCCCGTTTTACTGCTCTACAATGAATGAGAATGAGACATACATGCACAATTTTACTTTGACATCTCCTAATTAATGTTATATTGAAATTATAGAGCTAGTATGAAGTAAGTATGGAAATTATTTCACAGCCTATAAAGACTCTATGGAAGTATTCCATATGTGTTATTCTATTAATATCACTTCATGGAGATAGAGATTTGGAATCTGTTCACCTTTATAACATCTTTTAAGTCTTTGAACAACGTGAAATATTCATGCATATTTTTAAGATTCTTTACCAGTTTATTGTAAGAAACAAATTATTTCAGCAACTGGGACTGAGGAGAAAACTTGACTAAAAGGACAATTTCTTCTGGAGGAAGACTAAACTCATAATGACTCCTATTAATGTATTTTCGGTTGGCTTCACAAAGGCATCCATGCAAATTCTTTTAAAACTTTCTCTGTGCAAGTACAAAATAAAATAATTTGAAATGAGTTGGGTCCAGATCTGTTAGCTAAGGATCCATATAAAAATAACATGATTTCGATGTATCTTTAAAGTCTTTGTTCCACATATAATGTTTAGTTTGGCTGGCTACCTTTTATGAAGATTACCTTAATATGGCTAATGAATACAGTTTTGTAATAATCCATGAATTAGTATTGAAGGGACACCAGACAGTTTTGTAATAATCCATTAATTAATATTGAAGGGACATAAGACAGTTTTGTAATAATCCATCAATTCATCTTTTGAGTATATACCATCATGCCTTAATTTGTTGCTAATGTTTGTTGTCATGCATATTGTAAATATTATTTTAAGTCTCCCTTTGTGGTTGACAGGTTTCATTTTTATGCACAGATTATTTTATTGGGCACACAACAGTTATTTTTGTTTCAGAATTCATAACACACGGTATATAGATGCTAGAAAGATAACTGGAAAAACAACAAAATTGACAAATTCAGCTCCCAGAGCAAATCATGGTTTAAATTGCCATTTAGCAATACCTGTGTCAGCTGCAAGAGTTCTGACAGTTAGCATGTTTTTGAAGCAACATGAGGCAACTGACAGAATACCAAAAAAGCATATAATCTGTGCCTGCATTGCAGGTACATTGGCAAAAATAATTCAATTTAGATGACCAAATGCATCTTGTTATGCACACATGATTCCCACATAATGTTCACATATTCTAGGGCAATAGTACTCCCATCATTAAATCTTTATAGCATACGTTTGCAAAATAGAAGAGTTCATGACTGGTAGAACATCATTCCAAGAGGACTGAAGCTGTTTTTAAGGGTAGTCCTACTCCTTATGCCGTTGATATTAATCTATCGATGTTTGCATTATTTTGTGCACAAATCAGTATGTGTAGCATCCGCACATATGACCAACTGAGCATATGTACTCCTAAATATTAAACATGTTAGTCTTCCGCTGCTTTATCTGAAGGATTTCCATACATATACTAAATTAGTGGAAGGGTGACCACATGAAAAGTGTATGCTCTAAGGATTTATACAGTAAAATGTAGACTTGTATGCAATCTAAAGAGGAATGTCTCTAGATGGGATGATTGGGGCCTCTACAGCTGTGGGAATGCAAATCATTTTGTTTGGCCTGTTAGATATGTTTCAGTCATTAGAGCAGCTTTGAATACATTACCATTATCATGAAATTCCAGCAGGGGCAATTACACTTTCATAGTATGACTGGAATTTATTAAGAGCGATCACATCAGGCATTTGCTGATGTTGACTTGAGGTTCCCTTAATGTCTTGGACCTCATCCAAATCTTGTCTTTGGGGATGATGAGTGTTTTCCTGGAGGTATGACCCTGTGACCAGTGCTATTATTTTGGATAAAAGGGGAACTTCTAGAGAAGGACTATTCTCACGTGTATTTTAAGGGGGGTGGGGATCACTGCACAGATGGGGGAACAGCTGCTTAATTTCAGATACACTTCTTGGGGCTCTGATGCTCATCAGATATAATGGCATTTGCATCTTCTTTTTAATTTAAGCCCCCCCTTTTTTTTTTTACAGTGCCCATATGTTACGCAGCATGTTATAGAGCCTTATAGAAGGCAATCTATCATGTTTGTGATCGCGCTAGAGAGAATTTTAGCACCAATTCTATAACAAATAATGAGAGTTATGTACAAAGAGTAAAAAATGTAGCTATCACTTTGGAAACCATTAACGTTACTCAATAAGTGCTCTTTATATATAACTCCCATTTTAGCATTCTACATGTACTATGTAACTATAAGCGGCAATATTCTTCATTTATGAAAAAAACTCTTTTCTCAGTTTTGTGGAAGAGCTGTGGCCCCTAATATCTGGAAACCCCAACATATTCAGAAGGAGCTATTCACTCTTTGTGAGCAGGGGGGTTGAGTTGAGCATTTCTCCTACTACTTAAACTCACCAGGTTTGTCCCTGCACAATGTACAGTTAAATCAGTGAGAAGTAATTAATGAGTAATTTGTTGGCTTTATTTAATCTATATGTGATACATCAAGAAATGATGAGATTCCTTTAAGTTAAAATCTGTCCAGGTGAATGTGTGTAAATGTATTACAGATCCAGGATTGAGTATGTATACCATGTTAGTATATCACCTGTGTGTATGTATAATTAGTTGCCTAGTGAATATCAATGTCACATTGCATATATTGGCATCTAGATTCCGATTTATAAAAACTGGTTATCATATCTAATAATGTATGTGTGCTAATTTATCAGGACGCGTGCTCTGCACATAGATCACTATCACACTCTTCCGTTTCTCTCTCAGGCAGCCAGACCTCTTAACTAAAAATAACCCTTTTCTTTTTCCATGATCCGAACTGAAGAAAAATGTCTCTTCCTTTTATGGTCAGATACAGATTCCTGGGACTTCAAACAGCACAAATCCCCCTCCGGCATTCAGCCAATCAGCTGGGGGCATGTGCTTTCTTTTTCAGTGGTTTATTCTAGGATAGATTAGAATAGTGGAGCCCTAAGGCAGCTTTGGGGGTAATTACCAATTTGTAGGTTCAATTATAAAGCAAAGACCTCAAATCATTAAAAAAAAAAATCTTATTTAGAATGCACGAATTCATTGGAAGTACTTTCAGCACCTCCACATTTCCTGTTTGTCATTGGAATATATGGAGCTCTGTCATCTAACTCTTGTGGAATGTTGGCTGGATATGCCGTAGAGTCATATTCCCATATCAGGACCTAAGACTGCAGCCATATTTGGATGCACTAAGATGCGCTGGCGTTCTATCACTTGTCAAATGCTACATAGGAGACTTTGGCATAAAATTATTTGTTTCCACCAATTTGCTAGCCCACCGCATATTCCCTGTTTGGCAAGTAATTACATCTCTTTGGTGATTCAGGGAATGTGGTCCTGAAATTCAGGGGTTTTATGCTACATAACTAGACCACAGGAATATATGTTTGTTGTAATGCCAGTCACATTTTAATGTTTGCTATCTCAATCCAACTCTGGCATCTGAGCAATGATATACTGAAATATGCTTCACTTACCATTAATATTTCATAATAGTCATTAACTAGCAACATGCATATTGATGGGAATCTCTTTTTCTGGCTAACTATATATTGATGGGAATTCTAGATTATGATCCAAATTGCTACAGGGCAGCATTGACTACGATGAAGAGTGCAGACTGGTCTCCATTCTATAGAATACAGCCTTAGAATAAATCTGAATAACTGTGATGTGGTCCCCCACCTTGCCACCGGTACATCCTATGACCCAGTCACCCATTTGTAAACTCAATACGTAAGGCTCCTGGCCCATTTTACATCAATAGGTTTACATTATTAACTTTCATTAAATTGCAACATATTTTATAGCACTATACAGGAAAAGAGTATAATGTATATCTAGACATATGGAATTAGCAAACCTACTCATAAGCTCACCATTACACAAAGGGATCTCATCACTTGTTCACTACAGCTCACTTTTATGGTAAAGTGCATAAAGTAGCCAGTAATAATAGAGTTGGTTTCAGTATGGTTTTGTAGGTCACCTCCTTGATATCCTTCTGGCCACATATGTCTTCTGCAAGAAAAAGTTATAGGTGTCCAATAAAACATAGTTAATTGGATTAAAAAATACATGTTCAAACTATTTCACACACCCATTTGTGTGTGATGCACAAGGAGGCAAAAAACGCTCATTGAGACACTTCTAATTTGATCCCTGGATCAACACTACCTATGCTGCATTTTTTCGCTGTAGTCCTGTATGTTTACACCTGCTTTTGAATGACCTCTATACCGAGGTACTGATAAATAGCGTAAACCTTTCATCATCTGCATTTAGGGTCCAGAAAAATACCGGCCTTGCTACTGGCTCTATAGACTTAACATTGACCTGAAGCCAATTTTTTACCGGCCAGGTCGCAACCCTATCTGCATTTCCTATTATGTCTCACTTCAATGCATTTCCTTACAGGCCCTTTCAGGGTGATGGACGCATAAGTCTTCGCGATTAGACTGGTAAATGTTGACACTGACACAACATGTTATATACACGCAAGATTTATATAACTAAAACCTCTTGTTTTATATTATATTATGTTATACATTGGTTGCCAACTTTTGTTAGGGTGACAAGCGCAGACAGTGTTGTAGTCTAGTAAGATACCATAAAACTAGTATTATAATATTTGTTGTATTTATGTAAAAAAAAAATTAAATGGTCATTTCTAATGATCAGATTTAAAGAGTCAGGATATTCCACACGCTCTCGCAATAGGAATGTATAAACAAGGGTGACATATGCGATTAAATCTGTAAATGAGTTATGTCATATGTCCAAGGCTTGGGGTTTAGTGCATACTGGCACTATGAGTTATATGAAACATCATATACTTTGTAAAAGCGGCATTACATGTATCCCTGTGCAGCCTCTAATGGGTTAATCGTAGAAGGAAATGGGGAGCGTGTGACATGGACATTTAACCGAACTGTTTACATGTAAAATTCTTCTTTGGATAAAAACAATCTAATAGAAATGAGTTGGGGTCAGAGAACATGTGAAAAAGGACATCTCACATGCAGTGGAATGGAAGGGTCACTAATGAGCAGTGGGGGGCACAGGAAATGGGTGCGTATTCTAAAACCACAGACCCCAAACTGCTTTTTGTGCTTGCACTGTATACCGGTGCATAAAAAAAAACCCAGTAAAATCAAGATATTTTATGTTATGAATCATAATTTAGACATTTAGACTTCTCTCAAACTTTCATAATCTCTGCAATTTACTCCCCCCCCCCCCCAAAAAAAAAACTTTAAAAAGTTCCTCACACTTTCCCTTTTCAAAGAGACTGACAATTCATTCAACCAAGATACACCATAAGATTCCCTTCAATCACGCTTCTGCCAGTGTCTTCTTTCCTAATAACTTTTGTGTCTAGGTTTATAGCACCTTCCTTCTCTATATTGCAATTTTTTTAAAGTTTTTTTAATTATGAAAGTATCACATTTACAATAAATTAATTTCACATTTTAGTAATTACAATCAACAAATACAATCGACAAAGAGTCTGACACATACTAAATATCGCATCTTAATAGCGCCGCTAAACATTTAAAAACAGACAACACATAACATTATACTACAGACAGCCTCCCAGGATATATATATATATATATATATATATATATATATATATATATATATAGGCCTACAAGGACAGACTGTCATTTAAATATATATACATTGTAGTAACTATACATTGTTAAACTCAAGCGCAGGGGAAAGACCAATTATTGGTCTTTCCCCTGCTGGTGCAATTTTTCATGTATTTCAGGTTTAGCTCCCCTCCCCATCACATGTGCTCCAGAAATGGTGTCCAGAGAAATTGCAGGAGTGTCTGTATATATGTAAAATAGGAAGGCCTTTGGTCCCTGATAAGTAATATGATTAAAGAGATTAAACAGACTCTGGCACCCTAAACATCGCTTATACTGTGAATGTAGAGAATAAAAAATTATGACAAATCTATACATTGTGTTAGCAAAATTTCAAGCAAATGCATAAAATAAGAGAAATCTACATTTTAAATGTGTCTGTGGAGCCTCCTGTTTATGACATCTTTTGGCTTGATATGTAACTTACACTATTTCAATAAAAAATCTGTAATTTGCATATCAAGCCACAAGGTGTCATAAACAGGAGGCTCCCCAGACACATTTAAAACATAGTTTTTTTCATCATTTACTAATCTCTACAGTCCCAGTGTGAACAATGTTCCCTTTAAGCTCCATATAAGCAAAGGTATTTAGTGTTAGGCCCTAGCATATTGGTGGGCTGAGCGTAATATGGCCACAAAATGTGACTAAATCTCCTGTTTTGTTTTCTTAGAAAGATGTGTTTTTTTTTAAGCAGCCTTAATGAAAACTGTAGCTTTAAGAGTTTGTAACCTGTTTAATGTGAGTGGGCTGATTTGTGTATTGTATATAACTACTTGATCCAGCATCACCACCAGAGTGCCAGAGCAACCCAGAGGTTTGGAACCTGCACAGGAAGTGAAAACTCCTGGATTTAGCATTGTACACTAGAGCACAATTAATTGCACCACTATAACATGCAATTTCTGTGTGCACCAGCTTTTTAATCCCCCCCTACACTGAGTTTCCAGCATAGACCATTTCAAAGTGCAAAGTATTTTAGGGATCATCAAATATTCTTAGATGGCTTACTAAAATCTTCACAATCACATTCTCAGAAATACAATTTAACACTAGAACAATGAGAGTAATTTATAAAGGTCAATTCAGGTGCAAAGTTCTAAATATAGTGCAATCACCATGTTAACCAATAAAATACCCCTGCTAATTGCTCTAATTTTATCCACAACTGCAATAAAAAATGAACACACCATTATTCTCTTTTTCCAGAAGCATTTCGGATAATGGATACTTTCGGATTACAGATCAACTATGGAAAAACTTGCCCAGCTCCTGTACAGGCTCTGTCTGCTGTCCCTGCAGCCACCTACGGCTCACAGAGGTGTGTGGCTGTTAAAAATCCTCTCTATACCAAAGCAGCTTCACCATCCTCTCAGTTGCCTTCAGCTTATCACAGCTAATTCTGCTTCTCTTCAAGAGAGCAGAGGAAGGTTAGGAATTGTAGTTCAAAAGCACAGAACATAGCTGGTGCTATACTATGCTTGACTGGGGCTCCAAGAAGTGAAGGTGAGTATCCCTTATCTGAACTGACCCTTACCAGAAAAAAGAATTGGATTTCAGGTCATATCAGATAATGAATCTTCGGATAAGGGAAGCTCAACCTGGATAAGATCACAATACCTTGCATTCAAACAGGTCATGACTGAACATGCCAACATTGCATCACCATTAGCCAGGGGACGTATCGTGCCCCTGAATGACAGACGTGCTGCCAGTCCGGAGCACTCCTGCCACTCGGAGGCACAAAGTATCTTGTGTATTTCCGGGGGTCTGTGTGCTGCGAACCCCAGAAATACATGAATTACATCCGATGGGCCAGCGGCAGCTACGAATTCGGCAACAGAGTCACTCACTCTGTTGCCAATTCGACAAGCACGAAAGGTACACGAAAATTCATATACTTTTAGTGCTTGTCGAACTGGCAACAGAGTGAGTGACTCTGTTGCCGAATTTGCAGCTGCCGTCTGTCTCCCGGATGTAGCACACAAACCCCAGTAATACACAGTGCGGCTGCTCCCTGTGGCGCACACCTAGCACATATGGAGCATCTGCCACTGCCATTAGCATGTCACTTTCTTGGTTTTGATCCATTTTCTAAATAAAGGCTTTTTTCCTCTTTTTTTTTATATTTTGGAAAGCCTTCCAATATGGATACACAAGTCTGGCATTAGGGCTGTGGATTATATCTAACATGATTCTCAGCAAGCATGTTGATTGGGTATTCCTGCCCAAGATTAATGTTTGTTCTATTTTCTAGCTGAACTATGTTTTAAGTTGGGCTATGCTCGCTAAAAAGTGAGCTGAGAGGAGATGAACATATCTTCTCACAGACATAACTAATGCATTGTGCAGGGACCTGGTTATTTTCTCCTGTATGACAAAGAGTTGGCCCTGTATCAGGCATGGTTAAAAACCGAACGATTTTAAAGATGTAACTATGCATTATCTGCTACTAGCAGGAGAACCTCATCAAGCTTGGTCCTGTACAACTAAACATCCCTCTCACTTCAACTCATCTTTCAGTGAAAAGACCCCATTGTCTACCTGATCTGCAATTGTGCCTTGTAGTAATTCCCTTTCATTATCATTCGGCAGCTTTGAGACGTTGTATAGCTGTGAAGTTATTTTAGTTATTTATGATAATGGTAGTATTCCAAAATGCCTCCAGCCAGGACATTCTTTATCCCATTCTGTAGTGATGCCTCTCTCTGTGTGCTGGAGTGGATTTTACATTTGTTACACAATGACATCTGTAGAGAGAATGATCCTTTGTTTTCTCAAGTACAAACCACACTTCTGCATGCAATGCAGGAAACATACTAAAGAGAGCATTCAATGCTATGAGAGAAATAATTCCAGTGCTAGCTATTACATAGAGTCTTCTATAGTGGAATAAGTGACACACATTAGACTCTATTCAATAAATAAGGACATGTGGTGATTTGCTAAAGAAAGCTATATCCAGGCCAAAATAGCAGAGTTGGAATAATAGGTGAGCTAATAATATCTGATTAAAGCATTGATTACTCCCTTTTTAGTGAATGTACCACTCTGATTTATAAGCTTTGTAAAGTAGGAAATGGATAGCTTTTTTCACAGTATATATAAAAAATAGTGTACTGAGTGCAATACAAAAATGCAGGAACTGAAAGTGGTGCACAATCTGCTCCATACAGAAGGTATGTCAGAGCTGCAATTTCCCACATATGAAAGTGTGTAGAGATATTCTTTTTAACCTCCCGAGACTTTCATGTGCAACACATTTTATAAATAAACTCCTATAGGTCTGCAAGCTGGCTCATGAAACACTGAAGGGTCTACTCAATAATGACAGAATGGCAGGGAAATGAGGCCAATGTAGCATCCTGTGCATCAGAATGGGAGAATATTTCCAGTTCTGCTACTTTGGCACTAATTTAAAAATTCCCATCTCAATTTTCTCTCGTTACTGAGTAGACCCTTGAGATTTAAATGAAGAGCAAAGTAAGTAAAGCCTGTCCAAGGATGAGTGCTTTTCTGGGCCAAGTTTTTATTGAATCCTATGGAGTCTTGCCTCAGAAGCTATAATTGTTCATAATATGCTTTACTAGAGTTGGAGAGAGGTTTGTTTAGTGATTTAAAGAAGCTGTAAAAAGATTTTGCATTACTTGAGTATGTTTGTAACTTTAGATAATACCCAAGGTGACCATTCAACTCAACTAAAATAATTTACATACAGAATGAAGAACGTAAGATACACTGTGGAAGGTATATATATATATAATCATTTTTTTTCTTTAAATTTACAGAGGGGTGCTGAAGTGTTAGGCTTCCTCACACTCAGGGGCACAAGAGTTAGAAGGTGGCATGAAATGCTTTCTTTAATTTAACTCAAGCTATGCACAGGGCTGTGTGGGAAGGCAAACAAACTCCTGTCAACACTTCAGTCGTGATGTCACTGGCCTGATTACGCGGATCACTGGGGTGACAGCTCTCCAACATATGTTGCTTTAAAGGTTTTTTTTATAAATTGTGGCTCATATGTGAATGTGTTTTAAGAGCAAATGTACTGTGTATGTGATGAGGTATTATTTGTTTTTATAACACTGTTCCAACTGCAAACCGTACAGAGTGGTTTATTTGGGTTACAGCATCCTTATAAAGTGGTCTATAGACCAACATTTTGTGAATCACTCTGTCCTTAGATATTTGTATGATAGAGCAGAACGATTCAACTTAATGCACGGTTGTGCTATAAGGACATACAGTACCCCCGTCACCCCCAGCCATCACCAGACTCCTAGAGAGAGCTGTCATCCAGCAACAGCTGTAGATGCTCATCCATAAACCTTGTGGATTAGATTAAAGCTTATCCAGATAAAAACATTTGCTATGTTATGTGGAACGAATTGATACACGTGGTGCATTTTCTCCTTGCTGCAGACAGATGGAGAGCAGGGGTTACATTATTAATTACTTCGTGTTTTGTTGTATTACTGTTGTGTGTCAAAATACATTCTCTATTGAAATATAACTATTTCTAACTTGGAATTTTGTGCCAAATATGTGTTATAACACATTATATACATATAATATGTTATATTATATAGATCCCATCAAATAAATGCATTCAAAGGTAATAATTCAAAAGAAACATGGATGACTTAATATACACGAAGATCAATTGTGTGGCCTGATTAATGTTATATCACTGCTGCTTTTATGTCTTTATTTAGATGACATGGTTATATTGATTGTGGGAACCACACTGCTGAATATCTCTTGATATACATTAATTATCCTAATGTGTAGATGAAATAGTATGCTGTGTCCATGGACTTGAAATTGCCCATGTCACCCCACGACTTCACTAAATGACATCCACAGAAAATTAGCAAGAAGAGCAACTCTGATATTAATGCCTGATTTTATCAGCTGGGTTTTAGTTAATAGCGCTCAATGTCCTTACCCAGAATCCCTTGCTGCAGTGGAAAAACACATTAATACATGATTCTGTGGTGATTATGGATTTGTGATTTGTGTAGCCATGATAATGAGAGTGATTTTGTATTGCTCTATTAAGACAAAAAAGATTTGTGCTCTAAATATATATATATATACATAAAAAAAAGTTATTTGCAATACATGGAAATACCACGTGGATACTTTTTAAAATATAAACCAGCTGATTCTTATGGTTTCAATATTAATTGCAATCTCTGCTAATCACCATATCTTTCTATCTTTGGGTAATACCATGCAGGCAGTTAGCAGGTCATATAATCAGAAAATGGCAAATATGATAAATGGGCATCACTGTGATCCTCCTACAGGACAGTGGTTACCTGGAATAGTAGTATGACCCAAAATGGCTGCATTACAAAGCTGAATGGTGGTAAAAATGCATTATAGTTTCTCTTGCAAATGGTTATAGAAGAAAAAAAAACATTGGCAACCTAAATCTTTTACAAGCATGTATGTTGCTGTTTTATGAATAACAGATAATAACCATTGTACAAGGAGCCTTGAGACAAATGTGTGGTAAAGGGGAAATCTCTATGACTGCTTGTCATAGCATGATATGGAGAGCCTCAGGGCTTTTCCATCGGTTAAAGTGGTCACATCTGGAGCAGCTGCCTTGGTTCTGGGCTGCCAAAAGCCGTGTCCTATTCCTGACAGGAAGTAGCTCTGAGGTTTGGCAAGCCTTCCAGCCCACACTCACGTATTTGAAAGAACCTCACTCATTTGTTATTATCAGTGCAGCCATTGATTTTCCTTCTTTAAAGTCTCCCATAATAAATACCTAGGTAACTAAATTGAAATTGCATCGAAAATTTAATTTTGTGGTTAGATAAGTCAGGAGTCAATCATGTACTGTCTATCCATCTTAAAGGTGTACTAATCTGTCCAAAAATGCACTAACCATATTCTGTTTTCACTGAAATTAATTTAATAGTTCTACTTGATTAAAACAATGAAAACGCGAGAAGGAAAAAAAGGGTCAATCATTTGGGGTCTAACATAAAACAGTTTTTATCCATCCCAACACTTTGCTGTAGCTTGTGCCTCTGCCAAACCTTGTTAAGCGGAGATTCTGGAGCCCTTTTCCAGCAGTGTAACCCAGAAGTGCAGTTTCTTGGGCACATTGGCACTAACTCCCAAGAGATGGAGTTGTACACTCATTAGGTACTGCTAGTGTGTGCACCTTTTTTTTTATAAATGTCCCCCTATAACTCTGTTAAGGCTACTTTTAATAATTAATACATAATTGGCTATGTAAATACAAATTAAAATGATTGACAATGAACTGATTGCTACATTTCCTGTTTATGACAAATACATAATGAGGGACTATACTGTAATAACTACAATACTACATTACTTACTTTCCATAAATGCCCACTATACAAAGAGGCAATTCCACCAATAGCATCTGAGAAAAAAAATCTGATATGTTCTGCATCATGTACAAAAATAAGAAACGGACCAGGACTTATCAGTATTTTACTCAACATTTCTAAAAACATCTTAAAAACTGCAAATAAAGTGAATAAGTTATTGCTGTTGCCATAGTAACTGTCCTGCTTATCTCTTCAAGACCTCCTTATTGGATTTCAAAGGATTTAGAGGTCCCTGGGAAATTATTTTTAATGTAAAACTATAGGAGAACTGCAAACCATTTTAAATTTTAAATAATTACTTTTCACATATATCAAACATATGTTCAACATACAGAAAATAAGCGAGGTGGAACTGTCCCTTTAAATAGTAAGCATTAACTTTACATTCTTCTTAAAAACAGAACAGTTTTAATATCCTGCTTGGAACCCCCCGCACCCCCGCCCCCTTCCCAGCAGTATTAGTCCTTACATCTACAACTAATATAGGGTACTTATATACTCTAAAGACATATTGAAACTCTTAACATATTTCGAGAAACTACAAATGTAAACAAAACCATTTGATGGCTTCCAGACAACTTTAGAGGAAAAGCTGTAGCCATACTTGGGATTGGAACAGAAAGTGTCTAGACAATACATGGCAAGGATGAGAGAAGATGATCCTGTAAGGGAGGAAGAGAGAATAGAGAGGACCTGAAAGTATCAATGACATAAGTCAGGTTCAAAGGCAAGTGTTTGATAGGCCTCTGAGTGGGATTTCATGCTGCTATAAAAGGGTATAGAGTAAAACATTGTTAGCCAAGCAAAAAGAAGGAGCACTGAGTAAATATGATACCTTTCCTTGGTTACTTTTATGATATTATAATTTAAAATGTGTTGTCAATAAAGGTATCCTCTTTATTATACCATGGTATTATATTATAAAGCTCAGAATAGACGGTATGACACATTAAGGCATGTCTGTTAACCAATGACTAGTAAAGTTTTGTGTCAGTATCTGTATCTATGGCTATGTTATGTTACATTTAATTTACTGTTTATTTATCTATGATCATAGTCCCATATAAAAGAGGAAATGCTCATTTCTTATCAAGACATGCATACTTGTATATAACTGAAGGAAACCTGTATGTTTATTAGAAATGTGATACTTTGTATATAGTTTAGTTGTGTAGTTTGTGCACTTTGGCAACTGTCTATGTCTTTGAATTTGTATAATTGAGGAGGGAGACCTATGTACTGAGAGGGGGGAAAAAGACCAAATTCTGCTTGTGTTTCAAATATTCTATCAAATTAAAATATCAATAACATACATAAATACACTATGGGCAAATAGATGACTAGAAAATAACAAAACACCTTTCATGATACATTTGGCACCACTGAGAAATTAGGTGATTCAAGTGTGTATATATCGTTAACTGTAAGCTCATTATAAATGCGTTGTGTAAAAAAAAAAAAAAACGGTTCATGGACAAAGTTTTGTAAGTGGAGCAATCACCATGGAAACCAGTGAAATGTTAGTGCTGGTAGCACCACACTAAATACTTTGCTCTTTATGCATAACTCTCACTAGCGGGTTATGTCTAAAAGTCAGTTTTGGTGCAAAGTTCTAGAAGAGGTCTAAACAGCAGGAAACTTCTGTTGGTTTCCAAGGTAACTGCCCCACTTTTAGAACTCTGCCAAAAAATTAACTTTTACGCATAACCCCCAATATACCTAGATAAACATGCAATTTATTTAAACTGATAAACATTGCAATATAAAGCCTGCGGAGTTAAATAAACAGATCAGTCAATCAACAGTCAAAGTACATATGTATTCTTAAACTCATGAATGGGATCAATGTGTAGCTTTTAGTGTATATTTTAGTTTAGCATCCACAAGGTGACCACTTACCTACTGAACCAGAGCATCCTCACATCTCTGCAATCCTTTCCTTTCTGCACTTTTTAACCCTCATACTGCTTGAAAAAAAAGAGAGGTTGAGCTTGTTCAAGTGCGAAATGTTCTCTTGACTGCAGGCCCTGTGATGGGGGTTTCCCCTGCAATGAGACTCTAACCATCTGGGGGAAAATAGCTTTTTTCTTTTACCTTATATGAGCTGGAGGGAAGCAAGGCTGGCCTGTTATAAGGCACATCTATCAGGCTAGGGTGGGATCCCATTGGTTGGAAGTAAAGTCACGTGATACCCCCTCCTTCTCTTGTCTTGACCTGTGACAGTTTAGGAGGTTTTCAGTTTTACCCACTAAGGACTGAGTGTTTGACAATTTTCATATTTCTTCTAAATTTGGAGTTTTCAGACAATGCTAGGAGGCTTGGCTGAGATACCAAGAACCATGTGGGAATCATTAGGGATGGGGGGAGACATAGAAGGAGGAGGGATAAAAACAGAAAGAAACAGAGGAGAATAAGAGCAATCTTTGTGCCAGTAACTTGTCTGGGAACATTAATGAACTTTAATGGGCTTGCTTCTATTAACCTATTCCTTCCCAGAACCCCACGCCTGGCACCAAAGAGGTTAATGGGACTTCCTGTTTGCATACACTAGAGAGTGTGGGAATTTTTTCCTTAGTATGCATGGGAATTGGGAATGAGGGCTGCATCAAAACAATTCCCCTTTCTCCCTCCTCTGATCCATAAAAATAGCAATAACTCCTCTGGGATTAGATTTTCCATAAATATATAAATATTATCCCTAGGCCCAGGGGTAAGAAGGTACTATTTGAGTGGATTATTAGCCAATAAAAACAGCATTCTCAGCAGCCTTTAATCACCTTAGTTGTCCGTGTCTTTCCAGTAATATGTGTTCATTTTAGTAAATTGCATGTATATTCCTGTTAATGGTATGAATTTCAAGGTGCCTCAATACATTTTTACTTATTTTCTAGCAGTAGACGGTATCCAGGAGTTGTCCATGTTTCTAGAACAATTACACACTGTATAACAATACACCCCATGTAGCAGTAGAGACTGCTTGTCCAGGAGCATATGGATCTAGAATATCCCAATGTGTAGAAAATGAACCTCTTCCCACCCGTAGGAATTTTCTGCGCTGTCCTAAAATATTGCTATAAGACGGCATTGACCATCCTGTATTTCACAGCTCATCACGTCCCCCCACACTGAGCTATGCTGTGGATCCAGCCATCTCACAGGCTAAGTGCAACCAAAGTCCAAAGTGAGTGGCAGCTTCTTTTATCCACATCGTGCCGTGTCCGAACTGATAGGTGTTGCAGTATTTCAGCAGGGACCCCTAGAATCTTTAAAGATTATGTGTCCCTAGCTCCAGATCACTCTGTGATCGGGGTCAGGAACAAAAAGACGCCATTTTGGTGCTTTGGTTTCTAGGGACCGTTAGGACATATTTAGAAGCTAAAATATTGCCAATAAAAAAGGCAATACGTATACTTGAAAAAAGTATTACTATTACTACTTCAGGAAGCCTCTTTTTTAAGCAGATAATTAACAGGCTTCCTAGTTCACTAATGTTTGACATTTTATTTGGACAGTTGGCAGTACATTTACTAAGTAGTTTAAAATTCAAAAACTAAGAACACTTGTTTATTATTCTATAGCGCTTATTTAATTATGTCTCCTGTGTAAATCTTTCCCACAGAATGCTAGTATTTCTCAGTGGACCTTTTCATGGTACACAGGAATGCAATGTAGCAGTGGTTTTCAAACCATTTTTAAAAAGCCAATAGACCAATTTAGACTTTTGGACCAACAGCAAAGTTTCAGGGGTATTGTTTGATACTGGGAGAGTCAAAAAATATAAGTGCGACTTTTTTAGTTGTATTCATTATAAAAATCACCTATGTATGAAAATGCACAAGTAACTCTAGAGTTGGCAGTTGCTTTAAAGGAAAAGCAAACTTTTTTTTTTAACCCTTGCTTCGTGATGTAAAAGAAAAAAAGAAAAATCAATGTATTAATTATATATCCCATGGAAACGACAGTGGTTAATTAATTACCAACCTGTGTAAAGTAATTATTTGGAAATATGTCCAGAGAGAACTTTACATGTGCAGTTACATCCATCTGATAAAAAAAAGTCTGCTCTAGCAACCCTGTAGGAAGTCTTTACGTTTACACAGTCTCTGAAGCTGGAAAAAAATGGGTTTGCTTTGGAGGCCTGAGGTGTTATATGTGATTAGTGGGACTAGGGTTGCCATCTTTTTCTTCACAAAAATACAGGCCATGCTATTGCCTACATAGACTTAACATTGGCCTCAACCCACTTTCATTACATGCCTACCAGTAAAATACCAGCTGGGTGGCAATTGGGATGCAAAGATTACATTTGTTTCTGTAAGTACAAGTATTGTGTAGTTCTGACCACACTTTTGTTCCTATCCCTTATTCATTTACAGGTCAATCAAAAATTCCCTTTAAAATACCCACACTCTCACTTCACTCTGAATTTTATTTCTTTAAATTTAACCTGTTTTATTAAAATATATATATATATATATATATATATATATATATATATATATATACATATATATATATTACACTGAGGTTTAAATCAACATATGATTTACACAATTACGATTTACTCTTAATGTTCACATGTACTTAGGAAAATTCATTTATGTAACACAAATGATAAAATAAATAAAGGGGAGTATTCTAGGTCACTAATCCACCAATGATCCACAGTTTGCAAACACAGTTTACATGATGTACTCTCACTATCACATAAATAAAATGACACCAAGAAATGTTGTAGAATAACAGACACATATTTTGGACACACACGTAATCTTGCAAAGGCACGCAACTTTTAATGCATACAGATTGCCACAAATGATTGTACCACAGTTGCATGTTCTTTCAACCATGTACAAAACAAGGAGACTATTACAGTATTTCAGTAGCACATGCATACACGTATACAAACCGAATAGTTTATCCTTACAATGCCTAGACAGCCACAAATATTTGCATACCTAATCTATAGAACAAATAACAATGCACACTGCTCTTTGAAGACATGTCTGAAAAAGGCAATGCACACAAAAACAGACAGGTGTGTTAAACAGCAAAGTAAATATTGAGATAGCAGAGGCCTCTGTCTCAACTCTGTTATTTTAAATGTGTACAAATTCACAGTGACAAGGAGACAGCATATGACAAAAAAGCAAAAGGAATCACAGAGAAGCACAAGAAGTCGAAGAATTATTTTCTACGTTGGTGGAAAGTGCCTCTTCTCCAGTAAAGAGCCGTTGGGCCCAGCCTATCTATAGCTATGACTCTCAGTATATCTTAGCATCACTAAGCATAATATGTCTTCCCCTTCTAAAAGAGGCGTATTATCGGAGGTCCAACAATCTGACAATTAGCTACTAGAACTTTCCACAGAAAGTTAATGGGCAAACCCTAAGAAGAAACCAGCACTGTCCAATTAGGGGTTTTCAGTAAACATGTATTGTATGAAGTAAGTTTTACACAGTAAATTCTGATAACATGTCTGAGGAAGAGACCTAAGAGGTCTTGAAAGATTGCACTCTAAATATGCTCAGTTAGCCAAGAAAGGTATTAAACTGACTTCTCTCCTGTGTTTCTACGACTAACATGGTACCAACTCTCAACTTCTAAAAAATGTAAATCTGAATTCTATTCAACAAGTGGCCTGCATGCCAATGGCATGGTAGCCTATGTGTATGTCACAAAAATGAATGAATACAATGGACAATATTAGATGGAATAATGAAAATAAGGTTTTGCAATACCACTGAGGGAACGAGGTGTATCATCTCTTTAAAATCAGTAATGTAAAAACAAAACAAAAAAATAGTTCTATATGCAAAAAAAAACATTGAAACACTCAAAAATGCACGTATACATGTTTTTAAATTTGACATAACTTATCATTTCATCTGACGGAGTTAGACGCATAGCGTGGGTTACAAGCAGGTTAAGACAGCACAACGTTTCTGTATCAAGAATACAAAAAACAAAGAAGTCATTTAATGTTAGAAACTTAATGTATCCATGCTGTACAAGAGCACACATTTTCCTGCCTTAAAAATACCATTCATTCATACATCATATTTCTGTCCATTATATGAGAGCTAAACAAAAAAGGCAAAGAGTAGGTGATTAAATATAGGTTTTATGAAAGAGAATAATGTAACATGTGCAAAAAAAATAGGCAAATGGCAGCTAGAGAAACCATCTTCCTTTGGACCCAACACTATCACATCTTAAACCACTCATACAGAAAGTGAAACATGCAAAAGGAGATGAATACCTGTGTGTGCAGGCCATGACTATCCACATGGCAGAGCAATGGTGGACTCTCTTTACCTGGTAGCTGACCTTTTCATAAAACAAGTGTTACTCAATTTTTTGTTTTGCTTCTCCTCTAGGGACAGTCCCTATTTTGCACCCAAACCCCCCTTTTATCCTCTATTGCCACCCTATTCTGAAAGCACAGAATTTTTAGTTTGCATAACTGTATAACAGAGCTCCACAGCGATAAAACTTGCAATTAATTTTTTTTTTTTTTTTTTTAAACTGCAGTAAGTGTCATTTTATATAAATCTGTGTAAATAATTTGTTTTATTATTCTAAATAACTTATCAAATGACATAAATAGTTACCAAGTTGTGGAAAATGTTCAGGTAAAGCCCCACCCACAGCCACTGCCACAAAAGTAAGTGTTCTTCTTCGGACTCCTGAGCGAGAAACAAACCTGCACAAAATATATATATATGTGGAGGCATTGATAGCTCTCCAACTTGGCCGTATTGCTAAATTGGCTATTAATGCCTATTTTTTGCAGTTCATTTGTCAGTTCCCTGTTAGTTTGAGCATAGAAATGTACCACAAAAATAGCTGTTTAATATTATCACATATACTGGGACAAAAAATCGAGTATAAAGGCCCCACATGACCCCAACACAAATATAATAATGTTGGTGCTGTATTACAGTGTAATGCTAAGTACTACACAACACATGAATTAAATTAATTTATTATAGTGGCTGATGTATACATTTAATTTGTTTCTGTATGTAACTAGCATATCACCCGAATGTTCAGTAATATACCCACCCTGTGGATTTTTTCCCAGAGTAATTTCCAGTAATAAACTACAATTACATCTCTAACAATCACTTTATTCATCAAACCACAAAGCCCCTTTTAATGCGTTTGATCCAGGGCTGCTTTAAGGCACTCCATGGGCACAGCTGGTAATAGAAGTCTCCCCATCTCTAATGTCATTAACATGTACAAAAACATCTAAGTGCTTCGTTAAATAACTATTTACTGGAACTTCCACCCCCCATTACAAAAAAACTAAACAAAAACAATCTGTTTTCCCCTCTTTATCGCCGAGTGAAAACTGGGCAGTTACTCTCTTCTTACTATCTATAAAAGGGTCTATGACAGTTCTTCACCGCGGTTTCAGTGCAGTAGGATGTTAAAACACTGATAGTCCAGTGAGGCCATTTCACTGCTGCACTTTTAGCATCAATGCATTACTCAAACCCCTACCCCCAACATTAACCTTAATTTAAGTGCACAGTGACGAATTGGCCATTCTGAACTGTCAGCTGCTGAAATGTTCGCGATATAACGGCCTCTCTGAAAGCGTGGTGAAGAAGAGTCTATTTATTTTCACATCCCCAGCATTTTTTCTATAATTACTTCTCATCTTTTGGGTTACTTCAACCTGGCTATAATGGCATCTAGGATGGTGGGAACTGGGCACATGGCCTTGTTACCACCAATTTATATCTATCTACACTGCGCTCACAAGGCATATGCATTAGCCATGCTGCACTTATGTGACCAAGAGATTCTACGTAAAAGGGATACTACATTTTTTTAATCCAGGGGTGTCCAAGTTTTTTCTGCAGAGGGCCACTTCACCAGAAATGTATGTGTTTGTGGGCCACATTCTTTTTTAATTCATAGAAAATTATATATAATTCACAGTAATGTGCAGCACTAAATAAATCTCAAAGTAATGTGCAGTGTGTGAGTGTATCACAGACTCCACAGCACTAAATAAATCTCAAAGTAATGTGCAGTGTG
Organism: Pelodytes ibericus; assembly: GCA_036172795.1. Taxonomy (NCBI): domain Eukaryota; kingdom Metazoa; phylum Chordata; class Amphibia; order Anura; family Pelodytidae; genus Pelodytes; species Pelodytes ibericus. The sequence goes on along the minus strand of CM069858.1, from coordinate 92,785,646 downwards.
TGAGTGTATCACAGACTCCACAGCACACATACACAGAGTCACACTTTCAGACTTACACAGATTCATGGGGCTGAGAGAGGCAGGTAGGACCGCTCCTCCACTTTTGCTCATTATGTTCATCCGACAGTGCACTTCTTCCCTCCGACTCTTGCACATGACTCTACACGCAGAGTAAAGGAGGGGTTGCGCACTACCTCTGCAGTGTTCTGTGTAGGGAACTTTATTTCCTGACATGCTGTCAGAAGTTGGAGGTGCTGCAACCGCTGCACACCTCACACGAGCCGTACCTCAATGACCAGCATGGCTTGCTTTTTGGAGTAGACAGCGCATGCACAGCCAAACATAGTAGGGGCTGTCAGATTGTGATGGTCTCTCTGCTAAATCCTTTTAGATTGGCATGCACTATCACCATATCACCAGGGCCATCTTTAATACTGAGTTGACCCTGGGCAAGCGTTTGCTTGCCCCCCCTGGACCCTGTCCCCCTCCGCAGCATGCAATCATGCCGTCCATCACAATATTCCCCCACCAAAAAAACACACAAAAATAAGCACACACACAATTGGACTTTTACTGCCATAAGTACTTTTATTGCAGTGTATAAAATGTGTATAATAAATGTATAATTGCAGTGTGTAAACTGTATATTTGGATCAAAATGTGTATATATGGCTGCAATATATATACCTTCTTACTGCAACACTGCAATAAAACTACTCATTGCCTAAGTTACAAAAGTATACACGGATATTAGAGCGCACTTACATAAGTTCAAATATATTTATAAATATCTCTATCTCTCTCCCTCCCCCTCTCTCCCCCCTCATCCTCTCTCCCCCACACCCCTTTTTCTGCCAGTAATATTGTGCCATTAAGATTCCGGTAATATTGTGCCACTCAGATGCTGGTAATATTGTGCCATTCAGATGCCACAGCCAGTTTGTCCATTAAGATGCCACATTTAGGTTTTCTATTAATATGTTGATGTTATAGTGCTCGTTATATACCACTCCCCTTCCCCGGTACACACCACCTGGCTTCTCCGTGTCCCTGGACGTTTCCTCCGTGCAGTCTTCCTTCCTACACGAAGGAGGGAAACACAGAAACCGGATAAGACGTGATGTCATATACGGTGGCAATGATTTTTTTTGTTTTCATATCCGGCGGATGTGGCTTGCTGGGAAAAAAAAAAGTTAATCGGACATGCAGGGGCAGGGGGCCCATGGGACAGCTGCTTTGGGCCCCCCAGGAGTAACTGGGCCCGGGGCAGCTGCCCCGTTTGCCTCACGGTAAAGACGGCCCTGCATATAAAATATTTGTGATGAATAAAGCGCAATCATGAGGTACAGCTCTATAAGTGAAGAACATTGCACATTGGGTAAAGTGATTCTGCGTAAAAGCTATCTGAAACTGATGGAGTTGGTCCAGCCAACAGAATGAAGTCTGTATTTAATATTTGAAGTCTTAGGGAATAGTAACATGGAATGTTGTGCTTCACAGATGCGCTTAAATTCAAATCCAAACACAGCGAGTTACATACTTTACTGCTTGCGATGTTGCTATGTAACATTGAGCTAGAGGGTACGGCTGTGTGTGAGTAAAGGAGACATATAGGGGCATGAGGAGGGATCAACAATAAGAAGTGAGAAATAGAAGCATGAGTGTATAACTTTAAACATGACAAAGAGGTCTTAGTTGGTATTTTGAGAAACCAAAAGAGCAGTTAACAGGAGATGGGTGAAACTGGATTCATCCAGGAATTGGGCTGGATAGAAAAAGAGCTCCATTTTTTTGATTATACAATGTAAATTAATTGAACAATGTGTAAATTGCACACCAAACCGGAAACTGTAGCAAAGCCTGTGCTTTGGCCTGTGAACACACAGCATCCCATTTAAAGTACTTAGTAGTCTAAAATCTAAACAGGTGAGCTCCAGACACCCCATACATGTACCGAGTAGGCTGGGGTTCATTCTCCCAGTTTCACATAACCCTGCCTTCTTTGGCTCCATCAAGTACCCTGGGACCCCCATGATGTTGGCAGATATGCGATTGTCTGCTATAAAAGTTCAACTCAATTATTATATGTCAAGGGCATCCAAGATTTTTCTGCAGTGTGTCGCATAATCAGAAATGCATGTGAATATTGGGCCATTTTAATTTTTTTAATTTACCGGAATGGTGAAGAATAGCTTGTTAGTCATAGAAAAATATTTGGTCACTTAGCAGTAATACAAAAGTAGTTCAAAAAGAAGTTCAAATTAACTTTATTCAAACAAAAGTATACATTTATAGGGATATCGAAAATATGGGCAGTCAGGTGGGCCGCACATTACCGTCAAATGGGCTAGATGTTGAATGCCCCTGTTATATGTGAAATTACACCACACCGTACGTTTGTTAATATATGGATTTTTAAACCAAGTGTAGCACAACAATGTTTAAAGCTTTTTTCATCATGACTGGACTAAGGTTCGTTGTGTTGAACCAAGCACCGCCATATTGTTTGCACACGCCCCAAATTTAATAAGGTCTATGAATAAAGGGCATATCTTTTGCAAATTATTAGTTGTGATACTGTTTGTAAAGTATCGTGCATGGATTTAAGAAAGAGTTACAAGCTAAATTTATATTTTACTGTGTTCCTTCTCTGAAGTACTTTCATCCCCATTAGAGCCGTGAAGCAACATTAAGCCTGTTTTAAATTCACTCCTATAAATAGGCTGCTAGACTTTATGAGATGAAAATCCTAATGTCAGGCTTTGTTTGTTCTTGGGATGGTAAAATCATGTTTCATGACCTACCGGGCCTGACCCCACCTTCCAAAGCAGGCTTAATAAGGCAATGTTTAGATGGAACCCGGCTCTTCTGCTCCTGTCCTGTCACATAAACACTTGGGATGAACTTTTATTTTCAACAGCAATTTGAAACTATTTGAGACGTATTGTTCTGGGTACAAACTGGGGGAGAGAGAGAAGAACATGACCTGTGCCTGTGCTGGAGCTGGTCTGTTTTACGAACACAGAATTCCTTGCTTACACAGCTAATCCTGTACTGCAAAACTTAGAATGAATGTTTTCTAGCAGGCTAAAGTCACTAACATGGCATTAACTGTGCATTAAAAGGAATGGTTCACAACTGAAATATGACAAATATGATCCTTTATTGCAAATGATACTCTCAGTAGCTTTAGTGAGTGACTTCTTTGGTTAGTGTAAAGCATAGCTTACACACAATCAGAAGGATTTTTTTTTTTTTTAGTCTTTTGACTTTTTTAATAATTAAGTTAAGTGAACTTATTTTTGTTGTTGTTGAGGGGGACGATGACTTACTTTATACTTTATTTCATTCATAGATTCTCCAGCCCCTACTAGGGATTCTATGAATGTTACATCCGAATTGAATTGCTGACAATACCTGACTGCCGAATTTGTATGTGATTGTGCATGCACCGCAGAATCATGGGAAATGTAGTTCCCACTGATTCTGATTTCGTTTAAAAGCCGAAATCGCGCATAGTTGGGGCATCATACTGAATTGCATTCTCGACACAGGCTGTGTCAAAAATGCATTCAGATGCCACATTCGGCCTCTTGGTTTATTTACGTCAGTCACAATTCAGGCAAAGGGTCAAAAATGGAAGTAGGACATTGTGAATCTAATAACATATAAGTGAGTAAGTTCTCCCCTGCCCCCCCTCCCCGCAATAAATATAAGTTTAAATAAGCTAATTATTGACTGGGTGAAAAAAGAGTAAAAAAAAAAAATTTTTGTTGTCCATTAAGGACACTAGGAGCAAATGACTATAAAAGGACTATTTCTGATTTTAAGGAGTAATTGTCTGGGACAATTACGTGAAGCCGAGTTTGGCATAATTTGTCCCCATAATATACCATGAGCTCCACTCCTCACAGGAGTGACATATGACCTAGCCAGAATTCCCCAAGAAATATAACCCTGCCAGGGTCAACGGAATGTGCCCTGAACTAAGGAGGTTCAGGGATTTCCTTAGTGTTTGAGTTTAATGTATGCTGAGCCTAGTCCTTTTGATGTCAATAGGGATTCATTATGATGGAGCTATATGCAGCTTGGTGAATTTCATCTCACTCGATGTCAACTGTTGCCCAAGCTGTAATATGTCCATTTGGAAGATGTATGATGAATATAAAAGATTTGTGAAGCAGAAAATGAGTCAACTTATTACAAGTATTATAGTAAGAATGTGTGATGGATAATACATCACCAAAGTACTTTTATAAAACCGTTATGGTTGCATACCTCTGTACCGGTGACCTGTCCGAAACTAATAGAAAACAAAATATCAACACAAAACAGTTTTTTTTCCCCCACTTTTCCTTCCTTATCTATGGTGACCCACTTAAAACCGGCTCGCCTCATGTCTATGGCACAATTGTTTGTGGCTAGTGCATTCTTCCAATATATTTTGTGAGAGCAAGCATTTAATATTATGAACAGTACATATTACAGTAGTTTTTTGTTTTTCTTTCCTTACAGTATTAATGGTGCTCTACAATTTTTCTGCAATGCCTGCTGCAGCGGCCTTTTATTACCGGTAAGTGGCTCACCGAAACAAGAGAAAATGACGATAAAATTGTGATAAAAGAGGTACTTTTCAAGTTACATGCGATTTTAATCTCTATTGTCTGAGGGGACGCCATGCCTCACTCTGAAGTACACAGAGGCAGCGCTGATTGCAAGCTCCCAGCATGCTTGGAAGCTAATTGGTGTGGCTGATAAGGGGAAGTGTCAGCACTACTGCACAGTGCTATAGAGATAACAATGTGGTAATACAAGTGCATAACTCATAACTGTGCATGAGCAGAATGTTTCCAAGATAATCTGGCAAAGGATGCTGGTCTGGAATTGGAAAGTGAGATTGTTGGGGTGGCATGCAATTGTAAATCCGTAATGTATCTGTACACATACTTGCCAAGTTCACTGCAGAAAGAGAGAGTTTTTATATATAATTAAAAAAAAAGCTTAATACTATGCATTATATTTAGATATTTACATTATCGGCATTAATGGGGGATTGTAGACAAATGTTAAGACTGGCAGGTTTCTCCCAGTGTTATTATATATCTATTTATATAATACTGACATGCCTATGCAGATGAGTAATATGTGACACATATATAGTTAGGGGTCAGTAAATGTGAAGTACCTATGTTGAACACATGAGCTTATTCCAATTTGTTTCCGCTGCGGTTTTCTTTTTTTGCCCTTTGATAATTTATTTGTCTCATAATACCCAATCATATGTTTGTGTCTTCTGAGTGTAGCAGACTGAAGCAATACTATTGACCTGAAGTCATAGCCTAGTGAATGGCGGGAAATAAAGCTACTAAGCCTCATCCTTTGCCTCATAAGGCCTTATAGGCAAATGCCTTTGCCTAATAGACAATCCAGTCCTAACAGTTCATTGAATATAATAGACTATTACATAAATGGTGTATATACATTCTGTGTGCTATACCACCATATACTTTGGCTCTTTATTAATGTCAGTGCTCCCCATAACAATATTAAAAAGATGACACATATATAGACATAGATAAACAATAAATAGTTCGACGCGTTTCTATTATTCTGTGATAGAATTCTGAAGTTAAAACTATTTTATTCATGTTTCCATTTTTGTGCGATATAGACATGAGTCTAGATCGCACATTTTATCGCACTATATCGCACATTATAAAATTATTTAAATAATTAATATTGTATGAATATAGCATATTGTCAAGTTAGACCTTCAAATATTTATGTATAACATTTTCCACATTTCTATGCTTATATATACACACCGTTGTTGCATTTTCTTGTTTCCCCAAAACAATACTGTGTCCGTTGTTTTTAACTCACTTGTATTTTATGTCATTTCAGTCAGGTATTGACACATGTTACTGAAGTGTAACACTATGTTACTATGTTTTGAACCTAACACTGTTGCCTTTTTCTTTCCCTCCCTGACACACCTACCAGTCTGCAGCTAATTAACCATACTGTTTTCATCTGCATGTGGGTGTGACATGGAGCGGATTGCCTATTCATTGTATGATATTGCTTTTTTCACATGATTTAAATGATTTTGTTACAATGTGGATTTAGCTTTTGACTAAGCGCTATATGCGCGAAACACGTCAAGCTTAACAGTGATTGGATTTGCTCTATTCCCACATGCTGCTGTGATCTATTTGCACAGATTTTTTCACATTAAACTATTTCGCTGTTCATTTTGCTAATTGGTGCTGGCTACGCACCTGCAGAGGCACCGGAGACTATTTATTCGGTAACTAACACATACGCAATATATCCACGCACCAGTGAGCATGGATTTATTTTTATTCTTTGGCTCAAAAGCACAAAATGTCGGGAGAGGTAAAGTGTCGGGACAGTGTAATATATAAAAACTTGGGAGTTTTTATACATTACCCCCAATGTTTCTATTTACTCATTTGATGTAGCTCTTAAAATAGTGTGTGTTATTTCTTTTGTGGTCAGTGAGATAGCATTGCCGCCGGTCACATTCTATGTTTTTTAAACCACATACAAAATGCAAACATTGAAAGTGCGATATCCCTAACCAAAGACTCTAGAGACATTCCAAGCTCCTTATTTAACATTTATCTGGAACTGAATATTATTGAAGATGAAAACTCAGAAAAAGGGCTGTACTACAGTTGGCTGCAATATATCATCATAAAGAATGATTTTTCCTTTAATCTTTGGCTACTCGAAATGTTTGTCATTTGAACCCATCGATCACAAAGTAGTATATTTGTAATCATATGACATCCACAGAATATTAAAATTACTTGCCTTCAAAGCACATCATAAGGAGCTATTCACTAAAAGTGAGGTGAAGGGCATTTAAAGTAAGTTGAATATTTCATTCACTTTGTGAAAGGCAGGTCTTGTCAAACAAACTTAATAACATTCTATGAAGAAGTCAGTAAAAATATAGATCTAGGTGTGGCAGTTGATGTGATCTATTTAGACTTTGCTAAAGAATTTGATACAGTTCCACACAAAAGGTTACTTTTGTGTGTAAATGTATATATTTGGATTGAAAATTGGCTAAAAGATAGAATGCAGAGGGTTGTTGCAAATGGCAAATCCTCAAATTGGACCAGGGTATTAACCCCTTAGTGACATGACTTTTTTGGCTTGTCCGACGCTTGGTGACATGGGCTGTTTTAACATTTCTGAGGTGTTTGTGTTTTGCTGTAATTTATTTCTGTCTCATTTAGTGTACCCACACAAACTATATATCGTTTTTATCGTTATAAGAAGGGCTTTCTTTTGATACCATTATTTTGATAATAGCATATAATTTGATGTAAAAAAAATAATAAAATATGGCAAAAAAATTGAAAAAATAATTTTTTTATGACTTTTATTTGAAAAATCGTATACTCATGTACAAGAGACAACAAAAAAACACTGCTAAAAAGTTTCTAATATATGTCCTGAGTTCAGAAATAGCCCATGTTTTTATGTTTTTGTGCTTTTTTATCCATGTTACAGGGCCAGAACTATAAGTGGTGCAAAGCTATTTTAAAATCCTTTCTTTCAAAATTAGCGATAGTGACATTGTAACACTGATTTCTGTACTAAATCTATGAATGACACCCAACATGTACATATTTTTGAAAACTAGACAACTCAGGGCATTTAACTTGGGGTATTTTGACACATTTCATGTAGCCATTTTACCACCAATCTATGCCAAAGTTTGCAGCAAAAAATCTTTTTTTTTAATTTTTCACATATATTGCAATTTAGGTAAACATTACCTTAAAATGTGAAGGGGTATTTCCAAATAACACCTCAATATGTGTTCAGCAACATCTCCTGAGTACAGGGATACCACCCATGCATAGGTTTGTTGGTTTGTTTTGGGGCTAAAAGGCCACATTTAGGGGGTGCGCATTTTGGTTTTCCAACTTGGAATTCTGACATGCAGAAAACTTGTGCCCATGTCCCATGGGACATTTTTGAAGCCAGAAAGTGTATTCTACCCCACAAAACCATATATTTTTTTAAACTAGACACCCTAGGGTATTTCAAATGGTAGTATTTTAACACTTTCCATGCACTAATTATACTACCAGCCTATGTCAATGTTATGGATAGTAATTTTTTTTCACATACATAGTACTTTGGGCATGAATTCACAGATCCTGTTATATGTCAGTGCCAAACAACACCTCAATATGTGTTCAGCAACATCTCCTGAGTACAGGGATACCACCCATGTATAGGTTGGTTAGGTTATTTGGGGGTTAAAAGGCCACATTTGAGAGGTGCGCTTTTTGGTTTTCCAACTTGGAATTCTGACGTGCAGAAAACCTCCGCCCATGTCCTATTTGGGACATTTTTGAAGCCAAAAAGTGTATTCTACCCCACAAAACCATATATTTTTGAAAACTAGACACCCTAGGGTATTTCAAATGGTAGTATTTTAACACTTTTCATGCACTAATTCTACCACCAGCCTATGTCAATGTTATGGATAGTAATTTGTTTTTCACATTCATTGTACATCGGGCATGAATTCACAGATCCTATTATGTGTCAGTGCCAAACAACACCTTAATATGTGTTCAGCAACATCTCCTGAGTACAGGGATACTACCCATGTGTAGGTTAGTTAGATTATTTGGGGGCTAAAAGGCCACGTTTAAGGGGGGTGCATTTCCAACTTGGAATTTTGACATGTAGTCAGCCTGCGCCCATGTTCCATTTGGGACACTTTTGAAGCCTGTCAAAGTATTTTACCCCATAAAACCATATATTTTGGAAAACTAGACATCCTAGGGTATTTAAAATTGTGGTATTTTAACACTTTCCAAGTGCTAATTCTACCACCAACCTATGTCAAAGGGTTGGGATGTCATTTTTCCCCCACACACATTGTAGTTCAGGCAGGAATTTTCAGATTCTGGTATTTGCCACTGCCAACCAACACCTCAATATGTGTTCAGCAACATCTCCTGAGTACAGGGATACCCCCCATGCATAGGTTTGTTGGTTTGTATTGGGTCTAAAATTCCACATTTAGGGGGTGCGCAATTCCAACCTGGAATTTTGACATGTAGTCAGCCTGCGCCCATGTTCCATTTGGAACATTTTTGAAGCCGTCCAATGAATTTTACCCCATCAAACCATATATTTTTGGAAAATAGACATCCTAAGGTATTTCAAATGGTGGTATTTTAATACTGTATAGGTACTAATTCTACCACCAGCCTTTGTAAAAGTTTGTGGTAGTACTTTTTTGGGAGTTTTTTTTCCACATGCATTGTACTTCAGGCATGAATTCACAGATTCTGGTATATGTCACTGCCAAACAACAACCCAATAGGTGTTCAGCAACATCTCCCGAGTACAGGGATAGCACCCATGCATAGGTTTGTTGGTTTGTTTTTGGCTAGAAGGCAACATTTGTGAGATGCGCATCTCAAAATTCCAACTTGGAATTTTGACATGTAGTCAACCTGCGTCCGTGTCCTTTATGGGATATATCTTTGAAGCCAGCCAATGTAATTTACCCCCACCAAACCATATATTTTTTTATCGGTAGACCCCCATCACTACTTGTGGCAAGGGCTCAGCAGCCACCGATACATCGCTAGATGATGTATCAGAAAGCTGAATAGGGTCAAAATCGAACCCTGAGTCCGCGGCCTCAGAATCAGTGCCTAAGCAGTGATCTCGAGCAAAGAAGGGGTTAATAGCTCTTAGAAGAGCCTATCTAGTACTGTAATACATTACAGTACAAAGAAATTAATCCATAAAACAGTGCAGACAGCAAAACATACTGTTGCTGTGCAAGATAACTGCTTACACAGTGATGAATGGCAGGGAAGGGGTTAATACACAGTGAAAGACTTTCATAAAACCTGCCAATTTTATAAACTGTTATTTTATATCACTAATACTGATCTGTCTCTTTCCGTCACAAAAATGTAAGTGAGGAGAGGGACGCAGATCAATATTTGTGAATATTGATCCGATTAATTTTGATCTGACCAGGGCGAATGGTGAGCTTAATTGAGAAATCACCAAACCGCCTTTGCCACTAATTCGCTGTTACTGATCGCTATGCGCTCAGGCAGCTTAAAAAAAAAATCTCAAATATTTTTACTTTACAGGTAATCCCCTAGCGGAAATGTGTAAAAAAAAAAAAAAAAAAAAAAAATATGCAGACAGATAAAAATTGCTTTGGCGTCAATATCATTGCGTAAGCAGTGATCGACGGCAAATAAGGGGTTAATAACTCTTAGAAGAGCCTTTTTAGTACTGTAATAAATGACAGTACAAAAAATATTAAACCCTAAAAAATGCACAAACAGCAAAAATAAATGCGCTGATGTGCACGATCACTGCTTATGCAAGATCAGTGGCAGGGAAGGGGTTAAACGCAGGGAATTGCTTTAATAACCTTTTTTTTTTATTGTTTTATTATTTGTGTGTTGTGTATTTATTGTTTTTTTTAACTTTTACTTACTTTTCTTACTTTGATCTGTCTCTCTTCCTCACTAAAAAAAAATGTGAGAAGAGGGAGGCAGATCATAACTGGTCAGATCAATATAGAGTTAATATTGATCTGACCAGTCAGTGGGGATGTTCAGGAGAGCATCCCCACTGCCTGTCAGTGTGCCTGGCAGTCACTGATTGCCTCTGTGAAGAGGCAATCGTGTGACAGCCAGAGAGCACAGGAAGCAGGTACTTCCTGCCTCCTGTGCTCTTGCCCTTAGAAGGGCAGCGCCATCTTGGTCACTCAGTGACCAAGATCGTGCATTTTTTTTTTGTGTTTCTGATTGCCTCGACTTGCGAGGCAATCAGAAACACTTTCTGAGCATAGGAAGCGAAAGATTCGCTTCCTATGCTCATTTTTGAAATGCCCGTGTTTTAAAGGCACTGTGCCTTTAAAACCGGCATTTCGATCGCTCTCCGGAGCGATCGAAATGCCGACGGGCATTTTTTTTAGCATTGTACTATGCTTCCACACGGAAGCATCGTTACAATGCGGCTTGAGCACTGAAAGCGGAAAAACTCCGCTTTCAGTGCTCGTTTTGACACAGGACGGACTAGGTCCGTCCTGTGTCACTAACGCCTCGGCACAAAGGATGGACCTAGTCCGTCCTGTGTCGCCAAGGGGTTAAGCAGAGTAATGTAAAGTTATGCATTATGGGAAAAATAAACAATGGCCAATAAGATATTAGCATGTATAAAATGGTGTATTGATTCACTGGAGGAGGATATCATCTTATCTCTTACAAGTCAATGGTAAGACCTCACCTTGAATATGCAGTACAATTATGGGCACCAGTCCTTAAAAATGATATTCTGGAACTAGAAAAAGTACAAAGGAGGGCATCAAAATTAATAAGGGGATTGGAGGCAGGGCCGATCCTAGGGTCACGGGCGCCAGGGTGCAGGATTTTTTTGGGCGCCCCCAGGTGGGCGTGGCTATATGATAAACCCCTCCCCTTTACACATGTATGTTCCAGGCATACCAATTTTTCATTATTGGGGTGGGGGGATTCTTGTGGAGAGCACAAACTTTATTTTTAGATGAAGGACCAACAAGAGCTTTTATTTTAAATAAAGATATTTATTTGGCAGTAAAACAGTGTAGTGGTTTTATTTATGTCTATGATGCTCAGCCATCAACATGGGAGACTTTTTACTGGGTAGCAGTTTTAACTACAGTTTCCATGATGTCCAACCAGCCAAAGTCTCCCATTAGTCTGGCTGAGCATCATTGGAAAAGAAGTACACAAGGAGCAATAAATAATATTCCACCAAGTCAGTCACTCACTTGTCTCTCTCTTCCCATACCGCCATGTCTTTCTCCCTCTCCACTCATACCCTCATGTATCTCTCTCTCTCCACTCATACCCTCATGTATCTCTCTCACTCCACTCATACCCTCATGTATCTCTCTCTCCACTCATGCCCTCATGTATCTCTCTCTCTCCACTCATACCCTCATATATAACTCTTTCCACTCATACCCTCATATATAACTCTCTCTCTCTCCACTCATACCCTCATGTATAACTCTCTCTCAACTCATACCCTCATGTATAACTCTCTCTCCACTCATACCCTCATGTATCTCTCCACTCATACCCTCATATATAACTCTTTCCACTCATACCCTCATATATAACTCTCTCTCTCTCCACTCATACCCTCATGTATAACTCTCTCTCAACTCATACCCTCATGTATCTCTCTCTCTCCACTCATACCCTCATGTATCTCTCTCACTCCACTCATACCCTCATGTATCTCTCTCTCCACTCATACCCTTGTGTATCTCTCGCTCTCCACTCATACCCTCATGTATCTCTCTCTCTCCACTCATACCCTCATGTATCTCTCTCTCTCCACTCATTCCCTCATGTATAACTCTCACCACTCATACCCTCATGTATAACTCTCACCACTCATACCCTCATGTATCTCTCTCTCTCCACTCATACCCTCATATATAACTCTCTCTCCACTCATACCCTCATATATAACTCTCTCTCCACTCATACCCTCATGTATAACTCTCTCTCTCCACCCCATATATTTTTCCATGTCTATCTTTCTGTTCCTCATGCTCCCCATGGTGGTCTTTTTTTCTGCATGTCTGTCTCTCCTTCTATACACCCATGTCTGCTGTCTCTTTCTCTTCATAACTCACATGTATGTCTCTCCCTCCTCATAATCCTGTGTATTTGCCTATTAATATGCCACAGCCAGTTTGCCCATTTATGTGCCACTGCCAGTTTGCCCATTAATATGCCACAGATAGTTTTCCCATTAATATGCCACAGATAGCTTGCCCATTAACATACCACAGTTAGTTTATCCAATAATATAGCAGTTAGTTTGCCCATTAATATGCCAGTGTCAGTTTGGCCACTAATATGCCAGTGTCAGTTTGTCCATTAATATGCCACCACCAGTTTTCCCAAGAAAAGCATTACCCCTCCCCCCATTCCCCAGTACTCACCTTGCTGCTGCTGTTTCGTGTCTCCTCCGCACAGTCTTCCCTCTATGCACACTCAGAGTGCAGTGCAGGAGGCGGGAAATAGCTGCCGACTGGATGGGGACTGTCAAGTGGGCAGCGGTGGCCCCTTTAACCAGTTAAAAGTTGCCCTGCATACATACACACCCACACTTACGCACAGGGTCATGCATAAATACACACAGTCACACTTACACAGACACACTTAGTCAGGGCCGCCACTAGGAATTTCAGGGCCCCTTACTGAACACATTTTACTGAACACATTTAGTCACCATTACACACAGACACCCTTATACACACACAGAGCAATACACACAGTCACACTTATGTACAAACACTTACACAGACAGTAACACACACATTGACTCACACAGAGAAAAACACATACACTTACATACATTCACACACACACAGTGAAACACACACACATACATTCACACACAGTGAAACACACATTCACACACACACACACACAGTGAAACACACATTCACACACACAGTGAAACACACATTCACACACACACAGTGAAACACACTGAAACACACACACATACATTCACACACACAGTGAAACACACATTCACAAACACACACAGTGAAACACATATTCACACACACTGAAACACATTCAGACACACACACACACACACAGTGAAACACACATTCACACACACTGAAACACACATTCACACACACTGAAACACATTCACACACACACACACACACACAGTGAAACACACATTCACACACACTGAAACACATTCACACACGCACACTTACACACATTAACACACATTCACACACAGTGAAACACACATTCACACACACTGAAACACACATTCACACACACTGAAACACATTCACACACGCACACTTACACACATTCACACACACACAGTGAAACACACATTCACACACACTGAAACACATTCACACACACACACACAGTGAAACACACATTCACACACACTGAAACACATTCACACACACACACACATAGTGAAACACACATTCACACAAACTGAAACACACATTCACACACACTGAAACACATTCACACACACACACACACACACACAGTGAAACACACATTCACACACACTGAAACACATTCACACACACACACACAGTGAAACACACATTCACACACACTGAAACACATTCACACACACACACACATAGTGAAACACACATTCACACAAACTGAAACACACATTCACACACACTGAAACACATTCACACACACACACACACACACACACACACACAGTGAAACACACATTCACACACACTGAAACACATTCACACACAGACACTTACTACATTCACACACTTACTACATTCACACACTTACTACATTCACACACACACACACACACACAGTGAAACACACACACTTACATACATTCACACACACACACAGACATACACATTGAAACACACACACTTCTTTTAATTTAAAAAACAAAACAAAAAAAAAACTCGTTTTTACTATCGGTCCCCCTCCCTGGAGGGAGGAGGACATTTCCGGACGGTGTCTGCAGAGGAGGCAGAACACCGTCATTCAGATCTTCTGCCGGATGTCACCAGACATCCGGCAATCAGACAGCGCGACGGGGCGGAGCTTGCACCCGTCGCGCTGTAATGAGATTAGGAGGTGCGGTGACCGCAGGCGCTCACCTGCGGGCCGCACCTCCAGAATGAGGGAGAAAGGTGCTCATCGGAGCGCCTTTCCTCCCGGCGCGCCTGGGCGCGGTGCACCCCGTGCACCCGCCCAGGATCGGCCCTGATTGGAGGATCTAAGTTATGAAGAGAGACTAAAAAAGTTGCATTTATATACACTAGAAAAAAGGCATCTCTGACACACTTTTTTTCCAAATTACAAAGAAACCCTTAAAGTCACCCTCCTGGTAAACAGCCCTGGCCATTTCAACAGCTCACTATAGTTTGATGTAAACATCAAACCACAAACTCGAAACTGCACCACATAAAATCACGCCGGTTAGTAATGATTTGCAGTAATTAATGTGGGGAGCGGGAGATGTATTCTCTATTTTTCTTTGGAAGAAATGACTCAGAGTTCAAGTTTCCTCCTGAAAAATAAGCCTAATCCTTAAGTTCAATAGACTTAAAATACATTATCTGGCTGACCCCAGGCTAAACTTGTGGGTTTGTGCAAATATGGCTTGAAGGGGAATGCAGAGATGGGAAAAAAGATCATCCCAGGAGAGTGAGATCTGAGCAGGGCGGGAGAGAAGTGTGAGAAAAGCCCAGCCAGACCCATTTCTCACATGTAATAAGGATCTGTCTTGTATAGTTAGCATCCAGCAGCTGTGCTAACTACTGTATGTAGTCCCCGCATCCAATACATGTACCGTGTGTTTAACGACCACTCAGGCTTGAAAATTACTTAAATTTGTTAATGCATATTAGAATTTAAATAGTAAAAATAAAAAAAATAAAAAGTCGGGTCAATCCATTAAGGTGTTAATGTTTGTCTCACAAACGCCAGGTGTGCAGCTTCTACCGACCCTCCTACTTAGCTATCCTGTACTTGACTGAAGCCGGAGAGGACATAAAGCACCATTTAAACTGTTCCAAAAATGAAACAATCCCAAAAGATAACTGGAATTGCAATATGTGCATACATGAGCCTGTACAGAGCCCACATCTGCATGGTTTTTACACCAGATGCACAGCTATGGTTGACAGGTCAGGCAATTTTCTGCTGGACACATAAAACTTGTACATGCTCCCTTAGGAAATAACTTGATTAATTATCTGATTTCCCTCTGAACACACATGCTGCAGGGCATTTTATACATTTATATTATTTGAGCCTGTGAGTAGCTTAGCGCACCAACATTTTTTTTTTCCCAGTGGTATATCTTAGTTTTGTGTTGCCCCAGGCATACTAAATTTGGGCTCTTCTGATCTCCCCAGCCATCGTCAGAAAGCATATTTTGTTTTAAAGGGGTGGCCTGTTTTTTGCACTCCCGCCCCCACCCCCCAAATTAATTTAATTTCTCACCAAATCTTTTCCCAATCCTCCCATTCTAGAGTTGAGCTTAGACCTATCTCCCACTTATCCATATAAGTCTGTTTGTTATTTGTGTTCCTTTCTGTACAGGCTGCATTTCAGGCCTGTGATCAATGTAAGGACCAGTAAACACAAGTGCCACAAAAACTCTAAAAGGAACTTGTCCTGATTTTGTTCACCTGTGGCAGAATACTATAACTATTGTGCCAATTAACAGATCTCGCAACTTGCCTAATAATCAAAAATGTGCTGCCCCAGCTGTACGATCTGTAAAACCATTGTTAATGGTAATTGTTTTCCTAATTAATTACCTGTTCAATTAAACCACTAATGCAGATATTAACAGTCGGGACTTTGCTATTGGAAACGTGTAACAGGCCTCCGGGTCTTCAAAGTCTTTCAAGATGTTGCAAGACGGTTTAATCAGGAGAACTATTCATTTTTATAAGTAAAATGTATTAATGAAATTGTGCATGATGTAATTATTCAAAATCGTATTTGTAAAAGCCACCTATGAGATTGATGAATGTCAAGTCTTATTTTCAACCCAAGTTACTATGCAATATTTATTATATTAGCCAAGCTGATTAGTATTACATGACAAATTATTGTGTGGGGGATATCTGGTTAGATTTTACTAAATGTATTGTGGGATTTGTTTTTTATATTTGTGGTACAAATTGCTTTTTATTACTTATTACTAAATGCAGAATTATGGAAAAAGAGTATTATTTTCATAGTTTTGTTTAAAAAAAATTAAATAAGATGAAATACTTGCTATTATGACTTGAAAATACACAACAAGGGTCCATTGTGTAAGCACTATACAAAATATGAACCAGTTGTTAATGCTAATAAAGTAACTGTAATATTATTTAAATGATAAGAGATAAAAAACGAGGCAATCATTGTAATTAATATCCCCTAAGTTAAAATATGCCAATATTTTATTTCCTTATCTTTTTATCCAGTAAGAAACTTGCATCTAAACATTAGTTTTTTCTTTTTCTATAAAATGATAGTTATATGGATTTTTTTTAAAGAAAAGATTGTAAAATGTATGTGATTATTTACCACAATGTATTTTTTTATTCTGGATATTAAAATGCTAAATGATACTCTTTGGTTTTAGAAGAGAGGCTGTAGTGATGACTGAATGTTTGTAGTTTGCCCTTTGTATAATATATACAATACACATTTTTACCAGCAGAGCCAAGAAACTTGGCCTCTGCAGGAGACAATATCTAAATCCATCTGTTCCAGCCCCCTCTTGTGCTGCCCAATATTTCCCTTGCAGACCTCCAGACGTCTAAATCAAGCACATGTGCCCAAATTTGGATTTTTCTCTAGTCTAGTCAATAACACATCAAAATAAAGTCACATATCCCCTCCCTATTTAGCTCAGCAAGGTGCCCGTGAGCCGTGCTTCATCATACCATGATGTTAAACATTACATATTCGTAGAACAGTTTAACCCATTCCCTTCTTGAACGATTAAACATGTAGTTTGCATTATACATCGCATTGTTTGTTTTTTAGGCATTGCATAACTATATGTTTGATGGGATCACAAATTTTGTTTTTCTACATGAACATTTTAAACATGAACATTTTTAGAAAATTACTCTTAAATGGTGACATAGCCAGGATTAAAACCTCCAGATAACGTTCGGTTTGATTAAAATACATTTTGAATGTTGTTCATATGGAGCATCATTCAAAAAGTTATTCACATATGATATGGAAGTCAAAACAGAGACTTCCAGAATCCAGAAACCTTCTCTGTGGCCTGGCAGCAAAGATTGGTGAGCAAAGTCTGGGATGCAGAATACATCAGCAGCAGCAAAAAAGATACTTGTTTGCCCTTTTCTTCCTCACTATTGACTGTGTGCAATGTGATTGATGCACACACCAATGATGGAACGAGATGGTCATCAGACTGTCTCTCATTGCTGCCATGAGATGGTAGCTCCCTAGTCCTTGCACCATTCAGTAAAAAATAGAGGTTAGTTCTTCTACAGGATTACATATATTGAATCGCCATTTAAGCATTGTAAGTACTGTTGACTAGATTTTTAAATATCATTTACTTTGGAATTTACATTGTACAGCTTTGGAGTTTGAGAACGACTCCAGTCACACTGAATGGTTTTAAACAGTGTTAAACAGAGACTATGATCTTTCTAGATTTTATATTTGTACTGCTTAATGGTCCTTTGTGCCAAAAGCTGAGTGAAAGCAATGAGTGTTAGTCTTTCCCTTTCTCAGCACGTTTTTTTTTTCTGTGTACAATTGGCTGGCTTGTCAGGGTTTATATAAGTGAAGGTTTACCTTGGCACTACAGATGTTTGGGAGCTACAAATCTCATGAGTCTGAAGGCCCATAAACATCTTCAGCGCTATGCTTTGCCATCAGTTCCTGATGACGGAAAGAGAAAATCTAGATACTGTCACTAATCAGGGCGCGAAGGCAAACATATTAATATACCTGTTGGTAGATTCACAAAACTCCAGTGCTGGTCTATCATCTGGTCCAAAGGCCCAAATGCTAAGAATATTTGTTTTGGTTTTATTATCACATTTAACTTATGTAGTTTACAAGCAATGGAATGTCTGTGTAGCATAATAAAATTATTTTGCAATCTATGCCAATAAGCCTAACAGATACAGTTCTCAAGACCCAGGCTAAAACAGGCTTCATGGTCTTTTCTTCACGCTAGGGCTCCATGACTCAGGAAATACACTCACCCAGAAATCTGCTGTGTCAACTTGCCTAACTCCCTAGTAACTCCCTAGTAGCAGCGTTTCCCGCAGAACTCTCCAGAGTTTCCGCTGATTTCAGTGGGAGCTTGTGATGTTTTCAGTTCTTACTAGCAGCTAGAGAGAAGATGGTTCCAAATCTCTGATGAGTTTATCCAAGTGCTAAAATCCAGATTCAATATTGAAGATTTCAGAGTGGCATCTCATTGGTTGTTAAATTTACTGCCAGTGGATATGCATAGTGGGGCCTAGTAGGCCAAAGCTTTTAGACTCAGTGGGCTTTATTCATGTAAGAGGCAATGGCAGGGAATTGCGAAGGGAATTTCAAACTTAAGGGCAAATTAGCGAGAGTTGGAAAAATTCTCCCTTTCAATTTGATATTCCCTTCTCAATCCCCATACAATTATGTATTTAATAAAGACCATTAAATATAATGTGGCCTTAGTATAAACATAAAAATCAATCTCAAACATGTACCTTATTATATGTGAGTGTGTAAAGGGATTCTATAGTTTCTTGAGTTTAAGTGTAAAATGTTTGGAGATGAAGGTGGTGAGTATTACAAGAGTCCTTACAGGAAGAATACAAAAGGTGTGGTGTGTGGATAGTAACTGGTATATAAGGCATATATGTGGGTGTGGAATAAGAGTGTAAGGAATGTGTATGTTTCTGTGCACAAGAGAAATGTGTATGCAGATGTTTAGTGCATGAGAGGTGTAAGTAAAACGGAAAATAAAATCAATGGAGACGGGCTTATTTTTTAGGGGAATAGAAAGGTGGAGATGTGTGTGAAGCGAGAGTAAAAAGAAAGTCTGTATCAAGAGAAATCTCGAAACATGTTTGTAAAGAACATTACAGTCACCTCCTTGTACATTCTGTGTGTTGTACCATTTATACCTTTTCTATGCTTGGTGAAGACCTTGCTAAAATTATTCAGATTGAATTAATGTATTTCTGCTGGTTTTATTTGCAATTCATTTTATTTTCAATGTTTGTTTCAGTCACACACAGAAGGTTACTTTGACATTCAAATACTTTCGTTTTTTTTTTCTTAATTAATAAAAGCTACAGGCTGACATTTCCTCTGAACCAGGGAGAGACTTTAGTGTTTGAAATTTCAAAAACTGCCTGTTCTCCTGAACACATTTTCCCACTGAAACATCTGGAAATTCTGTGGGAGAACCAAAGTTACTCCTGAACAGCCATGAGAATTATTCCCAGAATTTCCATTATACTCAGGGATGGTACTGAAATGTCACTAATGAAATACACTGTTACATTGAGAGTTTGCTTGAGTAGGTCATTTAAAAAGCCCTGCTGAAGTAAATTATTTAATGTGCCTGGATCCATAAATGCATACATGGAAAGGAGTTCACGAAGTGAATGTCAACATATAATTCATTTAATTACTTGTTTACTATTGTCATTACCATTCATTCAGAATGAGCCGACAAATTCTGCAATATTGTTAAAAAAAAATAATGGCACATACAATGACTGACTTTCTTAGGAAAACGTATTAGATGTCTATGTAAACAAAACAAATCTTTATACTGCAAAGCTACAAAAAAATCAATTTGTCTAGAAATAAAGTTTAGTTGCATCTATTTACAGCACCTTATGCAAATTTGAGAATATTAACAGGGAATCAGATCTAATGGTTTAATTCTTCCACAATGTCAATCACAGAGGGAAAAAAAGGAACTTCAAAATGATTTCCCCTCCCTTCAATATTTACCTTAACATTTGTTTGTATTGCACCAATAATGTATGTAGCACTAGGTACAGAGCATAGAGGAGGTCTACATAGGAAGTTTGACGAAAAAGAACAGACTGATACCTGATGAAGAGAGCCCTGCTCGCTACCTTACAATCTAGATGACTATAAATGATTAGACACACACTGACATCACATCCATGTCTACTCTCCCCTTTTACACTTTCTAGATCACTTCCTTCAGCCGAAAACAAAGTTTAAATGAACCCCTCATCCCATCACTGCTTGCTGAGTTCTTCTCTGATTTCACCCTCATCCATTTGCTCCTTCCTTGGGACTTATCGAATTTGGCTGTATTTTAGAGGTTGAATTTCCATCAGAATTTCCATCTCAACCAAAAAAAGATCAAAACCTTGTAATTGGTTGTGGCCGCAGACTATCTTTCCTTCCCCTCATGTTTAAACATTGCTTACAAATGTTGATATAATAAAGGCAGCTGGCCAGTAAACCATCCAAGGCAGAGCTGGCTGTGTAGAGAGGCCACAAGCACCAGGGATATACAGAGCATCCTTAATGTTTAGAGATTGTGTATACCTGTTTCTAATAAACAGCTCAAACTGATTTATGACATGCAGTACTTATTCATGTTCACTACATACACGCTCAGAATGTGTAGCCTGCATAGAATGCTAACAAAAAATCTATACATCCTAAATGTAGACAATTATAGCAACATATACCAAGTGAAAATATAGAAGTTAATGTGCAGCATACACACACATAAAGAAAAATCTCTATAGCGTTGGAGTATAAAACACAAAAACTATGGATGGTAAACAGCATTTTTGCAGTATATAAAAAAACAGTTTCTACAATGTTAAAATCACCATATATAGTCATACACAATTCAAGCAAAGGTCATGATCCATCCACCATACTGTGAAACACGTACATTTTTTGTAATAATATAACCAACCATCAATACAAAGCACCAACTGACCACAAAACAAGTTTGGAGGACACATCCACAAGATGTGACACTCATTTATGTCTATGTCACATCAGAGAAGTTGCAAGTACTGGCATTCAAATACAATGAATCTAAATAGTCAGACCCGGACCCATGAGTGGTCCAGAGAGCCCTCCAATGTTCAGGGAGGTCTAGAGAGGGATATATCTTCCTCTGGGGACTCTGCAAGCAAGTTCATTGGACAGCCAGCTTTGACTTGGTATTCAGGCTAGTGAGTATGGGGTAAATATTTTGTGTGGCTTGGGGAGTGAAGTTAGCGCACTAGTTCCTGATACAGCATAAAGAGCAATAGTTGCTTCTAGTGGCGTCGCTGTGTCGACTGAATGGAGACTCTGGGGCTAAAGCATACTTTAGCCCCGAGACTCCAGGGCTATCATTGTCAAAAAAAAAAAATGACCTGTGCATGTTGAGCTTTCCTCCTTCCAGGACATGGTCCTAAACTCTCAGGGGGCTGGAAGTGGGAGCAGAGCTGCCACTGCTACATTTAAAAAAAAAATCTGCTCCTTGTGTGTCCTTGACGGCACACAAGTTACTGAACACCACTTGTCGCACCCCCCTGCCCCCCCCCCCCTCCGCATAAACAGGCTACATAATACCAGTTTAGAGGCCTTACACACAAAAAAAATGTTATGTGGCCTATGGTCAGAACTGATCAATCTGATTAGAATTACCCAGGAAACAATTATCTGCATCAACCAGTAATCATTTTAACTTTTTATTGACAAAAGATGGACATTTCCAGGCATTTAGGTTTACATATTGTGCCATCCAAGCAATGTATATGTAAGGATTCGAAAAATCACGATCTTGGTCACTGTGGGCAAGATGGTGCTGCCATTCAACCAGTGACTGCCAGGCAGTGGGGATGCTCATATGAGCATCCCAACTGCCTGGTCAGATCAAAATTAACTCCTTTAATTTCCTTGAAATAAAACATGGAAACATTGGTATTTCTAAACTCAGGACAAATATTAGAACTATATAGATGGGGTCTTTTTTACCATTTGTAATTATTTAAAAAAAAATCAGGTAAAAGTTAGAAAAAGTGTTTTTTATTGCATATTTCAATCATATTTTATATATTTTTTAAAAGTAAATTATATCATATGATGAAAATAATAGTATCAAATGAAAGCCCTATCCGTCCTTTAAGAAACGATATATAATTTGTGTGGGTGGACTGAACACAAAGAAAGAAAATCACAGTTCAGCAAACATATGACAAAAATTATGGAATTCTGGTCTTCAAGGTACATCAAATGCATCATAGAACTTTGTCACTAAGGGGTTTAAAATAGTCCTAGCTTTAGTCCTAATAGTCCTAATGGTCCTAGCTTGCACCGTACTCAATTACTACTAAATTGTATTGAGGCGTAACTTACAAAGCTAGAAAGTAGATTCAAGCACTAGGAACGATGTATCATAGTTTTAGGTGCTTACGTTACTGTTTACATTAAGAATGAAATGTCTAATTAAACGCACTATGCAATTAAACGCACTAAGACTAAATAAGGAAATACCACCCTCTGCTGGAAAATGTATATACTGAACGGTTATATTTTTTAGAGATAAAGAATTCTAAAATATCGAGTCATGATTGGACTATTGTAACTATTAAAGCTTGGTTATTGAGAATTGAAATGCAGTAGAAAGGGAATAGATGAGTCCGGAAGTAAATGGTTCTCAGTCAGTTCAATAGCGATCACTTAATGTTCTACAATGATGATACTGGATATCTGGATAAATATTGAACTATGTGTGTGTGTATGTATGTATGTATACCTACGGCACTTAGGTGCTGTTTGATTTTTTGGGGGGAGCTACGAAAACATTTTACCCTTCTCTGTATCTGTTCCCTCTTCCCACAAATCTTTCCTCAACTCTGCCAAATTGCACTTGTATAATCAGCTGTTTATTGACGAATAAGCAAATCTTGGCAATTAGAAGTGCCTTCAACAGGGGACTGCAGTGTATCACATAGAAACACCTACAACAGGGGAGTATAGTGCCCCTGAGTGGCAGGCGTGCGGCTAGTCCGGAGCATGCCTGTCACTCTGAGGCACGATGCATCTCGTGTATTTCTGCCACTGACTTACAAGCACCAAGGCATTACTGAACACAGCAGCTCTGTTCCAATAATCAGTATCAAAGGAAGAGTCAAAATCAAAGGCAGGCAGACAGAATAAGAGGAAACCAATCAAACTATAAAAAAAGGATTAAAAAAATATATACATACCAGGCCTCCTACGCATTTTTATAAATGGAAACATTAATACAATAAAATTGTCTTTAAAAAGAAAGGAGATTGTACTTTAACCTTTTAATATTTGGCAGAACAGGGTTATGAACTCCAGCCTGCTGTGTTTACAAGGCAATGTTTATGATATGGACACCTGTTTCAGACACTATTCACCTGCTTCTCTGTGCTGTATAAACAATGTTCTGAGCAGATATGATGTGATGCCATCTGCCACTCACAATGCACCTCTCTGTCAGCAAGATGGAGCCATTCAGGATGTGCCGCGGCAGCAGATGTTTTACTTCCAAACGGCCAGATGTTTCAGAAATGACTTGTATGGAATAATAGGTGGATCAGATGTAGGAGAAAGATGGAAATATTTATCTTTACTTCCTTTCTTAAAAGTGATCGAGGGAAGACATGTACACACAGCAAAGGCTCTCACAGTGTGCACTCTCTTCCCACTCTACAAATACATACACATTTAAATTCGTGGGATGAAACCCTAAAAATATAAATTTGCCATATTAGAAAAGGTCAGAAAACAAAATCACGGGCTCTGCAGGAGTTGTGATAGAGAGGAAGTAATTACCATCAGGGCAAATTGTAGTCAAATTGCGGCACTCCAAATTTCAAAGTGGTAAATTTATTATAGAAAAAAACAGCAAAGGGAGAAGACAAGAACAAACTTGTATCACACTTGACACGTTTCGTATTTACTTCTAATGCTTATTCATAAGGCACATTCATATTAGAAAGGTCCCCAAATACTTACCTTTTGTCCTGTATTTATACTTTGGAACAAACAACTTACCTATATGAATCAGCATATTATGTGTTCCTTCTTCTACTACAGTGCCAACATCTTGTGAAGGTGCTAGCTCCCTACAGGTTCACTGTTTGCCTCCTTCACAGTCATTTCTCCTAATTGTTCACATTCTCATATTCTTGCTTTATGATCTTCCTTCTAAACCAGTGATCTCCAAACTTTTTAGTACGCGGGTCATAATGTACATTTTACAATTTTTTGCGGGACAAAGAAATAAATATTATTATAATTCAACATTTAACATATGTAATAAAAAGGTTATTGAAAGAATACATTTCTTGTTTTTATTTACTTCCTCTGCACCCACATTGCACCTAGGACTTACCCCAGCACCGGATATAGCATCACAGGATATACCACAGCATGCATATTCCACTCACAGGATTTGCCCCAGCACTGAGATTGCACCACAGGACTTGCCCCAGCACTATAGTCTCTCTCTCTCTT
Organism: Pelodytes ibericus; assembly: GCA_036172795.1. Taxonomy (NCBI): domain Eukaryota; kingdom Metazoa; phylum Chordata; class Amphibia; order Anura; family Pelodytidae; genus Pelodytes; species Pelodytes ibericus. Next base: position 92,760,525 of record CM069858.1, on the reverse strand, counting down.
TCCCTCGTTTCTTTAGTCTCTCTCTCTCCCCCTCGTTTCTTTGTCTCTCTCTCCCCTCCATACTTCAATTCTTTAATTTCTCGCTGGATATCCGGCAGCAGCATCAAAGCTGTTGTCGAATTCTTAAAACAGTGGCGGGCGCAGAAATGCTTACACCAATTTTAAACATTGGGCCCACTTTCGGCTAAGGTGGCTGCTTTAAAGGGTATCCGCCACCGCATACGATTTAAGGGCCCGATGCGTAAAACAGCTGCATCCCACATTGGCCCCACTAGCTGCAGGCCAGATAAAAACTGCCTGTGGGCCCTGTTCTAAACGGTTCATATTAGTATTCATCTACATATTCATTCTGTAATTGTGACTGACACACATAGACACCACTAGGAGTTACCAACTGTCTCAGTGAATGAAGCAGTAGGTCTTGGACAAAGGACTAAAGGATAATTTTGTAATGATACTTTGCAGAAGTACTATTCAAAAATCATGTAAAATTAGTAAAAATGTCTACTTTCTATATATAAAAAATAAACTATGGGGTTTAGTAACTCTTTAACGGTTTACACTTCGTCTGGAAAACTCCCCTTGTCTTATACTGGAGGTCGTCTTATAATCAGACCTCAAACAGAGGTCTGACTCTAAGGCTAGGATCCAGGTCCCCCGAAGGGCTGCAGGGAACCTGGATCATAGCAAGCAACCGGTGGATGTCTGTGCGATGCACAAAAACCTAAATTCAGGGATTCACATATAAATGTGTATCTTTCACATTCTTTATTGCAATAAGCAATATATTTAGGAGACAAATTAGTACCACAAGGGAGAAAAAGTCAGCATTATTATTACAGTCTGTCATGCTACATAATACCCTCAAACAAAGAAAAGTAAACATTATGGAATATTACAGAAATTAAAAATAGACTACTCTTCAACACAATCCCATACAAAATTATTAATTATTTTGATCCTTTGATCTTCTGTGAATTGTATCATTATTAATCAAACACATATCCCTAAGTATATACAAACAAAATCCTGCAAGTCTCACTCATCAAAAACACTAATAAAAAAAAGAATAGTGTTTCCATGAGATATAAATGGGGCAGCACATCAGCAGGGAAATCCATCAGCAAGATCCATCATCATAGACCAAGCTAGAAGGCACTCTGAACAATGTAATGTTAATATAATAAAAGGTCATTTATTTCAAGTTGAACGATGGCTACAAAACAAAACATAACTAAAGGTTACCAAGGTTTACCAAGAAGAGAATAGAACTACATAACTGGAGATACGGTAATGGGGAAGATTCAATAATGCAAAATGATATGAATTGCAGCACTGGGCATAATTGGTTAAATGCATTATAATCATTATCACACCCGTTAACAAAAAAACAAAAAAACAAATACTGCTGTACAATGTTTTAGTTTCAATAATGTTTTTATTGGTGTTTTTGTTATTTTACAGTTATAAGCCTACCGGGAGAAGTCGGGGGGGGGGGGGGGGGGGTTAGGGGGGTGTACAGAAAAAGAGAAAGGGGGGGGAGAAGGGGGGTAGGGGGGGACGAGTGAATATTAAAATTATACTGATCAATTTTCCATACATTTGTTTTATACAATGAGAAATAAAGTACATGTTATGACAGACTGTTGATATCCATCTTGTTCATCTCCTACTCGGGATGGGGGGGGGGGGGCAGCAGCCTGTCAGATTGGAAGGGTACCGTCAAGTCTACTCATGAGCCATGGGTATAGAATCATGGTATATAGCTTCGGGGGGAAGACTCAGGGAGGACCCAGGGGAGTGCACTACCTCCTCACCCCACATGCGTTAGGAGCGTGGGGGATTTAAGAAATTCCAGCCAATGGAACCAAATACCAATATATTTCTCCCTTTCTTCTGTGGAGCGTGGGGATATTTCTGTCATTATGCGTAATTCTTCTACTCTATCCACCCAGTTTTTGATGGAGGGGGTGGTGGCAGTCCTCCAATGTTACGGAATTAGGCTGTTAGCAGCAATAATTAAATTTGGCAGTAGTGTCCTTTTATATTGAGAGGTTTTAAGGGGCGTGTTGTGGAACAAAAGGTATTCAGGTTTGTACTTAGGTGGTTTGTCGATGAGTAGGGTGATGATGGCATATACTGCTTTCCAAAAAATTTGTATGCGATCGCACTCCGACCACAAGTGAAGAAGAGTGCCTGGTGCTGAAGAACAGCGCCAGCATAGGCCATCTTGCATGGGCGAAATTTTTTGCAGCTTGACTGGAGTTGTATACCACATGGAAAGCAATTTATAGGCCTTTTCTTGGTATTTAGTAGAGGTCGTTGCATGGTGTGCTAGGTACAGTATTTTTTCGTGAATGAGGTGCCAAGTGCATTTTCCCACTTTCCCATGAAAGGGGGGCTGGCTGTGTTAGCAGTCTGGAGGAGTAAATTATACAGTCTGGAGATACCCTTTCTGGGGGGTCCCGTTTGAGTGCATTATTTTTCGAATTGTGTCAGCTCCCTAGTGATTCTGTGTTTTGGTGTAAGCGACTTGATATAATGGGTCAGTTGGTGGTATCTAAAATTATCTAGGAAAGTGGGGTGGGTATTGTTGATAAGTAGTGTGATAGGGACTACAGATTGCCCTTGTAAAACTTGGTATAAGTGTGTGTTAGGGGGGTCTTCTGCGGGGAACAGCCGACTACCCTCGATTCCTGGAGTGTAGTCAGGGTTATGGCGGAGGGGTGTCATTGGTGATGGAAAGGAGGTCATGTTGTACCTAAGACTGATAGTGTTCCAAATACGCATGGTCGCCCTAATCAATGTGCTTTGGGAATAATTGTGTGGTCTTTTTTCTGGTGGGAGCCAAACAGATGTGACTACTGTGTGGTCGGTCATGTCTTGGTCAATCTGTACCCATTGTTTCTTGTCAGCTGAGATCGACCAATCTACTATACGTAGGAGGTGACTGGCTTTGTGGTATAGGTTCAGGTCAGGGAGAGCTAACCCCCCTTGGTTTTTAGGCAAAGTGAGTTGGGAAATCTTCTGTCTCGGGTGTTTCCCTTGCCAGATATATTTGGTAATAGCAGACCGTAGGGTGTTGAAAAAATGTCGTGGGATCGTAATGGGAAGTGTCTGAAAAAGATATAGGAGACGGGGCAATAGGTTCATTTTTATTACATTGATTCTTCCTATCCATGTAATATGGAAATAATCCCATGTTTTGAGGTCGTCCTGCAATCTAGTGAGTATGGGGGCAAAATTAGCTCGATAGAGGTCGGACAGGTCAGGGGTAAGTCTGGTGCCTAGATATGTCAGCTGTCTTGTACACCATTTGTAGGGGTATGCTCTTCGAATCTTATCTGCCTGGTAGGTTGGTGTGGAAATGTTGAGTATCTCTGACTTAGTGGTGTTTATCTTTAGGTTAGTGAGTTGGCCGAAACAGGATAGCTCCGACTGGATGGCTGGTAAGGAAACTAGCGGCCGGGATATGGTAAATAGCATGTCATCGGCAAAAGCCGACACCTTATATTGCGAACGTCCCACTTGAATGCCATGGACCTTTGTGTTATGTCGGATAGCGTTCAGGAAGGGTTCTAGGGAAAGTACAAATAGGAGGGGTGACAGGGGGCACCCCTGTCTTGTCCCATTCGAAATCTGAAAAGGTCGTGAGTAAATTCCGTTAACCCTCACCGTAGTGGTGGGGCCAGTGTATAGTGCCCTGATCCACCATAGAATGTTGCGACCGAAGCCCACTCTATGCAGAGTCTCCATCAAATACTCCCAATTCACCCTATCAAACGCCTTTTCCGCATCTGTTGCCAATAGTAGCATGTCTGTTTTGGTCTTTTGGGCGTGTTCGATAAGGGTGAGGACTTTAGTGGTGTTGTCCCTGGCCTCACGGCCAGGTACAAAACCGGTCTGGTCTGGGTGGATAAGGTCGGGGATATGGGGGGATAAACGCATAGCGAGCATCTTAGCTAAAAGTTTCAAGTCTGTATTTAGCAATGAGATGGGACGATAACTGGGACATAGTTCTCTGTCTTTTCCTTCTTTGGGAATGACCGTGATAGTGGCCTGTAGTGCGTGGGGGTGAAGTGAGTCGTTCTGCAAGAGGGCATTGAATAAATCAACTAGATATTTACCGATTATGGGGGAAAATGTCTTATAATAACTAAGTGGGAGGCCGTCTGGGCCTGGGGCCTTGCCTGTGTGGGAAGATTGTATTACCGCCGCCAATTCCTCAATAGTAATAGGGTGTTCCAAAGTGCTTGCTGTTTCTGGTGAGAGGGTTTTGTGTATGTGTTCTGTTAGATAGTCCTGTATGGAGTGTGACTCCGGTAGTGTGGAGAATCTAGGGTTGTGTGGATGTAAATTGTAAAGGGTTTCATAGTAGTCTCGGAATGCGTTAGCTATACCTGTAGGGGTAAGAACCACTTGACCTGTGGTACTTCTAATCTTGGGTACATGGGCCAGGTGACTGCGTTTCCGTAGCACCCGGGCCAGGTACCTACCACTTTTGTTGCTGTGTTCAAAAAAGAAACGCTTGGTCCTTTGTTGGATGAACTGGTTCTTAGCTCTCAGGAGTTCAGCCAGCTCTCTTCGTTTGGAGAGCAGAGTTTGATATGTGGCTGCCTGCTGTGATGTTTTGTGTGTATTTTCAAGGGAAGAGATTTCCCTGACAAGTGTATCGAGTCTCATTGTATGTTCCCCTTTCCTCTTTGTTTCCTGGGCAATGAGATGTCCTCGTACTACGCATTTGTGTGCTTCCCATACTACTGACTGGGGCGTATCGGAAATCGTGTTTTCGGCGAAATATTGATGAAGCACAGTGGATGTGTCAGCTGCCAGGAGGGGGTCTAATATCAGAGATTCATTAAGTCTCCAAGTGGCTTGTTTCGGTTTGGAAAGAGGGGAGGTTAGCTGTATTAGGACTGGAGCATGGTCAGACCAAGTGATTGGCCCTATAGAGGCCTTGGTGAGCGTGTCTAGATCTCTGTGGGCTACACAGATATAATCGAGTCTAGAGTACGTTTTATGCGGAGCTGAATTATAAGTGTAATCTCGCGTGTTATGGTTTAGTGTTCTCCATCCATCTACTAACTGATGTGATGCCAGTAGGGCCTTTATTTTCCTGGGAATTGTTGTTGGCACTCTGGGGGAGGTGGAGGAGGTTTCTAATTGTGGATCTAAGGGTACGTTGAAGTCTCCCCCCAATATCAGGGAACCTTCCTGAAAATTGCTTAGATTGCGTAGTAATTTTCTTAGAAAGGGGATCTGTTTATTGTTGGGGAAATAGGCGTTGGCAAACGTATACCTCTTATTCAACAGGGTTCCTTTCAAGAACAGGTATCTACCATCTGGGTCCGTCTCAGTCTCAGCTTCAGTTAGGGGTAGGTATTTCGAGAGGAGGATTGCAACTCCTTTTGACTTGTTCAGTCTATTATTACAATAAAATGTCTGGGGGTAATATTTGTCTGTCAGGGGAGGGTGTTTATTGTCCAAGAACCATAGCGACCGAGATCTTATGCTTTCTAAGGTCTCTCAAGAGGTTAGTTCTCTTTTCAGGGATGTTCAGACCTCTCGTATTCTGAGTGTATATAATAAGAGGGTTAGGAGACACTTCCATTGTTGGAGCTGTGCTTGCTGCCCCAACCATGGGTGATCGGGGGTGTGTGGGAGAGAAAAAAGGGTAAATATGAGTATTGGGGATCAGAGATGTCGGGAGGATGGAAATATTGGTGGTAAGGGTAGAATTAGAACAATGGGTAATTGGGTCTGGCACACTCCACAAATAAGGGGGTGGTGGTGCCGATATGAGACACTAAATCTCCCTGGAGGGACGCAGGGTGTCCAGGAACAATACAGTATACAATCAAAATCAATTAGGGTGTAGATATTTCAGAACAATACTATACTACACCTCATCACAGTAATAACAATAAAAATACAGTAAAGAAAATCTACTAAACGACTTTCAGTTAAGTGTAAGATCAGGACCAGGTGGTGCGCTCGTGCCCAACGGTCCCGGTTGACACTTGTAACAGACAAAAGTACAATGGGACTGAGATAACCATAACTGGGGATCGGTGAGAGATCTATGTTTCCATGGCACAGTGGCGGGGGGGGATTGCGCATAACATATGATGTTCTTTTCTCAGCAATTAGGATGGGGGAGTCTCCTATGTGGCTTAGGAGCTCTTCTATTATGAGGTGTTTACGTAGTGTACTGCGGAGACCATGGCCATCATTCAGGGGTTTCTTTGGGGGCTTGGGTTCCACAGATCCTTTATCGGATAAGGGTTCCCACCTTTCATAGTGTGCCCTTGGGTAGATTTATAAATGAACCCTTCATGCTAAACAGGTAATGTCCACATGGATATTGTGTGTGGGGGGGGGGAGTAGTATACTCATCTCCTGGAGTGGGAGTCAAGCGTGGGTGTAAGGCATCACGTATCAGCTTGTTCAAGGTTGTGGCCAACGATCGTCTAGGCCCTCTCTCGGTTGGTGTAAGTCTCTTAACCAATTGAACTGCGAATTGGCTGCATCTCAGTTCCACCACATGTCTCGTCAACCTGAGACTAGATCTCCATCTGTATGCTCCAAATTCACAGTGCAATAGTGTCTTTTGATCGATAACGAAAAGGCTGCAGTGCAAGTCCGCTGTTACTGACAATCCCCAGATTTTTAAGCCCAGGTTGGGTCTCTCCACTGTGCCCGCTCTCCTTACACTATTCTTTACTCCTCACGTGCCCAGCTATTTCTGAGAGACCTGGAACGGGGTGGAGAATTCCTGGGTTGAGGTCTTGGGGGATGCTCCCTTCGTGGACGCTGTGGTCTAGGAGAAGGCAGGTAGTTCGGGTCCAACCAGTCTGGGACTGTAACACCCGTGATCCCAGCTGCTTCCATGAACGCCGTAGCATCTGCCGGGTAGCGTATCGTGTGTGCCCTATTTCCCAGGGTGGCGGCAAGACTGAAAGGGAATCCCCATCGATAAGTGATGTGTCTGGTTGTTAGAGCCTGGGTGAGTGGCCGAAGTACCCTCCGGGTTTGTAGAGTAATCCAGGATAAGTCTTGGAACCTCCTGCCCTTCGAAGGGCCATGTGCGCCTAGTTCTGGCTGCGGTCATGATCTCCTCTTTCAGGCGAAAGCTGGTCAGGCAACAAATAATGTCTCGTGGGGGGCTTCCTGGGGGGGCCTGGTTGTCTCAGGGCTCGGTGTGCATGTTCGTATTCTATGCAAGTACCTGTAGGCCTGTTGAGGACACTATTGAATAGGGCGGTGAGGCGTCCTGCCACGCTTTCCGACGTTCCCCCTTCCTGGAGGCCGCGTACTCTGATGTTATTCCTCCTGCCTCTGTTATCTAGATCTTCCAGAGCTCTTCTTAGCTACACAAGTTGTTTGGCCTGAAGTGACACGGCCGATTGTGCTGCTGCGGCTTGCTCCTCCGCTCTGGCCACACTCTGCTCTACCACAGAGACCCTGGAGTCAACTTCTGCAATGTCTGCTCTCAGACCTGCCACATCCGCTCTCACCTCCCCTATTGCCTGTTTTATCTCGGCAGCGAGTGTCGCGAAATCGTCCTTGGAAGGGATTGACTGAAGGAGGGTGAGTATGTGGTGTGGAATCGTTGGTTGCGGCGAGGCTGCACATGGTGACTGTGACAGGGAGTCTCCAGACTCAGGGGAAAACGCGGGAGTATCCGCCATGTTGGAGTCCTCGGGCGGCGGCACGTTCGACTGGTGCGGGGTGAAAAAGTGCCTCACTGAGGATTCGTTTTTGGTTTCCTTGCCGTCCCGGGTGTTAGGGGGTCTGTGGGGATCCTTTTATTCCGTCCCATCGTCTGTCTGTGCGATTTAAACGCTTATTATACAGGTCGTCGGCACGGAGCTCCGTGCTTAAGCGGCCATATTGTCTCGTGGCCAGACACGCCCCCGTCGTACAATGTTTTAAAATGTTAAACTTAGTGGGCAAAGGTGATCCTTTTTTGCCTAATAACACCCCAATAAAATAAGACTAATATGTGCAAAGGTTGCTTAGCACAGACTGTTTTGGACATTAGCCTTTTCAGTGCTGAAAAGGTTAAACCTACTGTTAAAAAATGTTTGCCAGTTTTGCTGTTGATCCTTGATTACCAAAAATTGTCATCAGACAAGGTGCTTCTCATCTCCCAAATTTTCCTGGGTTGCAGTCTGCACATGGCACACTTCAGGGATTTTCTTTTTTATTACAGATGTAAACTTGTGCCCCCCCCCCCACTACCTTGTCTGAGGGGTAGTTTTTTTTTTCCTTCGGGCAGGCCCAAGCTTACGTAGGAGGAGCATGGGAATTTGGGGGAGCCACTAGCCCCAGCACACGTAGAAGAGTTGGGAACATTTATCGCAATTCCCTTGCTCTGGTTAACGGGGAGGTGGGGGTGGTAACATTACTCCAGTTTACATTTTAAGCGGCAAGTAACAGTACCAGCGTAACACAGCAGTGTGCTGTTACCACTGCCATTATGCTTTGGTACCGTTTTCATATAATGGGAAAAAAATAAAATGGATCCAAGTGCACCCGTGCATAAATGGCAGCTGTCCCAAAATCAGCTATTGGGGATAACATTATATTATAATTATATTATTATTAATATTATTATTTTTATTATATATTGTTGTGCTGGAAGAGCATAGACAAGAGTGTAGACTTAACAAAACATTTTTATTTAGGTTTACATTTCACAGTTTAAAAAAAAAAAAAGTTACATGTGACTGAAATCCATGTGTTGAATGGTAGGTTTCTCCCCTGTATCTTAAACAAAAATGGAACAGAAACCGTTTTTTCATTCAAAAGAAAAAACAATTGCTCCATCTGTAGAAGCCAGAGATGTGTGGGGAGCATGACAGGCACCATGCAAGGATGTCACCAGGGAACCTAGGCATAGGTGAGTGTTCTTGTGGAAGCAATCTGGGTGCTGGGCAAGTCCTGTGGGTGCACTCTGGATGATAGCTGCTAAGTCATATGTGTTCAATCTACTAAATGCTTGCAAGTCCTCTGTGTGTAATCCTTTGGATGCAATCTGGGTCAGGGCCGATCCTAGGGTCACGGGCGCCTGGGTGCAGGATTTTTTTTGGGCGCCCCCAGGTGGGCGTGGCTATATGATAAACCACTCCCCTTTACACATGTATGTTCCAGGCATACCAAGTTTTCATTATTGGGGTGGGGGGATTCTTGTGGAGAGCACAAACTTTATTTTTAGATGAAGGACCAACAAGAGCTTTTATTTTAAATAAAGATATTTATTTGGCAGTAAAACAGTGTAGTGGTTTTATTTATGTCTATGATGCTCAGCCATCAACATGGGAGACTTTTTGCTGGCTAGCAGTTTTAACTACAGTTCCCATGATGTCCAACCAGCCAAAGTCTCCCATTAGTCTGGCTGAGCATCATTGGAAAAGAAGTACACAAGGAGCAATAAATAATATTCCACCAAGTCAGTCACTCACTTGTCTCTCTCTTCCCATACCGCCATGTCTTTCTCCCTCTCCACTCATACCCTCATGTATCTCTCTCTACACTCATACCCTCATGTATCTCTCTCTCTCCAGTCATACCCTCATGTATCTCTCTCTCTCCACTCATACCCTCATTTATAACTCTCTCTCCACTCATACCCTCATATATAACTCTCTCTCTCTCTCTCAACTCATACCCTCATATATAACTCTCTCTCTCTCTCTCTCTCAACTCATACCCTCATGTATATCTCTCCCTTCATACCCCATATATTTTTCCATGTCTATCTTTCTGTTCCTCATGCTCCCCATGGTGGTCTTTTTTTCTGCATGTCTGTCTCTCCTTCTATACACCCATGTCTGCTGTCTCTTTCTCTTCATAACTCACATGTATGTCTCTCCCTCCTCATAATCCTGTGTATTTGCCTATTAATATGCCACAGCCAGTTTGCCTATTTATATGCCACTGCCAGTTTGCCCATTAATATGCCACAGATAGTTTTCCCATTAATATGCCACAGATAGCTTGCCCATTAACATACCACAGTTAGTTTATCCAATAATATAGCACAGTTAGTTTGCCCATTAATATGCCAGTGTCAGTTTGGCCACTAATATGCCAGTGTCAGTTTGTCCATTAATATGCCACCACCAGTTTTCCCAAGAAAAGCATTACCCCCTCCCCCCATTCCCCAGTACTCACCTTGCTGCTGCTGTTTCGTGTCTCCTTCGCACAGTCTTCCCTCTATGCACACTCAGAGTGCAGTGCAGGAGGCGGGAAATAGCTGCCGACTGGATGGGGACTGTTAAGTGGGCAGCGGTGGCCCCTTTAACCGGTTAAAAGTTGCCCTGCCTACATACACACCCACACTTACGCACAGGGTCATGCATAAATACACACAGTCACACTTACACAGACACACTTAGTCAGGGCCGCCACTAGGAATTTCAGGGCCCCTTACTGAACACATTTAGTCACCATTACACACAGACACCCTTATACACACACAGAGCAATACACGGTCACACTTATGTACACACACTTACACAGACAGTGAAACACACATTCACACACACACACAGTGAAACACACACACACATACATTCACACACACAGTGAAACACATTCATACACACATACATACATTCACACACACACACACACACACACACTTACATACATTCACACACACACAGTGAAACACACGTTCACACACACACACACTTACATACATTTACACACACACACAGTGAAACACACATTCACACACACTTACATACATTCACACACACACACACAGTGAAACACACATTCACACACACACACATTCACACACACACACAGTGAAACACACACACACATACATTCACACACACAGTGAAACACATTCATACACACATACATACATTCACACACACACACACACACACACTTACATACATTCACACACACACAGTGAAACACACATTCACACACACACACTTACATACATTTACACACACACACAGTGAAACACACATTCACACACACACTTACATACATTCACACACACACACACAGTGAAACACACATTCACACACACACTTACATACATTCACACACACACACACACACACACACAGTGAAACACACATTCACACACACACTTACATACATTCACACACACAGTGAAACACACATTCACACACACACTTACATACATTCACACACACAGTGAAACACACACTGAAACACACACACACACATACATTCACACACAGTGAAACACACATTCGCACTTACATACATTCACACACACACACACACACAGTGAAACACATTCACACACACTGAAACACATTCACACACAGTGAAACACACATTCACACACACACACAGTGAAACACACATTCACACTGAAACACACACTTGCATACATTCACACACACACTTACATACATTCACACACACACACACACAGTGAAACACACACACACACACACACTTACATACATTCACACACACACACATTCACACTGAAACACACACACACTTACATACATTCACACACACAGACATACACATTGAAACACACACACACTACTTTTCATTAAAAAAAAACCACGTTTTTACTATCGGTCCCCCTCCCTGGAGGGAGGAGGACATTTCCGGACGGTGTCTGCAGAGGAGGCAGAACACCGTCATTCAGATCTTCTGCCGGATGTCACCAGAGACATCCGGCAATCAGACAGCGCGACGGGGCGGAGCTTGCACCCGTCGCGCTGTAATGAGATTAGGAAGTGCGGTGACCGCAGACCCCGTGAAACACACATTCGCACTTACATACATTCACACACACACACACACACAGTGAAACACATTCACACACACTGAAACACATTCACACACAGTGAAACACACATTCACACACACACACACAGTGAAACACACATTCACACTGAAACACACACTTGCATACATTCACACACACACTTACATACATTCACACACACACACACACAGTGAAACACACACACACACACACACTTACATACATTCACACACACACACATTCACACTGAAACACACACACACTTACATACATTCACACACACAGACATACACATTGAAACACACACACACTACTTTTCATTAAAAAAAAACCACGTTTTTACTATCGGTCCCCCTCCCTGGAGGGAGGAGGACATTTCCGGACGGTGTCTGCAGAGGAGGCAGAACACCGTCATTCAGATCTTCTGCCGGATGTCACCAGAGACATCCGGCAATCAGACAGCGCGACGGGGCGGAGCTTGCACCCGTCGCGCTGTAATGAGATTAGGAAGTGCGGTGACCGCAGGCGCTCACCTGCGGGCCGCACCTCCAGAATGAGGGAGAAAGGTGCTCATCGGAGCGCCTTTCCTCCCGGTGCGCCTGGGCGCGGTGCACCCCGTGCACCTGCCCAGGATCGGCCCTGATCTGGGTGCTCTGGCAAGACCTATAGGTTCAATCTCAGTGCAAACTAGTTGCCCTTTCAAGACCTGTAGGTGTAGGTGCTGTGACAACACAGTGTGTCGGCAGATATGAAGCCTTCAGCCCATCTTGACTGCCCAACTGGGAAAAAAAATCTGAATACTTTAATTAAATCCTGGCATTATCTTAAAGCTAGGATAGCCTTATGACTATGTCAGGCATGCATAAAAACTCCTTCACTGTGTTAACCTCCACTACTTCAACTGGAAGACTATTCCATGCATTCACTACCCTCTCAATGAAGTAATAATTTCTGATATAACTTTTAAACCTTTGTCCCTCGAAGTTAAGACTATGCCCTACAGTTGTGGCAGTTTTTCTTCTTTTAAATATACTCTCCCCCTTTACTGTGTTGATTTCCTTTATGTATTTAAATGTCTCAATCATATCCCCTGTCTAGCCTCTCTTCCACGCTACAAAATGTTAAGACCTGTGGGTGCAATCTATGTGCTCTGGAAAAACCTGTGGGTCTAATCGAGTTGCAATTTTGGTGATCTAAGACATTTGGATGCAATCTGGATGCCAGGGAGATTCCTGTGTGTGCAATCTGGGTGCTCGGGAAAGACTGATGCGTGCAATCTGGGTGCTAGGGCAAGTCCTATGTGTGCAATCTGTGTTGGGTGCAGTTTGGGTGCTCTAGCAAGACCTGTTGGTTCAATCTGTGTGTTGGGCCAAGTCCTGTGGGTGCTCTGACAAGACCCATTTCTACATGTGTGCTGGTGCAATCTAGGTTCTCTGACAAAACCTCTGGGTGCTAGGTGCTATGGTAATCTGTGTGTTGGGTAATTTGGGTGCTCTGGCAAGATCAATTAATGCAAACCGGGTGCTGGGCATGTCCTAGGTGTGCAATGTGGATGTGCATGTTTTGGTGCTCTGGCTAGACTCATGGGTGCTATCTAGGTATCCCAGCAAGGCCTGTGGGTGAAATCAATGTGTTGTATGTAAATCACAGGTGCTCTAACAAACCCTGAGGGTACTGTGGCAGCAAGTCATGTGTTTGCAAACTTAGTACTTACATGAGTGCAAGCTGGTTGCTGTGGCAAGACCTATGCGTGCAAGGAAGTGCTGTGTCAAGTTATGTGGGTGCAATCAGGTGCTGTAGGTGCAATGGCAAGGGATTTGGGGACAATAATGAAAGGAGGGCATGCGAGATTGAGTGAAGGGGAGCAGAGGATGCAGAAAAAGGAAATAAAAACAAGGAGTGCATCTTTTCAAAATTGTTATTATCTGATATACCTTACCACCTGCCTGTGACTGGCACAGTCGATTTAAATAAAAATGTTGACTACTATGATCATGCTAAGGAGATCCTAAGCACCGGTTGGGATAGGGTGTCAGCAATTCAATTGAATGCACTCTTCAATTCTGATGTTTCAATAAGGTCAGCAATAATAAACTATAAACCTTAAATATCATTACACACTAGTCTGTTGCAGTATTAAATCCATACACTGCCCAAACACCACTCAAGATCAAGTTGTTTACCTCTTCTCTGCATAGTGCCAATACGACTGTTGTGACTACAGCTTCAATGATCTCATGGTGCCTAAGATGTGGTTATTTTTACATTTTTAAATGTCTACCATCTTGACGTCAAGAGCGGCCGCCAAACCCACTTACATTGGAGTGTGCCGGCTTTGCAGCCATACACAATAGACTTATAGTTGCACATTCAAAATCCCATCCGTAATAGGGACTATACACTTATGAATGTTCTTGCAAGATTGACCTGTGGAGCACTGGCCTGGCCATTCCTGATAATTTCACCATAATTAACGACAAACCGCTTATAACCAAATTTTGTATGCGGTGATAAAAGAGCAATGCTGACACTCACTATGTGTGCTGTTAATTAGTTATTCCCAAACATTGTCTACACAACTCTAGCCTAATGTAGCTAAAATATCAGTAATGCATCTTTCAACTTGCGTGCACAATCAGCTAACTGCTAGTTCACACAAAGTATTTTACTTGCCGACAATGAACTTCAAGTCTATTCTGAAATTAGCAACAGTAGAACAGCTTGTGTTCAAGGGATACCCTGCCCTTTCCTGCAGCTGGTAATATAGCAGTTTAATGATCCCCCATCTAAGCTTTGTTAATTGGGGCATTCCAGTTCCAAGGTAGTTTTAACACAAACAGATAAACACCACATATCAGCCAAGTCTGTGTGCGGAGTGTGAGAACTGAGCCGCTGTGCTCTATGTTCCTCGTCTGCAAACACTGGCCCTGCATGTACAGTCAGGGGCAAAAAAACAAGAGGAACAGAAGGAGAAAGGGACAAGCTGGGCCTTTGTTAGCATTGTACTCAGCACCTTTACAAAAGGATTGTACAGTGGATCCAACCCAACCCTGCTACAGGAACTCTAAGTAGGTGCAGCTTGGGTCTCCACTGACAATTGGGAATATTCCCTCTGATTAGAGAAGTCTCTAGCTGCCTCCTGTTGCCTTACTTCCTCAGCACAATGCTTGGTTCACAGGGACTGGTAAGTTTATGGAGCAAGGCTGATGGTTTGAATAAAGCTACATGCATAGTGTATTATGTGTCTGGTTAAAGAATGGAAATAATGTGATGGATTGCTATATAATGACATCATGATAGGTCCATATGTTGAATAACTATGATGATTTGGCTTGTGTTGACAATAAGCATTTCTATATTCTGTATGTTTCTATATACTCCTCACCCTGGGTATAAGCTGGTATTGGATAGATCCATTGGTTACTAGTTAGCTCTCTGTAAGAGCAGCAGCTATTTGAACATATGTATATATGCCATACTATGGGTACATTAATGTTCTCTCAGTCTCCGGTGTAGGTATTGCCTTTCGTTTCTTGAAATTCAAATTTACATTTCTATCCTTTATAACAGACTTTTTAAGCATTGGAAATATATGTTTAATAAGCTAGAATGTATTGATTTTAAAATGATCCAAAATATGGTCACCCAACTTACACTCCATTACATTAATTATTGCAATCACCTTTCACTGTGCAGTTCCACATATTAGATGTTGTGTCTTGTTTAGATGGTATCAGTGGGTAACATGGAACTCTATATCGTGCTAGCTGGCAGTCACTATTTATTGGATCTCCAACTACTTCAATATAAGCATGCCATTTGTTAATAGTGATTTCCCCAAAATATGAATTTTATTTGTATAGATACTAGGTGTTATTTGTAAAATACATCTAGTTTGATAGCAATGAAGGATTACAAATTCTATGTATTGGTCATGGTATATTTTGTGTCATTTATTTTTCAGGTAGAATAGCAAGTTTTAGATTTTCCCTTAGGCTGAATAATATAGAAAACTGACATGGATCTAACCCAGGGAAAAAAAAGCTCCAAACACTAATATGGTTGACCAATGATGATATGTATGAATACAAATAGTTTTATCTTTCATCCATCCATAAGCACTAAAAGGAGAAGTGACCAGTTTTAAGAGAAAACAAACAAAGCCAAACAAAATGTAGTTAATCAAGCAGATTGGGAAGTGGAGATCAAAGTTCACCTAGGCCACTCAGATATGTTGTGTAGACTCCATATAGCTACCAAGTTGGGTTCAGAACTCCACTGCATGTGTGCTAAAGCCTATAAGCACAGCTCAATAAACTATTGGCCTTTGAGTTGCCGCAGCTTTCAGTTTTCCGTACTTGAACTCTGGAGTTCAACTCCACTCGTCTTTATAAGAGAACTGATGACCAGCAGATTTTCTTTGACAATTATAAACCTTATAACCTACATTTATTTTGTACTTCAAGCAATGGTGGTTGTGTTTAACCAGCACTATGTCACTATGTTCTTTCTCCTTGTTGCTGCTTCACTTTTTTACTTTTCTTTAAAGTAAAAACAAATACAAATTGAATTATCTTTTTCTAGATACACTCAGGTTTACTATCAGCTCTGCCTCACAACTGAGGTAGAGCTGGTCTGGAGGCTGGCTCACCGATATTGTCAAGGTCCATATATGTATACTTAAGGACCCCTCTGTAAATCTTCTTTGATAACAAGGGTCTCTCTAGCGGAAAAAAGAGACAGTTGCTGACCTGACAAGGCTTCCTACTTCCTGTGGAAGTATGGCTTCTATATTTGAAGCACAAGGTTAAAAAGAAAATGTAAAAGTTTAGTTTCCCTTTAAATACAGTCCTTACCGAAGGGTTTCGCCAGAATGTAATTTTTGACAGAAGGTAATAAAGTATTTGTCTAAATGTCCCTGTGAAGGATGTTTACATTAAGCAGTTTACACATGGGAAATGTCACTGCATGGTTTATTCAATGCACTAGATTTAAGCCTGTAAGACTGTTAGTCTGTCCTTTTTCCTGGCCTGACAATGCTCATTCATACCTGTAAGCAGGAAAGAATATAACTAAACCATGCACCCCAATGAGTAAACAAACGTTTCGGCTTTTAAAAAAAAGAATTCCCCCCAGGATGCATTGTGGTAGAATTCTATACTATGATGCATGCTTAATGTCTGAGAGTGATATGTATTAAAATGTGCAGCACTCCTGTTACCACTGTAGATCTAGTATTGTACAGAACAAAAATAAAATGTTTGTGTATTGCTCACTTATTTGTGAGGCATTTTTACTTCCATGAAAAATAAGGCAGAGCATTTATTTGATATGATGTTAACCCCTTCCTTGCCATGCCCTGTGCTACTGTGTATTTTTAATAAATTAACAATAGTGTAGATTATTCCAAGAGGAATTCATTTGCATAAATGGGAAGTATAGCAAGCACAACACAGTCGAGAATATAAGGCTCTTCATATCACTGTGTATTCCAAGTGCAAGATAAACAATAGAAAAACAATAGCACAGTATCACAAAGTAGACACAAAAACCTGTGCAAATATCGTGATGGGGGAAAAAAAAAGGCACAACCAATGTATTCCTATAATGTGGTATTCCATAGATAAATGCTCTGGCTGCAAGCTCACTGGTACTCAACGCATTTCACACACAAAAAGGTGGTTCCTAGGAGTGCCACCTTTCCTAACAATTGTCACAATTTGTCTAATGGACACTATTTTCTTTCCTCCTTATGAAGTCACATGGAATGTGGTGAAACGCGTTGAGAGAAGGCTGGATCACTGGGTGTGTTTGCGTCTATTTGTGATACTGTGCCATTGTTTGCGTCTTTTGTTTACCGTGCAGTTGGTGAATCTTTAAGACTACAATGATTTCAAGAGCCATATATTCAAATTTTTTGGAATGCAGTGCTTACTTGTCCAAATGAATTCCTCTTGAAACAAATCTACGCTATTGTAGGTTTATTTTGCTTCTCTATGTGAATATTATGCTTCTCTATATGAAAGTGCTCCATCTGTTCTGTGGCTTCATTAGAGGAAGCAAGGGTTAAAAACATGTGTGCCTTAGCCAAAGTAAACTTGATGTGCATCTTTCCAGATACACACCGGTGTACGCTGAGCTCTGCCTCTCAGCTGAGAGGCAGAGCTCATCTGAAGCTGTAAGAGTGGGGGCTTGCCCCACTCGTTTGATCAGGGCCTGAATTGTGCAGGGGTCTTTCTTTTCGAGTAGAGAGAGAGACCCTCATGTTTCATAGGATCAGTAGGGGGATGAGGATCTCTCTATGCACTAGCCGAGAGAGAGAGACAGTTGCCAAACTGACTGGGTTTCCTGATTCCATTGGTAGCATGGCAAAGTCAAAAGTACATGTCACTTACTCCTCATACAAGGGGCAGTGAATTGTTTACTTGTATTAGAAGAAGTGTCTAGTTGCCTTAGTTTTATACCAGGGACAGGAACTCTAACTCATCTAAAACCGTCTTCATTTTCAGTGGCTGATTTTTGCAACATCACTAATCCTGAGCGATGCCTTGAGTTCAGACTCCTCAAAGTCAACAAGAGGTAGAAAGAAAGGTAACAAAGGAAAGGAAACTCCCGTAATACCTCAAGACAAAGTCATGGGAAAGACATCTCCAGATCCTGTGCTTGGGGTAAATTCATTTGCACCATCTCAGTATTACAGCTTGGTGGAGGATTACGAGAAGAGCCTGACAGAGATGGTGAACCAGTTAAGAAACAGCTCTGAACCATTAATGAGCCGATGTGAAGTCAGCCTGAGACTATGGCTTTCGAACAGGAGAAGCCTTTCACCATGGACTTACATGTGAGTCTAACAACATGCAGAATGCCCATTTCCAAGTGTATGTTGTAGGAGACAAACGGACAAGTTCAGTAGCCAGCTAAGCTATTTTTAGTAGTCAGGAAAATGTTAGTGCCATAGAATTTTGTGTAAAATAAAAATGTTAGGAGGCAGCAATAGAGATTTTAGGAGCCATGGAAATAACACCTAAATCAGTGATATTGTGTTGTTGGTCTGCTATCGGTTCAATGGTCATGTATGTTGCTTCTGGTGTTTCAATGTCCATATGTCAGCAAACACGACATAGTAAAAAAAACAAATGCTCACTTAGGTCAAGATATATTATGTGTGTATTGATGCAATCACTGTCTGCTTCCTTGCAGAATAAATCACAATGAGAACCGTATCCCAGCCTACATACCAGAAGCACAATGCCTGTGCACAGGATGTATTAATCCTTTTACCATGCAGGAGGACCTCAGCATGTCCAGTATCCCCATCTACAGCAAGATCCCTGTGCGGAGACGACTATGCGAGTCGAGCTCTCTAGGGCACAGGGGACGAAAGAGGAAGAAATGTCACAAAGACTACATAGCGGTGATGGAGAATATAGCAGTGGGATGCACCTGCATTTTCTGAGCCCCCTACTTACCTCTGCAGTCGTCATACAAATGCTAGCCCATATGCCTTGGTGACAAAAGGCAGAAAGTTATGTAGTCTCTCACAACACACTTGCAAAAATGACATCACAATACACACAGATATCATCACATAGCACTGACATACTGTCTATTTTACCTAAATTCACACACAACAAAAGCTTAAAAGGACAACTGTCAGCAAAAAAATAAGATCAGTTTAATTGAAAAATTGCATCAAGTTTAGGCATTTTGAATAGAAATGTTTTAATGAAAGAATACAAATAAAGTTCCTTATTAAGCCCACTTGTATAGCTGTGTCAGGGCGTGGACATCTTGGGTCAGATCATCTGACCCAACTGATTCAAAATTCTGAACATGTCCGCTCCCTGATGGAACGATGCTGAATAAGGTACTTTATTTGTATTCTTTCATTAAAGTATTTCTATTTAAAATGCACTCTCATTTTGTGGTGACAGTTGTACTTTAAGTGGCAGAAAGCAGACTGATATCCTCGTCCACTGACATAAAACTAGACCTACTTCTCTTCCATACAGTAGGGCTCCTTCCCCTGTACAGCGTTGTGATATATGCTGGTGCCCTATTAATAAAGTAAATTAATACATCCTGCTTACCTTTTTTTGTGTAAATGCATACATATTGAAAATACTTTTTTTTTTTTAACTGATGCTTTTCGATAGGTTGTCAAATATTTCATTTATTAGAGATGTAGATCTTTAACGGGAATCCATAAGGATCTATTTAATAAGCCTTACATCATGGAGATGAATGGCCACTAGATGAATGGGTCTCGAGCTAGCAAGTGCTAGGAAGATCTGACAAATTCAGCCAGTTTGTGCATAATACACAGATTTCTTAGCTTACTTCTCTACTAACCATTTTAATCAAGAAATATTTGGTAAATAGCAACCGATAGCATGACTGATCTGGCTACACAATCAAACACTGTGTCATAGTGTTAGAGAAAAAGAAAAATCACAATATCAAATCATTTGAAACAGTTGAAAAAACATCATTATCAAAACCAGTCCTCAATGTGGTTTGTGTGTAGCCACTGAAATATAATGGTACCAGTTTTACGCTGGATCTCAGTATCACTTGTGACTTCCATAACGTTTGTTCCTTTCTCACAAAGGTCTGCTTGTCAACAGACATGTTCAAGAAATGTACCTATGAACAAAATAGTTTGATTTCTATACAGCTGTGGGGGCTTCAAGTCAGCAAAAACAAGGGGCTTTATTAATGAAAGAGAATGGCAGGGAATTGAGAAGGGAATTTCAAAGTACATTTTTCCAGCACAGCTTCTTTGGCCTTAAGTTTGAAATTCCCTCCTCAATTCCCTCTCATGAATAAAGCTCAGGGTCTCTACAAGAGAAACACCCCTTTTTTTTTTTTTTTTTTTTTTTAGAAAGGAGAACCTTCTAAATGGTACTGCCCAAATACAAAGGAAGCATATCCAATATTGATAATCTATTCATCACCATTCTCAGTCCTATTAACCTTGCCAAGGCTTCCATGGGGCATAAATACCTAGATCTCATATAACCAACAAAACTCATGACCTGGCTTGCTGAGCATCATAGGTTTTTTACTTCATCAGAAACTGTTGGCTTCTGATCTCTGTTAATCCCTTTTGCAAGAAAAGTAAACAAATCTTTGTAACAAACTTAAATACATGGGAAAACAGACATACACCACTGATGGTAAATGATTCAAAACGTTATCGGATTGGCTTACACAAAATAAAAATGGAGTACATTCTCACACAGTCTGTAATATTTTCTAATTGCCTTAAATGTCTAAAAATTGATGCACTATTCAAAGGTAACTTTAAAACGAACAAAAGTGGCCTTCCTGGTTATAACTGATTTTTGGATTTAATATGTTACGTTTTACATCACTCCCCCAGACTGAGTAGTCCTTTTAAAAGATTGGAAAAATTCTCTTTCATGAATAAATTCATTAGCAATCAATTATAAACATAAACATATGACATACTGTGCACAGGTATGTACAGGGATATTTTTATGGGAGTTCCAGTGTACCAGAATTACCTCTAAAATAACCAGCCAGTATAGGAGACCAAAGCATGTATTTCCTCAGTATAGCATGACACTAAAACCTCTATCCCTCCAAATGAAGTACTACTATATGTACAACTCCATGTATCCACTGAACTGTGTATTCTTATAGAAAATCTTTCAGAAGAGATCTAGCTTATCCATCCTGACAGTGAACAGAGTAAACACAAAATCAGGACGTTCAACCTTGCAGCTTCCTTTACAACAGACTGAAGAAGGTGCCAATGATGCATTTCTTTTAAATCAGCCATTCTTACATAGTACAACTGACTATATAGAAACCACAGTTTGACTTATATGTATTTTTATATTTTGTGAAGTGCATTAAGGAAGAAAAAAGTGCAATAAAAACTACATATATATATTAATATGCCTACAGCTTGTATTAGTGTAAAGTGAACTACAAGCATTATAATAAGACTGCCAGGTTTGTTTGTTTTTAAATAAAATTTTACATATATCAGCTGACAAGCTTAAGCAGTCTGTTTAGGGTACATGTGAATACAAGATATGGGATTTTTTGATGGCCGGGGAGAGGTTTGGAGCAGAACTGAAAGATAGGAGGAAGAATGAATCAGATAAGTATAAGGCTATCTTAAATATAAGATAGGGCCGAATGATTCTTATCTGCAGACACGTTCTAGGTTTCTATGTCATGTTTGATCTTCATACTTCCACAATATGTATCAAACACAGCAAAAAATAAAACCTAATTTTAGTTGTATTATTTGGCTGGAATAGCTCTGTTAAATGTCTTGTGAAATGTTAATGTACAATCCAAAAGGATAATTGATATAAAAAAAATGTTAAAACCAATGTTAAAAACAATTCAGGGACTGACAAATCCCGGGCACCAGGTCTTCATGGAGACTAGGAAATTCGACCTGGTGCACAGGTAGGGTTATCCAGACCTACCACCCCTCACCCAGGGATCTTGGTTTTCCTATCGAAGCGCGAGGGAACAGAGTGTGCACTGCATATACTTTGTATTCCGCCACCTGGCTGTGTGTAAATCAGTCTGTGTGACTGACTGTGTCTGTCTCTCTCAGTGTGTATATGGTTGACTGTCTCTCTGTGTGTATGTGACTCACTGTCATTGTGTGTGCATGTGCCTGTGTGAATGTGCACTTGTCTGGCTTCTAAATTTTTGCCTGTCAAGCTCTGGTGTAATAAATGGAATAAAAATGTTTTATGAATTAACAAAAAAAAAGCAATAGCTAAACAGAAGAGACCCCAGTTGAACATCATCATAAAATCTTCCTGAGCGCTAGGTATAATGCTTTCATCCTGCCCCAAAGTAAGAAAGGACATAGATAAGTGAATGTTAGCATTGTGATAGTGGGAAATTTAGTATTATGGTAACTAATTTGGCAGGGGAGATGGTTCAGTGATAATTAATTTTAGAAAATCCAGTAGTCTGGTAATTAATTTAGGGAAATTAATTTGGGCAAAATCTAGTGTTACAGCTGTCAGTTTTACCAGTTCTGGCCGCAGTACCAGAATACCAGTTGGTATTCTGGTACTGTGGCCATTCATATGGGCAAATCTGGTGGCTGTTTGGGAGAATATGGCTACCAGGAATGGCCCATGGGCTACTAAAACTCCTACAGCTGGCTCCTAACTTTTTTGACATTGTTTTACATATAACTATGCTACAAAAAAAATAGCTTCTAAGATGCTGTTTTTGACCCCTGAGGAAGCCTAACAGATGAAACGCATTACTTGGGCAGTTTGCCTGTTTTGTGACATCACTCGTCAGCGACGGAACACTTCATCTGCCAGGTTGTTTTGTTTCACCAGCATGGACAGATACTGAACATGAGCCAGCACCATCACTGGGACCACACTTCATATACTGTAGCTGCATGGTCTAAATGGAGACTGCCTTTTTAGTTTTTTTATTATGACGATTTTATTCAAAGTGTACCTAAGATAACACTATTGTGATCTTCATTTCTTTATGCTGAGACACGCCAACAGATTCAGCTTTGGGTATTGGCACAAGGTGGATCTGCATTTAAGACCAGCTTTATGTGGTCAGAGAAAGACGAGATTGTTTTTTGGTGAATTAACCCTTCACTGTGAAGAGACTATATGTACAAGAATAAGCACAAACATTACTGTGCATTGATAGGACATTCTACTGCTTTGATACATAGATTACATTGTTTTAGCACTACTTGTTTGCACAGGTGATAGAGCTTTCTTTTTACATGGCTACACCCTGCCTTGTTTGATCCATGGCATTATCTTATGTTTAAATAACCTTATTTGTATCCCACACATGCTTAAGCTCCTTCGTTGTTTTAACCTCTATCACTTCCGCTGGAAGACTATTCCATGTATCCACTACCCACTCAAAATGTGTTTTTCAATTTTAAACCTCTAGCCCTCCAGTTTAAGACATTATATGTAACATTAAGTTTTAGGAGATACCTGAAACATATGGTGCCTTGAGCTTCTCCAAGGTCCTCCTGATTGGATGAAGGGTCAGTTTTACTTACCACTCAACCCAACAAAGTTCTCAGAGACCACTGGATATTACCGATACATAATATTTAAGGACCATCAAAGTTGTCAAAATAATGTTGACCTAGAAAGTGAACAAAAATAAAACTCTGTAGTTATTCATTATGATATCTTTGTCGATAAAACCCCCCACAATCCCAACTTCAAAATCAAATAATTGGGAAAAGTACTTAAATGGCTTTTAAAGAGGCAGTTCCACCATTAGGAACATTATCTGTACAGGTTTTGATTTCCGTTAAATAAACCTGAATTTACTTTAAAAAGAATTCCAATTCTCACAGGAGTCATTCTTCAACAGTAGTCATTAGAAATTACTGTGGAAACAGCCTCTCGGTTGAACCCCAATTTTGGAGTGCATATAACACTGTAGTGAGGGTGGTTTCAGCCAGATCTAAAAGATCAACCCAACCATTTCACTATTTATGCCTTTAATTACATAATGGAAAAAAAGAAAGAAAAAAAAAACTGTGGTACACTATACATGTAAATTTATTATCCAACAGCACACGTAGTTAGGTTGCCATAATATAGGTACAGTGTAACCATGGCATGCATCAGGTGAACAATTATACTAATCCAATTTATATGTGACAAACAGAAATTTTATGGACTGGACATGAACTCCCAATGCAAGGTGGAGCATTTGGAGGAAGTAGAAGAACAGAAATTCTCTATTTGTCAAAAAGCCAATTGGCAGTGAAACTAAAAGGGATAGCCACTTATTTATTCCAGTGTGTAAATCAATGTACCAAACAGGAAAAAGAGCTCACTGATGATTTCCAGAGACTGGCTGGATTTGGGATACATCATCTGCTATAGCTGAAGAGGAGTGCAAAGTGTGACAAACAATCACTATATGACAGAAACCTGTGAGCAGGAAGGACAGCCTGAGGATTGCCAAGGATTACAATGATCCATGATATGTGCAGCGTGAATCTCTGTATGGTGCAGACACAAAGTAATCTGACATTAAAAGGACAACTAAACTTTGTTTTTCACTTGTCCTAATATAGAAGTACAATTGAAAAAGTAGTTGGCATTTGTTGGAGGATAAGCGGGCACGTACTTTTGATAGTACACACCAGTACTAGTACCAGTACCAATACTAGTAAGCAAGTTCCCCCAACATCCCCCCCCCCCCCCGTTCCCATGCAAAAACAGCAGAGAGAGACCCCTACACTTTGCAGCCCACTTAAGACCCTCAGACCTCCACATGTATCTATTAATATACAAATCGTGCTTGGTTAGAAGGAGGACATGTTTGTTAACCTTTACTTCCTTCATGGTTACGATTTAATCTCATCAATTTAGCTATACATTGTGCAGGGACAATTCTGGCGCTTAAACCACCAGGGTTTGACCGGGCACAACGTATAGCTAACGTTTTAGTGATTAGCCCCAATCATGGTTTGGATATATAATTTAATGCATTTCAACTTGTTAGCCCTCGAACCGTTTATTCCAGCAGCATAGATGAAGCACTAAGCCATTGTGAAACCTAGTTCACTGCTACATATTATGGAATAAGATACACCATCCAAAAGTTATCCAGCCCTAGTCTCTGCAAAAACTAGTAAGCTACCATGTATCAGAACAGAGCTCAGTCACAACAGACCAGCTCTCTCATTGGTGAGTGCAGGTGTCAGTTGCGCAGCACACAGCCAATAGCAGGGAAGGAAATACCCCACACACAAAATCAGCACTGCCAGGTTTCAGAATATGGCAGACTGGAAGTCTTTGAAACTTTCTAAAGCAATGGTTATTCTGAATGGTGGTCCCTAGGAGAATCATTCAAAATCCGTTTTAAGAAGACAGAAGTTGTTTTCAGTATACAGTTCATTAGAGGGTTCGGTCTCTCTTTAGGAAGGTGGTACTTCTATCACAGACCAGGGCATGGAAGACATGCCATAAAGCCAAGTGTAGTTAAAGGGACTCTGTCAACCTAGACATTGCTTATCGTGAGAATGAAGAGAAAAGAAGATCTATGCATGTTACCAGAATTGCAAGCAAATGAAAAACATAAATGAGAATATATGTTTTAAATAATGTCTGTGGAGTCTCCTGCTTAGGACATCGCTGGTGGCTTGATATGCAAATTTTATGGCAAGACAGGAGGCTTCATATTTGCATAATCCTTCTTTACTGAAACCTCCAGCAGCAAAAGAGTTAACAGAGTTGTAAAGATTCAACCAATAGAAACAAACACAGGATGCATATATAAACCCCCTCAGACACTTCCTCTTCCTCTTTCTTTGCTGCTGCCTCCAGGTGAGCACCTTCCACACTAGAGTGTTTCTCACTATATAGTTTATTTAATCTATACTTCAGATTGCTTTATTACTATGTATTGGGTGTTTTTCTCCCTTTATTGTGTTTTCCTTCACAGGTTATTGCTTCGTTTTAGGGATTTACACCTCTAATGGAGTTCTCTTTTTCTACCATTAGTGGCAATACTGCTTTCCACACCCCCCTCACCATTTTATGTTTCTCTCTAATGGTTGGCTTATTCAGCCCCTCTCTTGGTGCTTGTACTGCCAGGTCAGGCCCTGTTTTTGGCCTACATACATATATATTACATTATTATTGTTTAAGGCAAACATACCACAAACTGTTCCATGCAAGGGGATGACCCCCTCTTTCTGACACCTACTGACCTAAGAGTCTGCCACATCCCACATATATTTGATAAAACAGGTTATACAGGGATATTTACTTCATGGATCTAGCTCCCATATTTCATTCTTGGCAGTTCCCCTGACAATTTTAAACCCCTCCAGGTTTATTTTGCTTGCTGCAGCAGCATGTATGCTGCTTCATGTTTAAAGTGATATAACCCCCTCCGGGGTTTGTGTTAACCTGCCTGGGTGCAGGTTTTTTCCAATAGGGTGACCCCCCTAGTCAGTGTGTGATAATGGTGTTTTCACACCAGCTTAC
Source organism: Pelodytes ibericus (assembly GCA_036172795.1). NCBI lineage: Eukaryota > Metazoa > Chordata > Amphibia > Anura > Pelodytidae > Pelodytes > Pelodytes ibericus. The sequence continues at coordinate 92,733,717 of CM069858.1, read as the reverse complement.
AAAAAAAAAAAAAAAACGCTTTGCCAAACACTTTTACACATTATAACTGTATCACCAGATGAATATATTGATGTTGGGGTGACCCCCCCTCTCTGTGTAGGTAGGCTTCTCTATAAGGTGGCATCAAATATATATAAAAAAATAATATGCCACAATATTGCCGCCAACTTTATTAGGGTGAGAAGCGCAGACATGTATGTATACATTGTACAGCCAATCACACTGTATTTGTAGCATGCTCACATCTGTTTGGTAAGCATCATTTTATACATTTATATTTGAGCCTGTGACTAGCTTAGCGCACCGACATGTTTCTTTTTTCTAAGCTGCTGACCCCCATCTGTGGGTGAACCCCCCCACTGGGCAATTGGGTGAACCCTGTTAAATTTCACTTTTATTATATATAGCTCCCCATTTCATCTTTCAGATATCATTACTGAAAGTTACCACTTGTCATAGAAAGTGATATGGATAACCCATGCGTGGGGCCCTTCAGGCATGGCTCCAGTCGACCTTGGCTGCATCTTTGCCAGCAGCCCTGGCCGTTCTGTAACAAACCAACCCCCAACATTACTCAGGACGCCCCTGAAGCTCCTTCACTTGCATGGGTCAGATCTGAGGACTCGTACCATTGTCATGATCTGACCCCCTCTAATAAGAGGTCCGGGTTGGACTCTCTTCCTCAAGGAAAGGGCAAGACACCCCTCAAGAAAAGGGTTAAGTGCTCCCCACTTTTGGTTACACTGAATACTACATCTGAAGAGGCAGATGTGCCTTCTGGGGATGAGAAATTTAAAACCTTTGATGAATATCTGACTCGTTCCTCTAAGCAGGGCTCTCCTATGATACACCCATCTACAGAATTACCCAGGAATCATTCCTGGATATACAGGCACCACAACAAATGCCTTTGCCAACAAGGCCAGGGGTCCCTATGACTAAAAGGAATGGCCTAACAGCCTTTTACCCAGTGTATTGGGTGACCCCCACTGATATCTCGGATTACTCCCGATATGTACAGGCACCCAAACATATGCCTCACAATAAGGCCAGGGGTGACCCCTCTATGAATAAAGGGATTGGCCTAACAGCCTTTATGCCAGTGCGGTGGGTGACCCCCACTGACAAGTCAGGTGACCCCCAATTTATATACAGGCACTAAAACACATGCCTCTCACAACAAGGCCAGGAGTGACCCTCTATGAAGAAAGGGATTGGCCTTACAGCCTTTATCCCAGTGCTGTGGGTGACCCCCACTGACAAGTCAGGTGACCCCTGATTTATATACAGGCACAACATATGCCTCACAACAAGGCCAGGGGTGTTCCTCCTCTGATTAAAGGGATTGGCCTAACAGCCTTTATCCCAGTGCTGTGGGTGACCCCCACTGACAAGTCAGGTGACCCCTGATTTATATACAGGCACAACAACATATGCCTCTCACAACAAGGCCAGGGGTGTTCCCCCTCTGATTAAAGGGATTGGTTTAGCAGCCTTTATACCAGTGCTGTGGGTGACCCCCACTGACACCTCGGGTAACCCCCGATTATATACAGGCACCACAACATATACTTCTCTTGTGCCTTGAATAAATGGCACGGCACTGAGACAGTTTGACAGAAGAGACTTATGTGCCCACAGGGCTTTACTCTTGGCTGCACTCTGTTCTGGCTGACAACCTCATCTATGCACTGGCTGCTCAACATCAGTCCCAGGAATTCTCATCCCCATACTCTCTGATGGCAGAGATGCTTCTGAATCCAGGGCTCTCACTGATCCTTTAGACCCAGAGATTCACTGAATGCCAACTCGAAGGGCAGGATGCCTGTTAAAAAAAAAAAAAAAAAAAAAACAAGAGTGGCCCATTGGTGGTCCTTCATGACCCTACCTCAACAAGGGGTTCAGAAGTTGTGGTAAAGGAGTACTAAGCAGGGATCTATAGACCAGGATGCCCTAGGATTCCACTTCTTGCTGATCTATCAGGACTCTTGCACCCCAGGGGTGCCCTGCTCCATGACTCCCTCACAGGCTCCTCTAAACCTGGCACACCCTTGGAGATTCTGGATGCTATGGATCTCCCTTTTTTCCGACCCTTCGCCATTCCAGGTCCTCAGAGTGGTGTCCTACCTAGCATCCCCTGGAAAAGGAGGTATGCCAGAAGCTCAATGCGGAGTGTCCTTGTCCTACTATACAGTACAAAGTGGCTAACACCTCCGTTTGACATGACCTTTGTAATTTTCATGCCCAAGAATGTCAAAGACCTTGCAAAGGGCTGGAACAGGGTCTTAGCATCTAGAAAGACAAACTGCTTGATGTCTTGGCCACCATCACAATTGTTCCTCATCACAGATAAAGCTTTGACAGAGGGCACCCCACTGGATACACGGCTGTCCCGGGAATGGGCGCAACAAGCCATGTGTCTCCTAGGCAATGCTTACGTGGCTATGTTAGCAGAACAGCACAAAACCACCCTTTACATATTAGCTGTCAAGCTGACATGAACTGGCCCCCAAGGATCTTGGCCCAGAGGCAGGACATATCTTGCGGGACATATCCTGGGATAGGGACCTCAACTAAATAAATCAACAGGTCAACATATTTACCTAGCTAAACAAAGCTCAGGCATCAATGAAGCAGGTCTTCCATGGGGATCGTTTTAATTCAGGGCTGATCGGCAGAGGGCCGTGCCACCAGCAGAACGCCTTTTACAGAATCAGGCCCCTCTGCTCAGAATCTGACGTCCTACCAGTTTTCAAAACTGCACATTCTTCTACCGTTCACTGTCCTATTAGGATGCATCATCCTCCTTCCAGGCCAGATTAATATCTAGTAAGGGGTATGTCGCGTTCTCCCACACATACTCCGGTTTTTCTGACAAGATCACCTGTGGCCATTCGGGCTCTGCACCTTGGTGCTTCACAAAACTGCCCAAGCCGGTTATGGAGTGCCTTTATGCTCGCTGAATCCACTATCCTTTATCTGGACAACATCTTGCTGATGGTGCAAGATCGGCCATCTCTTATAGAATCTTGGCTTTATGATCAACAAGGCAAATTGGAATTAAAATCCATACAATTCCTGGGTTTCATGATACTCGGTGTCGGTTGTCCTCAAACTATCTCAGTCCAAGATCTCCACCGCCTTCTCGGTTGCTCTTGAGTAGCATGATCGTCTGCTCTATTCAGGCCATTTTTTCCAGGGCCCTTGCACTATCTCGTAATGCAATGTCTGAAGGCTCATCTTTAGGTTCCTATGACTGGATTGTCTCTACTCTGGAATGATGCATCGTAGATTCTGACGCCAGCTCCCTCAGATGAGGTGTATCTCATGTGGAGTCCTGTGGAGTCCTGAAGAACGTGGATTCCATATCAACTTACTGGATATCATCAGGTGTCCCTTTGTGATTCCCAGTTTCCTCTAAGACAGAACTCACTGTTCATTGGCCCCACACATTGGCATGTGTCCCCATTGGTCATTCTTGCCCTGAATCTCAAGGGTACCTTCAACCTTGAAATGTTTGTATTTAGGGAAAACTGTCAGACACCAGCCCTCTTCAGCTGGATGCCAGACCTCTCTCTATGGCAGTGGACGCGTTCTCCAGGGACCTTATGCCTTCCCACAGTTCTCCGGTCTCCCTATCTAAACACTCCCCAGTGAGTAATGGGCTTATTAATCACCCTGCTGTGGAGGTAACATGTATGGTTATCTCTCCTTGTACTATAATGTGCTGACACTTTGGCTCTCTCCCTGTCTGGCCCTATACTGTCTATTCTGTACTTTAGTATTATGAACATCCTGAGGTTCACTTTCCCGGCGGTACATTTTCCCTTCTAGGAATGTTTTTCAGCTATGATCCATTGGTTCTTTGCCTTTTATGTGGCATCCACTTGGCTTGACCTTCAAAAACGGGGCACAATTCATTTCGGATGTGTCTAGGGTCCTTCATTATGTTGAGGAATGGCAAGATAACGTTGCTCTCCTTCGCTTTTGCTCTATTTGGTGTAATTGTGCCGGTTTTCTGATTTCTGGCTTTTCTATGGATTATTTTTCCTTCTACCCGTAAAAAAGGGGTGTTTTTCTGGACTAGCTGTGTCCATAGGTATTTGTCAGCCAAGTCCATTTTTCGTGCAGTGCCTAACAGGCCGCTTCTGATCTCTTACATCAATCTGTTGATTGTTTAAACCTGTTTTCCTACAGTTGATAGATGGAGTTCTTCATCTTGCTCATTTGGTGCATGGGATCCTTTTCTCTTAATGAGCGTTAAAAATGCAAATATGAAGCCTCCTGTCTTGCCATAAAATTGGGGATTATTCTAGCCTTGGTGAAGAAATAATCTTAATTTTATTAAAGACAGGAGGCGAATATTTCCCCCCCAGTTTATTTATTTTCCCCCAACCCTTATTACATCTGTGGGTATTATTATATATTATGATTGTGTATCTGACTTTTATTGTTTGAAGTCTTATTAAGACTTTGTATTATATATTACGACTGTCTCTGTTTATTGTTTGCAGTCTTATTATGAATCTGTTTAGTAGACCAGTTTACTTTCACAATTTTCTCTTTGCCTTCCAGCATGGTGTTCTGAGTTGACATCTGTCCGGTTCCAGTGGTCCGACTCTTTGTGGTGATCGGTTATTTTTGAGAATTAAGTTGTTCGTGCCCTGTTCGGCTGTTCAAAGAAAGAGGAAGTGTCCTGAGGGGGTTTATATATGCATCCTGTGTTTGTTTCTATTGGTTGAATCTTTACAACTCTGTTAACTCTTTTGCTGCTGGAGGTTTCAGTAAAGAAGGATTATGCAAATATTCGCCTCCTGTCTTTAATAAAATTAAGATTATTTCTTCACCAAGGCTAGAATAATCCCCAATTATACATTTCACTGAAAACCAGTTCATTTGCATATCAAGCCACCAGTGATATCCTAAGAAGGAGAGATCACAGATGCATTTAAAACATATTTATCTTACCGTATATACTCTAGTATAAGCAGAGTTTTTCAGCACATTTTTTGTGCTGAAAAATGCCCCCCTCGGCTTATACTCGAGTCGGTGTCTGAATTTTTAAAAAAAATCTAAAAAACTTACCTCGTTCCTGCTCCGTCTCCCGGTGCTCTGAAGGTCCGTGGCTGTGAGGGAAGCGTTGTGCGCTCCCCTCCAGCTGCGCGGTTAACAAAGTGTTTTTTTTTTTTTAAACAAACTTTATTGATCCGTGCGGCTGGAGGGGAGTTCACAACGCTTCCCACACAGCCACGGACCTTTAGAGCACTGGGAGACGGAGCAGGAAAGAGGTAAGTACTGGGGTCTGGGGAAGCGGGGGAGGAGGGTGGCATAACGAGCATACTAAGGGGCAATATCCTGGAATATTAAATGGCATATTGGGGGCAATATCCTGGCATATTAAAATGGCATATTAAATGGCATATGGGGGCAATATCCTGGAATATTAAATGGCAGATTGGGGGCAATATTTACCAGTAGCTGCCTCATTTCCCACCCTAGGCCTATACTCGAGTCAATATTTTTTCCCAGTTCTTTGTGGTAAAATTAGGTGCCTCGGCTTATATTCGGGTTGGCTTATACTAGAGTATATACGGTATTTTATGAATTTTCTTGCAATTCTTCTTTTCACCCCCTCATGACTCTCAGTATAAGCAATGTTTAGGTTGATAGTGTACCTTTAATGTATTTTATATATTCGCACCCTGACTATCTTCACAAAACACATTTATGATCTAGTGAATTAAATACTCCTAGTGTATTTCATAACTACACGGTTCTGGAGAATATGGCACTTCAGAATAATCAGGCACACATCAAATAAAAAGCAAACAAAACAAAAAACAACAAATACAAGTTGATGTCTATGTTCTATCGACTAAACATTTAGGTCATAGGTCAACTTAGAACAAAACTATGGTAAAAATGTATGCTGTATGAAAATAGACACCTCATATTACTTTTATTTTAATACTGGGAAATAATTGACAATGTATTAGACAATCACCAGAGTTTCTTCTTCAAGGATAGGATGTATAGTCATAAATAACAGTCCAGCAACACAATGATCAAAAGTTTATCTTTTCATAACAAGTTGTACCGTTAATCAACAATGATGGCAAAATTATTTCCTTCACAGAGATATAGACGTCATCCAGTAGATATGAAATCAAGCCATTTAAATCACTGATTAGTATGCCAAGACTGCTCTTGGAAAGTGTGTGTACCTGCAGCAGTTAAAGGGACGCTAGTATTTTTCGCTTGTGCTTCTAATATAGAAGCACAAGTGAAAAGTTAGTTGTCCCAAGTGTGAGGAGAGAATGGCCACTTTATTCTCTGACTGGCCGCTGCCATGCTTCCACAAGAAGCAGACAGCCGGTCTGGTCGTCGACTAGCTCTCTCTGCTAGCACAGAGAGAAACTACATTTTTGCTTTAGCTCAGCAGGGGGGACATTTTGTTGGACCACCTTACGGATCACATGCAAAAATGGAAGGTCTCTCTCTCTGCACTAGCAGCGGGGCCTGATCAGCAGGGCCTGCTGTCTCATCTGTGAGTAAAACCGTGTGTATCTCAATATATACACGTGGATTTACGTGGATGACCGAAGTGACATATTCTTTAACCCTTGCTTCTTTTAAAGGAAAAAATTAGTAGCTGTCCTTTAATGACTTGAGATTAACACAAGAGACCCCAATGTTGGGGGCAGTTGGAGAATGCCTCCCTCACTACTCTGCTGCTATGAATTAGGCTTGTGCATCATTTACCTGCAGTTCTACACATCCGCCAGCAGGAATCTGGCCAAGCAAAAACAGTTATCAACGTGTTTTATCTGACTAGGCTCTAGGGAATTTCAATGCGGCTTATATTCGTAATGTATATTTAACAGTTCTGGTTAATACTTATTAAACTTGACAAAGAACATTGTTTTTTTAAGCTTCCTCCTAAAAACAGTCCCAGAAACATGCTCTGAAGTTCAGATTTTAATGTACCAACCACTGACTCCAATCGTGTTTCGCAATTTATAAAAGACCCAGATCATTAGCCAACTGACACTGGGTCACCTGTCGTAATCAAACAATGTCCTCAAAATTCAGGCAATCGTTTGTATGCTAAAAAAAGAACCTAAAGCATAAAAATATTCCAACAGGTGCGGATTCATTTGCTTATGGTCTTTGCAGATTTGCTCCAAAAATATTTGGGAAATAGAGGATTAATTGGAATGATGCGCCAACTACAAAAACATTTTTTTCAGGGGGTGGATCTGGATGTTTTGGTTTCATTACAATAAATAACAAACAACTACTGGGATCCTTTGAGGCTCCAAACACACTAGCTACAGGATGATGGGTAAAGACATAACTTGGCCACTGTTTTGTTAAGCATTTATCTCACTAGTAGCCATAAAATGAAGATTGGTTTTGAATTGATTTTGTGATCACTTTCCCCATCCACTGTTTTGTTTTTGCAGATAGGGTGAAAGGGACAAGCTGTGCTTCATGCGATGTTCCAGTGTTAGATTCAAAATGGCTTTTGCAGAGCTAGCAATGTGTAACCAGCATAGCAATTCAACGTTTATAGTTCAGTCTTCAGTTTGTGCAGCAAATCAGGCTGATCTACTTTTTCAGTTAATCCAAACCAACGATTGAAGGCCAACAGAGCCACATTCTTGGCAGCCACAGAACTCATCTCTACGGAGGTGGCAGCCCACTCTACACCAGTGAGATAATAAAGACCATCATGAAGAATGATGGGCGGCAATGATCGGGAAGAGCCTGTAGATCCATAGCTGGGGAATGCCTGCCATTCTATGACCTGTACGGAGTAGTAGGATTTGAATAGGGTTTTCAGCTCCCGTCTGTCCAGAGGTCGTGGAGAGAGCACTCGCCAGACACCTGCTTCTTGTGGAGGTTTCCGTCGGAAGCCAACTGACACATTGACAGGACATAGACTTTCTAGTATGTGGAAGAAAGCGTCTGGGCTGTCCGTAGACAGGATGCTGGAGAAAGGGAAAAGCTTTGGGTCTGTGAAGCCAAAATAGGAGGAATTGAGGTAGCCGTGTACAATGGATGACACTACACGATGGTAGGAATCTGTGGGTATTTGGACTGGAGGCTGAAAGTTAAGGAACGAGATGGGGTAACCGGTCTTGTGGAGAGGAGCTGCCACGATCACCAGATCATAGAATTGTGAGCCAAGAGTCCCTTCTTGTTCATATTGTACTTCATACAATGGTTTCTTCTCTGGAAAGAAAGCACACAGAACTAGTTTTACAAAAGGAGGACAAATTCAAAAAGGCACCATTTATTTACACTCACAAAGAACTAGAATACCCTGTACGCATCAAAATATATCAAAAGATTGGCTGAAACTAAAATCACTTTATGAACACGACATCATGGCAATTTGTGGTCACGTGGTCTTTCATGCTATGCCTCTGGTTCTCTCATGAGTGCCACATGCAATAAAAATTCACTTGCGTCTGTGGCTCACTATTTTTAGCAGCTAGTGATACATTGTACATAGACTGCAGCTTGAGAAAAGCGATCAAATGAGTCTTGATAATACTCACTAGCGTCACATTTGCACCCTGAGTTCCCTTTTTGTTTATGTCTTACTGTCACTCGAGGCCTATGGTCAGATTCTCAGCCTTGCACTGGATCTTGTTAAGCTCCCAGTTATCGGCCGCACTACATTTAAAAAAGTTTACGGCTGCAATTATGCTATGTGCATTTGGTTTCCTTTTCGAGGTTTCCTGTGTGGCCCCGGCGGTGGCCGCCCACACACTCTCCTGCACTAATTGCTATAATAGTTAAACATAGCACTAGTTAATAAAAGGATTATAACCCTGGCACTAGCCCTTGCCCCCCCCCCCCCCCCCCCGCCCTTCAAATGTTTAATGATCCTAGAATTACAGCAACATCCTAATTAAATAGCATTATTACAAAATGGACAGGAGTATTGTCTTTACACTAGATTTGTTAAAACTGTACGGAATCTGAACATAAGTTAAACAAACATAAAATAGACAAGCATGGAGCATTATTTGAGAATATGTGCTGAGAGCTCCCTCTGCTGTCAGATACAAAAACTTCTCTATTATCAGGATTCCTTCTTTATGAAGCACATAGCAGAAGGAAGCAGACATTCTACACTTTCACATAGAAGCGCTACATACAGAGGCGTCACTAGGGTTGGTGTCACCCGGTGCGGTAACTCATGGTGTCACCCCCCTGGATTTCCTCCAATACCATGCCAAACAGATTCCTTAGTAATGTCAGTCAGATGGCCCATTAAATATACCACATACAGAAGCCCCACAAATTATGTCACACACAATAATAATATGCCAGTATTATTTTGCCGTTAATAAGCCAGACAATTTGCCTAATCTGCCAGTAATATTGTGCTATTCAGCGACCATAATTATTTTGCCATTTAGATGCCTGTATTATTGTGCCAGATGTCATAATTATTGTGCATTTCAGATGCCAGTAATATTGTGACACTCAAATGCCATAATTATTGTGCCATTCAGATACCAGTAATATTGCGCCATTCAAATGCCATAATTATTGTGCCAGATACCAGTAATATTGTGCCATTCAAATACCAGTAATATTGTGCCATTCAGGTGCCAGTAATATCGTGCCATTCAGGTGCCAGTAATATTGTGCCATTCAGATGCCTGTATTATTGTGCCATTCGGGTGTCTGTAATATCGTGCCATTCAGGTGTCTATATTATCGTGCCATTCAAATGCCTGTAATATTGTGCCATTCAGATGCCAGTAATATTGTGCCATTTAAATGCCAGTAATAGTGCAAAATGCCTGTATTATTGTGCTATTCAAATGCATGTATTATTGTGTCATTCAGATGCCTGTAATATTGTGCCATTCAAATACCAGTAATATTGTGCCATTCAGAGCCCAGTAATATTGTGCCATTCAAATGCCTGTATTATTGTGCCATTCAAATGCCTGTATAATTATGCCATTCAAATGCCTGTATAATTGTCGTTCCAGTGCTCGTTTTCTTCCTCCCTCCTCCCCCGGTATTTACCACCTGGTTGCTGCTCCGTGTCCCCGGACGCTTCCTCCGTGCTGTCTTCCTTCCTGCACGGAGGAGGGAAACACCAGACGCCGGATGTGACATAACGTCACATCCAGTCGCAGGGATTTTTTTTTTCCGCCGGCCGAATTCAGTGGATGCGGCTGCCTGAGAAAAAAAAAATAAAAAGTACAGCAGCGCAATGCGCTGCAGGGGGATGCCAGCAGCATGGGTGTCACCCCCACTGGGAGTGTCACACGGTGCGGTCCGCAACCCCCCTCGGGACGCCACATACAAATTCTACCTGTGTGCAACTTGCTTATGATGCTTAAAATGTAAGTAGATTACCTGTGCATTTAAAACCAACACATATTTAAGACAGTTGCCACTGTCCCCCCCCCCCTCTATAATTGAATTAATTCCGTATAAAAGTAAAATTAGGTGTCTGTCTCCTGCAACCATTTTGAGAATTTTACCCATGATGCAACAGTCTCCAAAATCTTCCAGAAAATCTTTTCCTTTTTTGGTGGGAGTGTCCCTTTTAGGACCGTGGCTGTTTTAACATTTCTGTGGTGTTTGTATTTAGCTGTGTGTTTCCTCTCTCCCTCTCTCTCTCTCTTTCCTTTACTATGCACACACACAAGGAAAAGAAGAGTTTTCTTTAAATACCATTATTTAAATCATATTGTAATGTATTATAAAAAAAACGTATACGGTGAACATCTCCTCTGCAAAAGCTTATCAAAAAACCTGCTAAAAAGATATAAATATTTGTCCAGAGTTTGGGAGTATGTTAAATAAATAAATAATTATTCTAAACTAGTTATAAAGCAAGAAGTACAAGTAGCGCTTTGCTATTTCAAAACAAATTCCCCTCAAAAATTAGAGCGTGTCATTGTGATATTGATATTGGTCATAAATTCCTGAATGGACATTTAACTTGGGATATTTTGACACTTTTGAATGCAGTCATTTTACCACTAATCTTGCCAAAGTTTGCCATAGTAAATTTTTTTGTGCATTTTTCATTCTGCACACTTTGTACTTCAGGTGTGATTTTACAGGGGTTGTTATGAGTTACCCCAATCGACCTTCAGCAACTCCTGCCATGACATGCCAGGGCAGTGAAAGGTCCTAAAGGCACATTTTACAATGATGGTCCTGGCAAGTCATTGGGCAGGAAGGGATTAAATCACTGTCTACGGCTTCGGTTCAGCAAGTGAATTTGAAGAAAACAGACCGGCACTGCAGAGTTTCCACAGTCAATACAATTGGCAACTTGCCATCAAACAAGCAACTTTATTGAGATAAAGACACAGCAGTGAGCCAAGCGGGAGGACACTTATTATGTTAAAACAATTTTCAGGTAATACTTATTCTTCTCTCTATTACCTTATCTTGTTAAAAATAACTGAGGAAAAAACGTCAGTCAGACAGGCTTTCCCAGGTCATACAAAAAACACAAGAGCTATCTATTAGTAATATCGGCGATTAATATTAAATGGTTTCAATCAAAACCCCATTTGCTACCTGTAAGAGTAATAGCACACAATTAAAAATCAATTGGTTTAAGTGGAAATACCAATAGGTTTTAGGAGTATGACCACTGTACCTGAGCTGTGCAGAGATATCGAATGCACTTTGGCATGGTGGACATTGGCTTTTGTCAACTTTAGCAGGCCTGAACACACCAACTTGTTACCTCCTTCCACAGCCCATATATTCCCCTGAGCTCCTGCCAAAGACATGGCACCTGTTGGGAGATGGAAGAAAGACTGTATAAATGTACTTCATTATTTAGTCGTATAGTTACCGTACTTCAGTCCAGCAAAAGCATGCAACTTTACATGTCTACATTGGCACATAGGTTAGCTGAATGTAATCTTAAATTAAATAATCTGGGACCGTTACTGAAACAGGTATAGGGAGAAAGAAAAAAAACAAAAACCGAAAAGAACAAGCAAACAGAATAGACTGAATGGCAGGAAAAAAACAAAACAATCAACTAATGAATACAGGAAAGTGGGAGAAAAACAAAACACTGAAAATAATCAGACACTGCATCTTTAAGAGGCAGTGAACCCTAAAATAAGTTTTAACCAGGCAGAAGTAGCCTTCCGCGCTTTACTTAAACTTCTTTTTGAATGGTGTCAACTGTACAACATTCAACAAGGTATAGTACCCTAATCTTTACAGCTGTCTGTGGTAGCATTAGCTGGAAATAGATGAGTATTTCCTGCCCAACTGTAGATCTCTCTCTTTCACTAGTTCTTGTTGCTTTATCACTGAGCTGCAGCTCCATGACATGGCAGTCAGAAGTCTCATTGACATTTTACAGACAGAACAATAGAAATCAAGTGTAAAAAGCTTCAATTCACCTTAACAAAAAAAAAAAAATGGAAAAAGCCTACAGAACTGTTGCGAGTAACCCAATTGACAAACATAATCAAGAGCAAGAAAAACACAAAATCTTTGTTTTCAGTCATTTACACACCCACTAGAGCTGGGATGGCCACCGATTGTCCGTAGTTGGCTCTAATTACAGCACTAATGACATCATCAATGAAGCGCTGAGACACACCAATTCCAAGTAAAGACTCTGCAACGGATTTTTGTGTCATGTTCACAAAATGCTCTCCTCCCAGGGAGCGTAGCAGCTCTGGCATGCTGGAGAACGCATAGCCATGTGCCTGGTACTTGTATATCCTACAGAAGGGAAAAAGAAAAAGGATTCATATATATATATTTTTTTAAATATCTTTATTTTCAATTTTCTTTTTAATAATACAATATATATAAATCATACATTATTCATAATCATAACATAAGTATATAACAGATAAAGGTAAACCGTCCATTCATACCTCCATTCTCACCTATAAACATACTGTTGGCTTTGCGGGAGGGGGCCGATAGGGACCGAGGGGAGGGCTATGGTTACAGTAATTTGATGCTTAATGGGATATAACTGTCTGATTATACAATTGCCATGGGTACCAAATCTTATCATATTCTTTTCTAGCCTCCTGTTCATTATAGAAGGCAGATTCCATTTTGCACTGGAAGTCTATCTGTGCCCTAATATCGGTCCAAGAAATCTGTCCTACTTTTTTCTATTTTCTTGCAATGCATAATTTTATTGCCAGAAAGATATGAGGATTCATATTTTTATATTAAATTAATATAGTACCAAGGTTTAACACCGCTCTGTGCACCAGGTTTACATAAAAGTTATCATATAGTAAATGTGAGTAGTATTATCTCAAATAGAACATACAACAGACAGAAATTGACACGCTGGCATAAAAAGGTGCTGCTCTTGTAAACATCTTATTCTACCAAAGTACAAGAACAGCTTTACTTCTTCCAAAAGACGACTAGCAACACAATTTATGGTTATGAAGAGTGCATAGGAGAATCGCAGTACAGAGAGATCCATGTGTTTAATGAAAGCTGGTTTTAGTAAACAAACTCTTGTAAAACAAATGAATAGCCCCGATTTGAAAATATTAAAATGACATGGCATCACTTTATGGATGATGAAAAGATGACTATACATTTTATGCTAGGCACAATGCTTTATGTATACAACAGGGCTCGACAAACCCCAGGAAATTAGACCTGGCGCCTGGGTGCAGTCAGCCTCATGGCTCCCTTGCCGCTGCCATCTGATTTAAAAAAAAAAAAAGTAGGTGTGTGTGAGGTGTTTGTGTTTATGTAAAGTAGGTGTGTGTGAGGTGTATGTATATATATGTATATGTAAAGTAGGTGTGCGTGAGGTGTTTGTATATTTGTGTATATGTAAAGTAGGTGTGTGTGTGAGGTGTTTGTGTATATGTAAAGTAGGTGTGTGTGAGGTGTTTGTGTATATGTAAAGTAGGTGTGTGTGAGGTGTTTGTGTATATGTAAAGTAGGTGTGTGTGAGGTGTTTGTGTATATGTAAAGTAGGTGTGTGTGAGGTGTTTGGATATATGTGAAGTAGGCGTGTGTGTTTATGTTTGCGGGATTGTCTGGCTCCTAAAAAAAAGTTCTGGCTCCTAAAATCAAATTAAATTTGTCAAGCCCTGGTATACAAAGTTTATCCAAGCCTAGATTCACTACAAATGCATCCGCCCAACCCCAAAATGTGAGAACTCACTGCTTACCAAGTACTGTTGGATGCCAATGTCAAAATAGGACAGATTTGGGTGCATCCTTTTTGTCTCCATATTGGAGCATTCCATGAGCCATGCTGCAGGAGACAGCAGACACCGTCACGTAAGCCTATATCTCATAATCTACAGATTTACTGGCAATTTTTGGTACATATACCTACTATAATTTTAATGTCTGATCTGGACCTTTGTTGTGGTCTGGATGAAAGACCAGAGTTAGTGGAGAACCCAGGAACCAAGATGGGGGCTAGGGGTGTTCACCCCAACAGCCAGGGACCCAAATATTGATCTCTAGATACCTACTGCTGGGGGCTTATGTGGCACTGTCCTGATACTAGGCAAAACAATATCGGTGAAACGGTAACTTGAACGTGACCACGATCAACAGGTGAGGTCAGTGAACGAAGATCATGAAATGGAAGACAGTGTATCACAAACGTAGAAGACCATGCTCATAATATGGATGTAGGGCGGGCGGATCCCTAGAACCAGAAGACGTACCAAGGCTAAACATGCAAGGAGCAAGCAAAGGCATAGTCAAGAAACAGAACCAGGGCAGACAGACATTTACCAGTATGTTATGGGTCAGTGCACAGTAGTGATGTGGGTTGAGCTTTCTTATTGTTTGGATCAGATAATAGTTAATTTGTATCAGCATGAAGAGCTCACTGATAGGCCCATTTGAGGATCGATTTTTTGGTTATTAGTTATCCAGGAAATTGTTTAAGGCTTTAGCTTTGATAATACTACAGTTCCAGCATACACAGAGGTACTGACCCATTGGTATAGCGAGGTTGGCTATCCCAGGAAAGTAAACTATTTGCTGCAGTCTCTTTGCGATAGATATATTTCTTAGTCCTGCTGGTCTAATCGAGTCATTGTCGGTATCTCAGCTTTTGCAGAGATACAAGTGGATGCGTTGTGGCAAGTATTCTGCATTTCCTCCAACCTGTCAAATCTGTGATTTGAGTGATCATGTGCGGTTCACTCGATGGTAAGAAGTGCATTCCCAGCCATACTGTCAGAACACCGGCAACCAACAGAAGGTCACACCATGAGGATTCCTCTATTCTGCAGTTAACTTGGAAGCACTATCCATATAAGGACGCCTTCTTGAATATAGAACCGTTATGCGTCTCAGGTGGAATCCAGACTTTGCGCGGTTCACCAGGTTTGGAAGACTGGAACCCAAGTGTTTAAGGTCGTAAAAGCTCTTTTGGTGGCTTTAGGAATCTGCGGTTATTACTGATTTATTTAGACCCCTGGTAATCCATAAAAATTGCCAGAAGTAGCAGAATCAATCATTCTATACACCATCAGTGTTAATAAACAAAGAGAGCTAAAAGTTAAAAAATAAATAAGGAGATATTAATGCGGGAATAAAACATAAAACAGAAATATTCAGTGTTTTCTGCATATATTGAGACATAAATATTTCTCAGCCCATAGAAAACACACTCATCAGTTCAGAGCAATTAACAGTTTTGCTCATACTGTGATTCCACCATCAAATCAGCAGTATAGTCCATCAATCAAATGGTTTATGTCAGCTCCCCAGGTAACATACATAAAGAAAGCGTAATCACCACTTAGGGGTACAGATATAGCAAGACACCAAAAAAAAACAAGACAAAAACTGAGAAGAGGATGGCATAAAATGTTTACAAAACTTTAATGCAAAGATTCAGTATGCTTAAATAAAAGGAAGACACTGTTGATTGCTCCATATGAGTCCTTGCCAATATTACACACCTTCTTCTGGGTGAGCATAGGAATGTCACTGTGCACAGTGCATTTCACCTAGAGATCTCCGGGTGCCTTCTTGGTTGCCTGTCCACTGGAGTGTCGATGGAACTAGGAAGAGAGACTGGGATGGAGGCTAAGCTCAGTGGACAACCTCCTCTGCCCACTCAGGCTTTTGTTTTTTTTAGCATCTGTCAACAGGCTATGTGGCTATGTTCCAGTCTGTACACAGTAAAGACAGAGACCAAGGGATTTGCGTCAGGACCAATCTCCATGGATTTATCTGAAGTAGATTTCACTTCAAGTGGCCTTAGACCAGAGGGCGAAACAGTTTTCTAGGACACAAATCACATTCTCTTTCAAAACCACACTCTTGGGGTTGAGGACTGGAACAAGGTCGGGATAGCCAGGTCAGAAACAAGAGAGAATGAGATAAGCCTCTACCACAGTGAAGGAAGAAAGTATGGGGAGGGCTTTTAAATCTTCTGCTATGTCCAGACATGCCCACAGGAAAGAAAGGTGGGAAAGGGGAAATAAGAGCGTGAAGTGGATTTAACACATGTGCATCTCCAACAATTATGCTGGAGCCTCATCATAGTCCAGGCTCTGGTAACGCCACAAAACGCTTTGCAGTGCTAAGGCTGCGGCCAGAAAAGCTGGGGTGCATGGTGCGAACCTCTTTGGGATCACAAGGATGCTGCATCAAAAGTAACAGTACCTGAATGTGAACCAGTCATCCACAAGTTTTGTGGATGACAAGTTCACTTTAAGGAGCTAATCATTGATGGAGAATCCTTAATTAGGAACGTACGAAGGAGGGAAGAACAGTGCATTTTTCACCCAAAAGTACACAAATTTTATTCAAAGAAAGCTTTCACAAAAAAAAAAAATAAAACATTCCAATTACACACACACACACAACATAAGTATATATACAAAAATAAATAAAAACCTTTTTGGTTCTCCCTTAAAGACATACCTCATGAATTTTTCCATAACTTCCTCCACCCACATTTGCAGTCTCAGAAAACTAATCCCATAGTGCCACCAAAGACGGAAAAGGTTCAGGAGATACCAATCTGTCTCCTCCAAAACTAATTGGTCTCCACTGAATATGGCACTCTTGCCAGCAACCTCCCTCCGATGCCGGAGTCCTGGGAGATAACAAAACAAAACAAAAAACAGGGGGTGAAACACCAGTTTTAAATACTCAAGGATCATAACTCCCCCTTGTAATGTAATAGTTACATTACCCTCCCATTCAATGAAAGTCTATGATCAGAATTCTGACTTATATACTGCATCCTGTGTCTTCAGCTCCAAAGTGAGATACTAGTGCTGTAAAGTCTCTGGGACGAGGCACCCAAAAACACTATATTTCACAAAATGTCACACTTGTTTAGTAAAATAATACATAAAATAAACTCACATAAAAACAAAAGACAATCAAAAATGCAAATGAAAAAAACAAAACCCCTTTTCATTTGTTGGTGGGAGTGTCCATTTAATTAGGTCTGTGGAGTCTCCTGGTTAAGACATCTGTGACTTGATATGCAAATTAACTGGTTCTCAATGGAAAATGTGTAATCAAGCCCCAGCTGATGTTATAAGCAGAAGACACCACAGACACATTTAAAACTACCGTATTTGCTCGATTATAAGACGAGGTTTTTTTCAGAAAAATATTTCAGAAAAATAACCCTCAAATTGAGGTCAGATTATAAGACAGGGATCCAGGTCCCCAGCAGAGCTGCAGGGGACCTGGATCCCCCTTTCTAACAGCTGCCGCCCGGCACGACCGTAGGGACTTCTATGATGAAGCCGGGTACTTCCGGCTACGTCATAAAAGTCCCGGCGGTCATGCCGGGCGGCCGCAGGGGAGGTCTGCGCTCATCGCGCAGACATCCTTCACTGCCCCACTAGCCACCAGGGAGAATCGAGCAGTTGGGGGATGTCTGCACGATACGTGCGTCTATTATGACGAACCAGCTGTCCCCTTATTGCTGACCAGCAATAAGGGGAGGGAGGGGGGAAGAGACAGAGCAACAAGGGAAGGGAGGCGGGAAGAGACAGGGACAAGGGGAGGCAGAGAGAAACAAGGGGAGGGGAGGCAGAGAGAAACAAGGGGAGGGGGGGCAGAGAGAAACAAGGGGAGGGGGGGCAGAGAGAAACAAGGGGGGCAGAGAGAAACAAGGGGGGGCAGAGAGAAACAAGGGGGGGCAGAGAGAAACAAGGGGGGGCAGAGAGAAACAAGGGGGGGCGAGAGAGAGAGAGACAACACTAAGGGAGGGAGAGAGACAAAGCTGGGGGCGAGGGAAAGAGAGAGGCAGCATTGGCACATAAAAGGAAATAAAAACAAGAAATGCATTTTTTTATATAATTTTTTATTAAAAAAGCAATTTACATGTGAATATATACAAGTTGAACTTTTTTCCTATAGGGTAGTCTTATATTCAGGCTTTTCGTTTTTTTCCTAAAGGAATATCCAAAGTTTGGGGGGGTCGTCTTATAATCAGTGTCGTCTTATAATCGAGCAAATACGGTACATATTACTCCCAGTTTAGGCATTTGCTTGCAATTCAGCTAACAATGTATAGATCATTTAATAATTTGGTATTCCATGCATTCACAATGTAAGCAATGTTTAGGTGATACAGTATCTTTAATGTGTTGTGCACATCCTACTATAATTTCAGAATAAAACATAAGTTTAGAAAAACACTATTTACCATCCCACAGATGTATCTGCTAACCCACAAAGTATTATGCAAGGAAATCATTTTATATATGTACCATGCTATACAATAAGCAAAAAAAATCATGAACATGCAAAGAAAATAATAAATAAAAAATTGCTTGCATGTTACAAAACACTCTGCTGCTGGGATTAATCTAGTCTTCGTCAAAGTGCAAACTGCATGTGGCCTGATACTGGGCTGACAACAACATGCACCTTGTAGAAACTACAGAAATGCACTGAAAATATTCACCATCCTATGGGTGATGGAAGTGGGATTTTAGGAAAGATAAAATGTTGGGGGGTACAAACAAATGCAATATTTCTGTACATAAGCCTTGAGATTGTACTTTTGTTTTATTTCCTTTCCTAACACTTCAGCATCTTATATATCCAGGTTCAGAGTGAGCAAATCTATATCTCTGGGATAAAGAGATCATATCAATCATATCAGAATGTTTGTTTTCTATTCCATGCACTGACTTACCCAAAATCTTGACAAAGTCCTGCATGTGAAGATTCAGCGAGTGGATGGATGGGCTTCCTGACTCATACTGCTGACCATTTACGGTCAAGGTAGCCAACCGACCTCCCACACGGTCAGCTTCGTATACATCAATCTGCACCTGGGCACCAAACTGTTGCTGTAGAAAGTAGGTGACAGCAGATCCCCCAATTCCAGCACCTACAACAGCTGGGAACATAGAGAGGAACAGAAAAGGATTACTCACACCTAGTGCCAAGTGAGATTAGAATAATAACATTTAGAAGGATAACTTGCATGATCTCATAGTGACGCTTGTTGTCTACATCACACTAAGGATTATACTATTTTGTGTAACAGCCAAATATCAGTGGTATATGTTAAAGCTCGTTATTGTTTAAAAAGGTGGAAGGTATTCAACAAAAGTGTGGTTAGACCAGGATTTCATCTCACCAAATTTACCAGACATTGTAAAGGGCCAAACCTACTAGAAAAGCTCACCTGGCCCTGCATAATGCATAGTTTAATTACTGATGCTATATCTATGCATTGGAGAGGCCCAATTTACTCTTCCAGCAGGAAGAACTCTGCACGTTTCATGGTGAAATTCCTTACTGTTAATGAATAGCTTCCCATGCTATAATTTTTCTTTTATATGGTTTACCAACAGACACTGCTCTTCTCTATTCACAGATATATATGTTAATCTGAGTTTAACCCCTTACCGCCAGTAGGACATTCCATCCTAAAATACTGGGCTCAAATTCCCTTAGGATGGCAAAGAACATCCACTAGTTAACAGCTCATCGCACCTCTCCATGATGAGCTGTGCAGTGGATCCGGCTGCAAGATACTGCAGCGGTTGCCACCTGTCAGATGTGGCCACTTTATCTACATAGCGCCTTTGGGACCACACAAGTGACATCATGCGGTCTCGCGATATTTCAGCAGTGACTCAGAGGGTTTTTAAAGACCCCGTCTATGTGTCCCTGTATTCTGATCACCAAGGATAGAGGCACAGCAATATCTGTGGATGCCCCCTGTCATATCCAGCCGCTGTGACAGCCAATCACAGCAACCGGATGTGTTTAGCTGTCAAAGTCAGTGCCTGGTGCATGGCAAGACTAATTACAATATGGACAGCCTGTCTCTGTCCCCCAAGCAACTCCCAGAACTGAAACTGGTTTAAAGTTAGAATTTTACTATAGGTAATCCTGAAAAAAATGGTTAGGGAAAAAAAAAAATAAATACAGCTTAGGCTTAGTGTAACATGGGCCTCCAGATGAACAGGCCTATAGAGTCAGCAATCATCCACAGGAAAGAAGACCAGGGGTTCTGACACCTCAGTATCACAGTAATGTCACACCATTTTAGGTGTGCTGGCATTTATGCGAGAGATGGACTGACTATTATCCTCAGCTAGCTGGTGTGGGTGTGTGTGTATATATGTATGAGAGATGGAATGCTTTGATGACATGACTGACATTATGACAGGGAAGTAACTTATAGACACTAGGATCTCTAATAGTGCAACACATTGTATGGTTGTGTCATTGCACATTGTTGTTACTGAAGAAAAGAAAGAAAAAAAAAAAAAAACACACCACCCTAAGATGTCTGAAAGCAAAGAAACTGACAGGGGCCATCCTGAACCTCTGAAAATGTACAATTTCCGTTTTTTAAAACCATGCATTTTAAAGTACTTTAATATGCATTAACATTTGGAGGAGGCATTGTGGACACCAGACAGTCCCTTTAAGATGGGCAAAACAACACAGACACTGAACAGAGAAAGGGTGGAAAAAGGTTTATGGACAGACATATCTAAATTTGAGGGGTTCAGATCATAAAGAAGATGATTTTTGAGACGCAGACCATATGAAAAGATGCTGGAGGAGTGCTTGACTACATCTGTCAAGCGTGGTGGAGTGTGAGATCTGTACAGGATGAAAGATTTTGAAGAAGGAAGGCAATCACTCCATTGCAGAGTCACCAGATCTCAATCTGATTGAGCTGTACATATGGTACACAAGAAGTGCCCATTAACCCAATCCAACTTGTGAGAGGTGTTTTAGAAACCAGGGGGGCAAATCAGATTAGGTCAACAAATTGACAACTAGGGGCCACATTTATCAAGGCAAAACAGGTGCTATTTAAAAAAAAAAAAGTGCGGAATATGTTGGAAAGTACCATAACTTTTCATTGGTTTCCATGGTTACTACTACAAATTTGGCACTTTTTCCTGAAATACCACCTATTTTGTCTTGATAAATACGGGCCTAGAATGCCAAAGGTTTGCAAGGCTGTAATTGCTGCAAATAGAGGATTCTTTGAGGAGTTTGAAGGACACAATTCTTTAACTTAAAAATCATTATTTGTAACCTTGTAATCTTGACTGTATTTCCTATTTGTAACTCATTCAACGTAGGTTTACATGGGAAACAAACAAGAACATTTCTAAGTCACCCCAAACTTTTGAACGGTAGTCATTTTAACATTGTTTACACCATGAATCAGTGTGCTGCCTGGGTTCAAGTACCAAATGATGCCCTCACCCACCAAATCTATGCCCACACATCAAATTTTATTTTAACAAAAAAAATGTATCATAATGTCCCCCACATAGGTTGCCCCAGCCTCACAGCACCCCCAAGGAGATTGCCCCAGTATCACAATGTCCCCCACAAATGTACCCAGAGTACTGTGTCCCTCTGAGCTTGCCCCTCTCGCTCACCCTGCAGAATTCTAGAAGGATCTTCACACCACCTTATACTTCCAAGCAGGGCTTCAGAGGGGCAGGGGGAGGATCAAGCAGATCCACCTGACCATCAATTGGTGGAATTAGCATCCTCCAACAGTAGAGGGTGTAATAATTAAAGAAAGCAAACCTACCCAGTCCTCTGTGCCACCTGGTCTCTGTGCTGGAGGAGAGGGCAGTAATTTCCCATCCCTCTTAAAATTGCCACCTGGGTCCAACAGACTCACTGGGACCCATGTTATTACCACCCCTGCATTGTGTCAGCAAAATTGCAGGCTAGTGCATAGATTAAGAGACAAATGTGTTTTAAACCCATATACAGGTGATCAGCTTGTGGCTTAATATATTTACTAAAAAGAATTCCCATTGAAACGTGTAGATCATGTTTATTCTCTATGTTCACAGTGCAAACATAGTTTAAGTGAGGAGTTCCTTAAAGCTATAAAGTGGAATATGATAATTAGATGGAGACAAATCATATGGATTTTTTTTTACATTTATTTACATTATAATACAAGAAATAAACACACACACGTTAACCGATTGAGTGGCAGGCTATTACAAGTAATGCATATTCTCCTGCCTAAAACCCTGTTAGTAAGCTATGTACAATTTGTCTGTGAACCAAAGGTGCACAAGGAGGCTGAGCCTTCTTCTTAATAGTAACACGTTAAATGTCTACACTGACCACAACAAATCGACATAACATTATGCCATGATCAGATATTTTTTTTCTTTCCAACACATTCACTATGAACCAATAAATGCACAAAACACATACATCATCCTCACATCACATATGCAACACGTAAACATATAGGAAGGACATCGGACACAGGGAGACGCTTCCTCCCATCCCTGATTTGCATTACCAATCCTGCCTGGGTGATCGGGCGGACCCTGGTGCCCGGTGCAGAGATGGAGTAGAGTAGCTGTCAGTAACAGAAGCACAGCCATACTTTAGGATACAGTCCGCAGCCCGAGCCACGCTTCTGTCATCAGCGCTGACCAATCAACTGTTAACAAGTAAGGCGCGGCCAATATTAGGAGACCGAGGCGTGCAACGCAAACATTCCAATACAGCACAGACAGCGCATGCGTAAAATGTATTCCGTACATTGCGCTTGCGTAGAACTAGAAATGCGAATTTTGTTTTAAAGCTACAGTGCACTTATAGGTAAATGTTGTTGGCACTTCCCATTTTACATTATCTTAGGCCGTCTATTTTGAGCATTTTAGCAAATTTAATCCAACATAGATCACACTGAGTTGAGAATTTAGTGCCCAACACTTCTCACTTCCCTCCTGCTTCACTGTTCTACAAGTAGGGTGACCAGACTAGTAGACTATCATCTGTTTTATCCCTATTTCAAGTAGAAACACGGGAAAGGGCAGCACACCCCTGAAAAGCATATTTAATGGAGTGTGCTGTTGAAGTGGCTCAAAATTATACACAATGCATATTAGTGTACAAGCAATAATTGCTAATTTTTCTTAAAGCTTTTTTAACAGCACCTATCCTAAATGAATAAGTTGGAGAGTTAGTCACACCATATGGTGGTTATGGATGTTATAATTGGTTTATATACAACTAACGCTATGGTTTATATTGGTTTCGGCTAGTTCCTATCCAGTATAACTAGCCTCAACCTATACTCTAATAGCTTGCAGTGTCTTAATTTACATCACATGATACACATATGGTCATATCATAATTAGCCCACTACTACTACATCATAGTACACCATGATTAGTGGGATATAACTATATTTTACTTACAAAATATACACAAAAGCAGACATGCACATTGCAAATTTCAAATGAAAAAAAATTATTTTTTCATTAACGTTTTTGGATGACCCTTTCTTTCCTAATCTTTCCCACCTTTTTTTATTTTTATTTATTTGCAGCTTTTACCACAATTAAGTATGAAACTAAGGTGCAGTTTACTTATATAGCTATATACACACATTGGTATCAATGCATTTCTTGTCCGTCAGTGGCTGTGTTACACCTAGATCTAGAGCCAATCGAGCATCTGTGGGATGTGCTGAACAAACAAGTCTGATCCATGGAGGCTCCACCTCCCAACTTTCAGGACCTAAAGGATCTGCTGCTAACGTCTTGCTGCCAGATACCAGAACACACCTTCAGAGGTTGTGACAGAACCCTCCAGCACTGGGGTTCTTGGAGAGAACTAATGGCCTGCCTCCTCCCTATAGATTATGGACCCTGCATTAAATAGCGATTTTAGATTTGGGGAGGTGGGTAAGATTGCAATTGGCATTGATTACTGTGTGTCATAGGGCAGTATTGTCACTAACTGGACAGTGGTTCAAAAAGTGCTGCATATAAACTTGTATTTGTTATATTTCATGTTTAAACCTGTACAAGTTCTGTGTGACTCATCCATTGCTCTCTGTTAATTAGTTTTACTGTTAAGCCTGTTAAGCCATGGTATGCCTGTACCAGTTTAATGACTGGACCTAGTGGGGAACTACAGTGGCCTCCCCCTAGTATTGTATGTTAATGTAACATAGTAACATAGTAACATAGTAATTTAGGTTGAAAAAAGACACAAGTCCATCAAGTTCAACCCTTCTACCTATCATTACAGCTTTTGATCCAAAAGAAGGCAAAAAACCACTAAGGAAGCTATTTAGAATTTTGCCTCCTGGGGGAAAAAATTCCTTCTTGACTCCAAGAGGCAATCAGATTTCTCCTTGGATCAATAAGCTCTTTTATTAATGCT
This sequence comes from Pelodytes ibericus, assembly GCA_036172795.1. Taxonomy (NCBI): domain Eukaryota; kingdom Metazoa; phylum Chordata; class Amphibia; order Anura; family Pelodytidae; genus Pelodytes; species Pelodytes ibericus. The sequence continues at coordinate 92,709,042 of CM069858.1, read as the reverse complement.
TATTCTATTATTAATAGCCCTGTATGTTCTGCTTTCCTAAAAAAACATCCAAACCATTTTTAAATGCATCTATTGTGGTTGCTAGCACTACCTCTCTTGGCAGGGAGTTCCATAACTTTATTGTCCTAACCGTAAAGAATCCTTTCCTTTGCTGTCTATGAAATCTTTGCTCTTCCAGTCTGAGGGGGTGACCTCTTTTTCTTTGTACCTTTCTGTTAATGAACAGGTCACTGGAGAGCTCTTTATATTGGCCCTGCAAATATTTATATAATGTTATCATATCCCCTCTGAGACGCCTTTTTTCTAACGTATATAAATTCAATTTTTTAAGTCTCTCTTCATAACTAAGATCCTCCAAACCCCTTATTAATTTTGTAGCTCTCCTTTGCACTTTTTCTAGTTCCTTAATATCTTTTTTAAGGACTGGTGCCCAGAACTGTACTGCATATTCAAGGTGAGGTCTTACCATTGATTTGTAAAGAGGCAAGATGATATCCTCCTCCCGTGAATCTATACCTCGTTTTATACATGCCAATATCTTATTGGCCCTTGCAGCTGCTGACTGGCATTGGGCACTGTTGCCAAGTTTGTTGTCTATAATTATTCCTAAATCCTTTTCATTAGTAGTTTTTCCCAGGGAAAAACCATTTAACGTATATGTTGCTTTGTTATTATTTTTCCCATAATGCATAACTTTACATTTGTCTATATTGAACCTCATTTGCCACTTTACTGCCCAGTCCCCCACTCTGTCCAAATCTTCCTGTAAAGAAAAAACATCAAGATTAGTCTTTATTGCCTTACCTAATTTAGTGTCGTCCGCAAACACAGAGACATGGCTCTCAGCACAACGTGGGAGATCATTAATAAACAAATTAAAAAGAAGAGGGCCCAAAACAGACCCCTGAGGTACTCCGCTTAATACCCTTGTCCAATTTGAGGATTTTCCATTTACAACAACCCTTTGTGTTCTATCTTTTAGCCAATTTTCAATCCACATACACACATTTGCCCCCAAACCTATTTCTCTCAATTTGTAGAGTAACCTTTTGTGTGGAACTGTATCAAATGCTTTCGCAAAATCCAAATAGATCACATCAACTGCCACACCTAGATCTATATTTTTACTGACTTCTTCATAGAATGTTATTAAGTTTGTTTGACAAGACCTGTCTTTCACAAAACCATGTTGACTTTTACTAATTATATTCTGGTTCAAGATGTATTCTTGAGTGTATACCTTTAGCAATCCTTCAAATAGTTTCCCCACTACAGATGTCAAGCTCACTGGCCTATAATTACCTGGCAGAGATTTTGATCCCTTTTTAAATATTGGAATGACATCCGCCTTTCGCCAGTCTGTTGGCACTGTACCTGAACTGAATGAATCCCTAAAGATCATGAATAGTGGTCTGGCCAGAATTATGCTTAACTCTCTAAGTACCCTTGGGTGTATACCATCTGGTCCTGGGGCCTTGTCTATATTAACAGAGTTTAATTGCTTAAGCACTTTTTCCTGTGTCAGCCAATCCCATGTTTGCGGCGAATGTCCCATAACTTCCTGTAGCAGGGGCTCGTCCATCTGCTCTTCCTTAGTATAAACAGAAGAAAAAAAAGTATTTAAAATGTCTGCTTTCTCTCTGTCCTCACTTACCAAATTTCCAATTTGGGATAACAAGGGGCCAACATTTTCCCTCTTTAGCTTTTTTCCATTTATATATTTATAAAACATTTTGGGGTTAGTTTTACTCTCCTTGGCAACCCTTTTCTCATTTTCCAATTTAGCCATTTTAATTGCCTTTTTGCAGGCTTTGTTGGCCTCTTTGTACTCTATAAATGATAATGCTGATCCTGTGTTTTTATAATGTTTGAATGCCATTTTCTTGTTTTGTACTTCCTGTTTCACGTTACCTGTAAGCCACATTGGTTTCGATTTTTGTCTTTTGCATTTGTTTCCCAAAGGTATATATTGGGATGTGTACTTTTGTAATGTGTGCTTAAAGGCATTCCACTTGTCTTCTGTGTTTAGTCCAGAAAACAATCGTTCCCAGTCTAAATGTTCAATCGATGCCCTTAGTCCATCAAAGTTAGCCCTTCTAAAATTAAGTGTTTTGGTGGCGTATTTACCAATTTGCTTTTTTGCATTAATCTCAAATGAGACCATATTATGGTCACTATTCCCCAAGTGTTCTCTTATTTGGATGTTTGAGATAAGCTCCTCATTGTTTGTTATTACCAAATCCAGACAGGCATCCATTCTAGTTGGGGTGTCTACTAATTGTGCCATAAATTTGTTATTAAGCAGGTCCAGAAACTTGCTGCCCCTAGCTGAAATAGTTGTGCCACACTTCCAATCTATATCTGGGTAATTAAAATCTCCCATGATTAGAACTTCATTCATATTTGCAGCCTTTTCAATTTGTAATAAAAGCTGATCTTCTCCATCAATGCTAATATTTGGTGGCTTGTAGCATACACCTACAAGTAATGTGCGATTCTTTTTAGCGTCTAAGCTAATCTCCACCCACAGTGTCTCCACATCAGTTCCAGTTACATCATGTACACCTTCTTTAATACTGGGATTTAATTTAGGATTTACATACAGACAAATCCCTCCCCCTTTTCTATTTACTCTGTCCTTTCTAAAAAGTGAGTAACCTTGTAAATTAACTGACCAGTCGTGGGTCTCATCCCACCACGTTTCTGTGATTCCGATTAAATCATACTGTTCAGCACTTACCAGTATCTCCAGCTCACCCATTTTGTTTGTCAAGCTTCTTGCATTTGCTAAAAGACATTTGAGATTACTACCCATTTTCTGTTTAGTTGACAAACACTTAATGTGTGCAGGTTTAATTATATGGACCTCCCTTTGGTCTATGTTAACCCCACCACTGCTTTCCTCCTGTCCCATAGCTAGACCCACCTTCCAATCTACCCTAGCTACCATTGCTTCTTTTTGATCTTGACCCTCCCCCCCAGAGCTTAGTTTAAAAGCTCATCTAATCCTATAGCCATCCTCGCCCCTAATACTGCAGCCCCCTCATCATTGAGGTGCAGCCCATCCCGTCCAAAGAGTCTGTAGCCGACTGCAAAGTCTGCCCAGTGCTCCAAGAACCCAAATCCCTCTTGCTTGCACCACCTTCGCAACCACGCATTAATCTCCCTAAGCTCCCGCTGACGTAGCGCGTGGTACTGGTAATATTTCCGAGAATATTACCTTGGAGGTCCTTTCCTTTAGCTTCTTTCCTAGTTCCCTAAAATCATTTTTAAGGACCCCCCACCTACCATTTACTTTGTCATTAGTACCAATGTAATTATGTCTGTTTATATGTGTGCTGTACCTGTAATAAATTGTCATTCTTTCTTAACTTTAACACTGGTATCGTATAGTGACTTTAGAGTAGATCACGGTAAAGCTCTTGTAAGGGCTAACTAATCACAGCACTGGTTCCGTCTAGTTTTTTGGGTTATTACCACAATAGGCTGCTCTTGGAAGAGCAGCTCTGAGCAAGGAAGCAGAGCTTTTAATGGTGGTACTCAGTCGGAGTACTGAAGGTTCCGTTACAGAGGTCTAGTGGAGTCCATGGACCCGACTGGTTAGGGTGCTTTTGGCGTCAAAAGGTGATTTACACAGTATTAGGCAAGTGGTCAGAATGTTATGGCTTATATATATATATATATACAGTGCCTTGCAAAAGTATTCACGCCTCTTGACTTTTTACCTATTTTGTTACATTACAGCCTTAAGTTCAATGTTTTATTAATCTGATTTAATTGTGATGGATCAGAACACAATAGTCTAAGTTGGTGAAGTGAAATGAGAAAAATATATACATAAAACTATTTTTATGAAATAGAAAACAGAAAATTGGCATGTGCCTATGTATTCACCCCTTTGTTATGAAGCCCATAAAAAGCTCTGGTGCAACCTTCAGAAATCACATAATTAGTGAAACGATGTCCACCTGTGTGCAATCTAAGTGTCACATGATCTGTCATTACATATACCAGGGCTTGACAAATCTAATTAGATTTTAGGAGCGAGCCAAAAAATTTAGGAGCCAGACAATCATGCAAGCATACATAAACACACACGGCTTCTTCACATATATACACACACACACCTACTTTACATATACACATATATCCAAACACCTCACACACCTACTTTACATATCCAAACACCTCACACACACCTACTTTACATATACACATATATCCAAACACCTCACACACACCTACTTTACATATACACATATATCCAAACACCTCACACACACCTACTTTACATATACACATATATCCAAACACCTCACACACACCTACTTTACATATACACATATATCCAAACACCTCACACACACCTACTTTACATATACACATATATACAAACACCTCACACACACCTACTTTACATATACCCATATATACAAACACCTCACACACACCTACTTTACATATACCCATATATACAGACACCTCACACACACCTACTTTACATATACACATATATACAAACACCTCACACACACCTACTTTACATATACACATATATACAAACACCTCACACACACCTACTTTACATATACACATATATACAAACACACACCCACCTCACACAGTCTTTTCTTGATGTGTCCCCCCTCCCTGCTGCTTTACCTCATTGCAGGGGAGGGGGACATCCGTGCTGCAGCATGTCCTCACTCATCGGCCTGCTGAGTGCCCGGATGTCACGTGTCGACACCCGGCACTCAGACACGCGTTGCGCGAGGGGGCGGAGCTTGCAGTCTGTGCTATACGCACAGACTTTACCCCCTCGCGCTCCGAAAAAAGAAAAAAACATCGGTTGGCATCGGCAAGGGGACAGGGAAGGTAACTTCACCCAGGCGCCAGGTCTCATTTCCTGGTCGCCATGGCGACCTGGCGCCTGGGGTTTGTCGAGCCCTGACATATACACACCTTTTTTGAAAGGCCCCAGAGGCTGCAAAACCTAAGCAAGAGGCACCACCAAACACTGCCATGAAGACCAAGGAACTCTCCAAACAAGTGACAATGTTGTTGAGAAGTACAAGTCATGGTTAGGTTATAAAAAAAATAGCCAATCACAGTGCCCGGATGTTAATAGCTGTCAAAGTAGGTCCCTGCTTTGACAGCTATAATGTCTCCCTGCTCCACAGCGATAGTGGGGCAGTGAGAGACTAAATATAGTGCTGCAAGTCTCCCCCTGGTCCCCCCAAGCACATCCTATCGCCCCAACCCCCCGGATTTTTTAATTTTATTTGTACTTTGTATCTTGTACTAACCCTAGGGTTCAGGTTATAGTTAAATAAAAAATGAATTAAATAAATTAAAAAAAGTAAAAATAATAAATTATGTAAAAATAAGACATTATTCCGTAGAGGACCAGTGACATGTTAGGTCTGTCGGTGGTCTTCTAAGGATATTTTATTTGAAGAAGAAGAAAAAAAAGACTGCTAATGGGGCCAGTGCTTTGCATTGTCCCCCCAGCAGTAGATAGGGTCCCGCAGCAGCTGGATATATGATCAATGTAGCCGCAGGGTAGCGAGGATAGGAACAATCTCCTATGATGCTAAGGTAGCTTTTGGCTGGCTAACCATGATAGGAAATGTAGTCCACAAGCATTACATAAAAAATACACATTATAAACCTACAATGACCGTATCCTAAATTTGGCCCTGTACCTGTCATATAAACCTATACATGTGGGGTACTTGTATACACAGGGGAAGTTGCTGAACATACAGGTGCTACTCGAAAAATTTGAATATCGTGCAAAAGTTCATTATATTTCAGTAATGCAAAGTAAAAGGGGAAACTAATATATGAGATAGACACATTACATGCAAAGCAAGATAGTTCAAGCCTATGGCTTACGGCTCATGAAAACCCCAAATCCACAGTCTCAGTAAATTAGAATATTACATGCAATCAATAAATAAAAGTATAAGCATGCATGTGGACTCAGTACTTGGTTTGGGCCCCTTTTGCAGCAATTACCGCCTCAATGCGGTGTGGCATGGAAGCTATCAGCCTGTGGCACTGCTGAGGTGTTATGGAAGACTAGGATGCTTCAATACCAGCTCTTCTGCATTGTTCGGTCTCATGTCTCTCATCTTTCTCTTGGCAATGCCCCATAGATTCTCTCAGGTCAGGCGAGTTTGCTGGCCAGCCAAGCACAGTAATCCCACAGTCATTGAACCAGGCTGTTTTTCTTTAGCCCAGGTAAGACGCTTCTGACGTTGTTTGTTGTTCAGGAGCGGCTTGACAAGAGGAATACAACATCTGAAGCCCATGTCATGACCCGTCTCTGTGTGGGGGCTCTTGATGCACTGACTCCAGCCTCAGTCCACTCCTTGTGAAAGTCCCCAACACATTTGAATGGCCTTTTCCTGACAATCCTCTCCAGGCTGTGGTCATCCCTGCTGCTTGTGCACCTTTTTCTTCCACACTTTTCCCGTCCACATAACTTTCTATTAACCCCTTTGTGACCTTATGACGAGTTAACTCGTCATAAGAGCAGCAGCATTAACGACCTTATGATGAGTTAACTCGTCATGCAGTCTAGACGGAGCGCACCATCAGCCAGTCTGCAACGGGTCCAGGACTAAGCCTCGCACCCGAGGCAAAGCTCCTGGACCCGATCGGTGTATTTCCAGGCGAGTGATCACCGTGATAACATGCAAATTAGATGCAAAGTCAATGTGTTCACACACTGACTTTGCCTCTAATTCACTCTCTGTGCTTCACGTTCTTATAGTGAAGCACAGAGAGTGTCCTGTAAATAAAAGTAAGTAAATAAAGAACATTGCCAGAAGGAGGGGGGGGGGGGAATAACCCTTTCATTGCTGATCAGTTTGTAACTGTGATCAGTTTCCTTCCACTTTATGGCCCTCATTTAGTTTTTTTTTTACCAATTTTTTTTATTTTTGCAATTTATAAAAACATTTTTAATAAATAAAGGTAATTTTAATATATTTATTTAATAAAATGTAACCCCTGCATGCCTGTTGCATGATTTTTATGGATCTGACATCGCACAATTTTTTCTGTCTTTTTTTATTTAGGGGGGTTTGGGAACCAATATTTTTCTTTTTTATCAGTTAGTTAATTAGGGGGGATACGTGGGTTAGTGTTGCACTAGTTGTGTAGCTTATTATTGGGAAAATAATGGGGAAAAACTTTTTTTTCCCCAAAATGTCCTCTTTTATATGTATTTTTTAATACTAAAATGTAAATAATTTTTATGTATAGGGTATCAAAAGAAAGATCTAACTGTCCTTTAAAAAAAAACATATAACTTGTATGGGTGCGTTAAATGAGAGAGAGGAAAACTATGTTTCAAAAACCACATATTAAAAACTGAAAAACGCTCTGGTCCTTGGCCTAGGAAAATCCCTGGTCCTTAAAGGGTTAATGTGCTTTGATCCAGCACTTTGGGAACATACAACTTCCTTCGCAATTACTTTTTGAGGCTTTCCCTTCTTATGCACAACTGTCAGGTCAGCAGTTCTTCCCCATGATTGTGATTCCTACTTAACCAGAATGAGAGACCATTTAAAGGCTCAGAAACCCTTTGCAGGTGTTATAGCTCATATCTCATATATTAGTTTTCCCTTTTACATTGCATTACTGAAAGAAATTAACTTTTGCACGATATTCTAATTTTTCGAGTATCACCTGTATACTGGGGTGTTGTCTGACAATAAAACAGAACAACCCCTTTAAATTCATTCCTAAATTCAAAGTGTGTAAAATATAAAATATACACAAAATTACTACACCAAAACTTGTCATAGATTGGTGGTAAAATGACTGAATGAAAAGTGTCAAAATACCCCAAGTTGAATAACCTGGGATGTCTACTTTATAAAAATGTGTACATGTGGGGAGGGGGGTGGGGGGGGGGGGGTCAGAGTTCATGACAGAAATTGGTTTTACAATGCCATGAACGCTAATTTAAAAAAAAAAAAAAAAGTTTTGAAACAGCTATATGACCCAGAGCAAAGGAAGCAAAGTACAGGGTTTCAGGGTTGCTCAATGTACAGCAACACTGGCTGAGCGGTAGAAGTAATTACTGAACACTTCTACAGTTTTATTTAAACAACACAAGAAGTATATATATATATGGCCTGTATGCATACACCCAGAGACAATTGGAAAACAGCACTCCCAAAATGCACAAGCCAGGGCTGCACAACCCCCAACAGTAGAAATAAACAGACATGATACTCAGCACTTGAGGAAGGTGAAGTTTAATCCAACATGCATGGCAAGTCGGCAACGTTTCGACCCCCCTGGATCTTTCTCAAACTGGCCTGACAATGTGATCGGCAGCCAGGAACATGCAAGCTGGGTCTCTAGAGATCCTGTCGGTCGCTGCCAACATCCTGCGATACTCCGCAACTTTGTGCCGAAATGTAGCGGACAGTCAGTTTTTTATGTCAGACTGAGGCCACTTAACGTGGCCTCATCTGACACTGGGGACCCCACTACAAGTCCCTGGAGCCGCGATGAGCTGTTCCTGTGAGGACGGTCTATACCATCCTGCATCTTGTCTGCCCACTAGTTGTGTGTGTGTGTGTGTGTGTGTGTGTGTAGGCGAAGTGGGAAACAAAGCTCATAGTGAGGGTAGGGTTGCCACCTGACCGGTATTTTACTGGTAGGCCGGTAAAAAATTGGCTTCAGGCCAATGTTAAGTCTATGGAGACAGTACTAAGGCCGGTATTTTTCTGAATAAAGGTGGCAACCCTAAGTGAGGGGCCTATCTATTACCAAACCGGGTGCCAATAAAGGTAAGCACGTCAATGCGGGCTCCTAAAAATAAAACAATGAAATACACAATAAAGCAACAAGTGTGGGCATTAAAAATCTATATTTTATTTGATGTGCCATGTTATTACAATAGGCAGAAAGAACAAAACTACATGTCCCCTGATTGAGTCCATGTTCACTTATTCCTTTTCCACTTCCATTAAGACATTCCATTGTAGTTGTGCTTTAGAGAATGACAATATCAGAATGTGACCAGACCAATAATTCTGTTATTAAAAACAAAAAACATTTCACACTGAAAGAGCAAAATCTTGTCCACAAATTTAAAACAGGCTCTCTACATTATAGGCCTCTTTCTCCATAATATGGGCCTGTTCCTTGGTTAAAATGTAAGAGGTAGATAGCACATATGCTACCAGGTAAAACATATGAGCATGTTGTGGTGCCTAGACATTGGCACAAACAATTTATAATGCAATAACTTCATTTAGCACTTTAGGGGGGGGGAGGTGAAAAAGGATTTATACTTCATCTCAGGAACATGGACTGATACAACTGTTTTAACTAGTCAATACCCCCTTTAAGATATAGGAAGACTTATTCATTTAAATAAATTAACAGCAACAACACACACACACAAATACAATTATAAAGACATTATGGAAGACAACAACAACAAAAAATAACAAAATCATTTACAACATGTATCTTTTTGTTAGACACACAGTGGGGAGGTAGAAACTTGATTGAAGGGACAATGTAAACTTGAAAAGGTGATCGCATAGATAATAAACATATTAAATAATTATTAGTAATAGTCTGGGACTGTACATTGTTCTCAATGTATTCAAAACCAAGAATGTTTCAGTATTTCACCAGTTTCAAAAGAGACTTAAATTCCAATTCCCAGTACACACTGGCAATGTTAATTACAGCTATTTCATTGGAAATTAGTCAAATAAATATACGAGAAAACATTTAAAAGTGACACATCCATTTTAGAAGGACATGATGTTGGAAGATATTCAGCCTCTTGATATTTTAAAATTGTTTCTAAAAAGGAATATATCAAAATGTAAATGTAGCAGACACCGTTTACTAAAAATGTACTGGAAAAGGCATAGGAGGGTCATACTTAAGATCTCTTAAACTTAAAATTCACATGTTTGAAATATCCATTCCATAACCAGTTAAGCAGGGCAAAATAAAGGTAAAAATGTGAATTATAAGAAAACATGTTCCACTTTGAAACATATATTGCCAAAGGAAAGCAGAATCTTTCCTGGGTCACTGCACTGTAAAGCTGCCAAGTTGGATTTGAGCTCCTTCTTGCATGCTCCGGCAACACAATGCATCTTTAAAAAAATGGTTCTAACTCACCAGAACTGTAGGAGATTCTGAAAAATCTAATTCAGCTAGCAGCAATAATGCTTTGGCTCTAATGTGATCAGCTGTTCCTATTTGCAATAATGCCTGATCCATCTGTACACTCACTAACACTGGATAGTGAACGTAAAGGGTATAAGTCAGCATTTTACACACGGGTCAGGCATTATTCCCAGTTGGAACCAGAAAGCCTTGAAGGAAATATTTCCAATATATCGACAGTCTTCCACCTGCTTGAGAAAATTCAAAAAGTGAATCCATGGTGTAAATTCAAGTATCAGAGAGAGAAGACCTCAAAACTGATGGGGAGACTCTAAAGAACTCATTCTGCTAGAGGTTTGGACTACCATAAAACAAAAACAGTGCTCAGATCCATGAAAACTCATATGGAGTTAATACCAGTCAGCGCTGCAAATTTCCTAAACAGGGACATGGTACGTTTTTAACTTAAGACATCAGACAATATTTATTTATCCAATTAAAAAGGTTTCTGCTCCCCTAAAATTGGTCAGAGTAAAAAACAAAACCAAACAAACATTTTGTATAAATAAGAATTAAAAAAACAACTAAAAAGGCCATACTAACTCCTTAATCCCAGAGTGACAACATTTGGCACACTCAAGCAAAGTGTACCAGTACCAGTCAGTGGGCTGATAAAGTGATCAAGATAAGGCACACTCCTGTCAAGTACCAAGGCTGGATTCCAAACAAGACACTCTGGGACATGAAATGGATCAGGAGAAACTAAATTTGAATTTACTACAAACAAAATAAATAAAAAGGGGGTTTTCAGGGGAACATACAAGATCCATTGCAGTTACAGTATGTCATTCTGGTGACGCCACTGCTAATCCAACATGAGCATGGCGAATGGTGCGGCCGTGCAGTTTGTACCCATCCTGTCTAATGGATGCCACACTGCCAAGTTTTCTTCCCTCTGCAGGCACATGGCAAACCACTTCATGGTCATAGGGATCATAGTTGCTCCCTATAGGGGTCATCTTCTCCAGTCCATGTTTAGTGAAAATGCTCTGCAGCTTCTCGTCCACTTGAGACAGGACATCCGTCATATCGGTCATCCCCTCCTCTGAGGCACGCTCAGTCGCCTGCTCCACAATATCTGCCACTTCCACTAAGTCCCGACAGAAGCTCTGGATCCCTACAAAGAGAACAGTATTATAACAATATATAAACATTTTATACAACATGAGCAGCAAAAAGGGCTGCACCAACTGCTGAACTACAACGCCAATGTTCTTAAGCTAACTTTAGGAGTTTTAGTTCAACAGCTTAGTATCCATCTGGTATACAAAGTCACTCCTCAAACATTGTTCCTTCAGGACCTCTCAAGTTCGTTTTGTAGTCCGAGAGACTAAAGGGCCACACAAACAATCTTCCAACTTTTTATATACAGCTTCATGACATTAGATAAACTATTGGCCAACTGAGATTTTGATTGCATGTTTTCAAGACCAGACTAGGTCTGGTCATGAGGCAGTGTCTTTAGTGGTTTGTTCCATTCTAGTTATATCATTTGGACTGGCAGGGAAAGGATGTTTCTAGAGTTAATGCAAAGTACAATGCTTTCCATGTCAATATCAATCTAAAGCTGTTTCAAGGTGGAGAGCTGCACACAATTCAGAGCTTGGCATGGATGGAGCTATATGCAAATAAATGAATGATGTAGGCAGGCTGAAGACTGAACAAATATCATTGAAGTTTGCATTGAGACAAGTTTGCAAGTTAAACAGTTTACTTAGTATGTGAATTTGATGCTTCAATCTTTGAATGGCTGAGAAAATGATTGGTTCTTCTGTAAATATCGCTTTCACCACAATGTCTTAGTGTCAGATCCACTATCCACAAACAACTTCAATTCCTGGAGTCAGCGTAGCCTTGGAATTGTACATTCATAGCATATTTGTGTACAAAACTATATATTTAGCAAGTATTGCAGTAAAATCCAGCTGGGTCAGAGTTAGAAGAGGCTGCTCTCTTGGAGGAAAATGGTTACCAATGTGCAATTTAATTTTTGCAGAATTAAAACAAGGATACCTTTATTAAAAGGGAAACACCTAAACATTGTTTGTACAGTAATTTAGAGGATAACAATTGCAGAAACATTATCTAGGTACATTGTGTTACCATACTTGCAAGCATGCTTAAATTAAGAGACACATGCTTTAACCCCTTCCAGACGCTAGGACGTTCTAAGCCGTCCTATTTTACTGGTCCCAGAAGACGCTAGGACAGCATAGAACATCCAGCGGCGCCCTGTGATGAGCTGTGCTAATCCCTGCAGCAGGATCTCATCTGTCAGATGAAGTCACTTTGAGTGGTCTCAGACTGACAGGGAAAATGTAGCGAGCACCGGCTACATTTTACTGAATCGTACCTTGCCTGAACTTCCGGGTACGGGCACGCCTCTGTGATGTCACACGTTCTCGCAATTTTCTGGCAGAGACCCACAGGGTCTATTAATTGAACGACATAAGGTCCTGGCCTTTTCTGTACATTATATTAAAAAAGCACTGGATAACATTGTGTTGCATTGGTCAGAATGCTTACCAAATAGTTTTGCATCCTCCACAAACTTTTGTGTCTTTTTTCGAACATTTACAGAATCAGCCACTGCCCTCCTATACCTCTCCTGCAAAAGAACAAATAGAAGAGTTAATAATTATTTACATGGGAAAAGAAAAAAAAGAAAAAACCAAACACTTGTTTTGTCTTTCCAGAACACAAAAGGCCTGATCCTCTGTGTAGCTCTGTAAAATAGCCAGCGTCCAGTCTATAGAGCTTGTGTTGTTAACTGTGTCTCAGTTAATCTAACCAAGAGAAATTAACCCAAAAATCAAGAAAATCTACACAAATGTAATTCCTGGCCCACCATATTGAACTTGTAAATTACAGGAATTTAGTACATATGCACGCTTACAGAAAATAAATATATATATATGTCCCAGGACTTTTAAGTAAACCCGACGTTTATCTTAATAGATACACGTGGGTTTACCAACTGTGAGACACAGCAGTTCCTGGGGGCTTGTCCCGCTCTGACTGCCCAATGCAAGGGTCTCTCGCTTCTAGCACAGAGAGAGACCCTCATTTTTGCATGGTATCAGCAGTATCAAAAGTAAAGCCAGTTTATCCTCACACTCATAACAATTAAAATTCCACTTGTGCTTCTATATTAGAAGCACAAGTGAAAAAAAAAAAAGTTTTGTGTTCCTTTAACATAACTTACTTTTAAATCGCGCACTTCTTCTTCAAGTTTGGCTGCTTTTTTCTCCAGGATCTTAATGGTGTAAGACTGTGTGGAATTTCCAGAAGTGCCATCGATGGTGGAATGGTCCCCTGAATATCTCTGTGTGCTTTTAATACAGCTGCCCAACAAAGGGTTTCTAAAAGGAGACATGCAGTGTGTTAATTACAGAAATCAATCCTGCACTTTCACTATTTCTATTTTTAGTTATTACACACATGATGGTTTTATTAGAATCTAAACTGCATATTGGGGAACAAAGCAATATACATCAAGTATTATTACAGAATATAACCTATTCCATACAGACAGCAATATCCCCAAAGGAAGGGAATTGTATGCAATAAAAGGGTTTCATTACTGAGCTTTTTAACTTTTATATGAAAAGTTTCCAGAGCTTAAGTGAATGCACATTTTACATTATTCCCACAGTAACATGGTGTGTAGAGATGTAAATACCATTTGAAATATAAATATAAGGATATAGCGCTTATATCATTTTCATTTTATATAAATAATTTACCAATACAAACACCAGTGGGTCCCCTACCAATAATGTTTATCAGAATCCCAGTTAAAGCACTGGGAATAAAACTGCTTGTCCTGTAAATGGAAAAGACAAACCCCTCCACAAGAATACATAACTTAGCGCTTATTTTATATAAAAATATATTTTAATAAATCAAAAATTATAGCCAAACAAGGTGAAACACTCTCTGTGAGTATAGTGGCTTTGTCCAAATGTTTACCATTATTTGTAAGTGATTTTATTGGGAATATATTCGACCTTTGATTGCACTATTGATCCAATATATTTTTTATTTAATTTTATGTCTGTTTTGCTATAATTTAACTTATTTTTGTTATGTATATGTATTTTTATATAAAGTTATAAGAGTGGTCTTACAAAGTATAAAATTTATTATTTATAATAGGAAGAGGCTTTCTGCCTCATTAATAGAGAAATGTGGAGGGTTTCCATTGGCCTGCTCAAACATATCATTACCATTATAGCACATAAGTTATTTAATATGCATATAAAACCCTAAACATGTGTAACAGGTCTCATTTATGGCTATATATTTTGTACGGTGCCCTTTTTAGCATTTAAAGCTATAGAACTGAATTTTTTTCCCTAATTAATTTGAACATACAGTTCCAAAATGGCTCATTTTGTATTTGTTTGCGAGTAGGTTTTTTTTTAAATGTATTTATTATTTTATTTGTGACAAGGAGTGGGAATTCAAGCTGCAGATAACACAACACAATGAATACACAAATCTGAGCTTATAGGGAGCTATTCAAGTTGACAATATACAACATATTGACAAACGTGTACAGACATTAGCAGACCATCAGACCCAACACTAAGATACAATATTACACTACAACACTGCTATACTAGGGCTCAGCACTAGTTTATTGTAATAGAACAAAATGACATTAGTCTGATAGTAAATAAAACCTTAAGACTCATAAATCTCTCTATGCCAATGGAACTGTTTATTCATAATTAGCCAGAATGTCTCCAGTGAGAGAGGCCACAAGGTCATGACCTCAGATTAAATACTTCCTTTTTTTACACTGGGTGTTTTGGAAAAGATCACACATGGTAAAAACAAATGACCTTTTTCCCACATTCCCTGAGGTACCAAAGTGACAATTTCCACAGGTCTCACAAGATGTTTGAACAAACCTATAGGGTTGATTTGGGTAGCTCTGATTCAGACTTCTATGGGGAGGACTATTTCAGCAGGAGCTCAGCTATTCTGGAAATAGGCAAACTCCTCTTATAAAGTCAATGGGGAGTCTTTAGCTATTGCAAAAATAGCAAGTTCTCCTTAAATGGCCTGAACTTAAATAACAATACATTAAATACATAAAAATAAAGTAAATGGACATAAATTATAAAAATGTTTTAATAACATCTAAAAAATACTTATATGTTTACTTTAATTCTTGTACACAGCTAAAATCTGAACAATTGAACAACCGGAAATTGTGCAATTTCTCCGAAATCGGGCCAACGAAGAGTAGTTTGGTCCTTTAGACCGTCCAACCTCCCCCGAATCGAATGTGGACGAAAACCAGTCTAATCAGAGCAAATTGCAGATTTCATTATGAAATCGGCCATACTGGGTAGACAAACTGTGGCGTTATCAATTTTGACGTTTGTGCCCCAACCTGACCCACCATGGTGGTAAATCATTAAAAACTGATTTCAGCAGCCAAATTCATCTGAGCAGTGATACAAACTGCAAATTCTGTTTGAATCATGCCAAACCAAACACCCAATGGTGTGAACTCCAAGCGTAATAACAATAAAAGCCAAGAACACTTTCCTGAACACAAAAATCAGCTCTTCACCTAAAGATTATCTATTTGGGAGTACATTTGGTGTCAGTTGTGTTTCATTAAATACATCTAATAGGGCCTCAGAGACGAGTGTGCTTAGGTTTGTTTGGGATATTCAGATGTAATACATAGGACAGGCCTGAGCTGGGAAACCATAGGGAATGGTCCAGATTTATAATAATTTACATAACTTTTCAATTGCAGCAGTGTTCTTACATAATAAAGTATTTGGCCCGGGGTGGTTAAAAAAAATAATAAAAAAAAAAAGAATTGTCTGATACAATTTAACATCTAGAGAACACTAGCTCTTAAAAGCATGCATTTATAAAATTTCATTTTCCTTGCCAGATTATATTCAGCTCCCTTTGCATTAGCTCTTAATGAAAATAGTGCCTTATCAAGAGTGCATGCCAATCACCACCCACACATTGTAGAATGAGTGATGATGCAGCAGTGATACACGACACTCTGTCCCCAAAGAAAGGATTCCTGTCACCAGATGTTCGTGGACCACCACAGATTGCATGAAACTCTTGGAATGCACCAAAGAACGCACACACAATGCTGAGAGCCAAGAGGTCAGGAAGGACTCTCCCTATCCATTTTAGCTTTTTATCTAAGGAACAGAGGATATATGCAAGGCATATCAACAAAGTCCATTATATATTTCTATGGGTAGACTCTTCTCTGTTTATAGGATCTGCAGAATATCAAGAAGTAGGTTTAAAGATCATGAACAAAAAAAACCTGAATGCATGGGGGGGGGGGGGGGGGGGGGGAACCTTTCAATTAAATATCATGCAACAACCTCACAACTCAAAAATACAAATAATTTAATGGAATAATTCAAATGTACGGTATATACAGAATATGTACCATTTACCTGAGACTTTAAAGGACATTGCCCATACGCAGGATTAGGTAGTAACATTGTTCATAGGGGACATTTACTTGACTATGTGAAGGACAATTTAATAATTTACTACAGAGCATCAAGACCTTGGCATGGGCAAATCTCAGGGAAAGATGAACCCAAAAACTAATTTGCATCTCTTTCTGTAATCCCCCCCCCCCCCCTCCCCCCATTTGGGAAGCCAATTCTCAGGAGAACATCAAATTAGGGCTAGAAAAGAGAGAGAATCATGCCAACTCTCTGCTTGAATATTCTGGAATTCTCTGATGAGGTCAGTGAATAGGTTGAGGCCTAATAAGTAGAATAGATTTAGGTCGTTTATACCCCCATCAAGCTTTAGGCTAACAGTTCAGGCAGTGCAAGTGAAGCATCCTGCATCCTTCCTGTGTCTTGTGAATAGAACCATGTAGACCATCTTAGGTGACAGACCCCACAGTAGTTCGAGGAAACAAGGAAAGAGGGGGGGGGGGGGGGGGACTGTCCTCATTTGGTCATGTATTTAATTAGAAAGGATTCAAAACATTGCTCCCTCCAGAATGCCAATGACATAGTTATAGGAAAATGCATTAAAAAAATTCTGCATGCAATGCCATTTCTCCCTGTTTTATATCATTTTTTAATGGTACCATTAAAATCATTCCATGAAGCTGCTGCTTCACGGAGATGGCCCTCTCGGTCACTCCTACTGGTTTGTCTGTGTGTCCGTGTGTCCATTATAGTCAATGGGAGGGAGGAAAGTATTTGTGAATGAAAATGGAAACGTGTGTGTGAATGCTAATGCGAACAGTTAGAAAGGATGATTGTGAAGTAGGAGTGACTGCTAATGTCAGTTAGGAAAGAGACAAGTAGGAAGTAAAACACTGTAGTGGGAGGGGGCAGGCACACAGTGAGAGACACAAGATAGCGGCACTGTGGTATAACAAGGAGCACAGAGCTTGCTGAAGATGAATAGGCAAGTCGTTTTTTATCCTAATGTGCTGGAACAGTTAATCTTTAAGCGAACCCTTTTATTTAGCAAATTTTTAATTTGTAGGGTTTAATCCCTCTTTAACCGTGAATGCAGCACTATCACGATGGGTTTGTTGTCACTCAAAGTATAGATTAGTATTAAATCAATTCTTCATACTTGCTGCCAGAACAATGTTGAGGTTTTGCACTGTAGTGAACTCACTCACATGACAGACCCACAGTCTGGTAACACCGTTAACTATAGCTGTGTTAACTCTGAATGCCAGTAAAGCGCAGACACACATTTGTTTCAAACATGCATTTATAACAATCTGCATAGAAACTATTTTGGAGCACCATTAAGTTGAGTAAAGCAGCTAAATTATCAGTTACTCATTGGCTTAAATCCCAATAGTGTAAGAAAGAGAAAAAAAATAAAGAGCAATATAAAAAAAATGGTTTTTACCAGTTTATAAGGGAATCTTTTTACAATACAGGACTCCCTGGGGTTAACAACTCACATTTTGTCTATGGGTTTCAATGACATGAGATAAATAACTCAGGTCATTGAATAGCAAGAGAGAATGTGTCGGCAGATAAGAACCATTCTGCCCATCTAATCTGCCCATTAGACCCCTCTAACTGGTACATCCTATATGGAAAAGCATGTATTGTAGAGACATTTTGAATTTCTTGTGGGTTTTTTTTTCTTGCATATAATAAAGAGAAAAAAATAATCTAGAACTGAACATAAAGGCTCAGTTTACACATCATCGTGTGTTCTCTCCAGTTTGTTTCACTTCTGTGGATCCAGGTCCCTCCTCTTCACTGGAAAATGTGGTATAAATCTTTAACTGACTAAGGCTACGTGAAGCCGAGATGGAGCAGAATGGATTCTCTGCCTCCTCCTCCTTTCTTCCCTCCCCAAATCTAGCTGTGTTTCTGGAGACAAATCTCAGCTTCCTGCAGCCCAGGTAAAAATCACTGGAACTAGCAAAGAACAGTTGGTAAAAAAAAAAAAAATGATGCTCCACTTTCCATGATGCAATAACAAATATATGTTAACTCTTTAATGCTCACAGCTTTTCACAGATTTTCAAAGTTTCTCCCAGCATTTGGTCCCCCATTTCTATAATTCCATAGAGGGGCTTCACCAGCCATTCTTGGGAACCAATTACAATGTTCACATCTAGATGCATGGGAATGTCCATGTGTGTTTCATACCCATAAGCATTAGAAACCTCCATACCTTTCCATGGATTGACATGCACATCACACACAACTGACAACAGTCCTGGATTTGCCAGGAAAGTAACGTTTTTCTCTTATCAAATTCTGTCCCAGTATTATTGCAACCTGTGGACAGTGCAACGCAGCATCGAAGCATTTAACCTGTTATGTCTCAAAGACACACACATCCAAAATACAAAGAAATGATCTGTATCTAGTAGGCTGCAGCTCAGCCTGTGGGGTCACGCAGTGTTGTGTGGCCCCTGCCTGTTTTAGGCTCCACACTTCCATGTCACAGGAACTATGTACACATGACATAAACCATCACTAATGCGCAGTGCTTTCTCAGCTTTTTTTTTTTTTTAATGGGTGGAAGCCCTGTGGAATTTTCAACATACAACTGTACGGTCAGAATTCTGGAAAAAGAGTCTAGGGCGGAGCATGCTTTAAGTGATGGAATGCTAGTTTACTAGAAAGTTCCAATGCAATTCTACAATAGCAAACCTATTAAGACAATATAACCGGTACTGTGTGCATGCTTTAGCACACACATGAACAAGTATGTACACTCATACTTCCTTAGCAACTTGGTGCAGTGCAATAAGGTTCCCTTTAATTAATCTCAGATGACATCCTATAAGCATGCTACAGTTACCAAACTATCAAAGGTCTATTTAGCACATTAATCTGTTACTGAGACCCTCTAGCAAACCCAACCAGCCTGCACACAGGATTACAATACCATCTTATCTTGTCTAAACAGCAGACAGGAGCATCACACATTGGGTCACACCCAAAAGTGGCTCCAGAGTAGGGTGTGACAAGTCTCCAGTCCAATGGTTCAACATAACGATGGGGGTTTAATTACAAGGCATGCCACATTTAACAGAAGAAATACAACAGACATTATCAAAACACAGCCACAAGTATGGATATATACAGACCACAATCAAAAGAAAGAAACATAGTGCATCCATAGAGTTCAATGTTAAACAGCAATAGGGATTTTAGAAGCCATGGCCTCCTGGCTGCTGTGATTTGACAATCCCTGCAATCATAGGAGAACTATTGCATGTTCTCAACACACTGATGTCAAAGTGGTCATTAGAAATGTAAAGCGAGTCCTATAAAGAAAACCTACACACGCACACACACACAGAGAAAGTAAAAATGCTGCATGCACATAGATACAGTTTAAAGAGTTTTAAGAGTTAGCCCTTTAATCAAGGTTTGACCAGTTTCACAAAATACATCTATTGAGATTAATGGATACCAAAAGACAAGATGCTTTTAGACTATGTTGGCAGGAAACGATTAAAAGACTTGTTAAAATGTATTTATGTTTATTTGAAAGAGTGTCAAGCATAAGCATTTTAAATAGAAATGCTTTAATGAAAAATACAAATAAATAACTTTACTGAGCCATATTTGCTCTGTATAGCTCTATCATAGGGTAGAAATCTTTAGTGGGTCAGATCTTCCTTCATCTGACCAAAGATTCTAAACAGGTCTGCCTCCAGGTAGAGCAGTTCTCTAGCTTCTTTATTTACAGCATTTGTATTTAAAATCTTTCAATTAAACAGAAGTTTATTTTGTGTTGACAGCGGTCCTTTTAGTGGCACCCTTACACCACTGCTTGTCCAAATAAGTTGTGAGACAGGGTATTGTGGCAATAAATATGTATGTTATGGACACAGAGCAGCAAAGACACTAGTCAACAAGGTCTCTGTGGGAATCACAGAGGCCACTAAGAGGCCTGTAGCCACAGGGAAGAAAGGTCATATTAACAAGATAAAGTGAGTAGTGACAATGGGAGTTTGTGTAGAAAAGAATGTATTGGCTGACTTTGGAACTATTGTTCAGACTAACTGCGAAACACAATTTGCAATTTCCTTTAAAGGGAAGTAAACAAAGAAAAGGAATTAAAACTATTAAAATGTTAATGGGGGATTACACCACCCACATGGCCAACCCTCTTCTTTTTTTTACCATAATGTTCTAATCCTTTGGAAACTAATGAGACAAGAAGTTGAATATAAATACTTTTTCTCACCTGCTCCATGTTGGGAGTGCCCAGCATGCACAGGAACATTGGGCACTGCATTAGCAGCCAAGATAAACTACAAGTAGTATAGTACTCCAATCAGTTCCCCCAAACACTCATCTCAAAGCATCTACCAATGCATTCTTTGGATTCTTTCACAAACAGCCATTGCACGGTTGCATGAGTTCATGTAATAGACTGAGATGTCCATGATATGTAGATCAAACAAACTGTGATAGGTCTTTGAAAAATCAAAGCAATTTTGACTGAATATATTAAAAATTGGGTTTGTATGCCATAGACACTGCTAACAATATTTCTTCATTGTAGGGCATACAATGCATGCTTTATTTTGCAGGCTCCATATGGATTAATACTGTTTAGTGCCATTTACCTTAGTAATATGTAATTAAAATACAAATCTATTCATAATGGAATGCAATGCAAATGAGTCACTTGTGGCTATCCCAAAAATGTATCTTTTTTGGCAGCAAGAATGAGTTGCTGGGGCCTCTGCTTGATCTGTTTGCCCTCAAATATTTGTAGAAGTTCACTTTAGACAACACTACAGGTTACTACTTCATACAGCTGTCTGCCTGCATACAGACCATAAATGTGTTTTACAGTTGTATTATGAGAAGCAAACTATAGCCATCTACGAGCTGGAAATTCTTATTTCTCTTATTACGTATCTTTACATTTTTACATACCGCCAACAATTTGGCATTGAACGGAGCATAGAGTGAAATAACATACTGCGTTAGATGAACCCAGACAGACTAATACATGAGATAGAGAGCAAGCTTACAATCTAGAGGGAGTGGGGGACGGGAGAAACATAAGATAAGTGAAAAGGTCAAGGAGAAGATGGTGGTAGGAACATCATTTGGGGACAGTTGTGGCTAAGTGAAATAGTGGTTTCATTAATGGGTGTTTTGATTGGATGAATAGTAAGCTTCCATTTTCCTAACAGTATAGTAAGCAACTTACAGTAAGTAACATTGCTGTAGACACATTTACAGTAGTAGAAATAAAAATTTAATTATTACAATGCTCAAATGTTTGATTATCAAATAATAACAGAGAAATGCAAGCTATAATTAGATCACTGTACAGCCAAAACACACCTCTGCAAGTCAGGAGGCCAGTCTATCTTAATAATACCAGACTGGGCACAACAAACTTAACCAAAACAAACACAGGGTTACTTGTAATTCAATTGCAGAGTATGTAGCACCCGCACAGTGTCAAATTAAACTAATCAACATACTCACAAATAAATGGTTATTCAATAGGCTTATGGGATGATAGCACTTATTTCTGTATTTAAAGAACTCTCCAATTTTATGGATTTCCACATTCATTAAAACTACAATTTTGCTGATCATGCAAAACACAATATTACTCCCCCCCCCCCCCCCCCCCATAAAAGATAGAAGACAAATCTATCACACCCACAACAATAATGCTGGTTTCAAACAGTACATTTGCCACTATACATGGGGATTATAAACCCACAATATGTTCCATAAAAGTTAAATATAGAGTAAGGTGAGAGGAAGAGTTTCACCTTCTGCACCTGTGATGTGCTGGGCACTCTGACCACTACAGTTCCATGATGCTGAGGCTGAGGCTGCCTAATGGTTAACAGTGGGTTAACCTTTTCAGTCCAACATGTAGGGCAACCGAACTTTCTTTTAGTAAAACACACACACACACACACTATATATATATATATATATATATAGCACATTGCTTGCATTAAAATATTAAAATTATTTCTACGCAATGACTCGGGTCACAATACTTATACATTCCCTCTGCATAACCTCACTATAGGAACGTCCCCAGTAATGCAAGAGATGCATGAGATCCTAAATCTTAATAAAGCACCTTGCAGCATGGCTATTTCTAAACTTTAGCTACCTTCCCCATAACTGTCTGAGTGAACTAGTTGCTCCTTTTCTGCAATGCTCACCTTGCATGCCTGGAACTGACCGTCAACAAAGCGCCGAGCTGATCAGCAGCAGTCCGCAACCTAAACCCAGCCATATTCATATTTACTTTTCACTATTACAGTGCCGCACATGCGCGGTGTCTTACAACTAAGGGACGAAGCATCCTTAGCTGAGCGGCCAATAGGGACTGGGGGAGTGGCGGTACTACAACTCCCGCCAGGCAACGCTGTAGCCGTGCTGCTAAACGGTGATGATGACACAATTGTAAAAAGTTACGGAGTTGTACTTGAAAGGTTAGTTATTAATGGCAAACAGGCATATAATAGAGTTATGGCTCACCTGTTATTGGAAACCATATGGCTGTCTGCCACATGCAACATCAGGAGCGTTAAATGTTAATACATTCCCTTTCTCACACTGGGCTGCTACAATGTTTCATTATCGATATTAAAACTATTTAATGATAATTTGTAACCTGCTAAAATATATTTGGGATTTTGAGGATTTCTCCATCAAGTTTCAAGCTAAACTAAACCCGCACATGAAACTCTCTGGCTCCAGTGTACAGAGTAGTGTTATGTCTGATACCATAGGCAAAACCTGTTTGTGATCTGCCACAGCTTTCCATTTAAAAAGCATCACCAGCAGTTTGTACAATATGGAGTCAGTAAAAACCAGTTTATTTACTTATTGCTGGAATAAGATCACTTATATGAAAGACTATTTATCACCCTGCTAACTTAGCCAATTAATCTAATGTATAAGGAGCAGAGCAATGCACTGAACACGCACATTCATCATTAATGTGCATTTATGCATCCCTTACGTATTGTCTATATTTGCAGTCCATCTAACCTTTGTCCCCAATTTTAGAGGATAGTGCTCAAATTGGGACCACTGGCACAGAAGCAGATGTGGCCTTAGAAATCAGTGCCATGTTATGTGCCCAGGTGACCAATGTAAGCAGTATTCTGTGCTTTCTGAAGAGAATGGGAGACATATGTATACATTACATTTACTTCATGAACTCAAACTAAACATAACACTTAAGAGACTGTGTCACCTGAACATTGTTTATACGATGAATGCATAGAATAAAATAAATTAAAAAAAAGATTGATACAATGTGTAAATAGAATTGTATTTAAATGCATAAATAAGAGAATGTGTGGGGCTTCATATGCAAATGATAAATGTACTTAATGAAAAGCTGTTAATTTGCATATCAAGCCACAGTTAATGTCATATACAGGAGACTCTACAGACACATTTGAAACACATTTTTTCTACTAATTTCTACAAAGGATTACACATCTACTAACACAATGTATAAATACTTTTATAGCATTTGTATTCACTACATTCACACAATAATGTGCAGTGTGTGAGTGTATCACAGATTCCACAGTAATACAACTCACACTCACGGTGCACATTAATGTATCACAATACACAATAAGACTCAAAGCAATAAAACACATTAATTAATTAATTAATTAATTAATTATAGACAAAGTAACATTAATACACACAAAGACACACACAGCAGCACAGACACCTGGAAGTGCAGGTACAGCAGGCACCCTCATGTGGGCCGTACCTCTATGCCCGGCGGGCCACGTGTTGGTTTAAGTGATAGAGTCCCTTTAAATCATTTGAAGGAAATATGCTAAACAGATATTTTTTTTTTGCTCCCTGGAAAGGGTATGAATCAAATCTCACCTGAGAAACAATTTTGGGTTGACAATTTCTTAAACTTATCCCCAAAGAAATCACTTTAAAATGCTCTAAAAAGATCCATCTGGATGCAGAAACCATTCAAATAGAATAGTGAACAGTCTCTGCAGACAATGGAGTCACATCCTATACTCATCCTTCCCCAATGATAATGAAAACAGTGATGGTTTCCTAGTAACCCTGCCTATAACAAGAACAATTTACCTTTTAAACAGATGCACCATAGAACATAGTATGGAAAGGCTGGTTTTGGGACACTACCAAAAGGTGAAGTCAAGGTGGAAATGGTTCTTAGAAGTGGGTTAAAGAAGGGCCTAAATCCTAGAGCAGTGGTTCTCAACCTGTCTAGCCTCAGGACCCAAATATGTCCTCGATCATGAAGTCACAACCCAAAAATAGTATAATTTCCGAAACATTAGAATTTATTCCATAAAACAATGTGTACAGTACTCCAAAATGTACATATAAAATGTTCAAAACATGAAACAAACAAAAAATAGAGCTTCTTTACAAAAACTTGTAATAATCACAGTGCAAGTGAAAATGAAAGTGCTGTTAAGCTAAATAACCAAAAACATAAAAAAAACATTGACACATCTGAGACTAATTAGAACTAATGGGAAAGCTGCTGGGGATGCTTTTTGTTCTGATAATTTTGGGGTGATAATAGACAAAGCAACTCTGAGGTCATGTTCAGTGTCCTTTCTGAACCTATATTTTGTCTTCAACTGGACCAGACCTGAGAAGCCACTCACACAAAGGTTGTACTGAATAGTAGGGTGATTTTAATGGCATGGGTTGCAATGGAGGGATATTCAGTCACCACAAATGTTTTTTTAAGTTTTTCAAGCTGACTTCATTGCCTGTCAACATGGCAAACACTTTTTACAGGCTTGCGTTCTCTCAAGACCCCCTCTCAAGCCCACGTCATCTCTGCAACAAAAAGTTAGACTTTTTTGACAAAGCCAAAGCACACGTCCGCAACCCACTCCACACCAGCTTGCGACCCATTTTTGAGTCAGTACCCACCAGTTGAGAAACACTGCTCTAGAGGATCTTATTTAATCAGGCAGAAGATAATTTTGGTCTTCTTGAGTCTTCTGTGCTGCCATGCCCTCTAGCTGATGCTCAACACTGATTGGTGGTTTGTGATACCAAACCATCCTCCACCAGGGGGAAAGTAGAGACACGTCTTCACCAATTTAAATCTTATGAGTGATGCCTTATATTTGGAATCTAACTTCTGGACAGGAATGGGACTGCTAGTGTAGTGCAGGCATGAATAAAGTACACAATGTGAGGTACCACAAATGGTATCTATGTCCAATACTTTGATGGAACAGTTCCCCTACAAGCACAAGAACAAAAAATGGGGGTTAAGTCGAATTGCAAGGAATCACACAACCTTGTCTCTTGTGTCAATTCAGGACTATAAAGGGTTGAGGACACCTTTCGATCCACAAGTGTGGACTCTATTCTGGCAACTGCTGATGTACTTACATGGAGGGCTTTCAATAGACCACTGCATGTCTTTAGAAAGAACAGCATGCATTGTTTGATCTCTGCCTCCATTTAGTAAAAGCTTTGCAGGTAGGCAGGGGACACTCTGCAGTTAGGACCACTTGTAGGTGGATCTAAAGTATTATAGAGGGGAGTTACCATTTCCTATTTCCTTTGAGGTTAGATAATTTGAAATAATGCTGCCAAATAAAGCATGACTCTTTATTAACTTGTGCTATATGAAAACATGAGGTTTTTTTTTAGACTGTTGATACGTTATAAAATGTTTTGTGTATTTTAAGAATTTTAGTAACCAGTTCTATGGGATTTTCACAAAACTTGACTTTCTGACTTGTGCTCTGGCTGGTCACACAATGACTATTTTATAGGACAAATAAAATGTATTTCCAGTACACCTATATTTAAATTATTTAAATGAATTGTCCATGTGGACAGCAAACTCCGCCACCATCTTTGTTTTTCAGTCTCCTTGTTCTCTGTGGCAGTGCATCTTAAACCTTTCCTCAATGACCCCCAACGGTCCAGGATTTATGGATTTATTGTGTTTCATTAAGAATATAAATACATATAGTTTTAAAAAAAACATTTGATTTGCACTTTAAGGTTGCAGAATGGGGTAAGTAACATTTTATGGTTACGATTCTTAGAATAATAACAACTATAATAATATTTACTATGAGTTAAGTGCTTAATAATGGAGCCTTCTGATATTTATGGGAGGTTGTAACGGATCCTAATTTCAGTTTTTGTAACGACTCCTAGTTAGGGTGAGAACAGTGGAATATGTCAAAGATTTATCTAAATAAACCCCTTATATTTGCCAATAGCCCACTTACTTGTTTTTTCATACAAATTGGGCATGTTTTGTGAACATGAGCCTCAAAATGACAGGCTCAGAGGAGAAAGTACAGGACCTGCAAGGGTAGAGGTCAATTCCTGCTTGGTACGTGCCAAATTAAAGGAACAAAGATGTCATTCAACCAAAATAGCTTCTACGTATACTTGAGCTAATGAATAAATATGTCAGAGTCGTCACTCCCACATTTACTCTGGTGTCACCTCAAGGAATATCACAAAAAACGAAAGCTTATAATTTGTAGTTGTAGTAATATCTGTATTATTGCTGCAAAATATGCAGTACTGGATTAGGGATGCATCTTCACATATATACACATTTTTTTTACTTAGTTTATGTTGTTTTTTTTTTTAATTTTTTATCACTTATTTTTTTGCAGAACTGACTACTTTTTTTAATACAAAAAATTGACGATTTTCAACAACATTCAGTTTTTGTTTCATTCATAAAACCTTTACCAGTCAAAATGTTCAAGAAATCCAACTGGTAGGTAGCAAGCCAAGCTTGTAATTTTCTCTTGAAATAAGTCATTTTTTACATGACTTATATTTTTTCAGTTGGAATACAATTTTATTTAACTCTGGTTGGAGAAATACATTTTGTATACTGTTAGTAAATGTACATATTATAACTTTATTATGGGTATCTGCTTTTATAGGGAGCTTAATTCCCAAATGTCCCTATTTGGACCCAAATTCTCCTGTCCCTCTTTTGTACCCAAAAAGAAAGTCTATAAACCGAATCTCTTTCGGTTTATAGACTTTCGGTTTATGGAATACATGTAATGCTATTGGTATTATATAAACCATTCGGTTTACAAATTCTCCTGTCCCTCTTTTGTACCCATGTGCTCGTCTTTCTAGCTGGTTGTGAATTATAGAGCTCAGTAGCAAAACAACTCTTAATGATGTTGCTACACTAAATGTGTTTATATAAAACTTTATGTACCGAAAATATTTTGCAATTACTATAAATCACTTAGTCAATTAAATAAATAGCAGTCACTTCAAGGTCACCTCAAATATACTAAATCCATAGTTATGCCATCAATGTTTTCATGCAATGGTATCCGTCTTTGGGAATTTGAAATATGGGGTGGAATAAGATAATTCTATCTTTACAAGATGCCATCTTGAAAAAAACCTCTTTTGTGCCTGTAATGTATTTATTATGATAACTGTGCCACTCAGGAAATACCTGAGAGATGTCTGACTGGGATTTTAAAGCTATATATGCCATCTTACAACTTTCCCGCCACAGAATTCACATCTTTTGTTTATCATTGAGTTTATTGAAGTGATTTTCACTGCCAATCCTCCAAAGTAATGTCCCCCACTATCGCCATATTTGAGGAAATTACAGTAGAAATTAGTTTAATCTTCAATAAACACTGAATTATGTGGAAATTAGCTTTAAAACAGGATGTGTTCATGTCACCATAAATAGCTGTGTCAACATAACACTTTGGTGAGAAATTCCCTCTGTACCTAGAACTGGTATAGTATTTTTCCAAGAGAGTGATATTCGACACATGGTAATAAATCCTCCTGTGGTGTGCATTTCACTTGCCCCCCATCCTGACCAGCAATGCATAGTATGTTTTGAGAAAATTGTAGTGTAGAGAAAGAAAGAAGCACACCTCCCAAATATCAATATCTTGAAGGAATCATCCTGTTTGGAATCCAGTCTCCTGTTATTTGTTCCTAAACTAGTTTCCCTCTTTAATAGTGTTTAGCGAACCCGAACCGCACTGTTCGGGTTCGTACCAAACATTAAGTTTTTTGGACCCCGGACTCGAACACGGACATTTCACTGTATGTTCGGGTTGGAGTTCGGGAATCTCTTTCAGTTTATAGATTTTCGGTTTATAGAAAGCCCCTAGCATTACATACATATACATTGTATGTAATGCTATGGGCTTTCTATAAACCGAAAGTCTATAAACCGAATCTCTTTCGGTTTATAGACTTTCGGTTTATGGAATACATGTAATGCTATTGGTATTATATAAACCATTCGGTTTATAGAAAGCCAATAGCATTACATGTATTCCATAAACCGAAAGTCTATAAACCGAATGTCTTTCGATTTATAGACTTTCGGTTTATGGAATACATGTAATGCTATTGGCTTTCTATAAACCGAAATAGACCTTTTCGTATGAATGGGGACTCTATTTCGGTTAATAGAAATGCAATAGCATTACATGTATTACATAAACCGAAAGTCTATAAACCGACTCTCTTTCGGTTTATAGACTTTCGGTTTATGGAATGCACGTAATGCTATGAACGAATGAACACATTATTTTCGTTTATTAACCATTCGTCCATTTGTTCTATTGGCTTTCTAATAGAAATAGAGTCGGTTTATAGAATACCAATAGCATTACATCAAATAGAACCGTCAAATAATGTGCTTACAGCACACTTTGAAAAATTCTAATAGTTTTGGGTGGTTAAATTTACATTTACATATACATTTGCGTCTTGCAGTGCACTTCATATCTGAGAGTCAAATAGAACAGTCCAATACTGTGCTTACAGCGCACTTTGAAAAATTCTGGCTACCTCCTCCTCCTCCTCTTCCAGCGGCGCTTCCACCTACACCGCCACAGTCACCGCCTCCTCAACCTATGGGTCACTTAGTATAAACTGAAAGAGAATACCCTGCACTCCAACCCTCTCTCAAATGGATAATTCTGTTTATCCTCCTGGTAGCCATGCTTTAGATTTAGATTTATGTTCTTCCAAAGCTAAAATCAAAGATTCCATCTAGTGCTATTTTATGGCTCAGCTGTATTTGGAATTTGTATGTATTTTATGTTATTTTAAGTTATTTCCCTCTCCACATTTGCTTGCAGGGCACTTGTCCTACTCTTACCCACATTTTACTTCATTTTGCAGCCCTCTAGCCCTTTCCAGGACTTTTTTAGAGGCATTTTAGTGGCCAAAAGTTCGTGTCCCCATTGACTTCAATGGGGTTCGGGGTCAAGTTCGAGCACGGACCCGGTCATTTTTTCGAAGTTCGGCCGAACCTACCGAACCCGAACATCCAGGTGTCCGCTCAACTCTACTTCTATTAGTACTCTACTACTATTCTAAATAATGGGTTAGCAGTAAAACACACATTAATAAGAGTTTAAAATGCAGGAAGTGCTGGTATAAATTTGGTATGGTGAATAAAATAATAAGCTTGTCTAGCTTATTTTTATGATTACATCAATAGTTTATAACCAGGAAAAGTATGTTAAGGTTTTCAAGTAAATCTTGAAGATGTTACTATTACTCAATTTAATGGTACTCATTTTATCTAACTCAGAAGGTAAACCACTGACCTAATAAAAAAATACTGTATTTGCTCGATTATAAGACGAGGTTTTTTTCAGAAAATAAATTCTGAAAAAGACCCCTCGTCTTATAATCGAGGTCGTCTTATAATCTGACCTCAAATCGAGGTCAGATTATAAGACATGGATCCAGGTCCCCAGCAGAGCTGCAGGGGACCTGGATCCCCCTCGCTAACAGCCGGAGGATGTCTGCGCGATGAGCGCAGAATCCCCCTGCTGCCACCCGGCACGACCGCCGGGACTTCTATGATGAAGCCGGGTCCTTCCGGGTTCATCATAAAAGTCCCAGCGGAAGTGCCGGGCAGCAGCGGGGGATGTCTGCGCGTATCGTGCAGACATCCTCCGTCTGCCCCGCTAGCCACCAGGAGATTCGGGCAGCCGGGGGATGTCTGGCTGTCCTTCAAAATAGACTGAAGTGTCGGGCAGCATGGAGGATGTCTGCACGTATCGTGCAGACATCCCCCGGCTGCCCCCACTAGCCACCAGGGAAAAACAAGGCGAGAGGGAGGGGGGAGGGAGAGAGAGAGACGAGGGGGGGAGATAGAAAAGTTTGGTGGAGAGAGAGTAAAGGTTCGGGGAGGGGGAGAAAGACAGCACTTGGGGGAAGTGGGGGAGAGAGAGAGAGACAAAGCTGGGGGGGAGGGAGGGGGAGAGAGAAACAGCGTTTGAAGGGTGAGAGAGAAACAGCGTTTGAAGGGGGAGAGAGAGACAACGTTTAGAGGGAGAGAGGCTGCATTGGAAATAAAAACAAGAAATGCATTTTTTTATATCATCATTTTTATTAAATATTAAAAAGCAATTTACATGTGAATATATACAAGTTAAACTTTTTTTTCCTATAGGGTAGTCTTATATTCAGGCTTTTAGTTTTTTTTCTGAAGGAATATTTAACGTTTGGGCGGTCGTTATATGTTAATACGGTGCTGGAGCTTACACATCCATCTTCCTCAGCTTGTGCCTGGGGTATCGGGCCATCATGTTTGTTTCCCCCAATCCCCTCAAACAAAGGAGTGATGATATATGTGGTGACTTGCTCTAGATCAGTGAAGCCCGAACCAGTCCTCACGCTCCCTATCAGTTCAGCATTTAGGGATTACCCAGTTGTGTTTTTAAAAAAAACCTAAAGTTTAGAATCTAAACTTTAGAAATCTAAAGTTTTTTTTTTTTATTACAAGTGGGTAATCCCTAAATCCTGGACTGTTAAGAGATTGTGAGAACTGGTTTGGGGTCCACTGCTCTAGATGATCTGAGGTGTGCAGGTAAAATCATGATGCTTAGCATCTTTCTGAGTATACAGAGCTGCCCATAGTTATTTATGGTAGAAATCTAAGCATCAACAGTGTGTTTTAAGCACATCATTTCATTTTAATGGAGTATTTATTATATGTTTTTATCCCACTGAAGATATAGAATCCAGCACCTGATCTGATTAAGCAACAACTGCTGACAATTGAATTTTAGGTAGATCGATCTCACAATATGCATGTATTTAATTTATTCTATAGCCACACCAGTATTTCAGCAACTACATAGGACATTACAGTGCAAACAAGGAACAACAAGGGCAGACATACAAAAGATATGTAAGGTAGGAAAGAAACACCATGCATAATGTTTAATATGTTTTATCATTTATATTCCTTATGTAATAATGCCAATACCCGGGTTAGCCACACATCGGCTCAAGGTAAGTATAGCCAATGGCTTGGATGATCCTGCAGTGTGGTGGACCTAAGAATGGCAATGAGTAGATGACTCTTGTGGTAGGAAGCAAAGCCAAGTAGCATGGGAAATCTCTGGGCGACATATCTGGTTGACAGATACTATACAGAAAAAATGGAGAATACGTAGCTAGCCAATGCCAGGGTCAAACAGGAGATCAGGTTGTCAGCCAATGCCAGAGTCAAACAGGAGATCAGGTAGTCAGCCAATGCCAGAGTCAAACAGGAGATCAGGTAGTCAGCCAATGCCAGAGTCAAACAGGTGATCAGGTAGTCAGCCAATGCCAGAGTCAAACAGGAGATCAGGTAGTCAGCCAATGTCAGAGTCAAACAGGAGATCAGGTAGTCAGCCAATGCCAGAGTCAAACAGGAGATCAGGTAGTCAGCCAATGCCAGAGTCAAACAGGAGATCAGGTAGTCAGCCAATGCCAGAGTCAAACTGGAGATCAGGTAGTCAGCCAATGCCAGAGTCAAACAGGAGATCAGGTAGTCAGCCAATGCCAGAGTCAAACAGGAGATCAGGTAGTCAGCCAATGCCAGAGTCAAACAGGTGATCAGGTAGTCAGCCAATGCCAGAGTCAAACAGGAGATCAGGTAGTCAGCCAATGCCAGAGTCAAACAGGAGATCAGGTAGTCAGCCAATGCCAGAGTCAAACAGGAGATCAGGTAGTCAGCCAATGCCAGAGTCAAACAGGAGATCAGGTAGTCAGCCAATGCCAGAGTCAAACAGGAGATCAGGTAGTCAGCCAATTCCAGAGTCAAACAGGAGATCAGGTAGTCAGCCAATGCCAGAGTCAAACAGGAGATCAGGTAGTCAGCCAATGCCAGAGTCAAACAGGAGATCAGGTAGTCAGCCAATGCCAGAGTCAAAAAGGAGATCAGGTAGTCAGCCAATGCCAGAGTCAAACAGGAGATCAGGTAGTCAGCCAATGCCAGAGTCAAAAAGGAGATCAGGTAGTCAGCCAATGCCAGAGTCAAACAGGAGATCAGGTAGTCAGCCAATGCCAGAGTCAAACAGGAGATCAGGTAGTCAGCCAATGCCAGAGTCAAACAGGAGATCAGGTAGTCAGCCAATGCCAGAGTCAAACAGGAGATCAGGTAGTCAGCCAATGCCAGAGTCAAACAGGTGATCAGGTAGTCAGCCAATGCCAGAGTCAAACAGGAGATCAGGTAGTCAGCCAATGCCAGAGTCAAACAGGAGATCAGGTAGTCAGCCAATGCCAGAGTCAAACAGGAGATCAGGTAGTCAGCCAATGCCAGAGTCAAACAGGAGATCAGGTAGTCAGCCAATGCCAGTGTCAAACAGGAGATCAGGTAGTCAGCCAATGCCAGAGTCAAACAGGAGATCAGGTAGTCAGCCAATTCCAGAGTCAAACAGGAGATCAGGTAGTCAGCCAATGCCAGAGTCAAACAGGAGATCAGGAGTCAACCAATGCCAGAGTCAAACAGGAGATCAGGTAGTCAGCCAATGCCAGAGTCAAACAGGAGATCAGGAGTCAGCCAATGCCAGAGTCAGACAGGAGATCAGGTAGTCAGCCATTGCCAAATAACGGCAAGGAACAGAATTGCAGAAATTATTTATGATGTATTTTGTGACACATTAAAGAAATACAATGCCAGGATAGTTCCCTAGATATGGCTTTCTAGATCTATAAAATATCTTAAGCATAAGCCCAAGGCAAATCAGGCTATGCCTCTCATGATTTCTAACTTCTAAATAGAACACAGACTCACATGAGAATGTGGAAAATATCAGATGATTTCAGTGCATTTTAATGCTAGTTCTATTCCACAGTTGCCATATGGAAAATATAAATGAATAGGACCATGGCTAACTAGGCCCAACATAAATTGGTTTGTCTTGGGTAATATATGACTCTATGCATGATTTATCTTCATTGTCTTCCCTTCTTATCAAGAATAAAAGGACTTTTGATACCTGCTTGATACTGTCCCATACCTGCAGAAGTATCAAGCTACCCTCTTCATCAAACCATTTTCCCTCACCTTGTTTGTCCTTCAAAACTCATCTTTTACCTAGGCCTTCTACACATTTCTTTCTGTTTCTTGTGTTTTGCCTGCATTCCTTCTATTTATATTGCAAGCTTGTGGACAAGGCTCTCATAGTCTATAGTACTAAAAAGTACTATGATTTCCAACCAGCTGGTACTTTACCGGCAGGCTGGAATAAAATTGGCTTCCAGCCAAAGTCAATTCTATGGAGGCAATTGCATGGCCGTATTTTTGGGAAGAAAGGGTGGTAATCCTTTGTCACACCCTATACTAAGTGTATCTAGTGGTACATCATTTGTTGGTGCCATTGTTTTACAGAAACCAATGTTTGTGCTTGACTAGCAAGACATGCTTATATTCATGCTGTATTTTCTGTTCTGTAGGTCAAAAATGTGGCCTGTCTGGGTAATAAGTGCTTCAGACCTGTAACCTTGACAAGTCCATTTTATGTTTCTTTGATCTTTGTTGTGTCCATTTGTCTGTGTTTGCATGTATCTAAGGATATTGATGACATGTTCAACTGGTCACAAGAAAACACAAAATAACCATGAAGAATTCAGGACAAAGATCAATTACAGCACTTATCATGAAGTTGACATCATTGTTGCAATATATTGCTTACAATTAGAGAAGAGATGTTTGACTAGCACCATGGGTCACTAAATAGTTTTTGCCCCAACCGGGCCAAAAGTTGGCAGCTATTTTGTGATTACTTTACATACATTTATGCACAGAGTGTGTTATCTGTCTGTGACCTCATCTAAATTAACTTACCCTCAGGTATAAGATGTATATATGTGTACATCTTCTGTGTACACATTCTCTGAAAGGAGAACTGTTCAACAGAAGATAAGAATATAGATAAGAGGCTGATTTCACAGACACAAATAATTTGGCCACTAACGGTAGTTACTCAACACAATGATACAAACAAACCCCTATTGACTAAGGAAAGCAAATGAAAAGTGATCACTGATTAACACATTTACTAGATCTCAGCTGGTCTGACAAGTAAGACCACCCACCCCTTTCCCACAAACGAATGCTGTTCTGTAATTATTTTTGGGGTTAGGTGTACCATGTTTATTATTGATGTGTGTAAGTTCAGCACATTTGTAGAAGTTAAATAAAAAAAGAATTGCTTAAAGAAGCCTGCATTTTATTTTATACTCTGGCCATTCCTGGTCAGTGACCACAATCTGTATTCCGTTGTAATTTCCTGTAAGACATTTGCTTTGAGTGCCACTTCTTATGAGTTAAAGTGCATGGCTTAACATCAGCACTGCCCACTGGCTTGGCACCAATAAAAGTTGGCAGCAAATAGTGCTCAATCACTGGCCTCTTTAAACAGAAATAGTAAAGGACAACTGAATTTCAAAAATCAGGAAGTTGGAAACATTTTCCAGTTTGACTGTTGGTATTAAAAAAAAAAACAACAGAGATGTGCAATCTGTATGCAATGACATCAGGCAAGGATTCAAGGAATGAACTGGGAAATGACACTGACCACATCAAAAACAAAAGCACACAGCTTAGCAGACTTCTACACATTGATGTCTTAGGATGTGAAAGCTTTAAAATTTAGATCCTTGAAGGTAGGAAGGGCTCTGGGAAATCATTTTTACATAAACAAACACAGTCACAGAAGGCACCAAGCAGGGTGAACTAGACTATATAAAAACCTTCATGAACTACCTGTTGTGCAACTGACCCAAACAAGACATTTTTTGTAGTCTTCAGCGGGTTTTGTGCTTTCGATTGTAGTCCAGTGTATCTTGTGCAGCTTCTCTGATCCTCCGGCATCTTACCTCTTTCCTCGGTTACCCTTGAAGTTTAAGTGTAGTAATTTTTCCATCACCTTTACCACATCCATAACTTGTGTTGTGTGTGTGCTTCTAGTACTGCTTCAAACCTCAAGAAGAATACCAGTAAGCAACCTCATGCTGATGATCTAACATTAAGGACGAAACAGCTATCTATGAGTGGTTGTTTGGCTCTGGTCCTCGGCTATGTTTAAAGGCTGTTGTGTAGAGGGCATTTACTCAAAGGAATACATGAAACATGAAAAAATGGCCTGAACTGTCTAAAAGAAAAATGTAAATGTTACACATAATAATGATATGTAAAATAGAAGATATATTCCAATAAAATAAAAAAGTAATTTCCTATGGCCATACTTTCTAATGTAATTGGTTTTAAACAAATTCATTGTACATTATTGCTTTATAAACTAGTGAGAAAAATGGAAAAAGAAGTGATCTGTGCTCGGTGTATAGACAGTAACATATATGACTATATGCAAATTCCCTTAAAGGTGACTAGAAGTTATAAGTGGTGTATGGTATAACAATATATCCACATGTGTAGCAAAATTATGCTGGTACACTAATAGTGTAAAAAATAAAACAATGCACACACACAGTGAAAAAAATGAAAACTAAAAGATACTTAACACAGGAGCACTTTCCATGTATGTATATAGCCCCTGAAAGATACAAGATCACAGAAAAAAACTTAGTGCAATATGTACAGTAAAATGGAATATGACATATGCAATGTTGACAAGAATGTGACAGAACACTCACAAATGCTGCTCCTATACCAAGGAGTGTGGAATATGCGCATATAGGTGTAATACTTGCCACCACTTAGATTATGAGACCCTATATGGCAGGTATAATCTTTAAATGCTTTATTCAATGGATCAGGACATAAAAGGATATCCAGGCTTTAATAGAATAAAATTAGGGAGATTTGAGCAGTGTGAGCCACCGTCAGGCCCGGACTGGCCATCGGGCACACCGGGCAAATGCCCAGTGGGCCGCGGTGGCCATGGGCCAAGGCCGGCAGGGGAGGTCCCAGCAGTGGCGCCCCCTGCATTCAAAAAAAAAAAAAAAATCAAAAACGTACCTCGTTCCTGCTCTGTCCCTCGGTGCAGGTCCGTGGCTGTGAGGGAAGCGTTGTGCGCTCCCCTCCAGCCGCGCGGTCAATAAAGTTTGTTGGAACTTTTTTTTTTAAACAAACTTTATTGTTCCGCGCGGCTGGAGGGGAGCTCACAACGCTTCCCTCACAGCCACGGACCAGCAGCAAAGAGGTAAGTACTGGGGTCTGGGGAAGCAGGGTGGCATAACGAGCATACTAGGGGGCAATATCCTGGCATATTACATGGCATATTGGGGGCAATATCCTGGCATATTACATGGCATATTGGGGGCAATATCCTGGCATATTACATGGCATATTGGGGGCAATATCCTGGCATATTGCATGGCATATTGGGGGCAATATCCTGGCATATTGGGGGCAATATCCTGGCATATTACATGGCATATTGGGGGCAAAATCCTGGCATATTGAGAGCAAAATCCTGGAATATTAAATGACATATTGGGGGCAATATCCTGGCATATTAAATGGCATATTGGGGGCAAAATCCTGGCATATTGAGAGCAAAATAGTGGCATATTAAATGGCATATTGGGGGGCAAACTCCTGGTATATTAAATGGCATATTGGGGGGCAAAATCCTGGCATATTGAATGGCTAAATCATGGCATATCGAGGGGTTAAATACTGGCATATTTGAATTGGCAAAGTGATGCTGTGGCATGGTCTGTGTGGCAAAATAACATGTACTATGTGGAAAGTGACACTGGCTAGTTCTGTGGGCAGTGACACTGTGGCATGCCAAATCGTGTAGGTGCAATATGAGTGCAAGCCAAGTGCTGTGGGTGCAATATAGGTGGATGGCAGGTTCTATGGGTACTGTATGGTGCTGTGTTAAGTCCTTTAGGTGCAATGTGGGTGCAGAGGAAGGGGAAAAAATATAGTAATGCAATTTTTCAATAACATTTTTATTAAATACAATATTAAATAATTCAAATAAGTATAAATGCAACTAGTTATAGAGAGATGTCTGTGTTTATAGATATGTATTGTTTTCGAATTGTACAATTGTCATCTTGTGGGGCTCCTGTGTGTTGCATAATTAATGTCTGTCCCATGTGTGGCATATTTATTGGGCCCCATGTGTGGCATAATTAAGGGGCTCTTTTGTGTGGCATAATTATGGGGCGCTTGTGTGTGTGGCATAATTAAGGGGCGCTTGTGTGTGTGGCATAATTAAGGGGCGCCTGTGTGTGTGGCATAATTAATTGGGCTCCAAGTTGAGGCATAAATAATGGGGCTCTGATGTGGCATAATTTATGGGGCTCCTGTATGTGGCATAGTTATGGGCTCCTGTATGTGGCATAGTTAT
The DNA here is from genome assembly GCA_036172795.1 of Pelodytes ibericus. NCBI lineage: Eukaryota > Metazoa > Chordata > Amphibia > Anura > Pelodytidae > Pelodytes > Pelodytes ibericus. Next base: position 92,670,692 of record CM069858.1, on the reverse strand, counting down.
GGGCTCCTGTATGTGGCATAGTTATGGGGCTCCTGCGTGTGACATAATTTGTGGGGCTCCTGTATGTGGCATATTTAATGGCCATCTGACTGGTATTACTAAGGAATACCCCTCACACACACATACTGCACCCCTCACATACACACAGAACCCCCCAACACACTGCACAACAGACATACACAATACTTTATATATATATATATATACATACACACAGCACCCCTCACACACATACTGCACCCCTAAACACATTACATTCCAGACACACACTAGATCCCTTACCCAACTCTGGATCATCTACACACATACACACACTAGATCCCTATATACACTCTGAAACCGTTCTAAACACACACTCACTAGATCTCCTATACACATTCTGGGTACTTGGTCACTAGATTCCTAGTGACCATTCCTTGTAAGCAAACAAACACACACTACATCTATATATACACACACACACACACTATAGCCTGTATGCACACACTTGCTATATCCCCTATACACACATTCTCTACAGCCCCTAGCCACATATGCATCACATTACACCACAACTAAACCGACCTTATTACACAATACCACACCACAATCAGCTCACTCTACACACCCGCAATCCCGCAAGCAGGCTCCAAACACATGCTCAATACTCTTTCCTGGCATTTTTGTCTCCTGGTATCCATTTATAGAGACACCAGAGACAAGTTGTAAGGAAACACAGTGCAAGCATGTTATTAAATTTGCTTGCAATGTGCAGAACAAATACAGGGCTTTTTTCTCATGCTAGAGCTCTGCGCATGGTCTGCCCTGGAAGAGCATTGAACCAACATGCTCACTTTGAGAGGGAGCGTGTTTGTCATTGGTGATGACAAAACACACCTCCTCTGCCCCGCCCCCTTCTTAGTGGGCCGCTGTGATAAAAAAATGCCGGGCCGAATTTTTCTCCCAGTCCGGCCCTGGCCACCGTACACCCAGAAGTCCTACACAGAACCAAAGCGCTGGGTTTCTGGAAGTTTTGGATGACAGTGTCTCACATCAAGACTTTTATACTATCAACAGATGGATTTTATTCTATTAAAGTCTGGATATCCTTTTATGTCCTGATCCAGTGAATAAAGCATTTAAAGATTATACCTGCCATATCGGGTCTCATCATCTAAGTGGTGGCAAGTATTACACCTGTATGCGCATATTCCACACTCCTTGGTATAGGAGCAGCATTTTTTGAGTGTTCTGTCACATTCTTGTCAACATTGCATATGACATATTCCATTTTACTGTACATATTGCACTAGGTTTTTTTTTCTGTGATCTTGTATCTTTCAGGGGCTATAAACATACATGGAAAGTGCTCTTGTGTTAAGTATCTATTAGTTTAATTTTTTTTACGGTGTCTGTGCACAATGCACAGCATTGTTTTATTTCACTATTTGTGTACCAGCATAATATTGCTACACATGTGGATATATTGTTATACCATAAGCCACTTATAACTTCTAGTCACCTGTAAGGGCATTTGCATTTAGTTATATATGTCAGTGTCTATACACCGAACGCAGATTACTTCTTTTTCCGTTTTTCTCACTTGTTTCACACAGCTGGAGTTTGTCTGTGTTTATTGTTTTCAGCTGCTGGTGTTCAGTGGTCACGTTAATCACTTATATATTGTTGTAATTATATTTTAGACTGTGTTGCTTTGCTTATTTGCTCATCCTTTTTTCCCCCACTGTATGCTTTATAAACTAACCTTAGCTACAGCTTACAATTTGTTGTAAATAAGAGGTACTGACACAATGAAAACAGTTGGTGATGTGAAAGGAAAGATTCAATGATGACTCATCCTGTATTGTTCCCTAGAGTGGACACTTAATACCACATAGAACATTCCTGCAATGTAAAATGGCTAACAATGGATATATACATGTACAATAGTATATGCAGGATGTCATGCACCATTGAAGAAGGTAATGGGCCATTGTATTTTTTATTTCTGGTTAAAATCAGCAGGAAGAAAAGACAATACATACGATGTATTTTAATAATGCTTATGTTTTAATATTGTATGACATTTTAGTAAAGGTTTAAAACAAAAAAAATACAACTCCCATTCATTTCTGTACATGATAATTTTATTGGAAAACAAATCAAAGATCCATAAAGTGCATACAGCTCTTTGTACATTGGCAAAATAAAGTTTAATCTTAACACCGTGTTGACACCCAGCTATATTTGTGATGCGTCCTCAAAGGGCAGAAAACATGGTAGTATCTCCAATAGATAGCAGTCCTCATCTGCTTAGTAGGACCATATAACTAGTATTATTTATCTCAGTAGTGCCTTCTCATTAAGAATCCTTATCATATGTGATGTGCGGACAGCCCAGACTGGCACACTGGTGTTTAATCACACAGGACTGGGCTTATATTCTAGAAAAATGCTCATGTGCTGAGAGCTGCAGTGGCATCACTGAACAGCATCCAAGGAATATACCTTCAAGATAAATGAGCCACAGGCTTCTTCCATGCAGTAATGCGGGTTAGAATTCTTTTAACAGGCATGTTAGACTTTGTAATTTATTAATCCTTTGTTTCTCAGTGATACCACTTTCATCTGATCACCTTGATTACATTTCAAGAAGCTGAATTATGTGCCTTGGGCACCTTAAAACGATATACCTTAAGAGTGACCAGACTCTAGAACAATATATACTAGAAGTCTGCATTAAATTAATGGTACCCGCCAGGATGCATTATGTAGAAAAGTCAACCATTGAAGGGACACTATCATGAAATGTTTTTAATTTTCCAGTTGAACTTTAAGCACAGTCTAAATTATTGCATAGGTCATTTTTCAGAATATATATATATATATATATATATATATATATATTTATTATATATGCATGTATATCTGAATTGAAATATAAACATTTGAATCTTTTTTTATTTTTTATTTATTGGGTTTCATAATCCAGAGTTTTTTCATGTGTAATAATAGAGCTTGGCGATAAGATTAATGTGGACAGCAAGTAGTTTGAATGTTTATGTTAGCAGAATGGAAGAGGACAATAGATCTTAGTATAAGCAATTTGCAATCAAATTTCTTAACAAAATTCAAATTTTTAAATATTTGCCCAGATATCTGCAAAAACCATTTCACAATAATATAGACTGTGCATAGTCAAGTTTAAAAGGATAATAATAAATAATCATTGAAGTATTCATATTAAAGGGACTGTATCACCTTAACATTATTATTTTTTCTGTGAATGTAGAGGATAACAAAAATGAGAATTTTCAATCATTTTATATTCTCTATATTCGCAGTATAACCCATGTTTAGGTGGTACAGTCTCTTCCATTAAATCAGACTTCTTTGGCATACTCAGTTTATCACAGTAACCAAGGATGATGTACATAAACACCTCTGGATATGAGCAGCTCATGGTCAGTTATGCAGAAAGCAAATATACAGCCTTCACTTACATCACAGGAACATGTTGAGGAACAATTGTGTCCATGGTAAATGTGGAGGTTAATTATCCCTCGTCATGCTCATTATAAAAAAAAAATGTCAATGTTGTGGTGTCACACAAATTTTGAACACAAAAATGATCAGTTTTAGAATCACCACTTATAACACAATATAGAAAAATGATTAGTTACATCCTGTTCCAAAGAGCAACTTTCACAGTTCCACCATGATCTAGGTCATCCTCATCTCTTAGCACCAAATTACTGAACTCATTTTCAGTAAATAGGTTCTAACTTACTAAAAAGTCTATATCTCGTGCCCATCTTTAGTCCATTTTTGTTGTAACATACTTATGCATTTCATACAATTTGTCAAAATATCTTCTTTTTAACGTCATCCAGTGTTCAGCTTTAGATTTACAACATTTCATTTCCAAAGTCCAGTGCATTGTCTATTGAATGGAAAGCCTTGTACGTTTTCATTGCATTTCTGCCATATCAGTCCTCTTGCTGTCTGCCACCAGCGTGTGGCGCTCTTCCTAACAAAGCATTATGGAACTTTTAGGGATTCTTCATTTCCCACTCCTGGAATTCAAGCAGATGGAATATATAAATGAACTGAGCAATACGGGCATCAACAATGTATAAGTTCATGTCACCTACAAACCTTGGCTGAAATATTTTAACCTTACCAGTGTGAAATAAAGTGAACAAACATATTTTTCATTTGTTCTTATAGGCATTAATGAATATGCAACATTAAAACTGTCCCTTCTGTTCAGTCTCAGTCTGGGATTCTATTCAACTTATCAAAAAGGTCTTCCCAGTTCATTTATGTCCCTGTAGTTCAGACAACCATAGAGCAAGGCCTTTGAGGGTTATCTGTCAATAGCACTGCAGTGACATCCAGCTGGACATGTGCTGCTGATTGGCATGCAGGATGACAGCCAACCAAATTTGTGGAGTTGCAATGGCAAGCTGTTTGCTCACCAGAGGTGTCTGCTACACTAATTTAACATAAACATACTATTAATCAACAAGACCAGACATAATAGATGCAAAGAATAACCTTTCAGGGTATCAAAGTTTGACAATTTTACCATTGCACTGTAGAAAAAAAAAAATAGTTCTCCAACTGTTTTAGCATGTATTAGCTAGGATCACAGCTAACGAGGGTCTACCTACAACAGTGGCGAACTGACGTACCAACTTGGTAACCACTTCAGGCTGAGCAGTTATTAGTCTGTGTTCCCCACGTAATGAACATATATCCAACCTCTTCCCCCATTGACTGGGTTGGTTAATATATAGAAGTAAAAAGAAACAGAGTTCCAGTTTGGGATGAGGCAAGATGAAATGGCGTCACAGCGAATGATAAGACAAACTTCTGGAGGTCTGTTCATAAACGTTTTATTAAGTAAACGGCACAGACATCTGCTGCAGTGAAAACCAGGTGGGTATGACAAAAAAACTCCTGCGCGTTTTGCGCCTGCGTGCTGGCGCTTCACCATGGATTCGTCATCCCTGACCAAGCGCCAGCACGCAGGCGCAAGACGCGCAGGAGTTTTTTTGTCATACCCACCTGGTTTTCACTGCAGCAGATGTCTGTGCCGTTTACTTAATAAAACGTTTATGCACAGACCTCCAGAAGTTTGTCTCATCATTCGATGTGACGCCATTTCATCTTGCCTCATCCCAAACTGGAACTCTGTTTCTTTTTACTTCAGTCTGATCAGTGGAGGACCGATAGGCAGAATTTGAAGGCTCAAGCAGGCACTGGAGTGCACAAGCGGTTTCTCCTTTTTTCTTGCTACTTTGGTTAATATATACCTTGGCCTTTTGCAGCACTTTGCCTTTGCTTGATGTCACAATTTTTGGAGTTCTACGTCTCATTTCTGCCGCACTGTTGACAGGCATGGGACGTTCAGTTTCCTGTTGGACTTTGGGTGCCTGATGGTATATGAGATTATATATATTCATTCATTAAAGACACACATATAAGACCCAGCACTTTAACTTGATAATACACAACTGTGCATTAGTAAAACTGATTTGTGCCACACTCCTCTGTTTATATTTTTGTATATTGTAAGCTTTTGGGAGGGGTTTACAGGAGAAGGTTGCAGCACTACACACAATATATGAACCCTGCACAATGAATTTCTTGTATTAGTTTAGGCACCAAAATCTGTAACAAAAGTATGATCGCTTCTCTTAGATATGCATATTTTTCAGTCAATATCTGGGTGAAACTGCATTCATTTTATATTCTAAATTTCGTTAATCTTTGTGTATGATGCCCATTTACATATTTTATAATACAGAATAAAATGTTAGCCATCCTTTTAGTAATCCAAAATCAAATATTTGGTAATTTCCCTTTAAATAACATGTAATTTGAGTGTTTCACATAAAGTAACCGGGCTTTAGGTGAATAACACCCAGATACTTACAGTGCTGTCAGTCTTGCAAGTCACTGACAGACCTAGGGACTGTCCTCCAGCAAGAGATTTCTTTAAGTTCTCCTTCACTTCCGTTAGTTGCAGCTCCAGTTCTACTCGGCATTTCTCATTGTCCTTACATTGTTCTTCAATAGTAGCTAGCCTGGCTTCCAGCTGCTCCTTCTGCTTGCCTGAACATAAGACACAAGCATGGAACATTAGGGCTCTATGAGCAGAAAAATACAGCCTAAAAATACATATAGAAGTGCATTTCTCAAGTAATGTATGACTATTCATCAAATCATTAACTCTATTTTACCACATATCCCCTACAATAAAACAGGGTTGCCACCTTTTCTTGGTACTCTCTCCACAGACTTAACATTGGCCTGATGCCAATTTTTTTACCGGCCTGCTGGTAAAATACTGGGAAGGTGGTAACCCTACAATAAAACTATGTATGTGCATAATGGATACAACTTGTAACTTTTTAAAATCTGAATATCTCCAAGAAGGCAGTGGTTCCACAGAAAAAGAGTTGGCATCCTGAAGATGGGCGGAGGGTATGTTAGCCAAAATTTCGATGAGCAACTGATTTGAGGCCAAAGCTACCAAGTTATAGGGTGCGAAACATTACTGCCTCATTGCCAAGCAATCACCTCCAGGGCAAATCCTGAAGGTATCATCGGATCAACATTAGCTTAAATGGATATTATGAAAATATTAAGCAGTGCATCCCACCTGTGCTGGTTTTCAGGGTTTCCTTGTGCTCCCTCCTCTCCTTCCTCAGGCCTATCAGTTTGCTTCGGATGGCCTCCTTCTCCTTTTCAAGCCTTTCTTTCTCAACAACAAACTTCCGGGCATCTTCCTCAGCTCTAGTTTTCCCATATTTATACTGGTTGGCATCTGAAAGTGGCATACATGACAGGGTAATATACCGTATTTGCTCGATTATAAGACGACCCTGATTATAAGACGACCCCCCAAACTTTGGATATTCCATTAGGAAAAAAACTAAAAGCCTGAATATAAGACTACCCTATAGGAAAAAAGTTCAACTTGTATATATATTCACATGTAAATTGCTTTTTTAATAAAAAATTATGATATAAAAACTAGAAATACATTTTTTGATTTCTTTTTATGTGCCAATGCTGCCTTTCTCTTTCCCTTGCCCCCATTTTTCTCTCTCTCCCCCCTCCCCTTGTCTGTCTCTTAACCCCCTCACTCCCCTTGTCTCTGTCTCTTAACCCCTTCCCTCCCCTTGTCTCTGTCTCTTAACCCCCTCCCTCCCCTTGACTCTGTCTCTGCCCCCCTCCCTCCCCCTGTCTCTCTGTCCCCCCTGTCCCCCTCCCTCCCCCTGTCTCTCTGCCCCCCTCCCTCCCTTCCCCTTACCTTGATCCCTGGTGGCTAGTGGGGGCAGCCGGGGGATGTCTGCACGATACGTGCAGACATCCTCCATGCTGCCCGACACGGCAGTCTATTATGACGGACAGCTGTCCGTCATAATAGTCTGCCGTGTCGGGCAGCATGGAGGATGTCTGCACATATCGTGCAGACAACCCCCAGCTGTCCGCTTTTCCCTGGTGGCTAGTGGGGCAGCAGAGGATGTCTGCTGCTAGAGAGGGGGATCCAGGTCCCCTGCAGCTCTGCTGTGGACCTGGATCCATGTCTTATAATCTGACCTCAATTTGAGGTCAGATTATAAGAAGACCTCGATTATAAGACGAGGGGTAGTTTTCAGATTTTTTTTTCTGAAAAAAACCTCGTCTTATAATCGAGCAAATACGGTACACAATGATTTGACATGGCATAATACTGCTACATGGGTTTCTGTACAAATAAATTGCTATTCGATAAACTACTTACTGGATGCATGACGTTTAACTTTAACCTGAGGGTCAACTCGCCGGGATTTCTCACTGCAGGATGAGGCATGGCGTTTCACATTTGCGCCTCCAGTCGTTCGTTTGGGATCTTCCACCTATGAGAACAAAAAAGTAGCATGGTGACTGGATATCCTTCTAAAAGAGGATCCACTAGCCAATTTCTTTGCTTAATAATCAAAGATATTTTCTATGTAGTCTGTAAGGTTATTACTAACAATTATCACCACTGAAAAAATATTGACCATAACTATATAAAAGATAATATTGCCATGGACTATATAAAAGATAATATTGCCATGACTAACAAGACTTTTCATGTTCAAAGTTTGCTTCTTGATTGCTGCCAAAGTAACATATAATTTAAGAATAATTGTGCTAGTTATTTACAAGCACTTTTGGGAAATGGGGATGAGTCAACATATTTCTTACCAGATGTTTGTATAAATATGCAACGTGTGTTGACACTCCTATTCAACACCTCAGTTTGACTACATCTCAAAAATAGTTTTGATCATTTCACCTCCCATTACTTTCAGAGGGAAGGATTCGAACGTAGGTTTATTTCCCAAGTCAAACTCAGGTGCTGAATTTGACTTAGTCTCAAAATGAAAGTCAGCCTGTTTACTTCAAAGTTTTGATAAGAAATGCATCTTGGTAACAACAAAACTAGACTGTGAGACCCAGTAATATATCTCTAACACAAGCAATATACACCTCCCAATTTACTGTATTTGCTCAAATATAAGACGAACCTGATTATAAGACAACCCCCCAAACGGATATTCCTTTAGGAAAAAAACTAAAAAATTATGATATTAAACAAATGCATTTCTTGTTTTTATTTCCTTTTATGTGCCAATGCTGCCTCTCCCCCCCCCCCTGCATTGTCTTTCTCTCCCCCCTCGTCTTTCTCTCCCCCCTCCCTCCCCTTGTCTTTCTCTCCCCCCTCCCTCCCCTTGTCTTTCTCTCCCCCCTCCCTCCCCTTGTCTTTCTCTCCCCCCTCCCTCCCCTTGTCTTTCTCTCCCCCCTCCCTCCCCTTGTCTTTCTCTCCCCCCTCCCTCCCCTTGTCTTTCTCTCCCCCCTCCTCCCCTTGTCTTTCTCTCCCCCCTCCTCCCCTTGTTTCTCTCTCCCCCTCGTCTTTCTCTCCTCCTCCCTCCCCTTGTCTTTCTCTCCGCCTCCCTCCCCTTGTCTTTCTCTCCCCCTCCCTCCCCTTGTCTTTCTCTCTCCCTCCCTCCCCTTGTCTTTCTCTCCCCCTCCCCCTGTTTCTCCTTCCCTGGTGGCTAGTGGGGGCAGCCGGGGGATGTCTGCACGATACGCGCAGACATCCTCCATGCTGCCCGACACTTCTGTCCATTATGACGGACAGCCAGCTGCCCAGATATCCCTGGTGGCTAGTGGGGGCAGTCGGAGGATGTCTGCACGATACGCGCAGACATCCTCTGCTGCTGCCGGAAGGACCCGGCTTCATCGTAGAAGTCCCGGCGGCAGACATCCTTCGGCTGTTAGCGAGGGGGATCCAGGTCCCCCGCAGAGCTGCAGGGGACCTGGATCCCTGTCTTATAATCTGACCTCGATTTAAGATTATAAGACGACCTTGAATATAAGACGAGGGTTCTTTTTCAGAGCATTTGCATCTGAACAAAACCTTGTCTTATATTCGAGCAAATACGGTAATAGAGTGGTCCAATTTCATGACCACTACTTGTTGAAAATCGCAGAAAGTTTGGGCATGACCTGGAGAGCTGGTAGCTCGCAGCAATGTAATTTCAAACCTCTCACCCTTAATTTGCACTAGAACTGAAATTCTGGTCATTTCAATAGCTGGTCAAACATTTACTGTACCTTCTCATAGGTGACATCATCATAGACTCGAGAGTCACTGCTACTGCTGTGTGATGAAGTGGCCCATCTGAAGAGAGACATTGTTGGTACTTAATTAAGAAACTATTGTAATAAAATATTCTATTCAGCTGTCAAAAGGGAGTTAGAATTTCTATTTTTTCAAAATTGTTATCCATAATATTTCTTACATAAAAAGGTTAAAAAAAAAAAAAGGCTTGCATCCATCTAGTTCAACCCAGGGAGTCACTAGGGTTGGTGTCACCCGGTGTGGAAACTCATGGTGTCACCCCCCTGGATTTCCTCCAATACAATGCCAAACAAATTCCTTAGTAATGCCAGTTAGATGGCCTATTAACTATGCCACACACAGGAGCCCCATAACTATGCCACACAGAGGAGCCCCATAACTATGCCACACACAGGAGCCTCATAAATTATGCCACACACAGGAGCCCCATAAATTATGCCACACCAGAGCCCCATAAATTTTGCCACACCAGAGCCCTACTATTTATGCCTCACCTCTGCCCAATTAATTAGGCCACACACACACAGGTGCCCCATAATTATGCCACACACACAGGTGCCCCATAATTATGCCACACAAGAGTCCCTTAATTATGCCACACATGGGGCCCAATAAATATGCCACACACAAACGCCCCATAATTATGCACACATGGGACCGCCATTAACTATGCAACACACAGGAGCCCCAAGAGGTGACAATTGTACAATTATAGATACCAGGAATATTGTGCCAGTCAGATACCAGTAATATTGTTCCAGTCAGAGCCCAGTAATATTATGCCATTCAGATACCAGGAATATTGTGCCAGTCAGAGCCCAGTAATAGTGTGCCAGTCAGATACCAGGAATATTGTGCCAGTCAGATACCAGGAATATTGTGCAATTAAAGTGCTCGTTTTCAAAAAAAAAAATATTAAACCATGTAAAAATATATAAAATAAAAACAGATTGAACCGTTGCAATTAAAAATGCACATGGCTGGATATGCTACACAATATTTTAGTTAATTAAAATATGTGTGCATAATTTAGCTTAAAAGCTTCTCCTTTGAATCTCTGACACAAACTTAGGTATTCTAGTTCATCACATTAGTCACAAACACAAAGTTGTGTCCAGGAGGATGAGGGATTATATACTTTTATTCCTCCCTATAAATAAATATTCCACAGCTTATACAATGCAATGAATAAAGTGACTTTGATTAAGCATTCTATACAAGTTCTTACACAGGAGGTACAAACTTTATAGCATTTTAACGGCTTTCAGTAATTTAACAAAAGAGAGCACTTCTTAATTTATTCGTGTCTGCTCTGCAATACAATCACACCTGCAAAGTAAAGCTTTACTCATTATCGCCACTTACAGGAAGGAGTGACGCACTGCAGTGACAATGTTGGCTATCGTTTCTACATCCACATAGTCGTAGTGTAAGGCCTCTGGTTTGGTTTTAGAGCCTGTTTGAGCTAAAAGAAGCCCTAACCAACGACCCATCTCCTCCGAAGAGCTGGCCTGTCATGACCAAAGAGAGTGAGAAGCACAATTACAGGAAATAGTAGGTCAGGATAGTAAAATAAGACCATAAAAAATTATATACACCAATAGGATTTCATTAATTTTTTAATTATGTCAGTCCAACTCATTAAATCAAATTTTAATTTGTCCAATCATTTAGTATCTATAGTAACTATAGAACTAAAATGCAAATAAAGCAGACGTATACATATAAAAATGAATAAAAATTATAATTTTACAAATTACTATGGACATCACACTCCAAACGGTTTGTTATTATTCTGTATTTTTACTAAGGGTATTTGTGTATTTTGTGCACCAGGTTAATAAAAATGGATCTAGATAGTGCTGTTGCCTGGAAACCCAGTAGGGTGGAGAACAATCTGTCTTTTTCCTCTGAAATAATGAGACAATGCAGATCTGTGAGGTTTTGCTCTTGGATGCATCACGACTCAGAAAAACATATCACAATAACCTGCAACCTGACATTTTTGACAGTTTGTAAGTAGACCAAAGTGGAAACATTGTCTTGTGTGGTGTAATACAAGAAAACAGGGGCTTTGTGTGACTTTGAAAAGCGATTTTTCTAGTCAAGAACAACAATGGTCATGGACTATTAATGCCAGACACAGTACATGACTGTTCTGGCATACATACCTCTAGAACAGAGACATCCTGATTCTGACGCAAAATTCGGAAGGCAAATGGATGTTTTGGTCCTAGTCCAGGTGACACTTCACAGCCTCGCAGTGCAATAGAGTTAACATGTGTGCGCAGATCATTGCAGTCCTTGTGGAAATAGAGGGTGTGGCCCTTTAATCGACACCATCTTTCCTTCCAGCATTGGTTTACAAGCACATTTAGGTAACCTGTTTAAAATGACCAAAGGAAGATACAAATAAGAAAGATATATTCAGGGACAGGGCTTCACAAACATTTACTAATCTGTGGTAATCAACAATATAAAAGTACAATTTAAAAAAAAAAAAAAAAAAGGTACTACATATCTACCATACTCAGTGGCGTACAAGGGGGGGGGGGGCGGCCCGCCCCGGCTGCCACTGACTAGGGGGGTGCCATGCAGTGGCGTCCCGAGGGGGTGACACCGGTGCTGCCGGCACCACCCCCCCACCCCGTACCGTGCTGCTTACCTTTTTTTTTCTTTTTCTGTCAGCCGCATCTGGAAGCTTTTTCTGGCAGCCGGAAAAAAAAAAAATCACAGCGACCGGATGTGACGATACGTCACACCCGGCGACTGCGTTTCCCTCCTCCGTGCAGGGAGCACAGAGCAGCAGCAATTCGGTAAGTGATGGGGAAGGGGGGGGGGGATTGACTGGTTTGAAACGAGCACTTTAATGGCACAATATTCCTGAGCTCTGAGTGGCACACTATTCCTGGGCTCTGACTGGCACACTATTCCTGGGCTCTGACTGGCACACTATTCCTGGGCTCTGACTGGCAAACTATTCCTGGGCTCTGACTGGCACAATATTCCTGGGCTCTGACTGGCACAATATTCCTGGGCTCTGACTGACACACTATTAGTGGGCTCTGAGTGGCACACTATTACTGGGCTCTGAGTGGCACACTATTACTGGGCTCTGAGTGGCACAATATTACTGTGTTCTGACTGGCACACTATTACTGGGCTCTGACTGGCACAATATTACTGGGCTCTGACTGGCACAATATTACTGGGCTCTGACTGGCACAATATTACAGGCATCTGAGTGGCACAATATTACTGGGCTCTGAATGACACAATATTCCTGGTATCTGACTGGCACAATATTACTGGTATCTGACTGGCACAATATTACTGGGCTCTGAGTGGCACAATATTACTGGGCTCTGAGTGGCACAATATTCCTGGGCTCTGAATGGCACAATATTACTGGGTTCTGAGTGGCACAATATTCCTGGTATCTATAATTGTACAATTTTCAAACATTGAAAAAATTGTGGGTGTTTTCTTATGGGGGGGGGGGGGGGGTGCCACACTCAGGGTCCGCCCCGGGTGCAAAATGCTCTAGGTACGCCCCTGACCATACTGAACTATCAAACTGATAGTAGCGAGTCACAAAAAAGTGAATCAACATGCAAACTGAACAGGCATTAATAAAGGGTTGGAAAGACTGGTCAGTTAGTGATTTTTGTAGTTAACCCCTTCCCGTCCTTATGACGAGTTAACTCGTCATAAGAGCCGCCGCGTTAGCGACCTTATGACGAGTTAACTCGTCATGCAGTCTAGCCGGCGGTGCGCTCCGTGGGCACCGCCAGCTAGTCTGCAACGGGTCCAGGACTAAGCCTCGCACCCGAGGCAAAGCTCCTGGACCCGATAGGTCGATTTCCGGGCATGTGATCGCGGTGATTGAGTCATCACCGCGATAACATGCAAATTAGATGGCAAAGTCAGTGTGTGTCACTGACTTTGCCTCTAATTCACTCTCTGTGCTTCACAATCTTATAGTGAAGCACAGAGAGTGACCTGTAAGTAAAAATAAATGAATTAAATACAGAGGTAAAAAAAAAACATTTCAAAAATTAACCCTTTCATTGCTGATCACAGTTTTTAACTGTGATCAGTTTCCTTCCACTTTATGGCCCTCATTTAGTTTTTTTTTAACAGATTTTTTTATTTTTACAATTTATAAAGTTTTTTTTAATAAATAAAGGTAATTTTAATATATTTATTTAATAAAATTTAACCCCTGCATGCCTGTTGCATGATTTTTACTGATCTGACATCGCACTCTTCAGAGTTTTTTTCTGTCCTTTTTGTTATGGGGGGTTTGGGAACCAATATTTTTCTTTTTTATTAGTTAGTTAATTAGGGGGGATACGTGGGTTAGTGTTGCACTAGTTATGTAGGTTATTACTGGGAAAATAATGGGGAAAAACTTTTTTTTCCTCAAAAATTTCCTCTTTTATATTTATTTTTTAATACTAAAATGTAAATCATTTTTATGTATAGGGTATCAAAAGAAAGCTCTAACTGTCCTTTAAAAAAAAACATATAACTTGTATGTGTACGTTAAATGAGAGAGAGGAAAATTATGTTTCAAAAACCGCGTATTAAAAATTGAAAAATGCTCTGGTCCTTGGCCCAGGAAAATCCCTGGTCCTTAAAGGGTTAACTTGTCAGGTAATAATTTTAGCAAATATACTGTGTGTCCAGGTTACACAGAGACAACACACATTTCTCCAGTGTGTATCCTACACCATACATTATCCAGTCTTCTAGGAATATATAGACTTTTTCATTGGAATACGAATAGGATTTAAAAAAAATAAGAAATATGTGATAAGTTGATTATCGTATCTTGAACAATATCCCATCAAAAGTGCAGTCCAGAAATAGAGCAGCCAACTCACCACAACAAGGAATGTCTTCCTCGGAAGATAACGTCTGATGATCCTCTACAGACTGCTTCTTTTTAGAAAAGCTGATGATTCGTGTAATCTTCTTTCCTGCGGCCCGGCTCATGGAGCCTTTGAGCTCTGCCAGCCCACTTCTCCGACACTTCCCTTTTAAGCACAAAAAACAGGTGTTTAGTCTTAATGGCCTAAGACATGCACTGCTGATAAAAAGCAGATCAAGATGAATATGCACAGTGTACTAGTGTGTGTGTGGTTCTGTTAGTTGTGTGTTGCCCACAGCTTAGTCTCTCACACATGGCAACCTGCACATCGTGGAATATTTAAACATTAGATGGCCTTAGACTTGCCACCCAGCTGGTATTTTACTGGCAGGCCGAACATTTTTTGTTGAGGCCAATGTTACGTCTATGGAGGAGAGAGCAAAGGCAGGATTTTTTGGAAGAAAAAGGTGGAACCTTCTATGGCCTATGCATTTACCGGGTGGTATAAGAGCTGTCTTGTTAGACTTGTTGTGAAGTCATTGCTTTTTAATGAATGGAAGGTAAATTATAAAGATGGAACTGGTAGAAATGTAGCACTACCCTATAGTAATCACTGTGCTATAGAAAAATCACACTCATGTCAACTGTCTCCCAAGTCACAAACTCATGTATTCCATCACAGAGTTCATGCTGTGAGCTGGGGAAGAATGGAAGAAAATATGGCTCTACCGTATCTTCAACATGAATGCAAAATATACTTTTGCAATAAACATGGAATGGCAGCGTATGGTATAAATCACATGCATACATTCTTTGCCTTCGACTCACCAATCTCTCTGTTCTCTTTCCCACTGCTGGGAGAGCTGTTCTCTCCATTGGCTGCACTGTCAGAGTCTGAGGTCTTTTCATGGGAGAGCCTCTGTGGAAACCAATACCATGCAGATTAATTTTCCAATACTACTATACCTGATACATACTTGGGAATGCTTTGGTTTCCAAGTTCAAAAGGCATTAAAAGTTTGTCTACGATTAGAAAAAAGACCTAGAACATATTAGCAAGCACTTTGCAGAGCTTGCACATAATAAACATACATAAAAACCTCCATACCTTAATATAAACAACTTATAAATTGATCATTAATACAGGAATGTTTAAGGTCTATTTTCAACAAGTAGAAAAAGAAAAAAATCCTGCTATCCTGCACACCTGGGACAGCAAATATCAGTTACATTGACCATCGAGCGTGACTAAACACAAGTAGTTTTAATAAGTCTGACTGGTGAATCAGTTTATTTTACTAAATGGGAAAATAGGAGGATCACTGATTATAGAAGAGGAGTCCAATGGACAGAAACTGGTAAAAACACAGGAAAGGTCTACCATCTGGCAAAACAATTAGATTTGCTATTAGAGCTGTACCTCATAAAACAACTTTTAAGCTTTTAATAGAAGATGTTTGGGTAGGTCAAAGCAGAGCATTTTCCCCCCATCCATGGTATGCAGAGGATTGCTGACTCTGTTCACTGGTGAGATCGGGTTAGGGATATGCGTGTATGTTTATGGTGAGGGAGAAGAAAGAATGGAACATTCAGAATGAATGGTCTCACCTTGTCCAGATCAAACTTGTGCCTTAGTGATGGAGAGGCTGAAGACTTTACACTGCTTGGACTGGTGGCCTCCTTCATGACCTGCAGGAAGAGAATATAAAACATAGGTAAGATAATTCATTCCTTGGGTTTCAGTCAACCCTTATTAGTGGATGTGAGGTTAGGAACCATTTCCTGACTGAACTACAAATGCAAATCTAGAACTAAAGCAGGAGAATCCATCACCAGGCTAAGTAGAAGAGGGTAGCCAGGGTTTGTTATAGTCAACCATTTTGCTTTGGGCAAAAACCATTGTCAGAATCAAGTCAGGGTGAGCTGGCTTATAAATATGGCAATTTATAAATTCCACTAGCTAGTAGGAAAATTAGTTGTGAAAGGGAACAAAGAGATAAGTGCAATGTGTAACACATTTGTGATTAAAGAGAGATAATTTTGACCTTGGAGCTGTATAGTACATCCAAGTAGAGGTCCTGCATTGCGGTAAGAGGTACAGTTTATACACACTTGTACATACACTTGTGCTTACTGTACAGTAACAGTATAAAGCATAAAGAGCTGTGGATCCATGTATAAGCATCATTGAGATTTCAAATCTTCATCTTGATCCTCACCCTCATCCACTGCTCAGCCTGCTCCCGACTCTGCACAGCCAAAACTAGCATCTCTGCATTGGGAAGAATGAATCGCAGCTCATGCTTCTTCCGGCGACCATCCTTGGGCACATAGGACACATTACATAGCTGTAAAGGAACCTCCAAGTGAGGGTGCTGGTCCTTGGAGCTCTTGTAACACTGGATGAGATACAAAGAATTTATGGATTATGACAAATATAAAAATCTAACAAATCTAGTTACACTAATACAGCTCAAATTGCCAATAAAAACATTTCAACCACATTTGTTTTGTGAGTGGATTGAAAATTGGCTTAAAGATAGAATGCAAAGAGTGGTTGTTAATGGGACATTTTCAAATTGGACAGATGTGATATGTGGAGTACCTCAGTCCTGGGTCCTCTTATTTTTTTTAATTTGTTCATTTATGATTTCCCAGTGGGCATAGGGAGGGATTTTTCAGTGTTTAGTGATGACATGAAATTAAGTAGGCAATACTGTCTAAACTAGTTGCATCATCACTGTAAATTTAATATTGACAAATGCAAAAATATGCATTTGGGTATAATAAAAATGCACCATATAGTTTAAATGGCGTTTCCTTGGGGAAATCTACAAATGAAAAAGATTTGGGAGTAGTTGTAGACAAAATATGTAGCAGTAGTGCACAGTGCCAGCTGCAAAGGCAAATAATATATTGGCATGTATTAAAAGGGGTATTGATTCACAGGAGGAAGATATTAATCTGCCTCTTTACAGGTCCAGTTTAAGATCTCGCCTTGAATATGCGGTTCAATACTGGGCATCTTGTAAAAAAATACATTATGGAACTAGAGAATATGGAGAGGAGGGCTACAAAACTAATAAGGGGAATGAAACGTTTTAGTTACAAAGAAAGACTAGAAAAGTTAAATTTCTACATGCTGGAGAAACGGTGGTTTAGAGGGGATATGATATATATATGTACAGGGCCAATCTATAAGGGCTCGCTAAAGACCTGTTCATTAACAAAACAGTACAAAGGACAAGAGGTCACCCACCAAGACTTAAAGAAAGGACATTTAGTCTACTACTGTGGAAGGGATTTTTTATGGTAAGGACAATAAAGGTATGGAATTCACCGCCAGAAGAGGTGGTTCTAGAAAATACATTAGATGGCATTAAAAGGGACCTGGAATTTTATTTTAAATAAAGCAGAAGATAGTGAGCTATGTATGTTAATATAGGCATTGATATTTATTTATTGCTTGTCGAACCAGTGAGAAATCTGATTGCCATTTAGTGTTAAAAAAGGATTTTTTCCCCCATTGTAAGCAGAATTTGAAATTTGATGAAATAAGGTTTTTTTTGCATCAAACAAGGAATATGAACAAGGTTTGTAAGTCCTTTTTCCCCCCCAATCTAAACGACCATGTATCTATGTAATGAGATGGTTTGTCATTACTTCCAACACCTTCCAACATACCAGTAGCTTGTTCTCTCTGATGAGTGTTAGCTGTTTGGCCCACTGGCCAAAGCGTTTCTTGCGAAAGAGGAAAGCACAGATCCTGCTGTCCCGAACAAGGTGAAGAGAGGCCTCCTGTGATGGCCATTGGTGCATAAGGCGCTGGGCTTTACCCTCCTCATCTTCCTCATCGTACGACTCATACGAACTACTCAGACCATCAGACTCGTTATCTGTTACACAAAGCAATATCAGGTTAAATCACCACACAAATATAGTGAAAGCTAAAATCCTAATACAATAACTTAATAGAAATATACAGAAATTCATATTTTTTAGCAAAAAAACCCAGCATGTTTTGGGGGTTTTGCTCCATTAATATATAATAATCTTTAATGTTATAATATATAATTAGAATGGTTTGTTCATTCAGAAGAAAATAACTTATGGTAATTTTCAGCTTTTAAAATCCATAATTAGAACAAGCTTTAAGAATAGTCAGAACATTCTGTGTAGACATTTGCCAATCTTTAGAATGTAAATCAATTGAATAAATTTAAAATGTCTTTAGATTAGCCATTTATTTTCAAGTTCGAGTTTCACGAAAAAAAGTATTGGGAAAAAATAAATAGCTCGGGATTCACCAGATCAGTGTAGAACATGACCAGATTAGCTTCAAACTTAGCAACCATGATCAATTACTTAAATTAAGATTGAAGTAGAAACCTTGACATACTGGGTTAAACCCTGAAATGTACTCTTTTCTAGATTTCTTTTTATATTTAGGTGTACAACGTGATACCTACAAGAGTTTTTCTGGTCGCCATTTATGTGAGTGAGTGGGTAATTATTATCTGCGTCTTCATAATATCCATCTTCTATGGAGTTGGGTGGACTAGAGCTATCTGTGGAAAGAAGGGGATCCAGATTCATAACGGTATAAATGAAGAAAGAGAGAATGTTACAATTAGCTGGAAGCTCTGAGGAAGAGCCAGTTTAGCCACTGCAAAAGAAAGAAGATCACTTACTGCGAGATGTAATGTATTCTGTAATCTTGCCAGGTCCAAGAGGCACGGCCTCCTCATAATAATCTTCAGGTGGCGGAGTGGTGGGCAAAGGGGGTGGTGGAGCAGATGGAGGTGGTGGAGGCTGACAGGATGAGATCTCTTTATCATCCTTGTATTCTTCTTGCATGTCCTGCAAATCTTGCAAGTCACAGTCTGCATAGAACATGAAAAGTGGAGTCATAAAAGAGTGAATGGTACCACTCTATGGTGTTTTTCTAGTGAGGGACAGCAACCGGCCCGCCATCAGGGGGTGACGGGCGATACTGGCGTCCCGGTGGGCCCAGGTCATGCCAGAAGAAAAAAAACAAATAATCCCTCCTGCACTGAGGAGGGAAACTCTGGTCGCTTTTTAAAACAAAATATTTAAACTTTAATGAAGCCGGGCGGAAAAAAAAAAGGAGACCGGAGTTTCTCTCCTTCGTGCAGGAGGGTGGCATAAAACAAGCAAAATCCTGGCATATTAAGTGACTAAATCCTGGCATATAGAGTGGCAAAACACTGGCATATTGAGTGGCTAAATACTGGCATATTGCCCAACTGCTCCCAACCACCCTCCATATTTTACTAGACCATGGATAAAATGCTTGTGAGGGTAGGTGGGGCTAGTGGGAGATATTGTCGGAGGGGTGGGGGGAAGAAAATTTGTCCGGTAAGGGGCCCTGAAATTACAGGTGGCGGCCCTGGACAGCAAGACCTCCAGCATTCCATGATATGGGGAGTAGCAGCGAAATACAGTTTATCTATTAAAGTAGAGCATGACCTATCAGAAAAGGGAAGTATGCCTATGTAAAATATATTTTTTAAAGGGGAACTTTTGAAATCGCGTTAAGGCAAAAAAAACCAAACCCCATACACATTGAGCATCCCAGTTATGAGAAAGCTCATTCCAGACTTCTATTTGTGACATATTTATCATTGTCAGTGCTGTCATAGACAGTCAGTCCATCTATGCTAATCAGTAGGTTATTCTTCTAAAACATACCAAATTCCTCAAAGAGAGATTCCACAAAGCTGGTGCCATTGTGATAGGCAGCTGTGTTCATATATTGAAAGTTCACGTCATCTCCTAGATAATAACAGAGTATAAAAATTAGAGGACAACATGTGGATATTTACTAGAACAGAAGCAGACATTGTTATAGAAACTATTTTTCCCACTAGGTGGCAGCACTTCATCAGTCTCAATTCAGTGAACCAAACTGACTGTGGATATTGTGAATACGGTATTTTTCTAAGTCAATCAGTTTAGTTTTACTTGTGTGTAATGTAAACTAATCTTAAATTTTGTGTGAGCACATATTTACTACTGTTAAACATTTAAAGATGTAACAACAGGTAATAAGGAACATTAACAGTAGTCACCCAAAGCATATTACCATTAATTATTATTATTGTCCTGTTTCAGTTTAAGCATGATCTGAAATATTGGACATCATTTAACATAGAAGCCAAGCTTTAAATACTGGAACGTCATGAATGGAATTTTCCTCAAAAATAATTATTTTTCAAGCTAGTTAAACACTTACACTCTGCAAAAGAATATGAATTTGAATCTTGTCAACCTTGCTTAAATAGATCATTGTGATCACTTTTTGTAATCATATATTGATGTGTAATTAAATTAATGTATGTTTTAATTATAGGTTATTATTATTATTGGAGTGCATTATATATTTGTGTTACACTTGAGCTAAGTATGTTTAATTATAACATTTCTTCATCTAGATTAGTAAATGCTTTACTATGTACACACTTCTTCTGACCATCATTACCTTTTTAAACTGTCAAATATAAAAACAAAGTTGATATAATAATACATTAGGCTGAATTTAAGTGTTGGGTTAGAAGCATTGTTAAAAGAAGAGTAATTATAAAGAACCGGTTTTGCCACTCTCATACTTCTCAAGTAGTTGCATGTCCCAAATGCTACAGCAAACAGTGCAAGGGATTCTGGGTAGTAACTTACAATAAGACTTAAAATGGTTCATACTTGTAGCATTGCATTACGACAGCTTATTAGTATTTGCTCTGGGGGTCTTCCCGTGGAGAGGTGGAGAGATGTGCTGGGTAGTGAGACTAGTGTACGACATCAGTGCAGAAACATAGTGCTTCTACTACTTCAGGATAAGCTTTGATTGGACCTGTAATTTGTCATTGTTTATTTCCACCAATATTCATACCTGGAGCGGGCTGCAGTTGTCTCAAGATGCTACACACTGCACTGTGTTTCTCTCGAGTTGTTGCGCTCAGTAATTCGTGGTCTAGAAGCTTCAGAAGAACATTCAGCTCAGGTAACAGCTGGTCCAGAACTAAAAGAGACGTAAAGAAAAAAAACATCAGTCATGTGAGGCAATGAAACTTGACAAGTATATGACTCTATGAAAAGGTGCAAAACAAAAGCTTTATACTAATCAGAGTGTAAACGTGTACATATAATCTCAAAACAAAATAAAGTACCAAAACAATACTTCATGATCACAGACTGTTTGGAAACAGCAAAGATACCTTTAATATCAATAGTATGATAGTAATAGGTCATTAATTTTATATATATATTTTTTTTATTTAATATATATATATATATATATATATATATTTATTTTTATTATTTTTTTGCCCATTTTCTTTTTTGTCATTTTGCTTACTGGTTTATCCAGCACTGACTGAGTCATAGTTATTTTCATGTTCTCCTGAAGTAGAACACACAAGTTAACACACTAACCGAAAAGGTTGAGACATTTACAAGTTCTAAAAAGAGATTTTAGGCATATAAACATGTTGTACAATGGAAGATAATGTTAATTACTATACATCAATACTGGGGAAGGGTCGTGTCAGGCTCAGGGGTGTGTGAGATCCCAAGTATATTTACAAAACTGTGGGAGGGAATGGATCAGAAATGAAGATCAAGCAAAGAACCAAAAAAATGATTTAAAGAAATTGTTGTGGTCTGTATCAGCAGCATAAAAGGTATATGGAATGTTTGAAATGTGAAGAGCCCTTCAGAGTGTGAGGACCGATATAAGCAGACCTGAGAGCTGAACCAGTAATGGTGCGGTATCTTATCTCTCTATTTCACAACCATTTAGACACAACCATTAGACACCATGAACAGTGGTTGCTGTATGACTAATGACAGTCAGCTCTACAGATAGCAACTCCAAGTAACTCAGGTATTTAGATCTGTCACTTTAGGATTTCTAGTTAACATTAACAGCTATAAAATCATTATTGAAATATTGAGACTATACATGGTACCTTGAATTCACCTGACATTAGGATTTGGATACGAGGGGCAGGTGGAGAAAGAAAGAAGCACTGTGCACTGCATTTTTACAACACGGAAGCAAGGAGCTTAATTAAATATGGCAAGCTTGGCACATCTTTTGAGTGATAGTCGATTTGGACTAGAGATCCATCACTTTCAGTTATTTGACAAACAGCTGAAGGTCGGCAGGTCTGTCAGTCTTGGGACAGGGTAATATAAATGTAAAAAGTCCATGTTGGAAAAGCAGTTAGACTGCAAATCATTGATTTCTCATTCTACCATTGAGCAAAGGAAATGTATGTTTGTTTAACGGCCCCTTTTCCTGGCAAACACTTTGCATCTTATGAAAGTGACAAGTAAGGGAGTGGGTAGTTCCTGAGGAACACCCAATTTACACCACCCTGAGTCAACCTCATGAGTGTCAGAATTGTGAGCTACAGAATTCACCCCACCAGGTATCTGAATGATTAATTCTAATACAACGTGCACCAGTTTTAAATACAAGGTTTGAAAATCAGTCCATCAGTTTACTAATACACTGTATTAAGACAGCATGTTCCTGTGATTGTTAATATTTCCATGCATGTTGAACACAGATAGACACCAAATATTCATTCAGAACTATGGCTATTGTGAATCACCAAGGTTTTTAAATATTGTAAACACACACACACACACACACACACACACACACACACACACACACACACTAAACTATGGAAAGCAAATTCCCAAATTGGGTTTTAACTTGACTTAGTTGAAGAGACTGTACCAGTGCTGGATTTAGCATGAGGCAGGCAAGGTAAGTGCTTATTTCAGCACTTGCCTAGTCTGCCTGGGGAAGTGGCTAAAAAACACCACCCCTTAAAAAAAACAAAAAAAAAAACAAAAACAAAACACAGCTTGCCATCAGAGACGTTGACTGAATCTTACCAGCTCTCTGCAATTAAGCAGGCAGCATGGTGTCTGTGTGCTGCCCAGGCGCGCCCGATGTCAGAGCACCGGGGTCACGTGACCTTCCAGCACTCAGACATCAGAGCATGTGGGGAGTGTGAGAGGCAGCATGGTAGGGTGCTTGTGTGTCTGAGACACCATGCCGCCTGCCACTAGGAAGCAGGGGCTAGGATAAGCCCTATGTGTGCAATGTGGGATTGCGGCACATCGTAGAGTAAGTTGTAGCCATGTTGTATCAGTGCTCTAGTGAGCACCAAACACTACTTTGCCGCTAAAGCATAAAATGTCGATTTCCTCAAATGCTGCATATTTTCAGATGAAAGGGGGAAGCTGTGTACCAGACTCAAATGCTGTGAGCTCTTATTAAAATCAAAATGTAGGCAATGTTGCAACTTGGTGGAATTTAGAAATTAAATCTAGCCAAATACCATAAGTGTTCCATCAAGAAACTCTGATATTCTAAACCCTACATGAACTCATGAAGGTCTTGTCTAAGTTGCTGATGAAGCATGCTAAGATCAGATGTTCACTGTGTCAAGGCCAAATGATGACCAGTAGGAGCGTCTGTTCGGTTCGTACTATCTTTTTTTGTGAGAGAGGAAGAGGGATAGCTTTTATAGCATTCAGATAATCATTTTGTCTGATGACACAGAATTCTGTTCGGTTTGGTTAGCAAGACTTTAGTTAATTTATGAATTGTTGAATTGCCCAGATTTATATTCAAAGAGCATCATTTTCGGTGCATTAGAGGAAACAAAAACCTGTGATGACACGAGTAAAGAAAACTGGATCTAAATAAAAACATAGCTCTAGTTCTGCTGATTTGAGGATTGCAGCCATTGACTGCCTCAGATAAGGGATAAAGTGGATTATTCATCATATATTTTGAGTGGTTGTGGCCACATAAGACCAGCTTGATGGCTGCTTATCATTGCTAAATATTCATATTGCTTTTCCTGGTTTTTCACCAATAATTTTGGAAACCTGAAGCCATCTGTTGAACTCTTATTGGAGAACACAAAGCCATCTGGTACCACAAGTTGTCCAAGTTACCAAGCTATTTTCAAGTTGTCTCTAGTTTATTCTGTGAAAAAGCACTATTACAGGCCATTATGGACTCTGAGCCACTATATGGTCCCAATGAAGAATACTAGAGACTAACAAATGATAGACATGGACTTGAAGAGTTAATGCTATACAAACAATGACTGGGTTCAGACCAGGTCTGGCAAACAATGCTGGGAAAACCTAGATAAAAGCAAACAAAAAATATCTGAAAGTCAACAAAACAAAGCAAAAACCAAATGTGTGTAATGTGCTGGCAGTAGGGCACCTGCAGATAGCATTGAGAGCATGCCTCTTCCTTCCCAAACCCTACCCTCTTTTTGTTCCTCCTATCACAACTTCCTTCTAAAATTCTCATTATTGTGTAACTCATTTATACGTGGCTTAAGGATCTATCCAGTCCATACAATAAATTCCATAGTCACCAGGTTGCTTTTATTCTTCCTATGATAATCGGCACTCCTTTCCTCTCTTTCTTTACAGTTTCTTTCTCATGCTTTAATCCCTGAATTTACAATTTGAAATCCCCTCTCTAATGAATAAAGCCCATTGTATTGTGTAGAAGGGAGAAATATATGTGGAACAAACGCACACTCAGCATATACAGCTTGCGTTAGGCGTCAGTCTAGCTTCTACTGCCTAGCTTATTCAATAAAAAGGACTCTTTATTTAATATTGGATCCTTCCTTAGGATGATAGAAGAGCAACTGCTCCCTATCTCATTGAGTTCCTCTTCATAGTTTCCCTGCATGTGCCATGGAGCCACATATTTGAACCAGTCTTTCTAGCACTTGCAGTTTAGTCAGAGAGAAGTAATGAGACGCGGGTCCAGTAGTCAGAGCATCCTTCTTACAGTTTTGAATTATGTCTGTCCATGATTGTTTTATGATTTATGTCCTTTAGATTGTAAGATTGTGAGCAGAGACTCCCTGCTTTATGTATTAGTCCATCTCTGCAAGTCTAATTAGAGCCATCACTACTATTCGTTGAACTAGGTGTTTGCCTAAGGGTGCTAGCCCTATATCCTGATAAACTAGTTCTCCCCAGCACCATCTTTGCTGGTATAGTATGGGTGGAGAAGCAGATCTGCGGCTCTTTTGGCAAATACCTACTATCCCTCCTGCATGCAAACAGGGGCTGGTGGAAGTCCCATATGCCTCCATCACCCCCATTAAATGCCCCCATCACCTCCATTATATGCCCCCATCACCTCCATTATATGCCTCCATCACCCCCATTACATGCCCCATCTCCCCATTACATGGCCTATAACCCCCATTACATGCCTCCATCATCCCCATTACATGCCTCCATCACCACAATGACATCTCTCCATCCATTGCGATCGGGCTAATATTGCTAGGGTAGGAAGAGGGGCACTTTTTTCACCACCCCTAGTAAATTAGACTAGGATGCCTCGCAGTAAATACTGCCCTCGATGTACCTCTAATGTGGGAGGGAGCTATGATGTAACCCCAAAAGTAGGCCTTATGGGAAAACAATTTCCAACTCTGCTACATTTTAAATAGCTTTCTCAAATACCTGCAGTTCTCATGACTGTAGTCTTAAATAAAATATGTGAAATATTCTAAGGAATTTTCTCAGTGATTGCAACATAATGGATCTGATAAAAATGACTAAACATGTAAAGCAGAAAATGATAAACCAAGATAACTAATATTTTTTTTTACAAGGCAGAAAAACTGTAAAAATGTATGAATTTTATATATAGTTTGCCTACACATTAAGGCGAGTCATTAATTTTATAAAGAAAACAAATGCACACCAAGAAAAAGAACAAAAACTGTGTAACAATGTAAAAAAATATAGAGATAAAAAATAAGAAAGGCTGTGTCACATTTCAGATTCTACTCTTTTTACTTTGCTTTTTTTATACCTTGGATAATAAAGTGATGTCTCTGTGATCGTTCCAGTCTTCGGTTTATGTTTGTGGTTTCCCAAGAGTACAAGAAGAAATAATTGAAATGGCGAGTACAGGATAACAGGCTAAATAAATGTATGTTTTCCATTAAACACACACTAGCCCATAATCAGATACCCATCACTGGATGCTAGAAGGAGGCATGGTGGAAATGACTAAAATGTAAAAAACCTGAAATTTCATGGCCCAGCAGCTATGGGTTAATATGTAACCCACTTCGTATGACAACACCTCTACATTAAATCTTTTTTATTCCCTTTTATGAGATTTACAGCCCACATAGCACATCTATACAGAATATAAAGAGAAATGTATTCTGAAAACTTATACAAGTTTAAGACTTGTAGATCTACACATGCAATGTGATTTATATAGAAAGCATTTATGTAGTCCCTGATCATTTGCTAGTTTCTTTAATATCTGTATCTGCAGATAGGGTTGCCACCTTTTCTTTCGAAAAATACCGGCCTTGCTACCGTCTCCATAGACGTAATGCTGGCCAGGTGGCAACCCTATCTGCAGAACAAGAAGACTTAAGGTTGAAGTAGAAAAGTAATAAAGTAAGATGCAGGTTAGGTCAGTACGACTCACTGGTAATGACCAACAGGCCTGATCTCCATATACTTCTACCCCACCAAACGCCTATCTGCTTAGTCATTAGCAGGTTTGCAGCTGTGCAACTTCCTCAACACCTCATTCAAAGCAGTGATTTATGAAACATGTTGCATCAAGTTGCTAGTGAAGGCAAATCCTCTGAAGTTGGCCACACTGATTTAGTTTTACCCGACCTTTGGCAAATTTCCTCAATTCTTTGCAACAGTTTATTTGGTAACTTGCCATGGGGCATATTTAACAAAGGGCAACCATTGTGAGTCATTTTAAATTGCACTGATGTCATTACAAGGAAAAAAAAACACACCTTATGTTTTAAACAAAAACAAAATACTTAATAAGGAATGCTAAGTTTAGAAATTCTCTAAGGTGCAAGGAAAGGATGACAACTTTTGGTCCAGGGGGCAAAAACCATTTAGTTGCCCATTTTGCAATTTTATCAGCCCACCTGTTATCACCAAACAGCCACAGGTAAACAGGCATTTAAAGGAGTAAGAAATAAATATTCTTTAGCAGTGGTTGCACCTAGAGCAGAGCTTTCCAAATGGTGTGGCGTATTGGCCACTGTGTGCAGGTGTTTAACGACACAAGGAGCCTGGGTGACATCACACACACACACACAGACTGTCACACTAGGGCAGTGGTTTTATATTTAAAATATAAAAACAGACAAAATAATTTAAAAAAAAATATCTAATTTTTAGTAAATCTGAATCATGTGACGCTGAAATGTTACAGGAGCCAAGGACATTAAGTCAACTGAATAAGTGAAGAGAAATATAAAATAAAAAGTTAATTAGTAAAATAAATAAATAAACAGAACACTTAATAATTAATGAACCTTTTGATTACTGCATGTAATCGGGTATATACAGAAATGTTAACACCTATAAGTAACTGGCTGGGATGTGGTTTAATTATGGATGACAGAATCCAATTTATTCTTTGCTACTGTGCTGGATCTAAATAATATAGCTGACCCCCTCCCCGCCAACCACTGCCCTTCCTGCCACCACCCCCTCTAAACACATCAGCAGCCAATGCACATCTATCTATACAGCTCTTCTGTTTCCTTCCAGCTTATTGCAGCCAAGTGAAACAGTGACTGCAGAAAACTCAGCACTTTTCACAAAAGGGGGGGTGGTGGCTGTTTCACCAAACATTACTCTAGTTTTGGGCTTTGGCACAGGGACTGTCAGTTTTATCAATGAACCTATTCCTCTGTTCCAAACAGGAACAAAAAAAAAAACCACACCAGTACACTGCATCCCAACTTGTAAAGGAAAGTCTGTAGCTGCTGGCAAAGCATCATGTCAAGCTAGAGTGCCTGACTGTTGTACAGTGTATGTACGTGTGAGTTATACCATTTGAGCCATACCCAGTATTGACAAATATTGCTTTAAAGAGCCATTAAACAAGCACCATTCCGAAGCAATTACAATTTCTATGGAAGTGGCCTCTCTCTACTCCCACCTATCAAATAGAAGCCCTCTAGTGTTCCGGGATTAACTTTACAACAGTGCATAATATGATCACCATTCAAAAGGCACTTTTAGCCAGGCAGAAATGTAGTTCCTTTTAAAAATATAACAGATGGTGCCCAACAGATGCAACTTGATTAGTGAGAGCTCCGAATGTGCGCAATCCCCCTGAAAAAAAAAATATTGATAACCTGGTGAAAATCAACAGTTTGAATATTCTGATATAGAGCATACACATACCTGACAAATTTGGTAACGTTTCTCTGGAACGTGAGCAGGGGGAAGCAGTCAAATGGGGCAGGATCACATAATGCCATGCAGCATTGCGTGATCCTGTACGATTGAGCTCCAGCCTCCCCAGTGCAGGTACCAGGTATCTAGGAGATTCATTTTTTTTTTTTGTTTTTTTTTTTATAGCATCTAACCATTTAAATGCACACAATGCTGTGTTATGCAAAATGAATTACAGAACCCCTGAAAAAAGGGACTGTCCCAATTTAATTTAGGGAGAACTTTGGCTATAGCTTAAGTCCTCCCACTTTAGCTATTTTTGTAATAGATGAGGACCTCTGGAAATGGCCCCAAAATAATTTGAGGTCCTCCCCATATAATTCTATGGGGAGGACTGAGACTACCAGATAGGCTGCCAAACTCCAAAGGAGTTCAGCTTCTGAAATGTCTGAAGGAAAAATTAAAAAACGGTCACATTGGCCAAATTTTGTGCCGATTTAAGATCATCTGAGTAGCCCAAATTTGAGGGCTACTCTGATCACCAAAGTTATCCAATTGGGTCTGAAACTTGTTTAAGACGTGAGTTTTAGTGAATCTGCATCTGAGTATGTGTAAATATCCTTTAATCCAAAATAATGAAGTTTATTAACATTTTACAGGCAAGTTGGAAAAGCGGAGGGTTAGGACTGATCATCAGTTTCCTTGTGTGGAAGGCCTGTTGTGAGAGATAAAACAGGGAAAAAGAAATAAATCACAGAGAAGGAAAGATTATAGTAATGGATTTTACCTGCATAAGAAAAGGTCATTCAGAGTACAACTCCATAACAATTCATGACGTATTCAGGACAAGTAAACATTTTTTGTAAGATTCCTATTACTGCATGTTGTGCAATGGACTGTAATTCTTTCAACAATAGCTAACTTGCAGATAAGGACCCATGATTAGAGTTGAGCGGACACCTGGATGTTCGTTTTCGAGAGGTTCGACCGAACTTCGGAAAAAAGTCCGGGTTCGAACTTGACCCCGAACCCTAAACGTTCGGCTTATGGAATACATGTACTATTGGCTTTCTATAAACCGAAATAGAGTCTCCATTCATAAGAAATTCTATCATAAAATTCCCTGGCGGTCGTGCCGGGCGGCAGCAGGGGAGGTCTGCGCTCATCGCGCAGACATCCACCTGCTGTTAGAGAGGGGGATCCAGGTCCCCTGCAGCTCTGTGGGGGACCTGGATCCCAGTCTTATAGTCTGACCTCGATTTGAGGTCAGATTTTTTTTTTAGGTCAATTGACCTATTCGTATGAATGGGGACTCTATTTCGGTTTATAGAATAGCAATAGCATTACATTGTATTCTATAAACCGAAAGTCTATAAACCAAAGGTTGTTCGGTTTATAGACTTTTGGCTTATAGAATACATGTAATGCTACTGGCTAGTCTATAAACTGAAAGTCTATAAACCGAATGACTTTCGGTTTAAAGACTTTCGGTTTATAGGCGAACCTCGACCTCCATCACGGACATGCAGTGAAATGTCCGGGTTCGTGGCACGGACACCCTAATATCCTAACACGAATAGTGCGGTCCGGGTTCGCTCAACACTACCCATGATCTGCAACCAAAACACTTGCTTCACATCTCTCTCAACACCCTCTGATCAAGTCATGCCCACTGGGAGTTTGGGGGTGTCCATGCCCATCAGAAAGGGGGAGACTGCCCTGCATGTCTGTTAGGCCAGTCAAGCTACCCCACCTGTGTAAGTAGGGTAATAATAAAGCTGGTTTATATAACAATATATACTGAGACTGTAGCTCTTGTAGTGTCTGTGTCCCTCGTTACCAAATCTGTGTAGACTTGAACAAAAGATGAGAAAGGGCCAAATTAGTTAACAGTAGACATCAAACAACCAGTATTATCATTGGAGCAAACATACCGGCATAGATTGTATTCACCACACCACCCAAGTGGTGACTCCATTGGCTCAACTTCAAAACATATGCAGCCTATGATAATAATTATGATGTTATAAGAGGCTCATATTATTTATTAGGACTATATGAATGAGGCATTCGCTAAAAAATACCTGAATATGCAAGTGTGGAAAATCAGGGACCAAAGACATAAATACTAGGATCACCACTGCACACACACAAAAAAGAAGCAAAAGAATAAACAACATTAGAAAGGTGTTCTATGAATGCACACCCAAAAAGGTATCATATGTGTATGAAATGACATGTATCAGGAATTTGTGTTGAAGCAGAGCAGCAGAATACAGTTTACACAGCAGCATGGGAGCACAGCAGTCACCCCCTGGATTAAACATTTCTTGCTGGCATGGAGTTCAATTGCTCTTCTGCTGGATCAGATTACCCTGCAGGGAAAATAGGTTCACTTTGAAGTGATTTACTTGCAGACCAGCAGATGAATAGTCACAGATAACCAAGCCCCTGAGCAAAAGATGAAAACAGCCGACTGGTCTGCACCATGGGAAGCTGGGTAATGCAAAGTGCATAACATTGCTACTTTGGTTGCAAGGAATTGGCACTGTCAGAACAATGCCATGTAATGTTTTGGGTGACATAGCAGCATGCTTGTGTTACATTAATAAAGTGCAACACTATATAGTTGGTATATATATATTTTTTTTTTTTGTTTGATTGTTTTTTTTTTTTTGTTAAGTTTCACTCCAACCAAAAAATACAAACAATAAAATAAAATACAAAATGATTGCATCATGTAAAGTAGAGAAAAAGAAACAGATTTGTATTGTTTTGTTCAACTCTTCCCATCTCCTAA
This sequence comes from Pelodytes ibericus, assembly GCA_036172795.1. Lineage (NCBI taxonomy): Eukaryota > Metazoa > Chordata > Amphibia > Anura > Pelodytidae > Pelodytes > Pelodytes ibericus. The sequence continues at coordinate 92,639,063 of CM069858.1, read as the reverse complement.
AAACTCCCCATGCTGAATTTAGAATTTAAAACTACAGGAGAACTGCAGATTACTTTAAGATGTAATTAAGTGCATATATATATATGCATAATGTATGAATAAAATAAGGGGCTGCTTCCACTCATTTCCTATGTTTAAATGTATGGCAATGCTCTGTAATTAATGTCATAATTATAAAGGACTGGTTCATTCATTTTAAAAGATTAATGTGGGGTACTGTGGCTACACTTTATATCATGTCTATCATGAATGCTTACTTAGGCTTGAACAAACTTTCTTTAGAAAGGTTAATGAATATGTGAATGACTTTTAAAATCAATTCTGATACCTAAAAAAATGTACATTACAGAATCTACAAACGATTATATTTATTGGCAGTGGGTCACAAGTGGTCCAAAATTATAGCTCAAGTTATAAACGATATGTAATCTTCCATCCACTGGGCCAGAGTTTAATAGTATAGTAAATTAAGGTTGCTAGGTTAGCCACCTAGAAACTTGCCAATTAAAATGAGGTTCTCTTTTTTACTGTGTTATTGTTCTCTTTACAGTTGTAATAACAAAGCACACATTATGTTTACTTACACTTGTTGCTTTCTGATAACACCAATGCATGCTTTAATAACTCATTTAAGCTTTGGTCATTAGATTTACTTTCTTAATTGGGGTCACAAGAAAACGTGAGAAGCAAAAATATTAGATAAAAAGCTAACCACAACATCCATACAGCATAATAATGCTAATTTAAAAATACATTAATTTCCAAGATATATGTATAGAATTAGCTGTTTCTAAAAGGTCCAGCAAACAAACGTTCCAGTCTTTTCCAGTAACTATTCTGCCTCCTTTGTCCTTACATGCAGTCACATTGTAGACCTCTGAGCTCATGCTTGTATTTTGGTATCAGTAGGTTTAGTCATTATTTAAATTAGCAGGTCAATTAACTGCACTTCTCCCCTAGTAACCCACAATGACCCCAAATCTACTGAAGAATTCTGCAAGAGAGGAAATGCTAATCAGATCTCATCACAGTCGGCCGTGAATTCTGGACAGAGGCACACTTCTATGTGTAACACTTGTAACTTGATATTAAAAGTTTGTATGGACCCTGGGGAAGAAAGTCATACGGAATCCTAAAGTATTTTTAAGCAGTTCGTATTTGTACACCCAAACATCTATAATAATAATATATATATATATTATAAATATAGTTGTTATACATGTGTGGGGTCTATGGATCCTAGTTGGCCACATCCTGGAGCAACATTTTTCATCCACTCTTGCTAAAGAGACGGTATTGAACTGATCCACCTTTTGTTCTGTAAGATGTCCTAACATACACATTTTCTACACAGGAATGGCACATCCCGTAAGAGTACAAGAATTCCACCATCTCTGGTCAATATTTGTCACAAGCCCAGGTGGTCAGCCAGTGACAGATACTGTATCAGCTAGACCCTAACCAACTTGTGTCAGCAATGAAAGATCAAAAGGGATTGGACAGTGCAGTTTGTACTCTGAAAGCTCATTCAGAAATTAGAAAGAGATTTACATTATTCAAAAGGCTTTAAAAAGGGTTCTAAAGTATAGTATCCAAAGATCTACTACATAATGATTACATTAACATGTATTTAAACAGTGCCAACCATTTACATAGCACTTGGTGCAGAGCATGGGGGGGGGGGCGACGACATACTATGGGGGGACGACATACTATGATAGATGAACAAGAAAACACATTTAAGGACCTACGCAATAAATAGAGTATGCCAGAGAATTGAGATGAGAATTTCAAAGGCCAATGTTGGAAAAATTCTCCAATACAGCTGAATAGGAAAGTGTTCCCAACTCAGCTACTTTGGCCTTAAGTTTGTAATTCCCATCGCAATTCCCTGAAACTCTATCTTTATTGAGTAGACCCTCTATTGAATTGCTCTTATTTGTCAAGATCTTTGGATGGCGAGGAGTGATCCTTATTGTACAATGAAAGGTGTATGTATACCTTTTGAGGTATTTTATAAGGTATTGTGTGTAATTTGGCTGTATCAGCTGGTCAGTCATTCAAATCCAAAAGGCCTAAAAATAGCGAAAACTACAAGGAAGTGTTGTGGGTCATTAAGCTGAGCTAAGAAAGGAAGGCGGGGGGAGGGGTGAATGGGGAGAGAGAGGAGGAGGATTAATGGAGTACTCAGTTCCTACTCATTCCCCTCAGGCTCTGATAAGCGATATCCTCCTGAAGACATAGAGCATTGTTTTTAACTGTGAAGTCAGGCTTCTCTTTGGTGTAAACTTGCTCCACAGTTTTGTGGCTGTGAGGAGGACATTTACATGAGAACTTCCCTTGAGAGCTGAATTTGATTTCTATCATCCTGGGACCAAAGGCACCTGCCCCCGCAACGAAAATGAACATTACTTTGAACGTGCTATTTGCAGAACACAATCTCTTCAGATATAAAGAAAGTGACAGGGCCCACTTACTCATATGAATGATGGATTTATTGACCAATTAGCTAACTGAAGATGTTCAAAACTGGTGAACTGGAAGAAACACTGAATGCACAGACTTTTTATTGGTCACCCCAAGGCTAAAAGGTTGGGGAGGGACTTTAGATTGTGTGTCAAGTTGGGTGCACTTGCCTCTGAATTATGTACTCTGGATAATCGAGAGGAAAACTTGACCTCTGGCCTCTTTTTGAACCAACTTGCATCGAACACTCAGAGTTCTAAACACCACATCACATATCCTAAATATTACATTGTAGATTTGTCATCAACATTTTCAATACTGTATTATATTTTTAACCTAGTCCATAAATCAACTGATCATTCTGGTACAACTAGAAATCAATGGATTTGAGTCCAACTCTAACAAAGTTTATATATGCCCTAGGATGGTCATTCATGAGGAGAGAATAGTTAGAAAATCAGTCCAAGATTCAGAGATTCACCTATAAACAAACAAACATCATCCAGAGGTTGCACCCTAGGGTTCAAGTGATGTTAGAACTTAACAGTTGTATCAAAAGGTCAGACTTACAGTAGAAAATGGTAGAAAGTTGAGACAGGTTGCAGGAACTATGAATCAAGAAGTAAGCCAAGTATCAGGATCACTAGCACAGGATCAAAGTCAAAAGAAAGCCGCATAGCGTATAATCAGAGAAGTACACCCAAACTCAAAAATAACTGGCACCATAACCAGTATAAGAAAGGAGAGAGGGAAGTTGTGTGTCAATGAGGTTGTGTGAGTGAAGTGTGGGCAGCGCCTCTACATCCAAACAGGATAGGATGTTACCACGCCGTTTGGTCAGCGGAAAGACATCAAAGAGTACTTGGCTCAAACCATGTCTTGATAAATAAGTTTCTTCTCTTAATTTTCTCCATTACCAACAAAATATATTAATAAAAATAATTTCTATATATTTTCAAGCAAATGTTTAGAATTGTTATATAGTTCAAGACATAGAAAGCATCTTTTTTTTATCCAGTTTTTTCTTAGACAGTATGCAGAGGGGGACATGGGTGTCTTCCGCATACTGTTACAGTGCCATGCGAAGGGGCTGAAATAAGGTACTTCAGGATCAGTGCAGGCTTCTTTATCCGATAAAATAGAATTATTATTGTTGTAGACCACTGAGCTGTGTAAAGAGCTGCTCCTCCTGGACAGAAGAAGAGTCCATAGTGATCAGAGGACCAAAGCAAAGTTTATTTTTAGCAGTAAACAATGAGAACGTACATTTCCCCTCTGATGAGAACAGACGTTCAAATGGAGACAACTTGACGACTTTTCCAAACATCACACAAAATGCAAATTGCAAGTAAACAGACACTGGAGAAAAGGGACACTGATTTGGCTAATGTAAAAAACATATTTTCAAAGAGTAATCAGGTTATTTACTTTCAAGGGAAGTGGGCACAGAAAGCCTTTTAAACCAAGATGAAAGGCACACTTGTACCTGCTACAAAGCATATTGTATTCTGTTATTTGTTGCAGAAGGTTACTATAAGATAGAACATAGCATATTAGCACATTACCTGTGGTCAGATGACCTCAAAACAGAAATCAGAACAATACAACAATTTACAATATAAATATGTATAATATATATATATATATATATACACACACACACACACACACACACACACACACACACACTTATTCCTGTTTAATGCACATGAACATCGCATAAAGAACATTTCAAGGATTACAACCGGACATCAATTTACCCCTTTGAGCTGAATGGTGCTTTGGTCCTTAACAACCAAAGCACTAAACCGGTGCCTTTGTGCTCTTGGCCCTGATCAGGAGCCAGGAACATGCAAGCACAGACCCGATCATGTGGCCTCATGGGGTCCCGCTGCAACTCCCCACAATGAACTGTTAAATGTAGGACGTGCTATGCTGTCCTACAAGTGGGATGGCATAGAATGTCCTACAAGCATCCTAAAAACTATGGGTGTTCTCTATAAATAATGCCATGGTTTTATGTTTAATTCAGATTCCTTTAGTCAGGTATTTGCTCTTGCGTCTGTACAGTATGTATAAACCCGTCAGAATCTGTTTTGAAAAGAAAATGAAGGGGCAAGACCGTGAATTTTTATTGTCATTTTGTGACTTTTTGTTCAGTGCAGGTTACGCCAGATTAGGAATGGCGGAGAATTGTAGTCCAATTAAGTGATCTAAAACAGGTCCAATGTTGCAACTTTTATTAATACATAACCTGCAACTAAATTCATAAACCATACTTCGATCACTGGGTGCACAGTGGGCTTTTTCTGGGAGAAATTACTTTATACATAGGAGCAGACAAGAAATATCTTTATACATAATCCACAATGGGGGGCATAGTTTTCTAAATCTGGTAAATAATGAACCTGTACTAATTCTGTAACAGTTCAGCACATTAAAGGGTTCAGTCATATGGTTATTTGTGGGTTTTGCCTTTAATCAGAAAACAAAGCACAGTAACGCACACATCATCCCTGATTATCTTGCACTTCCTCTTGAAGACATGTTACTTCCTACAGAGTTCATATTTAACCACATGTGGATTTATTGGCATTGAATATATACTCCTCCTACATATATATATAATGTATACAGTCTCCTACAAAACCTATAAAGATACACAAGGGGTAGTAAGGCAAAATAGTTTAACTACTATAGATATTAAAATCTAAATGGACACTGCCATAAAGTTTTTTCAACTGCATTTAACTTTAAAAAGGGATATCACATTGCGGCTGGGTCTAGGACACTTCTTTGAGCCGCAATGAAGTGGCCGCGTTCATCTTCACCACTGACAGTTCAGTGCGGCAGTTTTAAAGCTGAACGGTCATCGGTGAAGATGAACACGGCCACTTCATCGCGGCTATGTTAAGCGCTGACAGACGTTTACAAACAAACATACACCCCCCCACAAATTAAACCCCCTAAAAGTGACCCGCCGAACCCTAATACTAAAATGAACCCTTCGAACACTAATACTTAAATGAACCCCAATACTAATTCTACCCTGCCCAAACCCTAATACTAGTACCCAGCCCCCCAAACTCAAATAATAAAATGAACCCCCCCAAACCCTAATACTAAAATTAACCCTAATACTAATTCTACCCTCTTCAAACCCTAATACTAAAATGAACCACCCTGAACCCAATACTAACATTAACCCCCCAAAAACCTAACACTAATTCTACCCTCCCCGAACCCGAATACCTAACCCCCCGAACCCTAATACTAATTCTACCCTGCCCAAACCCCAATACCAAAATTACCCCCATGAACCCCGATACTAAAATTAACCACAATACTAGTTCCACACTCCCCGAACCCTAATACTAAAATGAACCCCTATTAAACTAATTAATAATACTTACCTTCAGCGATTCTGCGATGAACTGTCAGGTTCTTCCCCGCAGCAGCTCCCCTGAGTACAACCTCTCTCCCAGCCGAGATCCATCACACGCACTTGCCAGCGCGTCCACGTCATCACGTGATCTGTCTCCATGGAGGCGCGCGCCCGATGACGTCACGCACGTCGCATACACGCGAGGCGCGGAAGATTTAAAAGCCAGAATCACTAAGCAAACAGTGCTTGGTGATTCTCGTGTATTCGATAGCCTAGCGTTTCCTCATATTTGATTGTTACTGAACCTGGATTTCCTGACTACCCTTCTGCCTGCCTGTGCCCCTTGATACCTGGACTGTTTCTCGTCATTCTGATTCTCTGGTAACCTGACCCCGGCTTGTCTCTCGTTTTGCTACCTCTCTATTGCCCCTGATCTTGGACTGTTATCGTTTTGCTTATTATCAGTGTGGATTACAACTGCTGCAAGTTCCTGCATTTAACCCCTGTCAGTGTGGATTACAACTGCTGCAAGTTCCTGCATTTAACCCCTGTCAATAAATATATCTGTATTGTACCATCCTGCATTTTTGGTCTTCATCCAGTATAACTCTCCTCACATAATCACCAAGCCTCTCATATCATGGAGACCGCGGGACTAACCGACACTATTGCTGCTCTCACTCAACAATTAGTCACTCTCAACCAGTCAGTACAAGACCTACAGACAGGACAAGCAAACCTACAACAACAGATACAACACCTACAAGGTAATGCCCCTGAACCCGCAGTGGCGGCGCATGCACCTCCTCCAACCCCTATTTTTCTGGAAGGGGCTATCGCATTGGAACCACAAGTTGTCTTACCAGAGAAATTCACCGGCGATAGACAGAAGTATCGTACTTTCATCACTTCTTGCCAGATCCTGTTTAACCTTCGTCCTCGTACGTATGCCTCTGACTATGTGAGGGTACATACCGTAATCTCGCTTCTCCTGGACGAACCACAACTATGGGCCCACCATCTCCTCCACACCAACAGTCCGGTCCTTGACACTTGGGGTTCTTTCCGACAAGCATTAGACTCTTTATACGAAGATCCCTTCAGAGTCACTTCAGCTACTAATGCCATTCGTGCTCTGAGACAAGGCCGTCGACCGGTGGAGGAATTTATAACTGAATTCCGCAGACTTGCATTAGAGACCACTTGGAACGAATCGGCACTCCTAGACCAGTTCCGTCTGGGACTATCCGATGGTCTTAAGGACGAATTAGCTCGTGTTGGCATACCTTCCTCCTTGGATGACCTTACCCGTTTAGTCACCCAGATAGACCGCAGACTACGCGAACGAAGAGCAGAACGGTCCAACACCCCTAACTCTGCGGAATCATCTTACAGCCCACCACTATACGAGTCCAGAACCCCAATCCCCCAAAACACAGAGGAGCCTATGCAGATTGGACTAGTCCGAGGTCCCCTCTCTACAGAAGAGAAGACCAGACGTAGAAACCTGAATCTCTGTCTGTACTGCGGTAAACCAGGACATATGTACAAGGAATGCCGTGCCCGTAAACGACTCACAGATGGTAAGACAACTTCCTCCTCTCATGAGAATAATACGGTATCAGCTACAGACAAGACCCCTCATCTTTCCATTCCTCTTTCCTTACAGTGGACTAAAGGTCCTATTCCCATGATGGCGACACTGATCTGTCGACACTGATCTGGTCAAGGCTATCGCAATTCCTACCCGTAAGAAGAAATCACCCATGCACATCCAACTGGTAGATGGGAGTCCTTTGAAAACTGGTCCCATTACACACGAAACCATCCCTCTGGTCATGACGATTGGTGAAGGACATAAAGAGATCATTCAATTCGACATCGTACCAGCGCCTATATTCTCTATCATACTGGGACTTCCATGGCTTCGGTTACACAATCCCATCATCAACTGGGGATCCGGCATACTTACATTTACCTCCAATCTTTGCATCAACAAGTGCCTGTTTAAAAACATTGCGTGTTTTTCTTCCGAGTCAAAATCACTCCCTACTCTACCTTCAGCCTACTCTCAATTTCAGGATGTGTTTGAGAAAAAGAAGGCAGACTCACTCCCTCCTCACCGGAATTATGACTGCCCAATTGATCTTCTTCCAGGAGCACCCATTCCTTTTGGAAGAATCTACCCCCTCGCTGAACCCGAACTCACTGCACTGAAAGACTATATAGAAGACAACCTAGCCAAAGGTTTTATAAGACCTTCCACCTCTCCTGCGGGTGCGGGTATTTTCTTTGTCAAAAAGCAGGATGGTGGATTGCGTCCCTGTATAGATTACAGAGAACTTAATAATATTACTACGAAGAATCGTTACCCACTACCCCTCATTTCGGAATTATTGGATCATCTCCGCACAGCACAATTCTTCACGAAAATCGATCTGCGAGGAGCGTATAACCTAGTGCGTATCAGGAAGGGGGATGAGTGGAAAACGGCCTTCAGATCACGTTATGGACATTTTGAGTACAAAGTTATGCCATTTGGACTTTGCAACGCACCAGCTACTTTTCAGCATTTTGTCAATGACATCTTTCGAGATATTCTGGACCACTTTGTGATCATCTACCTTGATGATATTCTCATCTACTCCCCATCATTAGAGACACACAGACAACACGTACATACAGTTCTCACCCGCCTGAGACAACATCAGCTATACGCTAAACTGGAGAAATGTGAATTTGAGAGTGAATCAGTGGAATTCCTGGGTTTCATTTTGTCTCCAAATAACATCCAGATGGACCCCAAGAAGATTACTGCAATACGAGACTGGCCTACACCCTCTGATAAGAAGAGTGTACAGAGGTTTGTGGGTTTCGCAAATTTTTATAGGAAATTCATCAGAAACTTTTCTAATGTCATACAACCTATTACCGCCTTGACTTCCAAGAACCGATTGTTTTTCTGGACTAAAACAGCACAGGAGGCTTTCAATACTCTGAAGACTTGTTTTACCACAGCTCCTATTCTAATCCTTCCAGATCCTTCCGGCGCCTTTACACTTGAGGTGGACGCATCCGATTCAGCAGTTGGTGCGATCCTTTCCCAGAGGCACAAGGAGGATGGAAAATTACACCCTGTGGCCTTCTTCTCCAGGACTCTCTCACCGGCAGAGATAAACTACAATATAGGTGAGAGAGAACTACTGGCGATAAAACTTGCATTGGAGGAGTGGAGACACCTATTGGAGGGTGCCCTTTTCCCTGTGACCGTCTTTACGGACCACAAAAACCTGGAGTATCTACATACCGCTAGGAGACTACAACCTAGACAAGCCAGATGGGCACTCTTCTTCACACGCTTCAACCTCCATATCACTTATCGTCCAGGATCCCGTAATTTGAAAGCCGATGCTTTATCACGTATGACTGAACCCGAAGAGCCTCAAGGTGAGAGATCGAGTACCATACTTCAATCTGAACACTTCTTGAACGCCACACAATCAATTTGGGAGGCTCTCCGTAATCATCCTTCGACCCCTAGGGTACCCCATCCTGACCAATTGACACACCGTCAAGGACTATATTTTTACCAAGACAAAGCATACGTTCCCCCTGAGGTCCGTTTACAAGTCCTCCAATACTTTCATGATTCCCCTACAGCGGGGCACGGCGGTGTCCGACAGACCAAAGATCTCATTACCAGAACTTTTTGGTGGCCTGACCTACAAGAAGATGTCACGATATTTGTTGCTTCCTGTGATACTTGCGCCCGTGCGAAAGAAAGACACCAAAAACCCTCAGGTCTTCAACCTTTGCCGATACCCGCTAGACCCTGGAGTGATGTCTCCGTGGACTTCATTACAGATCTACACCGGTCCCAAAGATACAATACACTGATGGTCGCTGTGGATCGCTTTACCAAAATGGCACACTTCATCCCGTATACTCACCTACCCTCGGCTACAGAAACTGCGGACCTCTTCATAAGAGAAGTTTTTAGATTGCATGGTCTACCCGAAAACTTAGTGTCGGACCGGGGGACTCAATTCACCTCTCATTTCTGGAGGGCTTTCTGTACGGAATTACATATCCATCGTTCTCTCACTACGGCTTTTCATCCCCAAAGTACCGGTCAGACGGAGCGCACCAATCAAACTCTGGAACAATACCTACGCTGCTTCACCACGCATCTTCAAGATGACTGGAGCAAGTATTTGCCGCTGGCGGAATTCGCTTATAACAATCATATCCACAGCTCAACGGGAAAGTCCCCATTTTTTCTCAACTATGGCTTTCACCCTTCAATGCTCCCTGGGTCCCCTATCCCAAGCACCGTTCCCTCCGCTTCTGTTCATATACGTAATATCACCCGCACATTTGCCTTACTCCGTGATACTCTTCTCCACTCTCAACAACGATACAAAGCCTTCGCAGACAGACATCGTTCGGATGCTCCTGTGTACAAACCGGGCGACAAGGTGTGGCTATCCACTAAACACCTAAAACTCTCCTGTCCCACGAAGAAACTGGGTCCTCGATTCCTTGGTCCTTTCCCCATCATCGAGGTTATATCTCCTCTGGTCATGAGACTACGCTTACCTGCATCTATGAGGATCCACCCGGTGTTTCACGTCTCCTTGCTCAAACCATGGGTGGCTAACCTTTTTCCGGGGGTCTCCCCCAGATCCGGTTTTGGTCGATGGTATGGAGGAGTATGAAGTGGAAGAGGTGCTTGATTCTCGCCTTCATCGTGGTCGGCTTCAATACCTCATACACTGGAAAGGATATGGGGAGAGCGACAGATCTTGGGAACCGGCTGTACTTGTTCACGCTGATGAGTTGGTCCATGCCTTTCATGATCGTCATCCCAATCGTCCTGGCCAGTGGCGAGCCCGGAGGTCTCGCTTTGGGAGGGGGAACTGTCAGGTTCTTCCCCGCAGCAGCTCCCCTGAGTACAACCTCTCTCCCAGCCGAGATCCGTCACACGCGCTTGCCAGCGCGTCCACGTCATCACGTGATCTGTCTCCATGGAGGCGCGCGCCCGATGACGTCACGCACGTCGCATACCCGCGAGGCGCGGAAGATTTAAAAGCCAGAATCACTAAGCAAACAGTGCTTGGTGATTCTCGTGTATTCGATAGCCTAGCGTTTCCTCATATTTGATTGTTACTGAACCTGGATTTCCTGACTACCCTTCTGCCTGCCTGTGCCCCTTGATACCTGGACTGTTTCTCGTCATTCTGATTCTCTGGTAACCTGACCCCGGCTTGTCTCTCGTTTTGCTACCTCTCTATTGCCCCTGATCTTGGACTGTTATCGTTTTGCTTATTATCAGTGTGGATTACAACTGCTGCAAGTTCCTGCATTTAACCCCTGTCAGTGTGGATTACAACTGCTGCAAGTTCCTGCATTTAACCCCTGTCAGTGTGGATTACAACTGCTGCAAGTTCCTGCATTTAACCCCTGTCAATAAATATATCTGTATTGTACCATCCTGCATTTTTGGTCTTCATCCAGTATAACTCTCCTCACATGAACTGTCGCGCGATGAACTGGCTGAGTTAATGCAGCCGCGATGAACCGTCCCATCCACATTGCGAACTGATAATAAATTACACCTTTTCTATAGAACGTTGGTAATATAAATATCAAGTCACAAGGTGAGGTCATAAAACACCCCAGGCACATTTAGAAAAAACTTATATAGGAGTCTCTACAATGGCAACACTGAGGGTTGAGTCTTCAATAATTGGGGATAACCCAGATATCAGCAAGGACAAAAGAATTGAATATGATATGCTAATGGAGTGGTTCCTCTGCAATGGTGTAAGCAAGAAAAAAAATGGAATTGCCCTCCCGAGTAGGTATTATCCTACAGGACAGACTATTCTAGTGCTGTCTGTTCTCGGGAATTGGTGAACCCATCCCCTTTTTGCTCACCGTAGAGTTATAATAAAACTACAAGACTATTTTATTTTACAGGCCTGCCAGTCAATTCACAGCAATGCTATCGGTTACATAAAACCACCTGGATTTGCCAAGAAGAGATAAATTGGTGCTATAGCGTCCATCCATTGTAATGATCCCCAGGGTTAACTCAGTGTCCATAAATTGACCCATAAAGATATGTTTCAATGCATAAGAAGAAATTGTTTCTTAAATAGACATGGCTAAAAATAGAAACAAATAATGTGTTTGCTACATATGTTTCTCTTAGGTTCTTGACAAATGACTCTCAGAGGAATAAATGTAAACATAGGAACAGATAAAGCATACACCAACTGACATCAAAAGCAGAGACACATACACACTATTAAGTCCAAATCCCAGAATTCACCTGGAAGGAAATGCTCTTTCCACAGGAAGGATATGCTGTGATGTCACTAAATAGCTGGGGGATGCAAGCAGGACCCAGGGGACACAGACAGAAAGAAGATGGGATATGACAGACCAGGAAAAAATACTTACCTAACCTTTCCACAGCTCTAAGGGCTCACAGTATATTCTTTCCAAATCAATCTAAACATCTGCATAAACATGGTTATTCTGTACAATTAAATAAGGGTAAGTATGGTTGCTCAATGGTGCATTGGATATATACGTTTTTCAAAAGTATTCCCAGCCTTTAAGCAAGGTGATCTATTTGATCTGTGCAGTATTGCACAATTGGATAGGTTTCTTGGTTTGCATAATTGTCTCAATTAAAAGTAAAATATTGAGAACTTGCCAATGGACTAACCATGACCGTAATTATTCCCTTTTTAATAGACAAAAAGAATTAGGTTGTTTGATCACCATTTACATTACAAGTTTTAAAGCAATAGAATGCATGTCACTCAGCAGTCCTTGGTTCCCACTCCTAAAGGAGAAGGGGGAGCTAATTTTGCTCTGAATAGGTACCAGCAGTCTCCTTTGTCGTTCTTGTACCCCAATAACTGAGCACACAGGAGTAGGATTGCTTAAGCATACTTCCTATTCCATTAAAGGACACACAGCACTGGGGAGCAGTCGAAAAGCAAACTGGGCCAAGCATGACAAAAAGTGGTTTGTTTCCTCATAATTTCCCAGAAATCTTCATCTTTAACCAAGCCTCCTTTCCCTCTACATAGCCCGGCACATATAACCCTCTCCATTAGCCCGACACATATGACCCAGCACATATAACCCTCTCCATTAGCCCCGCACACAACACATATGACCCTCTCCATTAGCCTCACACATGTAACATATGACCCTCCTCATTAGCCCAACACACAAAAAAACATTTTTTGGGGGGGGAACTTATTGTTACTTTCTGGACTTCAGGTGGAGTGCATTTCAGAAATAATCCTAAAACACAGCCTTCATCTACACAGATGACTTTGATATGAATGAATGTATATTCCACTTCAGATCAGAGGGCTTATCAACAAGCTGTAGTCCTCTGGCACACATAGTGCTAATACGTAGGTAGTTAACAAGCGTTTATGTTAGCAGCACCATGTTCGTACATAGTCTAGTTTATTTTAAGCAGCAGAGAAACCAATAAACTTGCAAGGCCTCAATGCAGGTGCTCTATAGAAATGACACAACTGTGCTGCCCCAGCCCACTCACTATAAAGGACGGGGCGTTAATACGTCTGGAGCTGACATTAGAAAACTCACAGCGTACCCCCAGTGATGAATCTACCTCACCACATTGTAAATTCCTCTCTTTTCATGCTGATCTTTATTGCAACTAGATCTGCTCACTCAGGACTGCTAATAATGAAACAGTCTCTTTACAGAGAATGATCAGCTTCATTACTACATAGCTATGCACTGTGCTGTACTGAGAAGAAACCAGATTTACTTCTCATGTCCGATGGCAAAGTGCTTTCTTTGCCTCTCTGCCCAATTTAAATAACCTGATAAGACCAAACAGCACAATAGATTGGTGGTTCTATTCAATGTATTTACCAAGGATTTGTATACATGCACAAAATGGTAGCCCTTCAAGTAAAGCTATACATATTCAAATACAAAGCGTTGGTGGCAATCAGACCAATTTTATTCAAATAAACAGGGTATAGCTTTACAGCCAATCATGAAAATATAACTATTTTGTTTAGAAGAAAGAAGTTGTTTTTAAGAAAAAAAAAAGTAAAATTTATATTCTCCAGGATAATAGTCACGTGACTGTTATTGCTAAACAAAATATTGATTTCCATAGGTGGCAGAGAAAAGTCGCACTGTGCTTTGGGTATATATATAAAAAGCAGCTTCTCACGGGTCTACAGTACATCTATCCAATGTCTTTATGAAAACCCTTAGATATTCTATCTGTCTGCATAAAAGTAACAACCTCAAAAGGTTAAAGTGAGGGTCAGCAGATGAGTTACTTGCCACTGGTAGAGGTAATAACTGTGACATTGTAACTGTAGAGACACAGAACAATCTGATACCCATGTAATTGGACAAAGGCTTAGTGCACTCATCAAGAGTCTTTATTTTTTGCAACCTCAAATTCCATTCTTTTGTCAAAAGGTCACAGGGAAACAATTTCCAAAGAGAATCCCCTTTTCCTTTACACTGCATTTCTTTTCCTGTGGGAAAACCTCCAGAAATCTGACAAAATGTATGGTGAAAGGAGAACTGAACCATCTCTTAATGTAGTGATCAACATGTGTTGGTTAAATAGGTAACAGCCATGATGTCCTAAACAGAACCTCCAGCACCATAGTCAATGCTAAAATGTACACAACGTAAAAAAGTGAGACAATAGCTATACAACTTAACCACTGTGTGTTACATAATAGATGCAGCCACAGTGCAAATGTACATTCCTTCTGATGACCTGTGTACAGTTTCCCAACTACTACTATATGACATACATTTGGTCTACCAACAAGTCCTTCATTTAACCAGTAGACTATGAGTACTGGTAAGAATATTACAATGATCCATCCAACTGTTAATATTCTCCTCCATGCCTTTAACAGGGTTTCTTAGCTATATCCAAAAAGGTTTTCTTCAAGGCTTTAAAAGGGGATATTTTAAAGCTCATAGGGAATATATGTAGTCACCTTTCTGGTGCCATCTTGCAAACATTTTCACACACACACACACACACACACACAAACACACACACAGAGAGAGAGAGAGAGGATGCCAAAAATTCTGGAGATGGCTCAGAGTAATTTGCAGTCCATTACTTTAAAAATGAATCAAAAAGAAGTAAAAAAAAAAAAAAAAAATAGTTTTGGTCCAAAACTAAGAACTAAAATATAGTATAACACGTTTCTGTGCATTCAGCCCTTGGTCAATATACTTCTCTGCCAAATGATCACCAAATACACATGATCACATTGACATAATGCTGCCATCCAGCCAGTATTTTACCAACAGGCCAGTAAAAAAAAAAATGGCTTGCTCCCAATGTTAAGTCTATGGAGTAATAGGAAAGTTGGTATTTTTGGGTGGAAAAGGTGGCAACCCTACATTAAAAGGACTCACATATACATGTTTCCATCATGCAGCCTTCACTTGTCTATCAGTGCACTCACCATTTGGTGATTCGGCTATAAAAAGGTTCATTATATTGGGGTTTGGCCTAGGCCACAAAAAGCCCTAAATAACTTGTGATTAGATGTTTTAAAAAGGAGATCATATTCTCCTAGGATAATTTTCCAACAGTTGCTTGATCCACAAGCATCTAAATAAACTCTTCACCACATGCACATGAATATATGTATCATTACATGCACACTTGGGTGGATCTAAATATAGAATGTAAAAAGAATACACACTATTGACAAGATTGGTTGCAGAAAGGACAGTTGCACGTAAAGAAACAACCTATCACTAATGAGCTTGATTCCCTAAATGGTAAACAAACAAGGACATAAAAATCAGGCATAAATAAATATTCAAGTTGAAGAGACAGGCAAGCTGAAGATTTTTTCCCTAATGTATTTCATACATCCCTTCATTAAGCGTTTTCTGTACTATTGTTGTTATCAGTGCTTAAGCTATTTAACCCCTTCAGGACAATGGTTTTCTTTGTTTTGATGTCCGTTCTGGACAATAGCTTCTTTTTCTACTTCAGTTACGTGTGTGTATTGCTATTCTAATGAAGCCCCACATATAATATATTGTTTTTTTAGGACAGATAGGGCATTTCTTTTGAAACCATTTTTTTTTAAGATTTAATCCTTTGTGTAAAGTATAAAATTTAATAAAGAGAGTTTCTGGGACAGTATATTTTCTCAATCAGAGGCAAGTCTGTAACACCCCTCACCCTATTTGAATAGGGTGAGGGGGCGTGATTGGCAGGTCAGTGACTATTGCCACTGGCCTATCACTTTAAGACCGCCCTTAAGGAAGCATCCAGGAAAGCTGAAAATAGTGCGAATCGTGGAAAAATGCCACGAATGTGCTATCTTAAATGCAGCCCATAGATGTATGGGCATTGTCATCATGTCATTAATGGGTTAAAGAAACTTTTTATTGGACTACAGTTATCCTTTAATTAACAGATCATGCTGTCTTTCAAATTGTATGAAGTGCTGAGAATACTCCCGCTATTCATATTTCATAGTTAAAATTCACAAGTGTTTACACTGGTTGTGTAAACACTTGTGACAAGCAATTATGTATACTTAAGGTTAATTTAGTTAGACAGAGCTTAGCTAGAGGGATCTCTCCCATCCCCAATGGCATGTCCTCATTAGGGTTGCCACCCAGCCGGTATTTTACAGACAAGCGGGTAAACATTTGGTTTTATACCAATGCTGAGTCTATGTGGGCACCAGCAAGGCAGGTATTTTTTTTTGTAGAAAATATGGAAACCCTAATCCTCGTGTGTAGCAAGAGGTTATTAAAGGCCTATGTCTAAGCGCTGCTGAAGAGCAAAATGCGTTAGGCATTTCTACCTACTTCCCGTTTTGAGTTGTAAAAGTGGTTCACAGAAATAGCACCTAATGACCAGGGTTGCCACTTCCTTCTTAGAGCTGACACAACACATTTCTAAAATGAAAAAACAAATGATGCACCCCACAATTGTGCCGAGAATCTCCTCCTCCCATAGGTTGGTAGAAGAGCAACACATTCTAATTTTTAAGTGTACAACTCAGTTATTAAAACACAGTGAACTGAAATGATTGAATGGTACTGTATGAATTTCTGGCTCAGTTTTGCAAATACCGTCACCGGGGACTGGAAGGAGAATCCTGGAGCATTTCAGGTCTGTATTCTAGTCTGTAAAGCACTGTGTAAACTAGAAGGGTTCCCTATAAAACGTGAAATAATAAAGACTTAAGGGATGAACAGACCAGCATTCATCTGAGGCCTCAGCTCTTGTCCTTATACAGCCACAGAATGTTGAGTGTAAACACATACTGGCTGTAACCCATCATGCATAGACTAGGGCAGCCACCCAGGACAGCCTCAGAACAGCAGGGGGAGGGTTGAAGGTCAATAAATGTGCCACTGTGGATCCTGCCAGTAGAGAAAGCATAGCATAAACCACTGGAATGACATACCAACTAGTCCCAGTGGCTTAACTGCCAATTCAAATTATAACAGCAGTTCCGTGTCCTGCATTCAACAGCAAATGTATCTCAACACACGGATTTTGTTGATGAAAAATATTGATGTCATACCGGTCAACTGTCTATATTTCCACAGCTAGTCCCCAAAATTTGTTCAGTATCTTACAATTTACTCTTAGCTCCCAACTAATTTACATGATATGTTCAGTGTAGACAGTAGGTCAATGCTGTATGATTGGCATGTTTTAATATAGATATAGTAATTTAATATATTAAAAGGTGATTGTTTTAGCATACATGTAAAGCTTTTTTTGTTGTATCTATTATGTACAGTATAACAAGAACCTACTACATGCTGCACTGTGACTAGAAGTGCGAAGGAGTTACTGGAAAGTTTACAAAAACCTTCAAAACATCTACAAAAGAAAAGAATTAAAGACTCCATAATACTTTACAGGGTGTATACAACATACATCTATAGGTCTGGAGTAGAATTTCTGTAGGCTAGCTCACTCCTCAGTAGCTATGGATTGCGACCACACAACCAGATTACGTGTTTTATGTGGTCTATGCCTCTGACATGAGGCATACCAAAGGATGCGTCTGTGTGGTCCTTGCGTGCATGTGTGAGATGCAAAGCAGTGACTAGGTTGAGATGACAGAGGCACTTACCCAAAATACACACAATTGACGGGATGCAGCCATGATAGCTTGATAACTAGACTATTGTTCTTTCATGCAACAGAGCTGCAGGTCTCTGCCCATTCTGACCTGCGCTTGAGTGTCAATCAAGTCATACAAGGGACTCATCAGACCAGAGAGTGGGATATGATGTCAGATAGCCACACTCCAACCCAGAATGCAGCTGCATGGACAGGAGCAGGACTCAGTCAGGAACAGTTCTCTTAACACTGCTGTTCACGAAGGACACCGGGACAAACAGTGAATGAGCCTCCGAACCAACTGAAAACACCAAAGAGGAGTAGATCTGATTACATTTTTCGCAAAACAGATCATGTAAAAGAACTGGAAGAAACCATCTCAAAATGGGGGCGCACATTTCTATTCTTGCTTAGGCCACATGAAGAGCTAGCTATGGCTCTGGTGAGGAGCACCTGGATCACTGAAGACTTGTCAGTAGTTCAGAAGGTCATGTTCCCAGAGTAGCAAACACCATTTAATACTATGCTTGCACATGAGAAAAAAATCTGCATTGGAGTATGATGGTTCCAATGTCACAGCATCCACAGCTCCAAAATATAGGTTTTCTGCCTATCCTTTGGAGCGGTGTTGATGCGGTGACATTGGAACCATCATACTAGCCCCACCCAGTGTGTACTTCATGCATGTTTGCACATGTACTATTTATAAAAAAGTGTTCATTTTATTGCGTGCACTTATGTTTTAGATACTGCCTCATTGGCTGTTTTTACATTTTTTATACAGTTCTGATTAAAGACGATTGGATACAGTATTTCAATATTGATCCTTCCTTCCATCTTTGTTGATGGTAGTTGCCACCTTTTCTTCAGAAAAATACCGGCCTTGCTACGGTCTCCATAGACTTAACATTGGCCTAATGCCAAATTTTTACCGGCCTTCCGGTAAACTAGCAGCCGGATGGCAACCCTTGTTGATGGGTGTCATTTTAGAGAGCTACTTGTGAGCGCACTTGTATCACACTATATTTGTTTTTTTTCTCCTTCCATGTACCTGTGCTCCTTTCTGAGGATTTCTTGCTTCCTATATTACACAGAGAACCCACAAGGCATTATGTAGTGTATATCCTTAGAAGGCACACTAAATGCTAAATACTTAAGCCATATCTACTAAGCCACCCAGCTGTAGGTGCATTGTTGAAAGGCTCTCCAAACCCATTGTAGCTGCTGTTCCTGTGGCTTGTATCAGCCCTTCCCTTCCCTTACTGTGAGTGGGTGGGATGGGGAGGGGGTCTGGTGGATAGATCAGGTGCAGCTCCAAGGTCAGAGATTTCAGCTCAGAAGTTTCCTGTGCAGGCAGCATCCTGTGCTGAAGCCAAGCCTTGCTTGCGGAGCGGTTGGGGGGAGACATGACCGGAAAAGAGGAAATGCTCCTATCCTGTAGAATCAAAAACCAGGGTGGAGGTGGAGGTGGCGAGGGTGGGAATATCCCATTGCTGCATGCTCCCCGTGTCCTCTATGAGACTAGCTGGATGACAGAAACATTAAAAGTGTTAAGAGATAAGAACCGCTCAGTAAACCTCATCTGCCCTTTTGCGATTCAGTGTATTACACTAAGTTTCACACTTTGAGGGGGTGGTTGACGCACGGTGTTGAAAATGTACTCTACTCCCTATGACATTTTCAGAGTTCCACCTTGGGCAGACATTCTGTGCCCAGTACAAGTAAAAGGTTGTAGGGGCCCCCATGACGTGTACAACAGTCCTCTGACATGGCATTAAGAGGAAGACGGATAGGACATGTTAGACCAGTACTCATTGTACAATGCTAGTCATTTATTCAGTAAAACTCTATGGTAACCCTACCTCTTCAGAACTCCTATATTTAGAGTTAGATGAAGAGCGGATTGTGCCCTCCAAAACAAAGAATGTGTACTTGCAAGCAAAAGATCAAGTCAATGTGATGGGCATAAAGTTGCACAGTTGTCGGATATGTAGTAAGGAAAAATAATAAGCTTATGCTTTGTATTTCATATTTGTTTTAGGAAAATGTGACAATGGAACCTGGACTCATAAGGGGATTTCATAAGGACCACTGCGACAACTTATTAATTCTACTTACTGCCAAATGTTTATGTCCAGTAATAAAAGTTTGGTCTGGCAACCCTTTACAAGGGAGCCATGAAACGGAGAGCTGTACTATCACAGACACAGATCTCGTATCCCTTATGTAACTTTGCCACAGATCTCATTTATGGCACAAAAGCTACTGAAAATACAAACTGCAGGGCTTGATTAAAATCAGAACTATAGGTTTTAGTTGTATTAATGCATCAGGAATTTGCAAAAAGGAATACTTGACACAACTAAACTAAAAAAAAAAGCCATTTAAATAGCTCTCATTTTTTTTTAATTTGCCAAATAATCTGTCCCATTTTCAGAAATTCTATTTTCAGTGGTTTTTCTCAATGTTAGCTTCTTTTATAAATGGAGATATTTATTGTTAAACTGGATGGAGTGTGGTTGTGTGGCTTCCGACAATGCCTCATTGTATAGTGCAAAACTGAGATCCATATCACTAGCTGACACTGTGATAGGGTGACAGCTGTTTGAGGATAAAGACTTTCTTAGACAGCTCAAACTGAAAGGAACAAATTAGAAAGCTTGTGTTCCTCACAAATTACACTTGTAGAAGACAAAAAAAAAACTGACCTCCATGTGATGTCATTCAAAGCAAGTCATTATACTAATTATGCATCAGGTCATACATTTTGTATATAAAGAGTCTATGAATCCTGGTTCATGTTAAAAAGCATCTAATGGGTGTAATTACAGCCTACAAATGGGTAAGATTTTGAGATATTCCAGTCTGAGCATGCATGCATCCTGTGATCATCCTTTTACCACAGGTGAGTCAGTGATGGTAACAGATTACGGATTTTTAAAAAAGTGTCAATCCAGAAAAGTTTAGACCAGCTAAAGGGCCCAGCAAGACAACATGAGCAATGCATGCTGGTTGTCAGTCCTGTCCAACACTCACCAGCAGCTGCTAGAAGAGTCTGCGTCGGAATACTTAAAAGGGAACACAGAAAAGATCTAGTCACTAACTTACTGATACATTGATGAAACCTGAGACTCCATGTACAGCAGTCAGTAAAGCTATAATTCACTAGCTGACTGTAACATTCTACAAATGTTCTGCCCTAAAGCAGAGGAATAGAAGTAACTCAAGACAAATAGACTGTAAAAAAAAAAAAACACACTGAAAGACCGTTACTCATTCATTTTTCTTGCTTTGGCAATACTGAAGTCCGCGCTAAATAGGTTTGGATGGATTTTATAAATCAATTGCAAAACAAATACATATATTAATAATGTATACTGTATTGTACTGACTGATTTTTTTTACCCTCCAATCTGGTTTGAGACTCCTGCACAATGAAACACCCATCACTAAAGGGTCAAAAAGGATTACTCTGCTAAATCTAAAGACAATTTCTCCCAACTACATATTCTGTCTTTGTCATGACTTAATACCAACTCTTTCTCGTCAGGTTATGCTTGATGGGTACTGCAGTGATACTGCTTTTTCATAGATTGAGTCCTATCTATCCAATTACTTCTTCTCCATGTTGATGGCATTTCTCTGGCTTGATTCAGATACTACATTATACAGATGTTGATTTCCTCATATGGCCTTTGAGGACTTCACCCAAGCTGCCCTGTCTGTGGAACTCAAGCTATCACAATCTTCGAAAAGTCCTTAAAAACCTCACCTGTTTAAAGAGGTTACCGAACCTTGTCAATAACCTCTGGTCAGACCCAACTAACTGTCTCAGTCCCCACAGTGCACTTTCGACTGCCACCACCTTCTTACCCTACCTTTTCACCCACCTTATGTGTATCCTGCTCTGCACTCCCTCTAGACTGTCTCATAAGCAGGGACTCTACCAGGCTGTGCAATTAACAACACATGAATAACATTAAACCGTTGTACTTTATTATTATTAATCCTAGTGACTCCAAGGCAAACCTGTAGGATTGGCAGACTTCCATAAAGCAGTCAATGCCTCAAAAGTCCTTTACAGTTGACCCTGCTCTCAGGGCAAATGCCTGTCTTTTACCATTTATTTGTTCACTTATCTATCCAAGAAAGCTTTCCTTCCAGATTAGGTTCAAACAACATGAAAAAAAATGATGCAATAAAAAGGAGAAAAGGCAGATAACAGACTCCACAGGAATGTTTGTTTTTGCAATACTTACCTTTAAAACTTACCTTTTACAGGCTTTATCCTGGAGATTATTTGGTTCCTGCTGAATGGGACAAGCCCAGCATCATTTGAGTGGGCCCCCATTGAGTTGCTGGAGATGCACAAAATGCATACGTGCAATGTTTGAAGTGTGCAACTATGCACATTAGATTCACTGTGATTGTCAGTACAGGCACAGCACATGTTCAATTCTTCTTTTATTTTGAGGAAAGAGCTGGACATGACCTAAAATAAATTTTGATTTATAAAATTTGTATATTAGCACCTTTGTTTACCCCATTGTTTTTGTGTACTAAATATTTGCATGCTATGCACATACCATTGTTGCAGTCACTTTTAACACTTTGAAATATAATTCTTAGAAAACGCTCACACACTTTATATGTGTTTCTGTTGCCAATTACTTGATATAACTCCCATAATCATAATGTACTTGGGATCAGGTTTATGGAGGGAAACATTCCTAAATTTTAAATAATGACAAAAATTTTTTTTTTTTAAAATGGAGCAGTAACTTTTCTACAGAAAGCAGGTTTAAAATGCACTAGATGGACAGGCAGGTTAAAAATATGCTATTAAAATAAATTTACCTTTTTAAAAGAATATTATCCCTACAAATTAAAAATTGTGATCTAATTTTAGTCCAGGTCTACTTTAAAAGGTCAGAGCCCAATTTTGAAAACTTTTTTTTAGTTATGAATTGCATTTGTAAAGAAGGAGAAACAGATCTGTTTTTATAATTTTTTAAAATACTTCTTATCTGGTTAAACTACAAATAATATGTAATAGCTATACTGCTGTTGCTATGGCAACAGTCGTGCTTATCTCTCCAAGCCCTCCTTTTTGGTTATCAGTGAATTCTGAGACCCCAGAAAAAAAATGTTCAAAGTAAAACTACATGAGAGCTGTAACTTATTATAAAGTAAAATTAAAAAGTGCATTTCACATATTAGAAACATGTACAATATACAGAAAATAAAAGGTAGGTGGAACGGTCCTTTTAAAACTCTTTGGGGTATTGGAAATGTTTCAGGTCTAGACATATTCAGAGCAGTGGTAACTGACATTTAATGTGGACAAGTGCAAGATTATGCACCTTAGGCATAAAAACCCAAAAGTAGAATATAGACTATTTGGTACAGTCCTAACCTCAACATCTGAGGAAAGGGATTTAGGAGTAATAATTTCAGAGGACTTGAAGGTAGGTAGGCAATGCAATAGAGCAGCAGGAAATGCTAGCAGAATGCTTGGTTGCATAGGGAGAGGTATTAGCAGTAGGAAGAGGGAAGTGCTCATGCCATTGTACAGAGCACTGGTGAGACCTCACTTGGAGTATTGTACGCAGTACTGGAGACCGTATCTCCAGAAGGATATTGATACTTTGAAGAGAGTTCAGAGAAGGGCTACTAAACTGGTTCATGGGTTGAAGGATAAAACTTACCAGGAAAGGTTAAAGCATCTTAACATGTATAGCTTGGAGGAAAGACGTAACAGGGGGGATATGATAGAAACATTTAAATACATAAAGGGAATCAACACAGTAAAGGAAGAGAGTATATTTAAAAGAAGAAAAACTACCACAACTAGAGGACATAGTCTTAAATTAGAGGGGCAACGATTTAAAAGTAAAAGTATTACTTTACTGAGAGGGTAGTGGATGTATGGAATAGCCTGCCAGCAGAAGTGGTAGAGGTAAACACAGTCAAGGATTTTAAGCATGCGTGGGATAGACACAAGGCTATCCTAGCTATAAGACCGGGAACGGGGGACTAATAAAAGTACTCAAAAAAAAAATTGGCCAGACTAGATGGACCGAATGGTTCTTATCTGCCGACACATTCTCTGTTTCTATTCAAATATTGCCCTGGAAGTGTTGTCAAGCTATAACTTCCATTAGCGTCAGTCAGTAATACATTTTCTGACTGGAATTAACCATTTTCAGTATTAAGCATTGACAGTAATCTTTTTGAAGATTAATTAATGAGGACTACATTTACCATGATGTTCAGCCAATAATTCAGCAAATAGCTTAGTACAGACTAGTTAACTAAAACCACTCAATGTATATACACAAACACGCCTATAGAAACTATATCCTGCTCAGGATTTAGTCACTGCAGGTGGTATTAACTAGCTAGCAGCGTCTACGTCTATAATGCGCAGCAGTGTCTACTCTTAGCCTTTGTTTGGACACCTGAACGGGCGGACATGGCAGTAATTTATTGAAAGTTTGGAGGATTAGACAGGGATCACTGTGATTCTGCAAGCTTGCAACTTTCTGTGACTCATGAACTGAAACGTACTCCCAGGCAGGCTTCCAGAAACGAGAGGGATGTACTACTCAGCTTAAATTGATAATACCCTTTTAAATGTGAAATAATAAGACTGCAAGGCAAACTCAGTACCGCCCACCTTTTGGTACTGCAACTCCCATTACCTTCAGCCAGTGATTAGCTATGCGTTTAGGAGAGATATTGAGTGCAACAGCAGTAACAGGATCGTGGCTGTCCAAGTCAATCTTAATACATATATAAGACTATGGCAGAACAGTGACTGCGACTCTTTGGTACACCAGCTGCTGAGGTTCCTCCCATGATCCTCAGCCGGTGGCGAAAGTTAGTCAGCTGTCAAAACTTGCAAGATCTTAATTGCTGGGAATTTGCTTTCATCATGCATTACTTTTATTAAATTGTCCAGAATTTAAAAAAAAAACACGTTCAGGTAAACGAGATGATAAATATGAAATCAGTACTTACCTTTTATTCGCTCCATGGCCATGGCTCAATATTGCATCCCCAGATGAGGAGGACCAGTGGATGGCGACTTATTCGCAGCGCCAAATGTTCCTCAATTCAAGGTCCTCTTATCTACCTGGGTCAGACAATGTCCTTTACTTGCTCTGAACTCAGTCGTGTTCCTCCGTTGTTCTGTGTGCCCAATCTATTGCTCTATCACTAAACTCTGATCTTCTTTATCATATGTTCACTTTGACTTACCAGGAGCCCACCTCCAAGCTCTGCCTCTGACCATCTCACCCTTCCTAATTGCTTCCCTGTGAGATTGGTCTAAGCAGCATTATTTGACACGGGTCTTTCTGCAACGCTATGGTGAGGTGACTGAATCCCAGGGCAATTTCATCCCCCACCTCCCTTCCTTGACAAGAAGGCAAAAGTTAGCATGCAACTTCCACAGCCTTTCCTGTGTCCTGTGCCTCCTCCTCTGTCCCTTCTTCAGAGGCCACAGGGTCTTAGTGCCTCCCACCCCCAGTACTCACTAGCCCACACATAGTTGACAAGCTTTTCCAGGGAGGGTCTGCAATTGAGGAGTGTTCTGCCTCACCCTTCTTTAGGAAAGGAAAAAAAAAAAAATTTAAACTCTTAGAAAACTTCTCACATAATCCCTTTGGGAGCTCCCTACATGCTTTCCAAAAATATACCCCTTGTAACAGTGAATGTGAAAAGGACAGGTGTGCTTGTGTTCCAGCAGTTGGCTAAGAATTAATAACCTAGTTCCTAGGACTTCACTTAACCCTTTTCTTGTCACCAGTTCTACGCTTTGACTTTTAGCCATAGACATATATTATACACAATATATATATATATATATATATATATATATTTGCTCTGCAAATGTACTGTGTAAATATCTATTACATTTATCTTATGAAATATGTATATATATATATATATGTACAATTCAAGGTCCTCTTATCTACCTGATTTCTACAGATTATATATGTATAAATATACACAATGTACATATTTTATAAGATAAATCTAATAGATAGTTACACAGTACATTTGCAGAGCATATTTGTGTATATACAAATACAGATATATTTACATAGTAGTTTTCTGTTAAAGACAGGTAAACAAATGTCTTAAGTTTAAACTTTGGTCATTTGAAAGAAATAAAAATAAAACTCTAGATTCCAATGAATTAATCATGGTAGGTTTTATGAGATCTCCACCCTGATTAATTAATTGGATTCTCTCTGTGCGTATATGCATCCTACATACTGCCGGGCTGCAGTTTGCATGGTCTTTTCTGCAGCAAGTGGAACAAATATGTGTCCCTGGAAACATGGTCGATGTTGGCAACTATGCATTATGGAGGGACAAGCCAGGTGAATTTTTCCTGCTAGAAGTGCTGCCCTGCATAATGTATAGTTAAATGTTTGGAGATTTAACAATGCATTATGCAGGGCCAACCCTGTTCTTCTTCGTAGAGTAATGTCCCGAATCCCTGGAGCATAGTCCCGAATGGAGACTCAGGGCTAAAATATACTTTAGCCCCGAGACTCCAGGACTATCATTGTAAAAATTTTTCTCCTGCGCTGAGCTTTCCTTCATCTGGCACATGGTTCCAGAATCTGAGTTTTATGCTCGCGTGGGGTGAGGAGGAGAGGCACTGCTACAGGTAGCTCTCACCCTAGCCCCTCCTCCTCGAGGTGCATCCCACAGGCGAGTGCCTGCGGTGACCGCACCTCCTAGCCATACAGAGCACAGCGTGACAGGTGCAAGCTCCGCCCCCGTCGTGCTGTGAGATTGGTTGCTTGGAAGAGACTGGGATACTGAATGGCAGTGTTCTGCAGCTGAATGTGTGTCTCAATGTGTGTAAGTGTGTCACTGTGTTTAGGTGTGTGAGGGTGTTTTCATAAGTGTATGTGTGTGAGTGTGTTTTTCAATGTATCTAGGTGTGTGTGTCAGGGTGTCTGTGTGTGTTAGAGAGAGATGGTGTGTGTGTGAGAGAGAGAGAGAGAGAGAGAGATGGTGTGTGTGTGTGAGAGAGAGATGGTGTGTGTGAGAGAGAGAGAGAGAGAGAGGGTGTGTGTGTGTGAGAGAGAGGGTGTGTGTGAGAGAAAGAGATATGGTGTGTGAGAGAGAGAGATGGTGTGTGTGAGAGAGAGAAAGATGGTGTGTTTGTGAGAGAGAGAAACATGGTATATGTGTGTAAGAGAGAAAGAGAAACGGTGTGTGTGAGAGACAGAAAGACAGAGACGGTGTGTGTGTGAGAAACAGAGATGGTGTGTGTGTGAGAAACAGAGACGGTGTGTGTGAGAAACAGAGACGGTGTGTGTGTGTGTGAGAGAGAGAGAGAGACAGTGAGAGAGACAGGGTGTGTGTGAGAGAGAGATGGTGTGTGAGAGAAATAGAGAGAGACAGCGTGTGAAAGAGAGACGGCATGAGAGAGAGAGACGGCATGTCAGAGAGAGAGACAGTGCGTGAGATAGAGAAAGACGTGTGTGAGAAAGAGAGACAGCGTGTGTGTGTGAGAGAGACAGAGATAGTGTGTGTGAGAGAGACAGAGAGAGTGTGTGTGAGAGAGACAGAGAGAGTGTGTGTGAGAGAGACAGAGAGAGTGTGTGTGAGAGAGACAGAGAAAGAGAGAGAGATGGCACGTGAGACGGTGTGTAAGAGAGAGAAGGTGTGTGAGAAAGAGATAGTGTGTGTGTGGGAGACAGTGTGTGTGTGTGTGTGAGAGACAGAGAGTGTGTGTGAGAGACAGAGAGTGTGTGTGAGAGAGAGACAGTGTGTGTGTGTGAGAGAGAGTGTGTGTGTGTGTGAGAGAGACAGAGTGTGTGTGAGATATGCAGTGTGAGATAGATGTAGTGTGTGAGAGAGAGATGCTCTGTGTGTGTGTGAGAGAGAGACTGTGTGTGAGAGAGAGACTGTGTGTGAGAGAGAGACAGAGTTTGTGTGTGACAGAGCTCATCTGGGCTTAGCCCCTGATCATTTGGAGACCTAGCAACGCCCCTGCTAGTGCCCCCTTCAACTTAGTACTGCCCCTTCCACCAATATACCATACTAAAATCCTCTACATAAGGTTTAGAGAATAATCTTTATGTGTGACTTCCAAAAAATATAACATGTATGTACATATATGTATATGTTACCAAAAATATAATGTGTGTGTTTTTCTATACATATATATTTGTTTCCTGCTGTGCAACCTTGTCACTTGCATCCCGTTTCTCACAGGTCAGTCATACAGATGGCAGTCTCAAGAACTTTGCACAGGATTGTCAAAAAATAGACTTGACTACTCACGTTTTCTTATCTCTTATGTATACCATTATACTCAGGGAGATATGGAATCTCTTCCCTCCATTACTTACACTGTTCACTTTCTCCCATTCTCTGCAGTTCCATATGCTCATCTTTGTACAGGCACCAAACCTTTTCTTTACAGGTTTAACTCTTCCATCTCTAAACTGTATCATGTTAGGTTAAGCTTTGTTTCATTGAGTGCTTAGTTCTGGACAAGCTCATACTTGAGCACTTTCTATATGTGCTGACACTGAAGCCTTTCAATATATCAACCCTTTAACAGACATCATGAAGTGATGGCTAACCTTGGTACTGCTGATGTTTGGGAACTACAAACATCAAGGTGATTGGTCAGTTAAAAAAGAGCATCATTGGATAGGAAGTTTGCAAACATCTGCAGTGCCAAGATTTGGTCTTTTTGGTGACTCACCAAGTGTGTCAAAAAATGCTGTTTTTTTCATCCTAATTTGCCAACTCTTAAAGGGACTGTATCACATTGTGTTCGCAATATTGCAAGCAAATGCCTGAATTATGAGAAAATTGTGTCTGTGGAGTCTCCTGTTTATGACATCAGCTGTGGCCTGATATGCTAAAGAACTGCTTTTCAGTGGGAAATATGTGTATATTAGGCCACAGGTGATGTCATAAACTCGAGACTCCATAGACACATTTAAAGCACAGGTTCTCCTAATTATATTTGTCTTACTGCAACATTGTGTTTCTATGTCTTCATTCTTACGTGTATATCCAATGCAAATCCAATTGGATATACATTATCTGAAATAAGGTTGTACCAAACCTAAGCTCCCTTTCGCACAATTCACCATATGGTGGATGGTTTTTATTTTATTACATTGTAGAAGCGCACCTATGTCACTGTATTTATAAACAAAAATTAATCTGGAGATCAAAGAATAAGTCCAAGTTTAAATTAGTCCAGTAAGGAGCAAGTCATGTCTAGGGCTGCCACCTTTCCTTCAAAAAAAATAAAAAAAAAATAGAGTCCTGTGCTATTGTCTCCATAGAACTAACACTGATCTCCAGCTAGTCTTTCAATGGATAAACTTTTTGGGAAGACTAACAATTCAGATATTCACTAAAATGGAAGAGCGATAAACAGACTTAGCTATCCAGTACAAACCTGGTGAGTTCATCCTGGTATGAGTTTTTGTTATATCTCTGAAGAACTATTATTGATTTAACAATACATTAGGCAGGGCTAATTCCATGGGCGTCCGCAGGGGAGGGGGGGGGGGGGCTGGATTTTTGCAATTCCTCTTTTAAAAAGAATGGAATAATATTTTTTTTTAATTATTATCATTTTTACTCAGTGTGCAGCCTCTAGTTGTCTCTACGGGACTGCACACCAGTTGCTGGGGTAAGAGGTGGCACCCAAAGCTGTTGCTCTCTGCAACTCTGCTTGCTGTAATACTGATCTCCCATCAACATTGGTGCAGGTCTCTGCAGTTGTCAGTCATGCTGCATGGAGAGCCAATGACAGGGGTGCCCGGGGATATGAAGTTATAGCCCAACCCTCAGCCCTCCATGTAGCAGCATGACTGACAGAAGAGAGCCTGTTGTGCAACATCATGGAGGAAACAGGGGAAGATATTCAGAGATCATAGCTGCGTCTCTGTAATAGGTAGGAAGAGCTTATAATAGCTTTAAAAAACAAAACCCTGAGGTCTCCATTTGTCCAGTCTGAGCAGCTCCTCTGACCAGGCTCTGCTCACATCAACATGGTGACAAGTGGATGGGGCAGAAAAGATAATGGAGGATAAAATGATGTGATAGATGGAAGCAGATTGCAAACAAAATTGTGGCATGGGGCAGAAAAGATAAAATGTAGGTGAAAAGAGGTCACTGACATGGAGGAATAAAACACATAAAATGATGAGAAAAGAGATGGCAAACATGGAGGAATAAAACATAAAAAAGGGGGAAAGAGATAAAGAAATGTCATGGATTTAGGAATTTGGGTGTTTAGGGAATCTGTTGCTTTGTGTTTATATTGTGTGCTATAGTGTTGTATCTGGTGCTGTGGAGTTATATTGTGTGCTATAGTGTTGTGTCTGGTGCTGTTGGGTTATATTGTGTGCTATAGTGTTGTATCTGGTGCTGAGAGGTTATATTGTGTGCTATAGTGTATCTGGTGCTGTGGATCTGTATCTGGTGCAGGGTTTATCAACCCTTCACTGATAATGACAAAGCTCCTCCACTTCATGATAACTTGTCAAAAAGAGGCGCGGCGCAGAAAGGATGACGGGAAAATTATGCCCCCCCCCCCCTAAAAAATTTCAGCAGATGCCCATGGCTAACACCATTCATTATAATGCATAGTTAAGTTGGTCAGCTCACCTGTAACTCACTTTCTTTCCTGTGATGGTCAGAGGGCAGAACAAGTCCTTTACAGTGGCCTCCTGTGCCAGATACGATTCATTGGCATTCTGCGTAAGGAAAGTCTCCCACACTGAATGGGTTAAGCACGTAGCATCATGTAAATGGCACAGCAGGGAATATGCAGAACAGTAGGCAGCAGGCTAGAAAATGGTAGTAGAATATATAAGAAAAGTGAGTGGGTGACGAATATATTAGTAAGGCAGGTTGCTATGTGATCAAGTTTGGTTGTAGTGTAAGCTGACCAGTGTGGAAGATTTAAAGTTTTTTTTTTTTTTTTTTTAAATAATGGTTACTTTGTTCACCCACAGACAGAGGAATCCATATATTTTGAATTCAAATTGCCATATTTTAACCCTTTTATTATTAGTCGTTGCTGTACTATAGCCCTGGAGGAAAACCATTTGTTGAACTTAAATTAGAGTTTCCATCCAGATGGTATTTTACCGGCAGGCTGGTAAAAAAAAATGGCTTGAGGCCAATGTTTAGTCTTTGGAGGCACCAACATGGCTGGTATTTTTATGAGGAAAAGATGGCAACCCTACTTTTAACCAGTATCTTAACAGGTTACTAGAATTTACACGTGGGGCGGCCATTTCCTCTCAAAGTTTTTACATTTTACACTTCTTACTTAACTTATGCTAACAAACTCTGGTAGCTATATTTACCAGAATACAACTTAGCAAATAGAGGCTATCTTTAGAAATAATACTGACAGAATAATTATGGAATTACAGTCTGGCAACAAACATTTCTTAAAGGACCATTCCAACTTGACAGAACATTGACTTAATGAATACGTAGCCCATCCAGGAAACAAAGGGTGGATTTCCCATATTCATGAGCACACTAGTAGGCCTGCTCCACAGCCTTCTTGTGAGAATGTAACTGGTAGATACTAGTGAGATTTTACATATGACAGATAAAAGAAACAGCATAGTCAAACATGACCCCAAGGACAACTGGGCTGTCAATAGCTACTGTGCTTTAATCAACAGGGGTGTACCCAAAGCATTTGGCACCTGGGGCATTTGGCACCTGTATTTGGCACCATCCACCCTGTGCATGTAAGTGTGAGACTCATAGTTACACCCATGACTCACACACACACACACACAGAGACTCGCACTTACACACACAGACTTACAGTCACACTTACACACACACACACACACACACACACACACACAGACTCATAGTCACACTTACACACACCCAGATTCACACTTACACACACACAGACTAACACACATACACACAGTTACACTTATACACACACACACACACACAGAAAGACCCTTAGTCCACCACTGGTAATTAATGTCCTTGGAAATAGAATTCCATTCCTTAATGTCCACTCTTCAGCTCAGCAATGATACCCCCGATTGACCATCCTTAGCCGTTGAAAAATATGGAAGAACTTAGACCCACTAGGTTGCAATTTAAAGTAAGTAAGATGCCTCATTGCATTGAGAAATGTAGTGACCATCATGGTAGGTGTACTTACCAAACATCTGCAGTGGCAAGATTAGCCGTCACTGATGTAGATAGACTATGTTCTTTTTATAAGCATCCATCAGACGGGAAACCTTGACTATCTATCCACACTTGACATCACCACATAGTAAAGACATATGTTCACTACATATGCCATTATTGGAATTGAATTCATTATTTTTGTGGTTAATCATTACAATTGTCCATGACTAAACCAGCAATTCTGCCCTCTTACCATAGAAGTGTAATACTAAAGTAAAACAAGTCTTCCAAACAAAACCATCCATTGCCCTCTGGTGTTTGGATAAGAAACTGAACGTTGTTTTTTTTAAAAGAACTGCATTCACTCAGAGTCTGCATGGAAGTGATCTGGAACTGTGACATTGGCTGTACAATGCATACAAAAAACAAAAACTGTTGTATAACCATTATATAGTTGCGAGTTTTTTGTAATATAAATTGGCCAAAAAAGCTCCCCGCCACGTCAAGGCACACTCTCAATAGGGTGAGAACTTTTTTTTTTCTCTGCCATTTGAATTTAGGTTTTACAAATTGGCGACATACTTAAGCATTCCAACTGTGTGGGATCATTATAGCCTATGATTAAGAACTCTTGCTGATCGTGTGTACTATATACTGCTTCACTGCTTTCTAGACTGTTTGTCAGCTACTTTCTTGTTTTTAACCCCTTAGTGACAAGACATTTTGACCTTGACTTTCCCTTGGTGACAAGGTCTGTTTTTACATTCATGGGGTGTTTGTGTTTAGCTGTAATTTTCTTCTTTCTCACATACTGTAACCACACAAATTTTATGTTGTTTTTAACGTCATAAGAAGGGCTTTCATTAGATAACATTATGTTCATCATATCTTATAATTTATTACAAAAGAAATCATAAAATATGATGAAAAAAAACACATATTTTTAATTTGACCTAAAATATAATTTACACAAATACAATCATTAAAAAAGACTAATGTTTTTTGTTTTTTTGACCTTTTGATTCCAACTCGAACCCTAAATTTAACTCTAACCCTTATGCTAACCCTTACTATATTTTAGTTTTAACCCTATTCCTTATGCTAACCCTAATTTAATTGTAACCCTAACAACTATTCTAACCCTAACCCTAGATTTAAGCTTATTAAGTCTTTTTTTTTCATTGCAATGTTGCTGACTGCCTCTAGGGGCAGTCTAGCAACATATTCAGAGCAATAATATGGCGCCCACGATCATGGGTGCCCCAGAGCCGGAATTTCGGTGCTGGCTATTGCCTCAACATCGAGGCAATAGAGCAGCAGCGTCAGAGTGGTTTACACGATCGTTGATCGCGAAAACCGTTCATTTCACCACAAGACGTGTCAGGCATGTCCATTGTTGGGAACGGAGTAATAAGAAAAATAAAGATTATTATTTTGCTGTTAGGCGATTCCATGGAGCGACTCCTCCTTTTGGATTCTTATCTTGGCTGCAGGTTTAGAGCTCTGGTTTCAGTAACTGTCACTACCAGCATGGTTGTGGGTGGGTGCTCTGGTAACTGTGACCCTCCAGCTGCTGCAGAGCTACAAAACCCATAATCCCACACCAGCTTTCTAGAATGGCGGACATTATGGTAGTTGTAGTACGGCAACAGCTGGAGGGCCACAATTGTATACTTTTATATTTAATTGTTTTGTTCATCTGTCTCTGTACCTTATCTGTCAGTACATCTGTCCTGCCTGTCCATTTGTGTGGACAGAAAGTGGACTGATGAAATTGAAAAATGGGCCAAGAATTGCCAGCCATCCC
Organism: Pelodytes ibericus; assembly: GCA_036172795.1. Lineage (NCBI taxonomy): Eukaryota > Metazoa > Chordata > Amphibia > Anura > Pelodytidae > Pelodytes > Pelodytes ibericus. The sequence continues at coordinate 92,605,040 of CM069858.1, read as the reverse complement.
TTGGGCTGGAGTGAGAAGCTAACATCATCTACTATATAATGTAATGGGCACACAAAACAGTGTATATTGCTAGCAAAACCTTATTAATGTGTTGCAGTAGGTGCAATTAATCCTCCTCCTCCTAATAAATCCCTTGACACCAAGCTGCAACCAGACAAAGAGCAACCAACAACCTGAACTATGTGCAATATAATGTATGTGTAAATGAAGCCAACCAAACAGGTGTGAGCATGCTGCAAATACAGTTCAATTGTGCAATTCATATAACCAAAACATTTTATTTATATTATGTTTATATAATTTATATAATAATTATTTATAATTTGTATAACTTTATTAAGGTGCCAAATTCAGACCGTTTTTGTTTTTTGTATATGCATCCAATTTTGGCCACTCATCTCCAGACACATATAATAATTACATGTTGTCAGAGCATTGCTGTAAAATAGTCCAGTATTCTTCTTCCTTCTACAGCTTTTCTCCTTATCACTCAAGACCTTGCTTGGGACCTATGCCAGAATTTATATTTATTATCTATTGTGTGGGAACCACTAAGGCAGCGATGGCGAACCTTTTTGGATCAGTGCCCAATTTTCTGCATGCAACCATGTTCCTGACTTCAAAGTGCCAACTGCGCATTATATTATGTTCAGTAAAGGAAACCTCACACACAGTACATGAATACCCACATACATACTTTCACACACACCGCACAAGTATACACACATACACACACAGCACAAGTATACACACTAACAAACATCACGCACACACTCAGCACAAGTATACACACAGCACAAGTATACACACTAACACACATCACAAGTATACACATCAATTTTCTGCATGCAACCATGTTCCTGACTTCAAAGTGCCAACAGCACTTTATATTATGTTCAGTAAAGGAAACCTCACACACACAGTACATGAATACCCACATACATACTCTCACACACACAGCACAAGTATACACACATGTACATACACACCGCACAAGTATACACACATACACACACAGCACAAGTATACACACTAACAAACATCACGCACACACACAGCACAAGTATACACACGTATACACACAGCACAAGTATACACACTAACACACATCACAAGTATACACACAGCACAGGTATACAAACTAACACACATCCACACAGCACAAGTATACACACTATCACACATCCACACAGCACATGTATACACACTAACACACATCCACACAGCACAAGTATACACACTATCACACATCCACACAGCATAAGTATACACACATTACAAGTATACACACTAACACACACCCACACAGCACAAGTATACATACTAACACACATCACAAGTATACACATAACACAAGTATATATACATACTCACACCTATATTTCAAGAAATCTGCTTTGGGACCTGCTGGAGAGAAAAGTTACACTGAGGTGTGAACATGGGGTGTGTCATCTGTCAAGCTAGGAGAGGAACTGAGAGGATTAAACCAACTTGGGATGTGGAAGGGTGTGCAGTTACTGAAATGCTTATCGTTCTGGACAACAGGATAGCATTCAGTAAATAATTATTTAGCAGTGAATTTTCAGTTTGGGGTAATGGAGCGGAGATGCGGAGATTAGGGTCTTCAGCCCCTCAACTCCCCCTAGCCACGCGTGCCACAACAGAGAGCTTGGCGTGCCATAGGTTCACCATCACTGCACTAAGGTGTAGTAAGTGCCGTGCTTAATCACTCCATCTTGGTATAATTGTAGAGTAGATTCCTGTCTTCAAATAAAAATAGTATATTGATAGTACAATACACGAATATCCTTTGGGGAGGATATGAAAACTGTTCAAAATCTGACTCACAAACACTTTATGGAAAATCTGTGAAGACAAAATAAAGACATTGAAATCATAATATTTTTAGACAATGTGGGGCTAAATCTTTAAGTGACCCTCTCCTATTTTTACATCCTAAACTGTCATTAAATGGATCGCCCTCCAGTGCTTTTCCATGAATATTTTTTATACTTTGTAAGAAGCCAGCGTCCACCCACAGCAGGAAATAAATAAATGAAATCAGATTGTAATGTGCTGAAATATAATATTGCTTTCAAACAGCGCTCTTTCATAATCTCAGTTGGGGGGGATTTGATTCATATTTAAAGTGTGCTGACTTTGGCTCAGCTGCTACTACTGTCATCAAAACGTACAGAAGATAAAAAACGAAATCCTGTACAGAAAGAACTACATGGATTCATCTTCACAAGAGGAGGATAGTCCACATCAGGTGTAGGTAGGGGAGAGATAGAGGCAGGAAAATTCAAGATGCCTTATGCATTTTGTGTTGCTAAACTTATGGTTTCCAGTGTTTAGCAGCTCAAACCTTCTTTATAAGGCATTTTAAATGTAGCTGCCTCTACCTCTCCCCCTCAATTTTGTTTTGGATCAAATAAATACACTTTTTGGTCTATACCGAGGATTGCTCTAGACTACCTGAAAACAGCTCACATCTAGAATGTGAGAAAAGTATTTGCGTGGTGGAGACGAAGGCTGCTGGTGTGGTCTGATATGTGTAATTAACCTGGACTATGACAAATATTGTCCTTGTATACACCTACTGTGGAAGGTTTTTACGTAGGTAGACCTTCAACTTATATTGTCTTTAACCAGTTGGTTCTCTGCGAGGTCGGATGTAATAAAGGTATAAGAAAGGTGGGACAGTAAACATTTAAGGCTAAAATGGACCAATTGTCCACTCCAGCTCTTTTGTTTGCCCATGAGTGCCAGGCTGGCCTACTGGAATACCACAATTTCACATGATTTAGAACCACGCAGCCAAACCAGCCACAGGTGCAGACGGGCTGGTCTAAAATATTTTCTATGTATTTTTTTTTTTTACAGTTTCACAATATGTGTTTATGTTTTTCAATTTTTGAATAATACCACCTACATATCGGTGGAGAGCTGGTTTCTGTTGGGGCTGCTTCCCTCCTACATTCATTGCTTTTGGAATCTGAGAAAAAGACCTGTGGTTTTGACATTGTCATATGCTGAAATTATTGAGCACTAAAAAATATGCTCAAAAATTGTGAGTTAAATACCTCTACAAGGTGGATATCTTCAAATGTCCTAAAGTTATGTACAATATTTTGTGTACTTTCTGTTTCCTTTGGGTACACTTTGGAGTATGGAATCTGAGGAATTCAGAAAAGTCCACATTTGAAGATCTCCCATCATAACAGTTTTACGTAAAAATGTATATATACACTCACATGGATGAAAAATCGCTCCATTGTTTGCACTGTATTCACAATGTCTTTGAGCAGCTAATAGTTTATATACAAGTCTTATTAGTGCCTGTCAGCACAACCTTTTGTGATTAGCAACTAACCATTACTTCCGCATATAAATCCATGAGTACCCAAGGAAGACACAAGGCGACAGTTTGAGAGAGGCAACTGTTTTAATATTTGACATTTCTGGATTTGAAAACGAAGGCATACTTAGATCAGAAATGCTTCAGAAAAAAATATGGCAAATCTGTGAAGTTCTCTTCCTTGCCATTATAGTGTTAATACATTAGATAAAGACCAGTAGCACCATCATTCGCAGCATGTGTTTGACCTCCAGAGACTTTCCTAATGGTCCGTGTTTAGTATGGAATGATGTTAGTTTGCTGTTTCTATGAAGCAAAATCAGCTCATAATGTCAGGAGAGACACGCAAAAGCATGAGGGGAGCTAATGCCCACTAAGCTAAGCTGCTCTATTTTAAAGTATTTTCAATTTTTAACCTGCAGTACCACAAATTGGCCACAAGGATCAAATACCTCCTATGCATCTTACCCATATTTATGAGTCCATTGTACACTGGGATAGTACAGTATTTGTTCAGGCCACTCTGTTAGGCCAATGGGGCTAAAATGTGTGCGACTGATGTGCAAGCAATTTAACAGCTACAAAAACTTGTTATTGCTATCCTACGCTAACCCTTTGAGTGCCAGAGGGGTGGACCATCTCTGCCATTTAGATCGCTCAAAATAAAAAGATAGATTAATCGGCATCAAGACATTTCCATGAAAATAATCAATAAAGATCACACTGATACAACCCGGAGTTCCAGGTCTATTGACTTTATAACAAGCAGATTTGTTCACAAGTGAAGACATATTATAATGTTTGCTTCCAGACGGCACCTTGGTGCGCAGTGTGTTTGAAGCCAGAATAAAGCATTTCAGCCTATGCTTGTGTTTGATGGATTGTTGAAATGTCCATTACTGCAGTAGCATATAAATTAACAGGCACTGGATTGCAAGAAACTACGGAGCTAAGTCAATAAAGTCATAAGTGGCAGTTATTGACTGGAAATTCTAAGTTCAATAAAGAGATCTCAACCTATTCGGGGTACGTAAGTGAAAAACGAGTAGCTGTTGTTTTACTGGCCTCTAGGTGGCACTGTAGATACACAGACTGCTTGCTGAAGTGCACTAACCAACTTAACCATGTACAATTTGGCTTAACTGTTCCACATAAGTTTACATGCCATTAATTTCAATGCAACATATAACAAGCTGGGCATATCACCCGCATATCAACGGTTCTGCCAGTATTTCCATTTGACGTCTGTTGGAAATCAGCTCTTTTTACATATATTAAAGCATTTGCCACAATTTCCCCTCGTAACATTTCAGAATAAACATAAAGTTAAATCATTCAATTCTGTTTTTTGTTATCTTTAAAACCTATTGACAAGCTATTGGACACTCACTCTTTCCGACCTTTCTAGTAATTAATTGTTCATAGTGTAGACTGGTTCAGTTACAATCTAGCGCTATATAAAATGAGAATGTAATAGTCTATCTTGCTAGAGGTGAGATTATAAAGATTCTGTTATCATGAAAATCATTACAGAGAGTCTCAAAACATTGGAACATGAATGGATTCAGTAGAAAATGACACAGTGATGTGCACTACATAACTGAGTAAATGGTGTTTCTGTATATGTTGTAGGCAAAAGTGTAAAATCCAGATAATGTCAGAAAAAGACGTTTGAACCAACGCTTTGCGTCACTGCATCAAAATAATAATTGGAAGAAGTATAAAAACATAGGAGGATAAAATTTTATCCAAACATATTTACGAGCTTTACAAAATAATTGTAAGGGTTCATTAAATTATATCTTTTTATGTTTCTATTTCAAATTTTGCCTAAAGCCACTGTCCAGAACGGCCAGGCAAATTATTAAAATGAAAGGTTCCCCTTATTTCTGTAGTTGTAGAGAAAAACATCAACACAACCTATTCTGTTCATTATGAAATTTAAATTAAGAGAAAATGTGTTTTAATGTGTCTTTGGTGTGTATGACATCACCTTGTGGCTTGATGTGAAAAATGACAATTTCCTATTAAAAGTAGTTAATTTGCCAATCAAGCGACAAGGTGATATCATAAACAGGAGACACTGAAAACAATCTTAAAACACATGTTCTATGCATTTGGATTTCATTCTGCTATTTTTTTTAATCATGTATTATTGTTTTATTCTCTACATTCACAGTATAAACAATGGTTAGGGGCATTTCACACTTTAAATCGTCATTCTAAAGAATTGTCTAAATTACACATGATGCCCATAACACACAAACACCCATTTATATTATGATCTTGAATCATCTTTGAAAAGTAAACTGAATTTCCTATTCAGGTAGGAATCTCTGGCCTGATTTCTACACATTTTTTTTAATAACACTTCGGGTTCCTGGCAGAGATCAAAGGTCCAAATCTATCAAACTGACAATATATTGATGTAGAAAACCAACGTGGATAAGATGTCACAACTAACAGATGTATTGAAAGTTTAAACTCTCCGAAACAGAGGCGCATAAAAAAAACGCTTTAAAAAATATAACTGAGAGATCAAAAATATCTCTCATTACAGATTAATACCCTCATCAGTCGTCAAAAGGGACTGCAACACATTGCATAGAACCATAGGTTGTGGTCCCTTTCACGTCTGAAAGGGTTAAAGCAAATATCTCAGCCTAGAGCGAGATTGGCCTATAATACAATATACATATAGTGTGTAGTAGTTATACAGAAGATCTATATATATATATATATATATATATATATGTGTATAAATATATTTATAGAGGTGTACATTTGTTGTTGAGGCACGCGGTGCATTTAGTTAAAAAAGCCTGGCTTGCTTTTTCAGCTCATTTCGTTTCCACAGCGCCAGGCGGTCAAACTCCGATATGGTCATTCCGAAGACCTGATAAAACTCCTCGGCTGATAGGTGGCGCTGTAAGAGAGTAGAAAGAGAGGTCGGCCATGACACAAACTAATGGTACAAACAAAGGGAGATGTTACATCTGTTTCTTATTGAATTGCTTGCTGTAGAAGGTAGAACTGGTACAGAATGACTCCTGTGAGCAAATCGTTTTGCATCCTTTCAGCAAATAAATATACAGTGGAAGCTAATGAACACAGAGAAAAAAAAGAAGGGGTGCACTCCACGCTCAAGGATGGTAAAAATACGGTGCTTTAATATAATGAATATAAATACAAGCACCCACCCTCTACACACCGGATTGTACTGAGTGGAGCCAGGTAGCGAGCTTTTTTCGGAAGCTAATGATGTTAGAGTTCCTGCAGCTGTTCCCAGTAACATAATGTAGAGCTGCTTCCAGTATTACTGTTGAAAAACCTATACTTTTATGCATTGTTATGATGGTGATACAAGCGTTCCAGGCATCCATTAATTCCCTTTAAACCAAACAGGCAGGATAGGCCTTTAAACTAGGCTTTGGCCTAGGGAGGCAGGTGGAAGAGGGAGGGCAGCATACTGAATGAGGGTAACAGCTCTACCATTGTTGATGGTACATCCTCTCTCATTGCTTTGTGCAACCTGCACAGACATCTGTAAATCGTGTAGTGGAAAAGGGATATGGGGGCAAATGATGCAGTGGACAGAGATGTGGGGGCAATTTGGCACTGCTGCAAGTTATGTGGGGGTAATCTGGTGGAGTAGAAGGGTTATGTAAGAGCTTTACTCTTAGCTGTACTCACTTCCAGGCGTGTTCTGTCTGCATCTTTAGGCAGTCTACTCCTCCCTCTAGTGGTGACCACAAGTAGTTCATAGGGATAGATCTAAAAAATAAAAAATAAAATTGTAAATATCACCCGAAGATCCCTTTATTAATTTCTAGAACAAGCATGTCTTAAATACCCAAGAGAAAATACACTACGCAGAATGTTTTGCATATCTGCCAAGTGTCCATATTAAGAAGGGAAAGTACCTGTTTTGAAGTAAAACACTTTATTCTTATTCTAAATGACTCATTAAAACACATATATAGATATCAACTAGTACTTAAGTCACTTAAAATGTCATAGTAATGCTCACCCATAGCTACACCTTCAGCCACTCCCACAAAAACAAAGTGTCCCTCTTTGGTGATCTGACATGTTAGGGTGTGTGATTTTGTAATGCAGCTGCCATAAATTATAATAAAACTAACATATATGTGTCCAATGTTGCAATTCACAAATATTTATATATATATATATATAAACGGTGATGTGTTCCCCGTACAATGCAGAATTAACTAAAAAGTGAGGAATTTCACTACCAGTTCTGGTGACAAACTTCTGGTTGCTGCAGCTCAATCGATCAATTAAAAAAAGTGCAGAACACATAACAATGGGCTCAAAATCTCTGCCACCTGTGATGTATAAAATAGGTACAATGGCTATAATAAATATAATCACAGCGATTGCAACTTTCTCAGCAATGTGTCTTTCTCTGTTTTGGTTAAAGGATTTACAGGATGACACAACTTGCTAATGCAATGTCTTTTACTACTTTTGTAACAAAACATAAAGGTCACTAAGGGAAATTTATTCATGAAGGAGGGAATTTCAAATGAAAGGCTAAAAAGAAAAAAAAAAAAATCCCCTTTTCACAAATAATATCCCATAGGGCTGAAGTTAAAAACACATTGCACCTAGGCCACAGGCTTCCCTGCCAAAACAGAGAGCTACAAGCAATTCATGTGGAAAAATGCTGACAATATAAAAAGGACATGAACTCACTCTGATGTAATAGGTGTTAAAGGGCCGGTCTAACATTACACCGCTCCATTCCTTCTATCCACCGAAGGCTAAATCCACCGCACATTCCACAACCCCCATAAAAGTGAAGTTTATAGAAATAACAGCATGGAATAAATCAGAACTGAATGTCTTTGAAATGAAAGATGGTCTAGTTGTGGAAAAAGATAACAAACATCTGAGCTCTGTTTAAGCAAGACCTCATGTAAAGCCAAGTTTATATAGAGATTATGGACAGGACGATCAGACAAGGGATTGGTGTGCTCTCTATGATAAACAAATATGAAAATAAAGCCACATGTGAGGTTTATTAATTCTGTCAGACCCCACATCTCCAATTGTCATACTGATTATTTATGACTTACATTAATAGCATAGTGTCCAGTTATATATAATATTAAAATGGTGCTTTATGAATGACTCTGGATGCCTTGGTTAAAATAAAACAAAAAACAAAATAACTCACACCATGGCAACATTGTTTTGAAGAAAAGGTGCCAACTAACTTAGCATTAAACTCAACAGCTGTAGAGAAAGGCTAACCAAAGGACTATGGGTAGATGGTATACATGTTTGGTAAGTATAAAGGTTCTATAATATACTGGTGTATACAATATTGAGAACATACAACAACATTCAAGTGTGAATTATAAGATACTGTATTACTAACTGGATACATTTTCAGACTGCTATGAGAGGTTTCTGAATACAGAACAGTCCACCATGGGTGGTTAAATTAGTATTGATTTCCATTGCAGGATATTGAGAAGGTCCTTGGAACTGCGGTTGAATGAATGTGAAAAAACGAGAAACTAGTGAAAAAAAAGGAGGCCTTTTCATCTGACTGTAGGTAAAGGTTCATTGCCATAGCAACGTGTATCTTTAATTCCAGGAGGAATTCTGGGTCTTCTTACCTTGTACTCTGTAGGATAGAAGAAAGAGAGACGGAGGTAGAGTATTAACACAGGGTGAAAGGTAAAGAGGGTATCAAAGCAGGAGTGTGTGGGAATTGGTGGGAAGCTGGATAAGCGGATAGACATCACATTTTAAGAACGAGATAAAATTCTAGCATAAATACAAATTCTAACATAAATAAAGCTTGTCCACATTAAGCAAAATGATACTCCACACAACTAAGAGGGCAGTTATATTATGTATTATTTATACATTTTAATATAGATTTATATATACACACACATTACGTTCAAAAGTTTGGTTTTTGAAAGAAAAGAACAGTTTGTCCATTAAATTAAATAGATCAGAAATCCAGTGTAGACATTAATGTTGTAAATTACGACTGTAGCTTTAAGCAGCTGATTTTTAAAATGATTATATATATATATATATATATATATATATATATATATGGTGTACAGCTGAAAACAATACTGATTAAAAAACAATCATCATATTTGTAACATCTTGACTGTATTTCCTATTCATTTTGCAACTCATTTGATGTAAGTGAATGCAATGTATGAAAGGTAGTGTGTGTGTGTGTGTGTGTGTATATATATATTATTTTTTGTGTGTAGGAGGGCTGGCTAGATGGACAGTCTCTCCAATATTCATGTATTGGTATTATTTATACAATATTCTCCAGTATGTGATGTAATCCATTAACCCCACTCGTACCTCGCATTCCCCAGTTCACAGCGTTGGCACTGTCATAGTGGAATAGTTCCGTGCTGGGTGGCTGCAACAACACACAAAGATATACACAGTTATCCATCTGTTCAGAGATCTGTAGGTCTAAACATATATTTTAATGTTTGATCTTGGGTGCTATATATAAATATGATTTCTTGTTCTTAACTAAAAATAAGAAAATTGTTCCCTGCAGAAACAAAGCTACCTAATAACCCTTGCAGTTCCCCAACGCTGTAACAATCTGGTGCTACCTAAAAACTCCCGCAGTTCCCCAACGCAGCAACAATCAGGTGCTACCGAAAAACCCCTGCAGTTCCCCAACGCAGCAACAATCAGGTGCTACCTAAAAACTCCTGCAGTTCCCCAACGCAGCAACAATCAGGTGCTACCTAAAACTCCTGCAGTTCCCCAACGCAGCAACAATCAGGTGCTACCTAAAAAGTAGGCGTAACTTACGCAAAGAGATCTACTGCTAAGTCGTATTCTATAACATATTTATCAGACATTTATATCAAGTTGTGAAATTCATGCAATTATGAGATTTCACCAAAATAACACTTTTGTGCACCAAGACAAGTGCACAAAAGTACATCATCACTCATCCAAGATGCTACTTATAGACTGAATGCTTGTGAGTAATTACAATCCTGTATTTTACATACATCTGTTGTAGGCTTTGCCATATAACTCAGTATTAATGAATAGTAAAGGGACTGTATCATCTAAACGTTGTTTCTACTGTGAATGTTGACAATAAAACATGTTTGAAAATGATCTATACATTGTGTTGGATTTTTTTTTATAATAAATTAGGAGAAAAGTGTTTCAAATGTGTCTGTGGGATCTCCAGCTTATGTCATCACCTGTGACTTGATATGCAAATGACACATTTCCCACTGAAAAGCAGTTCATTTGCATATCAAGCTACAGGTGATGTCATAAACAGGAGACGCCACAGACACATTTAAAACACATTTTATTCCCTTGCAATTTTGCTCACACAAAATAGATCATTTTTAATCATTTTTTATTCTCTACATTCACAGTAAAAACAAAGTTTAGCTGATCCAGTCCCTTTAAGTTGACCACTTTCCCAGTGACATGCAGCCTTTACTTGGGCCTGACCTAGCCAGTGTCTTCGGAAACACTAGAGCTAGTAAACATTATACAGTTTACTACTCAAATGTGACTTATACTGTACCCTGTGTAGTCCGTTCCTTCTGTATGCTGGGAGTGAAGCGGATTTGGAAATCAGGGGATCTGGAAAAACAAACAGATGAGATAGTTAGTTTTCTTATTGTTTATTTATAAATTGTATGAACAAGAAGAATCCACTCAGATTTCTCTTGCTTTTGGCTATTATGAAGAGCGAATGACAAGTTAACTTGATCACTAGATTTTATAAACACATTAATAATTTCAGTACGTTAAGGAACAGAAAGTGCTAAGAAAGGGCTTAATTCATGAGGGCTTCGATAAGGGAATTGCAAACGTCAGGCCAAAATAGCAGAGCTGGAAACATTTTCAAGTTTAGATACCCCAACATTTTTCAGCGCAGCTACTTTGGCTATATTTTGCAATTCTCTTGTCAATTCCCTGCAATTTCCTCTCTAATGAATAAAGTTCATAGTGTGTAACGCCCTTGTACGCTTAGTATCACGTGCTGCGTACATTGTTGGTGCTATTTAAATAAATGTTTTTGTAATCAGATTGTATTCATTCTGAATGGGAAGTGTCCCATATGATGATGTCGTATATATTTGGTTTTATATATAATTATATTTGTGTGAATATATTTATATTTACTCCCAATTTGGGTCAGTATGCTCCACCTTTTTGTTCAAATTGTATGGATATGGTTTACTTGCATTGATAAAGAGTCCTGTGATCTCATATCAAGCGTACACAAGCATTATAAATATATATATATATCTTTTGGTCTTGAAAAAAAGTCTCCTAAGTGGGATTGGAATGTTGATCTTGTAAATAAATGATTGATTTCTCATAGTGTTGCCAAATTGTGTATCCATAAGACAGGACAGCACCGGGGTATTTAACTCCTACAAGTCTCGAGAGATGGAGCAGATCTTCTATATATGTGATCTATTCACTAAGAAGTGAATGTTGGTGAATTACATTACCATTTATTTATACAGCATCAACAAATTCTGCAGCACTTTGGTACAGAGCATAAAAAAGTGAGTTACAAACAAAAATAGACAAACATTTTCAGACTAAAACATGTGGTAGAGGGCCCTGCTCACAAGCTTCCAATCTAATCTAGAGGGAATGGGGAACATGAGAAAAATAGGATGAATGAAGAGGCAAGAGGAAAGGTGGGGGAGGTAAAGATAAAAGTAGATTGTGAAAAAGGAAGGTATTGGGGAAATATGACAGCTGGGTGAGTCACACCAAAGGTTACTAATTTAGTGATCTCTGTGGGTGCATTGTAAGCCTACAGACTCAAGTCACATAGAGGTAAACATCTTTGGAGGCTGCAGGTGAGTAAAGTGAGTGAGGTGGCTAACATATTGCTAATGATTGTGTGTAGAGGGGGGAACTTAGTGAAATTAGCAACTGAGCTGCTAAAATCAGGGACAAGAAGCTGACTAATATGTAGGCGCGGCATGTAGGTGACACATTTAAAGCCAGCCTTTAGATACCCTTGTTTTAACAATTCATTTTGTTATGGCAGACAAGTTCCAATATATGTATAGAGGATCAGTTACCACATTTGTACGGAAGAAAGATGTAGCCTTACCACTATCAGCCAGATATCGCTTGTTGGGAGCTGTGGGAGACCGAAGAGAAATGTGTGTATTGTAATAATTAATTAAAACACTATGCATCAATATCAATGCAAGATTTCAGCAGAATAAATGCTCATGCATACAATGTCCACGAGCTAATGTATAGACAAAAAGAAGCATTGCGGAAATGGCATGTTTGTGGTCTAAATTGGTATGCGCCTCCTGCTGGAAGACCTCTAATGGTCATGGATAATGAATAGTTAAATCTTTAAAATCACTTTTTTTTAGAGAGGAAGTAGACATTTTTTTCTTTTAGTCAGGCAGAAGATCACTTCTGCCTCATTAAAAGTGTCATTTTAATAGTGTATTTACTGTGCACCATTGAAAATATATTCTCTTTCCTTTTGCAAATACTAAAGGGCATCCATCTCACGGTCCGACGAGTGTCACAGTCAGGGGGCGTATCGTGCCCCTGTGTGACAGGCAGGCCCGGACTGGCCATATTTGCGGTGGCCATGGGCCGAGGCCGGCAGGGGAGGTCCCAGCAGTGGCGTCCCCTGCATTCAAAAAAACTTACCTCGTTCCTGCTCTGTCACCCGGTGCAGGTCCGTGGCTGTGAGGGAATGGCATATTGGGGGCAATATCCTTGCATATTGAGAGCAAAATCCTGGAATATTAAATGACATATTGGGGGCAATATCCTGGCATATTAAATGGCATATTGGGGGCAAAATCCTGGCATATTGAGAGCAAAATACTGGCATATTAAATGGCATATTGGGGGGCAAACTCCTGGCATATTGAGGGGCAATATCCTGGCATATTAAATGGCATATTGGGGGGCAAAATCCTGGCATATTGAATGGCTAAATCATGGCATATCGAGGGGTTAAATACTGGCATATTTTAATTGGCAAAGTGATGCTGTGGCATGGTCTGTGGGGCAAAATAACATGTACTATGTGGAAAGTGACACTGGCTAATTCTGTGGGGCAAAGTGACACTGTGGCATGCCAAATCGTGTAGGTGCAATATGAGTGCAAGCCAAGTGCTGTGGGTGCAATATAGGTGGATGGCAAGTTCTGTGGGTACTGTATGGTGCTGTGTTAAGTCCTGTAGGTGCAATGTGGGTGCAGAGGAAGGGAAAAAAATATAGTAATGCAATTTTTCAATAACATTTTTATTAAATACAATATTAAATAATTCAAATAAGTATAAATGCAACTAGTTATAGAGAGATGTCTGTGTTTATAGATATGTATTGTTTTCGAATTGTACAATTGTCATCTTGTGGGGCTCCTGTGTGTTGCATAATTAATGGCTGTCCCATGTGTGGCATATTTATTGGGCCCCATGTGTGGCATAATTAAGGGGCTCTTTTGTGTGGCATGATTATGGGGCGCTTGTGTGTGTGGCATAATTAAGGGGCGCTTGTGTGTGTGGCATAATTAAGGGGTGCCTGTGTGTGTGGCATAATTAATTGGGCTCCAAGTTGAGGCATAAATAATGGGGCTCTGATGTGGCATAATTTATGGGGCTCCTGTATGTGGCATAGTTATGGGCTCCTGTATGTGGCATAGTTATGGGGCTCCTGCGTGTGACATAATTTGTGGGGCTCCTGTATGTGGCATATTTAATGGCCATCTGACTGGTATTACTAAGGAATACCCCTCACACACACATACTGCACCGCTCACATACACACAGAACCCCCCAACACACTGCACAACAGACATACACAATACTTCCATATATATATATATATATACATATACACACACACAGCACCCCTCACACACATACTGCACCCCTAAACCCATTACATTCCAGACACACACTAGATCCCTTACCCAACTCTGGATCACCTACACACATACACACACTAGATCCCTATATACACTCTGAAACCGTTATAAACACACACTCACTTGATCTCCTATACACATTCTGGGTCCTTCACACACACACTAGACTCATATATATATGTATATATACACACACTAGATTCCTTGTAAGCAAACACATACTACACCCCTAAACACACACTACATCTATATATACACACACACACACACACACACACACACTATAGCCTGTATGCACACACTTGCTATATCCCCTATACACACATTATCTACAGCCCCTAGCCACATATGCATCACATTACACCACAAACACAACACAACTAAAACCGACCTTATTACTCAATACCACACCACAATCAGCTCACTCTACACACACGCAATCCCACAAGCAGGCTCCAAACACATGCTCAATACTCTTTCCTGGCATTTTTGTCTGCTGGTATCCATTTATAGAGACACCAGAGACAAGCAAGGAAACACAGTGCAAGCATGTTATTAAATTTGCTTGCACTGTGCAGAACAAATACAGGGCTTTTTTCTCATGCTAGAGCTCTTCAGCAGAGCTCTGCGCATGGTCTGCCCTGGAAGAGCATTGAACCAACATGCTCACTTTGAGAGGGAGCATGTTTGTCATTGGTGATGACAAAACACACCTCCTCTGCCCCGCCCCCTTCTTAGTGGGCCGCTGTGATAAAAAAATGCCCGGGCCGAATTTTTCTCCCAGTCCGGGCCTGGTGACAGGCGTGGTGCCAGCCCGGAACAAGTCTGTCACTTTGAGGCACGATGTCTCTCGTGTTTTTCCGGGGGTTTGTGTGCTGAGAATAGCTAGCACACAAACCCACGGAAATACATGCATTACATCCGAAAGGCGACGCCAGCTACAAATTCGTATACTTTTAGTGCTTGTCGAATTGACAACAGAGTAAGTGACTGTTTCTGAATTCGTAGCTGGAGTCGCGTTTTTGATGTATTTCTGGGGTTTGTGTTCTCTCTGTTCAGAAATACACAGTCTGTCATTGGAGTATTGTTAATACTCCAGTGTTAATACTCCTTAGATACTAGTAACCATTCATGTATTAGTAATTAACATTTTAGTTGTGCGTACACATAAGAACCTGGCATGGCACAGACGCTCTTTTAGATGAATCATGCTCTCCTGTCCAGAGGATACGAATGAATTATTCATGAAATGGACACACCATGCGGAAGTGCATTAGAATACAGTGTGCTTCTTGTTCATAATCTCCGTTCTAATGGCTTCTGATTCAAGAAACACTCAATTTACACCTCTAAAATGTCATGCCTCAGGGTGCTCAACTCAACTGTCTTCAACTGTCACAGAAAAGCTACAGTTATGGGATTTATCAAATTAATACATAATGAGCCAATTAACTTGTTTATCATTAAGTGAAATGTTAGCATGTTTAGCTCCCTTTAATTTTCCTGTCAGTTTCCCTGGGAGAATAATAGTTGCCAGCCTTGCTTACTCTCAAGAACAGTCACTCACTCTAAATTCCTGCTCACAATTATGGTGCACTTCTTAAAGGAACTCAGCTATTTTTTAAGAGAGTGAATGCTGAATAAAAATGAGACTTTGATTTGTCTTCCTGCAATGAAACACGCACAGGGCTGAGCATAGGCTCACAGACGCCAGGATGCATGAGTTTTTTTTGGGCTCCATAGGTGGGCTATATTACTAACTCCTCCACCTTCACAAATGTCTGCTCCAAACAGGGCTGGCCCAAGAATATGTGCTGCCTGTGTTTAGAACTGAAATGTTCCCCATGCCCTCCACAACATACACACGTTAGATATACACACTCCAGCACATACACAAAATTTCATACACACACTCACATAATCCAATTTGTTAAGAAAAACCATTTTTTTTCAATATTTCTTCCCATTCTCTGCTATTTTCTCTTTCATGGCAGACAGAGGGCTCTGATTGTGCCGAGTGGTCTGTGCGGTTCCTTCTTTTTGAGCGGTGGGATGACACCCGACTCATGACTCCAAGAAACGAGGAGCAGGCACTCTTCACCCCTCGTGCTGTGCTCATATGTAAATTTTGGATTTCATTTGGAATTCTATGTTTTATTTGTATTACATATTAAACAGTGTTCATTAATATCCTTGCCTTCCTTCTTCCTCATGTGTTTTGTGGAGTCTTCATGGATGAAGTGACGGAACATCATTAACCCTTTCCCTGGGCTCCCTTATGCTGATATCCCTGAGCAAGTAGTTGCTCAGACGAATGTGAGTGGCCACTTGGCACAATTCATTCACTTTATTTCACTTTTTCTTTGATATATTACACTATTGTGTGTTTTATTCTTTTATTTTTCATATTCCCTTTGTACAACACTGCAAGATACATACTTGTTCTAAGGGTAAATATAAGTGTGTGTAGTGTTGGTTGAAGCGCACTGGTCACGTTTTTCTTTGTATTGTATTTATTTTGCTAGAAGTGAGACACTAGCGGTGCCCGAGTGCTGCATACCCGTTTACATACAGGCGCAGCAGTCTACACTTTGTGTTTTGTAAATTTTGGATTGCTTGCAATGTGGGACCGCATGTTGGTGGAAAAAAATAAATCAGAAAACTGGACGGGATGTTGGCAGTTTGCATCCCCCTAAAAGTGACACCTTGAAAGGAAGGGACAGCACAAACTTTATTTTGATATAATGGACCAGTACCAACTTTATTATTAAGGTGGTAGGGAGCACAAACTTTATGTAGATGTAAAGAGCCAGCACAAACTTTATTAACTCCTGAGTGACCAGACTGTTTTGAAAAATGTTGTACATTTCGTGACAATGACGGTATTAACATTTCAGTGGTGTTTGTGTTTAGCTGTAATTTTCCCATCTCTCATTTAATGTACCCACAAATATTATATACTATTTTTATCGCCATGAAAGCAAAGTTTTTCTTAATATAGAATTATTTCCATCATATCATCTAATTTGCTATAAAAAAAAAACACAAAATATGATGAAAAACTGTAACCCCCTTCCACTTTTTCTAACTTTTACATGAAAAAACTTTTACACATCTACAAACATAGTACCTTCTAAGTAGATTCTAATATTAAAGTGTAGAAATATCCACATCCTACATGGTTTTCTGTTGTTTTTTTAATTATACGGAAATAACTGAAAGTAGCATTTTTTGTTTCCTAACCATTTTACCCTACAGTGACCAAATGACCCCAACTCAAATCCTCACCCTTACCCTAACTCAGATTTCTCCTTGGATCAACATGCACTAAATAAATATTAATGCCTATACTAACACGGTTAGCCCTCTATGCTCCGGGTCATTACAAAAGTATCCAGGCCGCTTTTAAAGGCATCTAACGTATTTGGTAGAACCACTTCTTCAGGCAGTGAAATCCATATCTTAATTGTTCTTACTGTAAAAAATCCCTTCCACTGTCGTAGACTAAATCTCCTTTTTTCAAGTCTTACCGGGTGACCTCTTGTCCTTTGCACTGTTCTCTTAATGAACAGGTCATTATAAAGCCCTTTGTATTTATATAACATTATCATATCCCCTCTAAGCAGCCGTTTCTCTAACGTGCACCCATTTCACTTTCCCAGCCTTTCTTCTTAACGAAAACCTTCCGTTCCCCTTTTTTAGTACTGTAGCCCTTCTCTACACCTTCTCTAGTTCCATTATGTCTTCTTTTTTTTTTAATGCGCCCAGAATTGAACCGCATATTCAAGGTGAGGTCTTACCATGGACCTATAAAGAAGCAGAATAATATCTTCCTCCTGTGAGACAATACCCCTTTTTAATAAATTAATAAATTTTTACAATTGTACCCAAAATGCACAATTTTACACTTGTCTACATTGAATCTCATTTGCCATTTATGTGCCTAATTACCCAATTTGTCCAAATCCTCTTGCAGCGAAGATATATCTAGTTCAGACTGTATTACCCTACTTAATTTTGTATCATCAGCAAACACTGAGACATGGCTCCCTATGCCCTCTTGGAGATCATTAATCAACAAATTAAAAAGAAGATGACCCAGGACACATCCCTGAGGTACTCCACTTATCACATCTGTCCAATTTGAGAACTTCCCATTTACCACCACCCTTTGCATCACATCTTTCAATCAATTGCCAATCCACAAACAAACCTTTGGCCCTAAGCGTATTTCAGTCAATTTGTACAGTAACCTTTTGTGTGGAACTGTATCAAATGCCTTAGCAAAGTATAAATTTATCACATCCACTGAAGCCCCCATATCTATATTTTTACTCACCTCTTCATAGAATGTAATTAAGTTTGACAAAATCTGTCTTTCCCAAAGCCATGTTGGCTCCTGCTAATGAGATTCCTGTTCAATAATAAATCTCGAATATATTCCCGTAGCAATCTTTCAAACTGTTTCCCCACCACAGATGTCAAGCTTACAGGGCTGTAATTGCCCAGCTAGAATTTTGATCCCTTTTTAAAAATCGGCACCACATCGGCTTTATGCCAATGTCTGTGGGCACCAAGCCTAAATTAAAGCCCTGAAAAATAATGGTCTGACCAGGACCTGGCTTAGCTCTTTAAGTATCCGTGGGTGTATACCATCTGTCTCCGGGGTTTTGTCTATCTTAACAGTGTTTGATTGTATGTACCAGGTACGCCAGCTGTCATTAACTGACAGCTTTTCCGTAATTACCTGGTACATCCATTGTCGCAAAGGGTTTAATAGGGTGAGGGGGCAACACAAACTTTAATAACAGAATGGGGGCAGAATAAAATATATTTAAAGGTTAGGGGCACCACAAAATGTACAAAACTAACTAGGTACCTTCAACCCAGTGTCTGTCTCTTACTGGATTGTCTCCTACTGTCTCCTACTGGATTGAAGTGTCTGTCTCCTACTGGACTGTCGCTGTCTGGGCCAACAGGAGGAGGATCCGCTCTGTCCAGCTCCTCCACCTCTTATACAATTCAAGGAGAGAGGAGGTGCTGTCTGGAGAAGATCCTCCTCCATTACCAGTAATACTATAGTAATTAACTCCTGTAGAAAGGAGGCACTGTGTGGATCATATCCTTCTCCACTACCATTATTACTAGCATTAACCTTTGGTTATTACAACTGCAAGGGCAGGGTTACATGAATACATGCTACATGTGACCCGCGCTTCTGCGGCTTCTTCATGACTTATGTTCTCACCCGTTTGAAATCGGAGGAGGATCACTTTGTGCACAGATGGTGCCACATAACGAGCATCTTTGCTCCTTGGTACGCCCCTTCTACCTCTGCTCGCTAAGTGCCCGTGATAGACTGTGAACCAGCCAAGGATATGCCCTGAACATGCAGCAAATCTAATATTAAGCTAATAGCATAGGGGGTCATGTGTGTGTGTACATAAAATGTTAATGTAAAGCATCTTGTATTATATGGAAGTATAGCAATGTGAACCTTTTGCAGCTATCATGACCAGATGTAACCAGAGGTGATTATGGAAGTTGCTACACTGCATGATGCATTATTAGGAGTCTCTCAGGTTGATTTAGTCGCCCCTCTGTGAAGATATTTATCAAAACTGAAGTGCTGACGCGCACTTTTTGAGGAAAGCTGGCTCAAAAGGAGGCAAGAATAAAAGAGATAAACTCTCTGTAAGTGAGTGAATAACTGACTCACTTTATAACTTTGGAAGCACTGATTACAGGACACTAGGCACAGGCCAAATAAATGGCGCGGCAATGCAAATGGAGGCATGTCTGCACCTAAGTGTTTTGTTCTTGCTTACACCTGCACATTTACAGCGCTTTATTTCCTTTTGTCATGTGTCCCAGGAAATCAGGACACTGGAGAGAAAATCCAGGAGAATCCAGTATTCCCAAACTGAGATTGTGCCCCCAGGTCCTCTATAGCTGGGAGGCAAGTTTTTCAGTATTGCAATAATAAGGCTGAACTCAGAGTCCCGCACAGGTAATTTAGTATGCAAACCAAATGAATCTAGAAAGAAACTTTGCTCCTACTAGCTTCTCTTTTTGTTTAACTTGACTTACATCCGTTCAGGGAAGCCTCGTATCCCGCGGTGTGGAGAGCTTCTTTACTGCCTGCTGAACTACGGGGTGGAGTCCAGGGGTCAGCGTAAGATCGGGCTTTCATTTCTTCCTTTAAAATCATTCGTCCGATCCCACCCTGGAGCTGCAAATGATAAGAATAACCAATTTTAAAATTACCAAGCACAATCTAATAGTTTCAACAAAATTTACACCGTTTCACCTTTAATAACATGTTTGCATTTAAAGTCATCATAGCAGAAAATAAATCTTTTGTAAAGCTTTTTATTTGGAATAAAAAAGATCATTCTATGGCTTCTTTGTTATAGTAATGTTGAGAACAAAGGGCTTGTCAGTTACATCTCCGCACAAGGAATGAAGAGGCAGACAACCACATAGCAATCACTACATTTTTCTACAAATACATTTATTTTAATGGGATTCTGTCACCTAAACAGTGTTTTCAGTGTGAACCTAGAGCATAAAATAATTCTACGATTTGCAAGCAGAATTGCAAGAAACATTTTTTTAACTTTTATTGATAAAAAAGTGAATTTCAGGGAACTGTGGAGAGAATTTCAAATTTAAGCCCAAGTTGGAAAAATTCTCCAATTCACCTATAATTCAAACTCTGATTTTTTTACCTTGATTTTGTAATTCCTTTGCCAGTTTCATGTGATTCCATATTTCCTGAATACAGCCCTTAGTTCACAGAGAACAAGAGGCTCTATAATAGTATGTATGTATGTATATATATATATATATATATATATATATAAAATAGTATATGTAGATCTGTATATGCTTTCATTAATTTTTGACATTACTTTGTGGTACAGTATACCATGAACTACTCCAGGTGAGAACAATACATTTGCATAGTGTGTCATAACTGGGAGTCTGCACAGACAAAGCTAAAACATATGTGTCTCTTAACTTTTGCATCTGGCAATTCCGCTAAAGAAATTAATAAAATAATTTTTCTGGTAAAAGGCTAAAATATAACATTATTTGAAATGCTTTTTGAACATACACTACCGTTCAAAAGTATGGGGTCACCTACCAGGCCTGCCATCAGGGGGTGACGGGCGATACTGGCATTCTGGGCCCGGTGGGTCCAGGGGACCCGGGTCACGCCAGGATAAAAAAAAACAACAACCCCCGTTTAAGATGGTCCGTGGCTGTGAGGGAAGCGTTGTGCGCTGTCCCCTCCAGCCGCGCGGCTACAATAAAGTTTGTTAGGAAAAAAATGCGCATTCTTTTTTTATCAAACTTTATTGAATCCATGCGGCTGGAGGGGAACGCAGAACGCTTCCCTCACAGCCGCGGACCTGCAGAGCACCGGGAGAGAGATAGAGGAGGAAGGAGGTAAGTACTGGGGAAGGAGGGGAAAAAGAGCATACTGAGGGGCAAAATACTGGCATATTGAGGGGCAGAATCCTGGCATATTGAGGGGCAAAATCCTGGCATATTAAATGGCAAAATCCTGGCATATTGGGAACAATACTGGCATATTGAGGGCAAAAGAATGGCATTTTAATTGGCAAAAGAATGGCATAGTGAGGGGAAAAATCCTGGCATATTGAGGGACAAAATCCTGGCATATTGAGGGGCAAAATCCTGGCATATTGAGGGCAAAAAGAATGGCATATTAATTGACAAAATCCTGGCATTCTGAGGTGCAATATCCTGGCATATTGAGGGGTAAAATACTGGCATATTGAGGGGCAAAATACTGGCACATTGAGGGCAAAAGAAAGGCATATTGAGGGGCAGAATCCTGGAATATTAAATGGCATATTGAGGGGAAAAATACTGGCATATTAAATGGGGAAAGAATGGCATATTGAGGGGCAAAAGAATGGCATACTGAGGGACAAAATACTGGCATATTAAATGGCAAAGAATGGCATATTGAGGGACAAAATACTAGCATATTACATGGCAAAAGAATGGCATATTGAGGGGCAAAATACTGACTTATTGAGTGGCAAAATATTACTGGCATATTGAGTGGCAAAATATTACTGGCATATTCACCAACTGCTCCCAACCACCCTAAATATTACACTAGACCGGGATAACATGCTTGTGAGGGTAGGTGGGCGAGTGGGAGATATTGTCGGGGGGGGGGGGGGGGTAAGGGGCCAAGAAAATTTGCTCAGTAAGGGGCCCTGAAATTTCTGGTGGTGGCCCTGTCACCTACACATTTCCACACAAATTAGTTAAAAAAATAGGAAATACAGTGAAGACATTGACAAGGTTATAAATAATTTAGATTCTAAAGAAGGACAGGTTTATTGGTTCTTTAATCAGCACAATAGTTTTCAGCTGAAAATATATAGCAAAAGCAAAGGCAAAATTTCCTTTTCTTTCAAAAACCAGACTTTTGAACAGTATTATAATTATTATATATTATATTTGACTGCAGAGCTTTCTACTACTTGGATGTGCCTCGTGGCGTCTGTACACTGACAGTGTTCCTTTCCCAGTGACCTCTCCATGTTTCCAAATTCCCCATTTCAGCTAGATGTACATTTGTATTCCAATGGATAATTGTCTATTTTAACATAATGCAATGGAATGGGCTTTGAAAGGTAAATGTACCTGCAAGCCGAAAGTGTAAATATTGAAACACTGAAAATGTTCTCTAAGGAAATATCTGCAATACTTTTTAAACCTATGATTAGAAATAAGTGCAACAATAAAACAGTAATAACTTTAAATATTAAATGATAGAAACAGAATTCAAAAAGCATTTTAGGCATTTAAGTGTGGCAATATAATTAAGATTACATTTAAAGATCATGAGATTATCATTGGTCACTAGCTACATTTCGACACAGTGTACTGACCTTTATGAAATTTGATTTAATATGTTACTATGGTAACAAACCAAAGCTATTGGCTACATAATTATTACATATCATGCATATGTACTGGCTGGCAGGGATGTGTTTGGAGGAAAGGTTATGCACATGTTACTAAAAGGTCCATAATTAAGATTTATCAACATTTTATGCTCTCTTTGAGGCTGTCAACACTTCTGCTGAGGTGCTGTATCCATCATTTACTCCACTATAATATAAATATATAATATAAAATATAATTTATGGCACGACTAAAGCTTTAGTAACCTTAGTTTTTTCATGGTTAACATACCTTATGCATGCTCCGGTCAAACCCATCTTCTTCTCCTCCAGACGAGAATCTCCGTGCTCGAGGTACTGTGCAAAGAATTAGGAGTCAGTGAAGCCTTGTGAGGAAAGGTCTATAGTGTTTTTGCTCTTCTGAGAAGGGGAACAATAGTATCACTGTGGAAATAATGACTTGCCAGCATTATCCAGAGAAGGCATACATGTCATAGACTATCCAAGCACTGCCAAGTCACAAGATCATATGAAACAATGATTTACTCTGTATATATTTGAATGTCAGTGAGATCTGTGTATTTGGTTGTTTTCTAGAAAATACAATAGGCTTCATGTAATACAGAATAGCAGAGCACTAGGTTTGTAAATGGCTTATTTTATTGCAAACAGCAGGTGGGCGATTTGGTGGTCATGTGACAACATAGAAATGTCCAATTTGAAACAGTATAAAAACAAGTTTTAGGCTAAGGCCAAGCAAACTGTCTGTACAAGAACAAGGCCCATGGCAAAGTCATTGAAGGTCCATAGAACATCATTAAATTGTCCATCAAAAAGTCCAGTAAATGTCCCACATGATTGGGAGTTTTAAGTGGTCATGTGATATCACTGGAGAACAGAAATGGCTAATTTGGAACTGTACCACGAGGAGAGATGGCGGAGAGGCCTCAGAATCCAGTTTTGAAGTAAAAGGTGCTTTAATACTTCATCATAGTTAATATAAAAACATATATCAAATATACAATATACAAAACATATTTGTTATCCATTTTTATATTGGATATGATGAAGTATTAAAGCATCATTTACTTCAAAACTGGATTGTGAGGTCTCTCTGTCGTTTCTCCTTTTTCGTGGTAAAGTTCTGTCAGGGGGTAGAATCGGGGCAAGTGAACCAGATCTTCAGAGCCAATGAAATAGCAACATTTTGACAAGCCATAGACAAGAATGCAGTGACGTTCAAATCACTGCTTATGTTTTATGTATGATGCAAAAACTATAGTTGTTTTGACGGCCAGATGAAACTTGCTCATGATTATCTTGGGTGAATAAAAGCAAAGTGATAGCAGGTACCTTTGGGAGAGTACATCCAATACTCAGACTCAGGCTGATAATAAGGGTCAGGTGTGTATGCTGGGAGAAATTTAGAAGACTGTAAAAGGTCTTCACTTGTTTTGCTTTTGGTTGCTTCAAAAGGGTCATCTGAAATCAAATAGATAGGGTGAATACAAAGGGACAGCAACACAGTAAAAAAAACACAGTTGTTTTTCAATTTAGCAACAGTTTCAATCCCCCAACTGTCTGTCTCTCTCTCTTCAATATCAACAACACAAATAAGTGACTGATACACAACAAATGCTCCTCATAACTAAAACTAACAAACATTTCAAAGACATATAATAAACCAACAACATATCCCTTTATCTGGATTATTACAGGATCACTTAGGGGGTTATTTTAAAAGACAATTCTGCTGAGTTCTAAAAGTGATCTAATCACCAGGAACATTCAAATGGTTCCCATGGTTACTGCCCCACTTTTAGAATGCGTGCTTTACAAATGGCCTTCATTAATAAGCCCCATTGTTTAAATATTACTGGGTATTATATTAATTTATAACCTAAACTGGTATACCTTTTTTTAACATAATATTATTTACTGACCACCAATGACATAGTTACATTATCCAAATGAATTTGCTGCTGTAAATCATTTTATGAAATCCATGATTATCGCACAAATTTCACAGTGGAAATCATCACATTTTTTGTAGCTTCAGAACACTAAAAATAACAAAATCCAAATGTTCATTATAATTCACATAATTGACTTGAGCTTCAACTTCTGATTTGAAGTTTGCACATGTACTGAGCTGCAACAGGGGTAAGTCACTGGGTAGCATGGAAGTTTGCTATTACAACTCCCATAACCCTCAGCCAAAAGCTTCCGGAGAACTATGGGAGCTTTAATTTAACAACAACCGAAGATAGTAATGTTACTTGACAATCGAACTGCCTACATAGACATTATCTATAGGAGGTTATACAAACATTCCTAAATAAACAGGCACACAAATTATGTATATATAGAAATATACATATGCACTGGGAAAAGGGAATACATGTACTGTGCTATGGAATTTGCTGGCATTTTACATAGATCAACAATGATAATTATAAACCTAATAAGAAATTGCCAGACATGTACCGTATAAATATACATGTACATAAAGTATGAAAATGCTGAGTGCATGTTTTTTGAGTCATCACACTGGTAAGTAAGAAGCTGGGAAAGAATTGTGCTTCCCATAAGAGAAAAGGAAGGAAGCGCTTACTTACACCATGGCACAAAGCAAGCCGGCGGAGACAGGGGAGAGAAGGGAGAGAAGAGATATAGTGACACAGCCTTTAGTTATTGTTTGGAATGTCCACCGTTATGTGGTGTTCTTGTTTGTTTGTTTTGTTCTTACATTCCAAGCACAGTTACCCTATATTCTGACCACACTGCCTGTCACACAGACAATGTGCTCAGAGAGACCTAGATTCGTAAATAAAAAAGTATTACAATAATAAAAGAGGTATTCAGGCCTTTATTTTTTGAAGTAATGCTAAGCCAGTTTAGAATGAAAAATGCAGTACTGTTTTCAGTTGTGCTATAATGTGTTTTCTTTTTATAATACATACAAATAGGACATATAACATATAACAAAACAATACATGTAACTCCTAATACAACTGTGGCATTACATTCTGTTTCCTCCATTTAATTTTCCAGATTACTATGTGTGTGGCGTGAAATCCAATGTCATAGAACGGAGGAGGAAACAAATCTCAAGTGATATATGCCTCTGCATTGCGCAGACATCCACCTGCTGCTAGCGAGGGGGATCCAGGTCCCCTGCAGCTCAGCGGGGACCTGGATCCCAGTCTTATAGTCTGACCTCGATTTGAGTTCAGACTATAAGACGACCTCGAATATAAGACGAGGGGTCTTTTTCAGAGCATTTGATGGAAGCTGTTCTGAAGGTAAAGGACAGTCCTAACCCTCACTACATTTTTCACTGATATTAATGGATTGTTACATGTTTATGTTATTTTGTCCACCACTTGTATATGATGAAGCATTCCAAACTGGTATGAGCTAAATTAAATCTTGACAACTATATTAAGACTTCATATGGTTAAAGCCAGGCTAATAATTTAACACATCTTTCCATCCCTGCACACATGCTCTAAATTCCAAGGTGCAAGAGGACTGCAGCCTTTATTGCCTACAGGAGTCCATTAAGGACCCTTCCCCCATATTGCCATGGAAACTGGGAAGTGGCCTACAATGGTTTATAAGCCCTAGTTTTCTGTAGGCAGCCATGAACAAAAGTACTGGTAGATCTACACAATGTAATATCAAAATTGAGAATCAATTCAGCAATTCTATAGATGAAAACATTTGGGGCAGTTTTTGAACAAAGCAGTTTTCAGTTCCAATGAGACTTACTTAACACTACTTAATAAATAAAGACAGTTAGGCTATAATAATAGCAAGCATAGCAAGATTCATGCATGGCCATGCAATACCAAGCGATTTATACAACACATCAATGTCGGAGTGTAAATCAGTCCTAAGTCACAAATGTTTTAAATTAGAATGGCTTTTAAGTCTATAATGCTTTGAGAAAACTTTGGTTGTTTAAGAAACAAGTGGGAGCCACATATCAGACTGAGAACGCACAGCATGGAAATAGTCTGCCCTCTAGGATGATGGAGGGGCATCACCATTTTATTCTCACTGTCACCATTACAGAGGAGATCTCTCCATGAAAATATCAGACTGGTCCCATCCATTATGCCGTTTCAGACCTGAAATGCATGACAAGCCTCCTCGGATCTTTCTTTTCTCACCATAGGTTGTTCAGGATAAGCTAAGCCATGGGTCCCTGGTTCACTTCACCTAAAGGGACACCAACTGTAACGTACGTTGCTGTGTTCCTCATGCAGAGGAGGCTTGCCATGCCTATTGGGTCTAGACTGCCCTGATGGGTGGGACCAGTCTGATATGCTAACAGAGTGTTCTTCTATGTAATGGTGATGCCTCTCCTGAATAGGTACCACACTATTGGGCAGGCTATATCGGCACTGTCTATTCTCGGTTTGGCATGTACATACCACTTTCTTTTCTTACTATCTTTTTCAGGATAGGCCCAGACATGGGCCCCTGGCTAACGGCTGTACCCCACTCATGAGGCCTATGGTAGGGTGAAATGTATGTCTGTGGTTGCTGGGTTGCTCATGCAAGGGAGTGTTGCCATGAATGGTGGGTCTGCACTGTCCTTATGGACAAGACCATTAATTACCTTTATTTATATAGCGCTAACAATTTACGTAGCACTAGGGACAGAGAATAGAAGGGGCTACATACTAAGCTAGACAAACAAGAACCAACTGATACATGAAGTAGAGAGCAATCTGATGGTAATGGAGAAGTCTCTCGTGTAATGGTGAAAGTGACCAAAAAATGGTGATGTCCCTTCTGAGTAGGTACCATCCTATAGGGTAGGCTATTTCAGCACTGTCTGTCTTTGAGATGTACACTTTCTTCTATCAGCAAACATTGGTTATATACAAACTTAATGTCACAGGCAAACATGCATTGCATTGTATAAACATACCATGTTAAGTAATTACAACATGGAAGAGCATTGCATGCAGTTGATGTGTGTATTGTTTAGTACATAACAGGGGAGGGCTGGCAATTTTTGACCCAGGAGCGGGGCAAAAACAATTTAGTGACCCATGGTGTAAATCCATCAGCCCTCTCGCTGCATCAGGGATAAACCATTGGGCAGCACTGAAGTTGTTGTTGAATTAAAACTCTCACAACCTTCAGCTTAAAGCAGGGATGGCTCCAACTGATAGACAGACAAAGCCGTTGGATAGCAACTCCTACTAACTGGAGCATTTTAAAGTGAAAATTGCTTCAGTCCCAGACCATTGAGTCAGGTTAGAGAATAGTCCAGGGGACACTTGCCTTTCTGCACCGTTGCTAGCCCTCCCTTGGTGCCTAACATGAATTGCGTGTTGTGCAGTACATTATACACTAGGCATTGTACCACAAAGACAGCACAGCATGGAGCATCATGCAACAGGGTCTAGGACAGTACCATGCCGTTTGTAGATGGGGGGTTTCCGGTAAATATTACTCTCTCCAGCAGCTGTGAAGAGAAAGGAAAAGGAGGACAGGAAGAAGGAGGAAAAGTGAAAGAGGGAGTGTACAGAATAGAAAAGGAGGACATCACCACACACACAGTCATGAGAGAAAAGGAGCGAGAAGAACAGATAAGAAAGAATATAATGAAGAGAAGAAAAAACTCATAAGACGACAAAACAGCAAGTTGGTGGGGATTGGTAACCTCTGTTAAGCCATAGTATTGGAGTACCAGAGGTTGACACAGAAAACTATTCCTTTGACACTATTGTGTGAGAGGCCACTGGTGAGGAAGGAAGTGCATTACGGTGAAGGTAAAAAAGTGACGGTCACTGGATAGTGATAGGCAATAAGGTGCATTATAGTGTGATAACGTTACTTGTGAAACGGAAACCTGGCATACATGCTTGTGTTTGCTATATAGAATAGCACTTTGTAATTTTTAAAAACACAAATTAATGTTTTGCTTTATTGACAGACCTTTTTAACTACCCTCCATGAACATACAAAAGGTGTAGGTAAAGTTGATGGCACATGTTTATATAAATATATATGAATAATCAATATCTAGTACATTGCACATGAAAAATATTGGTTCTTATTTTACTTATGGTCTTAAAACTACTCAGTAGGCTCCAGCTTGAACTGTAGATGAATGGCCACTGTAGTCCTTGCTATATTTTAATATCCTTTCATTCTTCTAAAGAGTTCAAAACCTTAAGTCA
This sequence comes from Pelodytes ibericus, assembly GCA_036172795.1. Classification (NCBI taxonomy): domain Eukaryota; kingdom Metazoa; phylum Chordata; class Amphibia; order Anura; family Pelodytidae; genus Pelodytes; species Pelodytes ibericus. The sequence continues at coordinate 92,575,574 of CM069858.1, read as the reverse complement.
TAGTTCACATAGTTTGTGTATAGTGGGATGTTGTCTACATGTTTGCCATGTAGGTTGTAGCTCACATTCTTCTGCCTACCTGGTATGTGGAAGTGGCGAGGAGCTTGATAAAGAGCCGGATTGGAGCAACGTACATCTAACTGGCTATAAAGAGGGGAGTTGCGTCCACTCACTGTGCCTGAAAGACGGCCATGGAAGCAAAGCAAAATTGATAAGCAGGAAAGGAGGAAAAAAAATTGAAACAATAGCAAAAAAGGCAAAAATAAAGAATCAAAGGTGGATGAAAGTAAATAAAAGAAAGAAAGAAAGAAGCAATAATTAAATAAGAAAGCGAGAACAAGACAAATGAGGAGAAAAAAGAAAGAAAGAGAAAAAAAGCGGGTGGGGGACATAAAAAATAAAAAAGGAAAGAAATACAAATAATACAAAAATAATAAAAAATGAGAACAATAAACCAGAGGAGTAGAACAGAATACAGTAATGGGACAGATGTTATTAAGAGAGAAAGAGATAGTAAAAAAGAAAGGAACAAGAGACACAGTGAGAGAAGAAAAAAAGAGAGAAGCACAAATAGTGAGGTGCTGAGGAACAGTTAATTGGAGTCTGAAAAGGAGGACAGGGAAGGCTCCATGAGAGGGGCAAAGTGGGAAGATCAAACTTTATTTTTACTGCTATGACTAAAAATTATTCAAACAGATCTGTCACCTGGAAAAAACATTATATTAATAATTAGAACACATAAAAATCTATTTTGTCTTGCTAATAAACTATGTTACTTCACCTTCTGTCTGCATCCAAGCATACAGCTATATGTTCTTCCACTATTTTGAAGGAAAAATGTATTTTTTACATGCTACCCTGCAGAATGTATAATTCATATGTGTTCACATGGAAGCAGGTAAAGGTTGTATGTGTGCAGAAAACATTTGATTGATCTAGTTGTACAACTGGCAGAAAAAAAAAATAAAAAAATATATTCTCCTGGGAAATATAAATATGCACTCATTGGAAGTATTGTTATATTTTTGAAACACTTTACATGTTGATTTTCTTACTTCCATGCTCCAGCCAAATGATTGGCAGAAGCTTCTAAACGGAGTGAATTAATCATGTTTAGATACTCAAATTTTTATGAAGACCTACATTTGTATAATAAACATTAATATGCATTTACAACTTGTATCTTTTAGCGTAACATGTTTCATTTCAAAAAATATTTTTGGAAACGACCAAACCACTGCAAATACATATTATAAAATGTTAACATAAATAACATACTCATTTTTGTTGATTAATTGCTACATAGTAATGTATTTTTTTCAGGGGACAAGTCTGATCTTATAATCTGTATTTCAACAATATCCAACTGGTTGTTAAATATTCCAGCAGTCTAAGTTATCTCTTTAGGTAGGAATACCACATTGGTGTACCAATAATAATGGTCACAGATGTCATAACGTTGAACTGTCACTACTACATATTACTCCCCTCATGAAAGGGAATTGTGTGTATATTATGACTCCCCTCAATGGCCCAAGTCGATGTAGCAGAGTGGCTCCTTCTTACCGGACATGTAGTAATGCTGTGGTGAGCGAGGCATTGTGAAAGATAACTCCCGATGGCTGTAGAGAGGAGAATCTATATACCCAGGACTTGAAGACCTTCTTTGTCGTAGATCCATCCCTTCATAGATATCCTACCATACAAATCAATGCGCAGAAATAAAAATAGTTAGGAAATGTTAAAGCATATAAAAGATAACAGGAATATGTCTAGAAACTAAGGCTAACTGCATTGTGGCATCAGTTTTTGACAAAGCATTTGGTGAAACTTAGTCTTTGCCTACTGATCTCTCCCACTTTATATAACATACATACATACATATATATATATATATATATATACACATACAAACAACATAAAACTTTTTTTTTGTTTATAACATGTATAGACTAAATAGGAATTTATGTTGGGTGTTCTGTGATGTAACATGGATACATAATAATAATGATGCTGTACCTCCCCATAGCTGTATCTTTCCAACATTTCATCCGACGTGTATCTACCATAAGGCTCGTAAGAAATGAGGTCAGGGCGCTGTACTGCGTAGATTGCTTTAATCTTAGGGAGAGCTGCTAAATCCTTGTAATTTAAAATTTCATTGTTTACCTTAGCCTGAGAGGAAAGAGGAAGGGAAAAAATAGATAGAAAAAAAGCAAGCAATAAACTCCATATTTACTAGGTGTTGCTGTGACATCATGTATCATTGACTGGTTGATGTCATGTATTGACCCATTCTCAGCTGATTTGTAGGTTGTGTTCTTAAAGAAGCATCACTTATTAAATATGGTTCAATGAGTTCAATGAGGACGGTATAGCATACAAGGATATGGAAGAAGGAAGAGGGTATCAACTTGTACACCGATATAGAAAAAGATATTTGAGGAAGAATCACACATCATTTCTATCAAACCAGTGTGGTCCAAAAATTCAATGTGTGGCACATCTCTCAGGAACTGAAACTGCGTGGGGAGATGCACACAGGCATTATAAGCATAGCTGGGTATATTGGTCCAACATATAGTAAGTACTTCATGTTGGAGGCTAGATTGTATCTAAGGGCGTTATCAGCAAAACACGATTTATTTTCTCAAATGGCTTATGGGTCTTCAGTTGTAAAACAGTGGGTTAAAGTTAAGTTCTCATTCTTCGGACATCACTTGATGATCAACTCTCCATCCAAGGAAAGCAGAGGGGCAGAGCTCTGAAATAGTTTGGTGTAATCTACAGTAAGGAATCGTTAAAACAGAGCCATTCTTGCCTTCAATTGTCTCCATAATAGGGAACAATAATGTCTGGAGCAAAACCAGATAACTTTAAGAGTGAAAAGAGCTAAGAGAGTCTGATTTGCTGCTAAATGTGGTCTAAAGTGAGTTATATTTCCCATGTCGAAATACAATTTTAAGGTGAAGGGATATACCATTCAAGATTTGTGGGACCCAGAAAATAAATACAACTTATGATTCAATATACACTATGGTTTATCAACTAAGAAGAGGAGGTAAGCTTCCAAACCCACAGTGCTTCACCTAGTGGGCTCGCTTTAGTACCTAAGTCCTATGGAGTACATAAGAACAGGGGGGATTATGTCACTATAATAAGTGACACCTCTTCAAGTTATTATGCTATTGTTCTTCTGCTTTCTGATTCACTGTGCAAGCCAAGTCATATCACGTCAAGCAAACAAGATGAGTAAAGTAATATTCAGTCATAGAGAAACCAGTATTATCACTTGAAATGTTAGCTTTCGGCAGGCAGCAAGAGACTTTCATTCCTAGCATACTGTGGGCTAGATTAAAAAAATAAGATGTGATGTGACATTTACTTTAACTTTCAGCAATTACCTGCTGAATCAATTCTGCAAATTATAAAACCGGACTTCTTAAAGTCTTTGATTAGCTCGTTCATTTGTAGTAAACATTGTGAAGGCAGGTATTTACCTACTAAGGCTATTATTTATAATGGAACGCACAAGTCAGCCACATTAATGCCAATGAAAATAGATGTTTAACTGGCTACAAGGCTAGAGTCACTAAGGTTATTTCTTCTATAATGATGCCAAGATTTTGAAATCACTGTATGAGTGTAGATACCTGTAAACATTCTATCATGCATCATACCCAGGAGGAGGGATGGATCATTTATTAAAATGATGTGAAATGAATTCTGTGACATCTAAATCATTTGACAAAACACAAGGGGTTAAAGGAACAAGAGCCAGCACCTCAACCAACACTCATGGTGTGAGAAGACAGAGATCATCTGGCTCATGGAAGAGGACACTGCAGGGAATTAAGAATTTACAAAGTTTAGCCAAAATAGCACAGTTTGAAGTATAGTTGAATGGGAGACTTTTTCCAACTCAGCTACTTTGACCTTAAGTTTGCAATTCCCTTCTCATTTCCGTGTTATTCAATCTTTCATGAATAAAGCCCAGATTATTAGGAGTTAGGATTATTCTTTAAAGAAACACAGTGATTTCTTGCAATCACTCCTTAAAAAAGGGAAAGGTAAGACTAGCTTTCACACTATAATACACAAAGTATTGACTTGTTTCCAAAAATGTATACTTCTTCATCTAACCCAGACAGTTTGATGATGATCATAAGGTGGTAAGTCAAGACATCCCTTGGATGTTGGCCAATACTTACACCCCCAGGACTATCTCAATGAATTCTCCTTTGTTATTATTATTATTATTATAATTATTATTATTATTAGCACTCATCACTCTGATACTGGAAGGCTTTATTTTTCTTTACTTTTTGGATGTTTTTATGGGGGTAATAGTTGGGTCAGTAGCATGCCATAGTTCCAGCTCTGTTAGTCGTCATTGGACAACTGTTTGCCAAAAAATAAGATATGTTTAACTGAGAGAAATGATTTAATGAAAAAATATAAACAATGTACCTTATTGAGCCCTCTTAGTTTCGCATTGCTCTATAAGGTGGCAGACATCTTGGGTCAGATCTTCATGCATCTGACCCAACATTCTAAACAACATGTCCACCCACTGATAGAGCTATACAAGCAAAGAGGTACAATGTGTGTCTTTTCCGTAAAGCATTTCAATTTAAAATGCCTACACATGATGCAATTTTTCAATTAGACATTTTGCTCCGTCAGTTGTCCTTTAATAATGCTTAACTAAAAAAACTCTGTTAACACCCTTGAAGCATGAACAATTTCTTTCTGTGATGCCTTGGTACACATAGCTCTTAGAAACCCATTTCTTTTACTGCAATAACTTGGTACACCAAATAAATGAAATATTCTTTAAACTCCAAATATTTACGAACATATCTAAGTCATCCTATTTGAATGTGAAACTGACGAATACTGTGTGAATACATATTCAACAAGGGAACCAGGGGTGGTGAGCAATCCTATTTAATGGAAATATCAACAGCCAACACACTATGTTGGCACTATGTTGGCACATAACTTGGTACACCAAATAAATGAAATATTCTTTAAACTCCAAATATTTACGAACATATCTAAGTCATCCTATTTGAATGTGAAACTGACGAATACTGTGTGAATACATATTCAACAAGGGAACCAGGGGTGGTGAGCAATCCTATTTAATGGAAATATCAACAGCCAACACACTATGTTGGCACAGACAAGGGAAAGGACTGAATTAGCAGACCCTAAAAAATATACTTCTGGCACATGTCATAGTTTATCAGACATTCACATGTAAGAAAAATATTTCAACAATATTTTAATTACTAGTAATATATTAGTCTGCCTTCATGATGACTAACAGCTCTGGTTCTAGAATACTTTGGCATCCTCCTATAAAAACATGGAGAAAAACACACACATCACTGCACCACATGTTACCTACACATATGACTCTGTTTGGCGATCCAATGCTAGATCCTGGAGGGGAAATAGAGGTCTCTGAAGCTCTTCGGTACTGTAAAGACAAAAATTTCACACACTAGTTACATACAACATATTGACGGCATGTCTGGTTGTTCTGATCAGATTGTTATAGTAGACATTTGTCTCTAATATGAATTTATATTAGGGTACAGAAAAATGCCTTAAGGTAACGTAAAGAGATATTTAGTTTAAAACAACTGATTTAAAGGTGACAGCCCTACAATCTAAGGATCAAATTCAAGAGCTATAGCGTAGAAGGCATGAATTTAGCAGAAAAGGCTAGCAATATTTAAGCGTAACATAATCTTTATTAGTAGATAAAACCAAACATTTAAACACACAAGGGTCTACTCTGGTAGCTACGATTTTGGAGCTGAAATCTGGCTCTCGAAATCCAGACAAATACCAAAAATCACCTGAAAGACAACCAAAATATACTGTGCCTTCCATAGGAAATAGGCCCAGGTCCAAGATTTTTATACAAAAATTATTGTTACAAATAACTTACAGTCAATCCCTGTCCAGGAATGTGTGTATACATATTGAATAGTCTATGCAGGATCTGGAGCTTACTTCAGGAAAAAAAGTTATCTATTCAAAAAGGATCAAATTAATAAAAAATGTATGAATTTAAAAATCTCTTTGTGTCTGTCTTGTTTTTCAGGTAGATACATATCCTTGCATTGTTAATGGTACCCTATTAATTCCATAGTGTGGAATGTTGCATTAATTTAATGTTGGCACCTACACTATTGAAATGAAATGGTTCATTACTACACAATACATCAGGGGACAGCGTACATATCAGGTCATTTAATAGACCCCACTGAGTAGCCATAATCCTATGCTTTCCATGGCAAAGCTATCCCAACCCGAATGCTTCCCAAATGACTCGCTGACTTCAGCCCAAAATCAACTATATTGAGTAGCTGAAAACGGGGTTCCACAAATTTCTCGGCCTTGATTAGACCAGATTGGTTTATATTGAAAAGACCCTATAATGTTTTTTTTAATGTTAAATCAAGTCTATCTGACTGTAGGGCAATGGAGCCAGCCGTCTTTGATTGTATTATTATAGTGTATATTTCTTAGTAGAGATAAAATGTGATGGTTTTAAATTGATAACATGTAATTTTTGCACGACAGGTGCAAACAAAGGTATCCTACAACAAGGGAATGATAAATATGCAACATCTTTTATTTTAGAAAAATGTTGTTTTTTGTACTTTGATTACTTCACGGAGATAAGCAAATATTCCACATGAAGTAGATATGCTAATGGAAAAATAAAATGGAAGCAACAACATGGCATGTTACCCATAACTGCATGCAGTTTGCATTTCTGGACATGACTAAGCATGCTGGGATATTTCTTGCATGTTTCATGCATTGTCAGTAGCAACACTTAGGCTGTCTGCTAATATTGGTTCTATTATTTTGTCTATAACCTGCAAATTATATTTGTATTTAGTGTTTCTGCATTTTACCATGTTTTAGAATAAAAATCACATGCTTTCCTGTTGTAGATAGGTAATTTACAGCTGTGCAAAATACACACATTCAGAAATCAGCAGAAAATGTTGTATTGTTAAAGCAACCACTTTGCCATAATGAATGAGCAGGCTCTCTCTATCTTATTTGGGTCATACAGCATCCTGTATCCAGTTTCAATGTACTTGTGTAGCAAAAGGAAAGCATTTTCCAACTGTGGAATTGAACAGATCTTGCTATCCTGTCTCCATTTAGATTTCCTTTCCGTTATCTGACTCTCTGTCTACAATGATGTAGCATAAGGAGTCTGTTATGCAGTACCATAGTACTTTCTATTAGAATTTGCTGATATCATCAGGGAGGGCCATACATCATTTATAATAAGAGGCTGTGCAGTTAAAGCCTTATTAGTACTTTTTAAAGCCACATATTCAGTAGCAGAGTACATAACATTGGACAAGCTTAGACACACAAAACACAAAAGGAGGAGGGCCTTGCCTACTTGGAAGGATTTAGGACGCTAAAGTCCTTGTGAACTACAGTTCCCATGAGGCTAAGCATTATGGGATCTGTATTCCCAAGAGTATGAACTCCAAAGTAAAACCATATTCAGCAACACATCTGACATGCTTTAAGTGCTGCTCACTGTCCCACAGGCAGCTATTTTTACAGTCTCCTTGTCCTTCTGTAGGTTATAGCTATTCACTTAAAAATCCATGGACTATTAACCCCTTAACGACAGATGACGTGCCAGGCACGTCACGGCAAATCGAGGACTTGCCGACAGCTGACGTGCCTGGCACGTCATGCACTAAACTGAGTAAAGAAAGCGACCAGCGGTCGCTTTCTTTACTCTAACGGTGTTGCTACAATGCCTCTAGGTAGAGGCATTGTGCAACACCCCCCAAAAGTGCAGGGGCGCGCTACGATCACTCCACGGAGTGATCGTAGCAGCCATTTAAAAATGGCTGCGCCGGCTGCACACATGTGCTTAGAAAGCGAACGATCGTTCGCTTTCTAAGCATCTCCGGTGTTGTTAAAGTGCCTCGCCAGCGAGGCACTTAACAACACCGTTCTGCTCCCCAGAGCCGATGGTGGTCGCTCTCCTGAGCGACCCCATCGGCTCAGTAGAAGGGAACGCTGCCTATACAGGCAGCGCTTCCCTTCTAATGGCAAGAGCATCGGAAGTGAAAGTATTTCACTTCCGATGCTCTAGGGGGAGCCAATCGATGCCGGCACAACAGATCTATGTGATCTGTGTGCAGGCATGTATGATAAGTGCTCTGATGAGCACTTATCATACTGTCAAAGGCAATATTAGCAAATATTGCCTTTGACAAGTATTGATCTGCCTCCCTCACCTTACTAGTTATAGTAAGGGAGAGAGACAGATCAGATAAAGTAAAAAAATAAAATAAAATAATAAAACAAATATTTAATAAAATTTTAAACACCAAGGGCTTTTATAAAAGCCATTTAACCCCTTCCCTGCCATTGATCGCTGTGTACGCAGTGATCATACACAGCAGCACATTTTTTGCTGTCTGTGCATTTTTTAGGGGTTAATTTTTTTTACTGTAATTCATTACAGTATAAAAAAAAGCTCTTTTAAGAGAGATTAACCCCTTTCTTGCTGTAGATCACTGCCTAAGCAGAGATCTGACGCAAATGCAGCAATCTTGCTGCAGAAGCATTTTTAATTTTTTTAAAACTTTTTTATTACACCCGTCACGTGTTAATTATACCCGCTAGGGGACTACGTTTAACGTAATTTTTTTTTTAAATAAGAGCTATTAACCCCTTCCTTGCCGTATATCACTTCCTAAGCAGCACATATGGTCACTGCCTAAGCAGTGCATATGGTCACTGCCTAAGCAGCGCATATGGAGCAATCTAGTCGCAGAAGGATTTTTTTTTTGCTATCAGCATTTTTTTTGTCAGACTCGCTAGGGGTTAATTATACCCACTAGGGGATTACGTGTATTCCTTTTGAAGCTGTCTGAACACGTGTATAGCGATCAGTAACAGCCGATCAGTGGCAAAGGTGGTTTGGTGATTTCTCAGATGAGCATCACCATTCGTCTGGTTCGATCAATATTGGTAAATATTGTTCTGACCCATATGGATCTGCCTCCCTCTCCTCACTTGAGTTTTAGTGAGGGAAAGAGACAGATCTGTATAACATAATTTTTTAATTGTAATAAATTAAATAAAATGTTAAAAAAATTGTGAGTCCCAAGGGCTTTTATAAAAGCCATACCCTTTGTATAGTGTAGTGTATTAACCCCTTCCCTGCCACTGATCACTGCACAGCAGAAATTTTTTTCTTGTCTGTGCATTTTTAGGGGTTAATTTTTTTGTACAGTACTACAAAGGCTCTTATAAGAGCTATTAACCCCTTCCTTGCTCTACATGTTCAAATTCCAAGTTTGAAAATCAAAAAGCGCACCTCTCAAATGTAGCCTTTCAACACCCAACAAAGCTGACAAAGCTATGCATGGGTGGTATCCCTGTGCTCGGGAGATGTTGCTGAACATATATTGTGGTATTGTTTGTCAGTGACACATACCGAAATATGTGAATTTGTGTCTAAAGTACAATGTATGTGGGAAAAAATACACAATAAAATGACTACCACAAACTTTGACAAAGGCTGGTGGTAGAATTGGTGCATGGAAAGTGTTAAAATAACACCATTTAAAATAGCCTAGGGTGTCTACTTTTACAAAATATATACTTTTTGGGGTAAAATACACTGTCCTACTTTAAAAAAAAGTCCCAAATGAAAGATGGGCTCAGGCTGGCTACACGTCAATATTCCAAGTTGAAAATGCGCACCTTCACAATGTGGCCCTTTTAGCCCCCAAACAACCCAACAAACCTATGCATGGGTGGTATCCCTGTACTCAAGAGATGTTGCTGAACACTTATTGGGGTGTTATTTGGCAGTGACACATACCAAAATCTGTAAATTCATGTCTGAAGTACAAGGTTTGTGAAAAAAAAACACAAAAAAATGACTACCACAAACTTTGACAAAGGCTGGTGGTAGAATTAGTGCATGGAAAGTGTAAAAATACCACCATTTGAGATAGCCTAGGGTGTCTACTTTAAAAAAATATATGGGTTGATGTGGTAAAATACACTGGCTGGTTTCAAATATGTCCCAAATGGGACATGGGTGCAGGCTGTCTGCATGTCAAAATTTCAAATTGGAAAACCAAAAACTTCACCTCCCAAATTTGGCCTTTTACCCCCCAAACAATCCAACAAACCTATGCATGGGGGGTATCCCTGTACTCAAGAGATGTTTCTGAACACTTATTGGGGTGTTATTTGGCAGTGACACATACCAAAATCTGTAAATTTATGTCTGAAGTACAAGGTTTGTGAAAAAAAAACACAAAAAAATTACTACCACAAACTTTGACAAAGGCTGGTGGTAGAAATAGTGCATGGAAAGTGTTAAAATACCACCATTTGAGATAGCCTAGGGTGTCTACTTTTAAAAAATATATGGGTTGATGGGGTAAAATACACTGGCTGGTTTCAAATATGTCCCAAATGGGACATGGGTGCAGGCTGTCTGCATGTAAAAATTTCAAGTTGGAAAACAAAAAACTGCACCTCACAAATTTGGCATTTTAGCCCCCAAACAACCCAACAAACCTATGCATGGGTGGTATCCCTGTACTCAGGAGAAATAGTAGAATCTATTTAGCATGTTTTTTCGTTCGCTATTGTCGATGAGGAGAAGTTGTTTCAAATAAAAACAAAGAAAATTGTGTATTTTTTTTTTTTTTACCATATTTTATTATTTTTTTTTAATAATATGATAAGATATGATCAAAAATATGGCATCCATAGAAAGCCCTTTTTGTCCCGATAAAAACAATATATAATATGTGTGGGTACAGCAAATGACGAAGAAGAAAATTACTGCTAAACACAAACAGCACAGAAATGTTAAAATAGCCATTGTCCAGAAAGGACAAAAATGTTTCAAAGGCTCTGTCCTTAAGGGGTTAAGATGCAAAAACCAAGTGCTGAATCACAAAAAGGTAAATAAAATAAACCTAAACATTATACTGTGAATAAATATATTAAAAAAACGCTGTCTCCAGTTTATGACATCACCTCTGGCTTGATATGAAAATGAAATCCTTGCAAAAGGAAATGTGTGATTCGCATATCAATCCCATTTTTCTATTAGTTTACAATTCAACTAACAATGTATAGATCATGTTTTATGATTCTCTACATTCACATAAACAATGTTTCTATCCCCAGCTGTACTTTTGAGCAAACCTATCCCTGCACTGGTTTGTCAGAACTAAACTAAGTCCAATGTGTGACAGTCACAGAAGTGGAGAAAGCAAGCACTCAATATCTGGTCTGGTAAAGGGTTAAATATCGCTTGGCGCTGAGGAATGCGTGCGTCTGCCAATCACAATGCTTGTTCACTCACTTTGAGTTTTTTCTCCGCTCGAGCAGCCTGTTTACAGATTGGATGCCACACTTCAGACCCTGCGGAAGACAAAAAACAAACACATTTACTGGTGTAATCTGAACGATTCTGGTCAAGAGCAACACAGAAGAAACAATCAGAAGAGACAATTAGATTCCAATAATAAGATGAGATAAGCTCTGGGAATGAGAAGAGCAATGAATTGCCCTTAGTTCGTTCCATCCTGCTCTTTCTGCAGTGTTCTCACAATCACAATTTCCATTGCCGGTTAGTGGGGGGATACGGTAGATACACAAGTGTTTGAAGGTCACCTTCAACATCAAGATGGCTAAGAGCTCTCTCGGGAATCCATGATAATAGCTTTGTCTTGACTTCTTTCTGTTCCTGACACCAAAAGCATCAGCAGAATTTATATCCTGAAAAGTATTGCTGGTGTACACTGTGCTGTGCTTAGCAGAGATAATATTCATTGGAAACTGTTGTCTTATATAAAGTAGGTATTGGAAGATATGAACAAAATTACACCCCAAAAGGAAGTAAAATATATTTTCGATATCAAAGAAATTGAGGTATCAAAGAGATTACGGCATTATCAACGATAAGGGGGATTTTGAGTAAAAAATACAAAATATTGGGGTATTGATAAAACCAGATAAATGTTAAGGAAATCAAATTCATCAGCTTGTGTATATGGGCCGATAGCATAATTTACAGCTTGAGGTATATTATTCAAAGACGTTTGTTCTGTATGCATATATAAACAAGATATTCACAATTGTTGTTTGGTTGAGGATTCTTGACATTTTAGACCAAATAACCAGAGAAGCCAATCCCAACACAACCTTTGATCTTACAAGTACCCAAAAGATGCTAAAATATAGGAACATATATCCAAATGTCTCATTATTATAATACATTTAAAGAGATAGAGTTCTTGTGATGCATTTCTAGGTCTTCTGGAACTAAAAGGGTTAACAAAGCTTATATGATTTTCCCAATGTCTGGTTTAGTCATGCCCAGCATCTAAGGCATACTGGGAATAATGTTATACATGTGACAGCAGAGGGCGCCAGATGTGCGTTCAAGTTACCAGTGATATGAGAAAGCAAATACTGAATATATTGTGTGTAGAAATATGTCTGACATAGCAGTGTAACCGCTAACCTACATTTGAGGTGTGTACCCTGGCAAGTTTGGGGATGCATTGGCAATATGAGGGCAGAATGGCATGTCGAATAGGGAGATGGGTAAATAGATGATAAGTTAAAAACAAACATTTATAAATACTATTTTGGAGCATGTTAAATAAACAAATAGGAAAACATGGTAATAGCAACTCTCAGTATGCTAATCCAATTTTAGGAGAATATTGCATTCAAGTAACAACCCTCTAGATTGTAAGCTTGCGAGCAGGGTTCTCTACCTCATGTACCAGTCTGTTCTAGTTTGTCTAACTTAGTATGTAGTTCCCTTCTATGCTCTGTACCTTGCGCTACGTAAATTGTTGGCACTATATAAATAAATGTTAATGTAATGTAACAACTGACTGGCTACTCCCTTCTTTTTACCACTGGGAGGAACAATTGGAACAGAAGCATAATTGTGAAGGAAAGTGTGTTATATCTACTTGATTTTTATTTATATAGTTTTTTATCAAGATGAATACATTAAGACTACTCTCATTTTCACAGAGACCCTCAATAAAAAAAAAAAAATGAGGTACTTTCAAACATAATTTTTTTCGACTTAAGTATGATTATGTAAGTGATAAGTTTTACGTGCCACTCTAGTTAGTTTAAAAAAAAAATCTCATTAAAGTTGTATTTGTTTATCCTTGGTTGAGATATATGTATAGGTTACAACAGTTTATTCTAGTTCCTGGGACTTTTCATATTATATGTATAGTATTGACAGGTTTGAGCATGTTTAAAACAGGTATGGAATCTTTGTATGCATACCACATTCCTGCATTTGAAAATACAGCTTCACCAACCTGTAGGCATAGACATCAGCCATCCATATTCAACTGTATCAAAAGCCTGTAATATATCTGGCTAAATGGAGGAAATGGACCCAGCACTGCAAAGATATGGCAATGGTGCGTTTCTGAGGTAAGCTATATATATAGCTTGCATGAACTGATCCTTTAAAAGTGTTATGTTGGCAACTGACAAGAGAATAGGAAAAATCAGGCCTTTTTAGGAGGTGGAAGGACATGCACTCTTTATTCAAGACTACACTGTTTAGAAATGTTTGTATAGATGCTTTGAATGACTGTTCATGCAGCACAGCAGTGCAGGTTTTATAGATATATCTCAGCATCAGAGCAGGTGGATTAAGTAATACGGCTTAAACTCAGATTAATCCATGATTACACAAGCCCTACTTATGTAGGGATATCCCTACAATTTGCTTTAGTGTTACTCGAGCACAGGGTTTAATACACAGTGTATTAATGGTTTGGAGCCAAATACCTAAGGTATTGAAGAGTTGATTCCTGCAAAATGGCTACCCGACCTGCCAAGTAATATGCCTTGTAAATTCAGACTACTGAATATGATTCTATGGAAACACTATGTAAAAGTCAAAAGCTTTAGTGCACTTATTGGTTTATATTATATATTGTGTATGATGTATGATGTATTCCAATTTCTCAGAATAACTGATACTAAATGGTACATTCTAGTGAAATGTTGAGGGTAGTAAAATCTGTAATGTGATAATTTTCTCTTTTTTGCTTTCTTTTTGAGACATTTGGCGAATAAACATAACTAGTCGGATATTGATGTAACATTCAACCAGTCTTTCTTTATTGGTTGAAATATGGCATCTGGCTGAAGGAGGAGTAAGTCTAGTAAATCTAGTCTCTGGTGGGTTTGGAATAAGTACCTTGCACTAGTGTAAAATAGATAATCAATTTGGAGAAAGAAAGTTGAGGGTCATTGCAGTCAGAAAAAAATCAGATATTTCATAAATAGGCACCAAAGTATGCTTCTCAAAATTCACATGTGATTACACAAAGATGAGCACCAGAGCGATACCACTTACCTGTCAGGTACATTTCTTCTCCTTCAGAAAACATCTGCTGGCAACGCACACAGCGGGCACAAGTAGGGTGGTAATGCTTACCGCCTGCCTGGAAATCACAATTACAGGACATTCAGTGCATCAGATTTAGCAAAGCCTCTTTTATGAAAATGACATTGTGAAAATGACATTATTGTGAGATAATGTGTGGTGCAGTTGTGGAAGGAAGACACATCAGACCTGCTTTTCACAGGCAGGTGTGTTAAAACAAGGGATCAACCTGCTGCAGTTAGAGAGAAGACAGTTTCAGAAGCCAGGAGGTTGGATGGGCTGATGAGCGCATGTGCTGATGAGCTGATGGGCTGATAGGCTGATGAGCGGATGGGCTGATGGCTTGATGAGCTGATGGGTGGATGGGCTGATAAGCGGATGGGCTAATGGCTGGATGGACTGATGGGCGGATGGACTGATGGGCGGAGGAGCAGATGGGTTGATGGCCTGATGGGCAATTTTCTCTACAAGGTGTGTTTTGAATTATGGAATTATTGGCAAGCGGGAAAGCAACCCAATTCTATTTAGTTTCTGCTGTGTCTACCAAGCGGTATTCAAGCAAGAGCAAGGAGTTTGTTGTTTATTTTTTCACTTATACCTGCTGAAAACTGAGTTGGATGTGTCTTGTACTTCCTTTACCCCAGAACGCCGTGGTTAAAAGATCCTGACCTCAAAAAGGACGTTTTGTCACCATACTGCTATACAGGTTGCCAAGGCAAACTACACACAGCTTTGTTATTTTATGGACATATCTCTTGGCAGATCTAAGGCTTTACTCAAAGAAGGAATTGCAGGGAATTGAGATAGGAATTTCAAACTTAAGGCCAAAGTAGCCGAGTTGGAAAAATTCTCAAATTCCTCTTAAGCTTCAAATTCCCTTGTCAATTCCCTCTTTGATGAATAAAACCTAATGTTATGATCTATATAACTATCACTGCTATATGGATGCCAAGTTCTTTTTACCTCAAGGCATACAATTCTATTGTATGAACCCTCTTTTCGGTGTGAGGGTTACACAGGTCACATGATGTACTAGTCTCATGTGGTCCCTTCCTTTTGCCCAATAAGATAAGGATACTTTGGGGCAGTGGGAACTTCAGAGGGAAAGAAATGGACAAAATAAACACATGAAAGACAGAAATTTACAACCAGAACACAGTTATTGGATGTAGTGAGATGAGTGGGTGAAATAAAAAATCCCTAAAGTGTAAGAGGATAGAAAAAGCCAAATATTTTAAACATCTTGCTAGAACATAATCTGACCTGTTATTTTTAATCTTGCTCTGCAAGCTATAAAAGACACACTATTGAATGTCATCAGAACTTAGTAATCTGATGGGTGAGTGATTAAATCCTTAAAGAATAATTCTATTTAATTCCGTTTTCTGATGAAATTAATCCAATTTATGGCAGCTTTGCAAATCTTCCCTGTTACTTACAAAGGTATACAAAGGAAGTTTTAAATATGGTCTCCTGGGGCGAATGATTTGATGAGCAGAGGAAGGAAAGAAAAATCTAGAACCACTTCAAACTGTTTAACAAGACAATAGTGAACATCAGAGAAGGATATAGTAATTTAAACAAAATACAGTAGTATCTGTTAAGTTCATAAAACTAATACTGTAAATATAACAGGATGATATGAGTCAATTCCGAATGGATTCAGATTGAATTTAATATTTTTTCTGAAAGGTGTAAAACACAATGTCTCTGGTTCCTCGGCTGCTGTTGGACAACTCCCACTGCTTCCATTGTAATCCACTGGTTTACCAACCCTGAAATAAATACTGCTGAATTTGGCAGGTAAAAAATGGTTAACTAAACTATAAAAAAAAATAATTCTTTGTTCTGATTGGCATTGTCTCATTCAAGACGTAAAGACAGTTATGAAGAATTTAAATAGCAAAACCAATTCTGACCAGTGGCGTACTTACTGTAAGTGCAGTGGTCGTAGCTGCGACCGGGCCCGTCACTCCAGGGGCCCCGGCCACCCTGCGACCCCTGCAAAAAAAAAAAAAAGTGGGCAAACAGGGCAGCTGCCCAGGGCACATCCATCCTTGGGGCCCAAAGCAGCTTCCCCGTGAGCCCTCACTGCTGCCCGTGTGACTGTCTCACACGGAGACAGTCACTATCGGGCAGCAGCCGGGAGATACGCATCCAACGGATGCGGACCCGGCTTGTCTTCACAGCCACCGTAAGTGACGCACAGTGCGTGCAGGAAACTTTTCGGAGCAGATGGCCGAGCAGCATACAGGTAAGTACTGGGAGGGGAGGGGGGAGCACATAACTGGCAAATAACACTGGCAAATGGGCAAATATGAGTGGCAAATAGGCAGAATAATACTGGCAAATGGACAATATAAGTGGCAAATGGGCAGAATGATACTGGCAAATGGGCAAAATATAAGTGGCATATGGGCAGAATATTCCTGGCAAATAGGCAGAATAATACTGGCAAATGGGCAAAATATAAGTGGCAAATGGGCAGAATAATACTGGCAAATGGGCAAAATATGAGTGGCATATGGGCAGAATATTCCTGGCAAATGGGCAGAATAATACTGGCAAATGGGCAAAATGCGTGCCATATGGGTAGAATAATACTGGCAAATGGGCAAAATATAAGTGGCAAATGGGCAGAATAATACTGGCAAATGGGCAAAATATGAGTGGCATATGGGCAGAATATTCCTGGCAAATGGGCAGAATAATACTGGCAAATGGGCAAAATGCGTGCCATATGGGTAGAATAATACTGGCAAATGGGCAAAATATAAGTGGCAAATGGGCAGAATGATACTGGCAAATGGGCAAAATATGAGTGGCAAATAGGCAGAATAATACTGGCAAATGGGCAGAATAATACTGGCAAATGGGCAAAATGCGTGCCATATGGGCAGAATAATACTGGCAAATGGGCAAAATATAAGTGGCAAATGGGCAGAATAATACTGGCAAATGGGCAAAATATGAGTGGCATATGGGCAGAATAATAGTGGCAAATGGGCAGAATAATTCTGGCAAATGGGCAAAAATGTGTGGCAAATGGGCAAATTAATACTGGCAAATGGGCAAAATATGAGTGGCATATGGGCATAATAACACTGGCAAATGGGCAAAATATAAGTGGCAAATGGGCAAAATATGAGTGGCATATGGGCAAAATAACACTGGCAAATGGGCAGAATAATACTGGCAAATGGGCAAAATATGAGTGGCATATGGGCAAAATAACACTGGCAAATGGGCAAAATAACACTGGCAAATGGGCAAAATATGAGTGGCAAATGGGCAGAATAATACTGGCAAATGGGCAAAATATGAGTGACAAATGGGCAGAATGATACTGGCAAATGGGCAAAATAACACTGGCAAATGGGCAAAATATGAGTGGCATATAGGCAAAATAACACTGGCAAATGGGCAGAATAATACTGGCAAATGGGCAAAATATGAGTGGCATATGGGCAAAATAACACTGGCAAATGGACAAAAAAGTTCATATAAGTATAAATGCAGCTAGTGATATACATATATTTGGGGTCCATCTCAAGCTTTTGAAAAGGCTGGAAATATTTTAATTATTTTGTGGTCAGAAAAAGTAATATTACTTTACTGAGAGGGTAGTGGATGAATGGAATAGTTTTCCTTAACAAATGGTAGAGGTTAATACAGTGAAGGTGTTTATGCATGCATGGGATAGGCATAAAGCTACCATAGATATAAGACAAGGCCAGACGCAAAGCAGAACAGTTAGGAGGCATGTAAGTGGCATTCCTGTGGTGGAGTTGTACAGTGAGGTCGGGGGGCCCCAGGGCAATTTTTGCACCGGTGGTTTCTAGTTACGCCTCTGATTCTGACACAAATAATGCACTCACTGTATAATTCATTTTTTAATACAAATATATATTTGTTATTTGTTGTAATGGCTGTGGTATGTTTTCAAACAGTCATACATGAAACACTAGAGCATTTCATGTATTGTCATTACCATGTCTGATATGAACATCTGTTTACTAATCCATGTCACATAAGCACTCATTAGCACAATTATGAGTTAATGGGCTTAATCCATGAAATGGGGAATTGCAGAGAATTAACAATGGAATTTCAAAGGCTAAAGTAGCTGAGTTGAAAAAAATCTCAAATTCAGCTGATTTGGGGACTTTGTTTTTCCAGTCATGATTACTTTGGCCTTGAGAGTGAAATTACTTTGTCAATTTCCTGCAGTTCCCCTGAATGAAGCCCCAGGTGTAACCGGTATAAACCTCAGCTCTTTGAAGCTTCGTTCGTTTCCAGCAGGGTAAACACAAAGATTGATGGCAATGAGTTCCTTTCTACAAGGGGTAGACTAAAAAAAGAGCATCAGTGATCCTACATCTGAGACAGGCACCTGAGTCTAGGTCACAGGGGAATCTGCCCTGAGGTGCTAAAGAGCTGAAGTGGTTTATTTCCAGACCATTGGTTCAGTGCTGCTCAGGCAGAGCTCATTGAGCTGGGCCAGAAAGCTTGTGACGCGCTCACGATGTAGACAGAGAGCAGGGAGAGAAAAAGCTAATTCATACACAGCAGATATCATGAAAGCACATGGGGCCTTGGAGAAAGGCAGCACCATTCACAGGATCATACTGGTAGTACATGGGCAGAAGCTGACAGGAAATTTGAATTAACTGTATGGAGAACAGTCTGATTAAAATGCAATGGCCTTTGCAGCTGGTAAACATTTTGTACAATAGGAACAGTCAATCACAAACCCTATGATGCTCAGCCAGACTATGCTAAAGGGTGTCTGAGGAATATGAACACTACCGTTTACCAGAAGCATCTAACTAATGCGAAACATAAATGTAAGCTATTCAAGATGCATTAACATAGAGCAAGGGGGGCGAATTCATGACAATAATACTTGATAAAAATCACAAAGACCTAAACATCTGAAAACAAGTTTAACAGGAATTATCCATAATAATAGCCAGTACTGATAAAGCCAATGGAAAGCAGATTCCTCATACACAAAAATGGTTTTGCAGCTATTATATAGAAATCAGATGCTAATACTCTCTGCAGTGAAAGTAAGAATTGGGTTTGTTAATCAAGATGTCTGTATAAACAGTAATTCCTTGCACAGTGTTATTTGTCAGCACTGAATAAATAGGTAGTTTGCTAGAACAAACTATATCGCACCTCCAGGACTCTGCCGCTGATGTACTTGTTGCAGGTTTCACATTTAATCCCGAACTGAGCATGGTAATCGGACTCGCAGTAAGGCACACCGTCTCTGTATGATAGAAAATAGAACGAATAATTATAAAACAAGAACAGATGTGGCCACAGATGGATTTACACCCACATATAACATAATACAAAACATACATACACTTAGGTGCATGACATATATTCATAGTCAGAATATGGAAAGTACAGAGAGAAGTAAATACAAAGAACCAGAAATGGCAAACTACATGCAGTTTTCATCATAATCCTGATCTTCAAAATGACAAACAAAGCATCATTCATGCAGGGCCCGGCAGACTATGTTTTAAAGATGAATTGGAATATTATCTGTTAGTGGGTAGTATGCTACCATGTTTATTGCAGCAAATCTTGCTTTATTTGTCACATCTTGCAACTTAATGGACCTGTCACATAAACATAACAGGGGGTCCATTACATCTGACACTAGCTGGCTCTTACAAGGGATCTAGTGGGTCCAAGGGACCAAGGTGGCGCTTCAACAGGGGTGGCAATTTGCTGCCTCAAGGTAGAGCCGAGCCCAGGCAGGTCCACAGGATGCCACACACACCCGGATGTTCTGAACACCAGGGATGGGGAGCACAGTGGGGAGGGGGTGAAGTCTGTGCTGGCTGAATTCCCTGCAATTCCCTCTTTTTTGAATAAAGCCCTAAGTATCCATGTCAAACCACTTTCACAATCAAGAGTCACCACATAAACATGTAAAATACAGTTGTTGCTTCATGTATGATTTTTTTTTTAAATTCTCTATCTTCATAGTTTAAGCTAGTTAGGTGACAGAGCACCTTTTAAAGACGGACCTGCTTTCCAATAAGATTTTTTTATTTTCTTCATCAATGTCCTTAAATGGTCTCACTAACTTGAATTAAATGCACCAGTGTGTTTCAGAATTCTGCTTTTATACATGTGTGTAAGGCTTAAAGGGACACTCCCACCAAAAAATGAAAACGTTTTTTCTTTTATTTAGCATTGTTGATTTTCAGATATGCCTTTTGTTTTTATTAAGTGAGTTTATTTTATGAAATATTTTAACAAGTGTGACTGGGCGCCGCCATTTTGTGAAATATAGTGTGTTTGGGAACCACCCCCCAGTGAATTTACAGCACTAGTATCTAACTTTGGTGCTGGGGACAGAGAATGCAGTCTATAAGTCTGAATTCTGATCATAGACTTGCATTGAATGGGAGGGTAATGTAACTATTACATCACAAGGGGGCAGAGTTATGATCCTGTTTGATCACATCAATTTCCTCTCTTTGTGTTGAAAGGCAGGTAAAAAAAAAGTTGTACACAGCCACCTAGTCCTGCCCACTAGTGATATTCAGGAGCCCGTAAGAGAGCAGGGGTGTATCTTATGACATCATCATGCAGGCTCTGGACACAGTTGTAAAGTGAGACTTGCTGGAAGATTTTGGAGAATGCTGCATCATGGGTAAAATTCTCAAAATGGATGCTGGAGATTTTATTTTTACTTTTATATGCAATCAATTCAAACATATGGGTTTGTTTTAAATGCACAAGTAATCTAGTTACATCTTATGTAAGTGGTAGTGTCCAGGGCCGGCCTTAAGCTTCCCACGTGGCGCCCCCCCCCCCCTGTCTCTTTCACCCCCCTATGTTTGTGTCTCTCTCCCTTCCCATGTTTGTCCCTTTCCTCTTCCTTGCCATGTCTGTCTCTCTCTCTCTCCCTCTGTTCTGTCTCTTTCCCCCGTCCCCTATTCTGTCTCTCTCCCCCCCGTCCCCTGTTCTGTCTCTCTCCCCCCCGTCCCCTGTTCTGTCTCTCTCCCCCCCCCCGTCCCCTGTTCTGTCTCTCTCCCCCGTCCCCTGTTCTGTCTCTCTCTCTCCCCCAGTTCTGTCTCTACCCCCTGCCCCTTTTCTGTCTGTCTCTCTCCCACCCCCTGTTCTCTCTCTCTAGCCCTGTTCTCTCTCTCTCCCCCCTCCCCCTGTTCTCTCTCTCTCCCCCTCCCCCTGTTCTCTCTCTCTCCCCCTCCCCCTGTTCTCTCTCTCTCCCCCTCCCCCTGTTCTGTCTCTCGCCCTCCCCCTGTTCTGTCTCTCCCCCCTGCCCCTGTTCTGTCTCTCTCTCCCCTCCCCCTGTTCTGTCTGTCTCTCCCCCCTAACCCCTGTTCTGTCTGTCTCTCTCTCCCCTCCCCCTTTTCTGTCTGTCTCTCTCCCCCCTAACCCCTGTTCTGTCTCTCCCCCCTAACCCCTGTTCTGTCTCTCGCCCTCCCCCTGTTCTGTCTCTCCCCCCTGCCCCTGTTCTGTCTCTCTCTCTCCCCTCCCCCTGTTCTGTCTCTCTCTCCCCTCCCCCTGTTCTGTCTGTCTCTCCCCCCTAACCCCTGTTCTGTCTGTCTGTCTCTCCCCTCCCCCTGTTCTGTCTGTCTCTCTCCCCCCTCCCCCTGTTCTGTCTCTCCCCCCTAACCCCTGTTCTGTCTCTCCCCCCTAACCCCTGTTCTGTCTCTCGCCCTCCCCCTGTTCCGTCTCTCCCCCCTGCCCCTGTTCTGTCTCTCTCTCCCCTCCCCCTGTTCTGTCTCTCTCTCCCCTCCCCCTGTTCTGTCTGTCTCTCCCCCTAACCCCTGTTCTGTCTGTCTCTCTCTCCCCTCCCCCTGTTCTGTCTGTCTCTCTCTCCCCTCCCCCTGTTCTGTCTGTCTCTCTCCCCCTAACCCCTGTTCTGTCTCTCCCCCCTAACCCCTGTTCTGTCTCTCCCCCCTAACCCCTGTTCTGTCACTCCCCCCTAACCCCTGTTATGTCTGTCTCTCTCTCCCCTCCCCCTGTTCTGTCTGTCTCTCTCTCCCCTCCCCCTGTTCTGTCTGTCTCTCTCCCCCCTAACCCCTGTTCTGTCTCTCCCCCCTAACCCCTGTTCTGTCTGTCCCCCCTAACCCCTGTTCTGTCTGTCCCCCCTAACCCCTGTTCTGTCTCTCTCCCCCCCTAACTCCTGTTCTGCCTCTCTCTCCCCCCCCCCCCCCTTTGCCTGAAATTACGGGGAGCCATGGGCAGCAAGAGAAGGTGCTGCTCGGGCTCCCCATGCTTAATGCAGGCATGGGGAGCCGAGCAGCACTATCTCATGCTGCCCGGGGCTCCCCGTGAAGCAGACTCTGCTCTGCTTCCCGGGGTGGGGGCGGAGCTACACCGCTGTGCCGGTTAGCTCCGCCCCCTCCCCGGACCAAGCAGAGCCTGCCGAGCAGAGGGCTGGTGAGGGGGGATCTTTTGATCTCCCCCAGCCAGTGCCTCTACCGGCTTTTTTTTTTTTTTTTTTAACTTTTTTTTTTCTTTTTTACCGGGCGGGCGGGCGCCCCCTGGGGTGTTGCGCCCTGTGCGCTCGCACAGGTCGCACACCCCTAAGGCCGGCCCTGGTAGTGTCCCTTTAATACATACTAGGACACCTATTGCTCCAATCTCACGTATCAGCCATCCCCCTGTATTGGCAGTGTATTCATTACTTACTTGCTGATATATTCCCCTGTTAATATGATGCCACATGTTTGACACTTGAAGCAACTGACATGCCACTGTTTCTCCAGTGCCAGCAGGGACTGTCCATGTTTTATCTCTTCTTTACATCCTGCACAGTCTGCATAATAAAGGATAAAAATAGGTTCAGAGCAAAAATGTCACAGAGCAGTGTAGAGAATCTTTCCAATCTCCTCTAACAATGGCCATAGGGCAGCATCCTCGAGAGGAGAATGATTAACACAGTGGGGGCTATTTACAAATCTGAGACACCAAGAAGAAGAACCAAATCGTTTCACTATCGCTGCATGTTAATATATACATACACTTTTATGAACAGGACTTTTATATATAACACCAAATTTCTTTGACCAGAAGCAATCACTCTCCAAATATCATTGACAGAATCCTTCTCACTTAGAGACTCTGTCACGTAAACATTTTTTATACTGTGAATGCAGAGGGTAATTAATTATTACGGTAATTGTGACACTCTGTGGTCTATTCACTAGAAGTTGAGAACAGTGTGAGGAGGTAGCACTTGACTTTAAAAGACGATCTCCCAAGTCAACCTCCTCAAGCTATTCACAAAAAACAAACTCTACCTCCTCTCCCCCCACCTCGTTGTCCCATCTCACGCTCCCTTCAGTGAAAAGCAATCCAAATTGCTATTCACTAAACACCGAAGGGAGCTCCAATTTAGAAGAGAGTTGGACTATGACGTCCAAACCCCATCCCACACCTGGCATTCTTTGGAGGGGTGAGTTGCATATTTAAAAAAAAAAAAATGTTATGGGGGGAGGGGGCACGGCTATTTCCCTGGACCACCATAAGTGATGGAGGTTCTGGGGGCCATTTTGGGTAGACCTGGGAAATAGTTCTTTATTTTAAATTGGGAAAGGATTTTTCAGTTGGACTTACAGTTGGACTTGGCCTGATAAGCATTGTTTTCCTTCCCCTTAGAAATGAATGGGAGTGAGTTTAATCACGCTCCCATCACAGACAAGTTTAAAAAAAATCTCTTAGTCTATGCACTTGCTTAAAATTCTGATTTTTTTTCTATAGTATTTTTTTTATTATCTACATTTACAGCATCGATGTTAAATCCCTTTAGCAATAAGTGCACACATCCATATAACATTAACTTACCCATGCAGAGGCAAGTCTTTTCTCTAGCAAATGTGAACTACAACTCCCATGATGGCTATTAAGACCCAAATCTGGATGTCCATTTTAGGAGTCTTGGTCAGCACAACTTTAGTCAAAGAGTTTAACTATTCCTAAATATACCTGTAAGAATAGCCATACAGTCTGGCTGATAAGTGATACTATAGTTTGGCACACACAGTATCACAAACACATCCTTTGATAATGTTACTTAGACTGATCTCACAGCCTTGAAAGAATAAGAATTATTCAGGACAGAAAAAAGTGGGCTAGAGTATGTGCAAAAAGCATCACACTTTGATATATAGCATAGATTGTCTTCCCACTGTTGAATTTCTGTTTGTTTATGCACATGGATTTTTTAATAAAATGTATTACCAATTTTATTGCAACAAACAGTGCCTTTTCTTGTTCCTGTTACTATTTGTGCCTGTCAAGTATGTTGCAGAGCGCACCAGCACTGAAGGGGTGTCACATCTGACTCCAATACTTGCTGTAGCTCTTTTAAAGTATGTTCAATAGCATATACCTGACACAATGATTTAATACCAATTGTTCTATTTTCTTCGATGGAGTACAATTACATTATTATATGATATAAATTATTCAAAAGGATACATTGCTCTCTTTATGTGAAATGATGAACTCCTGCCATGTCTAGTAACATATAACTGTCTTTTAAATGTTAAAAATGGCAAGTTCTACAACCAAACCTCCATTTATTAGCTTATGGATCTGGTTCGATAGGTGCTGATTAGTGTTGAGCGAACCCGAACCGCACTGTTCGGGTTTTTTACCGAACTTTACGTTTTTTGGACCCCGGACCCGAACACGGACATTTCACTGTATGTCCGTGTTGGAGTTCGGCGATTACATTGTATGTAATGCTATTGGCTTTCTATAAACCGAAATAGAGTCCCCATTCATAAGAAATACTTATAGAAATCCAATAGCATTACATGTAATCCATAATCTGAAAGTCTATAAACCGAAAGACATTCTGTTTATAGACTTTCTTTTTATAGAATAGCAATAGCATTACATGTATTCTATAAAACGAGTCTATAAACCGAATGTCTTTCTTTTAACTTTCAGTTTATGGAATACATGTAATGCTATTGCTATTCTAAAAACCGAAATAGAGTCCCCATTCATAAGAATAGGTCAACTGACCTATTCGTATGAATGGGGACACTCACCCACATTTTACTTCATTTTGCAGCCCTCTAGCCCTTTCCAGGACTTTTTTAGAGGCATTTTAGTGGCCAAAAGTTCGGGTCCCCATTGACTTCAATGGGGTTCGGACTCAAGTTCGAACCCGAACCCGGACTTTTTTACGAAGTTCGGCCGAACCCAGGTATCTGCTCAACTCTAGTGCTGATCTATAATAATAACAACACTATAATGTTATCTGACTATCCAGCGCATTACACTGATACAGATACCCACTCCCGAAGACTCATTCATCCTTCTATACCTTACAAGGAAATGTCTTTCCAGAAACCTTTAGGGTTTATTCACTAAACCAGGGGTGGCAAATGTTTTTGGTGCTGAATAAAACTAAATTAAAAATCTAAAAGTGCCTCACTATAATATTTGGCTGCCACCCTCCTTATTACTTTACCGTTAATTCTATGTTATCTCCTTTGCTTTAGCCATATTACTTGCCACACCCTTATGTCTTTCTCGAAGTCTTTGCTATTTTCCCACTCTCCCCTGTTTCGATACATGATCTCACTTCCAGTGCAAAAACAGGTATGTTTATGAATATCTTTTCTGCCTTTTTTTTATTAGCACTTGCTAAAAGCTGATGTAATTTTCACACGCAGAATAAAAATGATGTTTCACAAAATAGTAGCAAAAACTCTTTAGTGTGCACAAATATTATTGCAATTTATTACTGCAACCTGAAATATCCACACTAAATAAAAATAAACGGAAGAGGAGCAAAACGGGGGGGGGGGGAGATTTAGGGCTGCCGAAAACAATTTAGTGGCCCATGGTGCGATTTCATTAGCCCACTTTCAAGAATAAAGCCCAAGATGGCAGCACTGTCAAGGAAGGGCAGGCAAAAACAATTTAGTGGCCCCTGGTGCGATTTCATTAGCCCACTTTCAAGAATAAAGCCAAAGATGGCAGCACTGTCAAGGTAGGACGCGCATAAACAATTTAGTAGCCCACCTGTTTTCATTGGAGATCAACTAATAGACAGTGAAGACAGATATACTGACAATATGGTACATAGATTAAAAGCCAGACAAGACACTTAGGGGGTCATGTGCTAAACAAGAGCAGTGGGAAAAAATATGGTTAAATCATGAGTAAGAAGCAATATGCAAATATTTGTAGCTTTTTTTTCCCATTTTGCTTCTCTTACGTTTATTTTTTTTTAGCGTGCATTTTCCGGTTGCAGTAGTATGTTACAGTAATCAAGGACACTCTGTACAGATTACCAGGAAGATACAAACCGTCACAAAGACAGTAAGACAATATATAATAAGCTGTCAAAAGAGTAGAAACGCAATGTAAATCATGGCAGCCGACAAATAATCTGTAATAAATATATACTGATATCTCTACGGCCCTTGCCATCCCAACCTTATTTTTCTGTACACTATTGTATTGCTTTTCCAAAACAAGTGTATGCATGAAGCTAATAAATTATTCTGGAAGTAAAAAAAGAAACCCGTAGTGACACAGCTGTCTGTATTCAATTTATTTCCCTGCCTCCAGCCTGCTTTGTAGACACAATCTTCTGATGTTCATAGTTTTATACACAGAGCTTGCTAACAACACCAAGGTGATTCCTATTTGTTATATGGAAATAGTGATAGACTACTGGGAAAATCTTCTGTGGTTATGGCAAGCAGAAATATTCAGAATATATCTGAAATCCAATACTAAAAGTGGAGAAAGTAGGCGGAGCACATGGTTTCCATGGTGATTGCTCCACTTTTAGAACTTTAGCACAGGATTGCACTTTATACATACAGTCTATAGTAACTTTAATTTAAATGCAGCTTCATTTAAACACACATTTAATGAACGTGTATTGTTCCTGTGTAGTAAATTGGCGTAGTATATTGCTGAGAAAAGGTGCTTCAGATACATGTTTATTTAAATATCTGTAATGCATAGTGAATTACAGTTCAGTGATGTCATTTTTCCATTAGTTAACCCTTTCTGGTGAATGTGCCTTGTGAATGATAGTGACTGCTGTCCATGGTGCTGATCCTACACAGCTGGTTCAGTAATGTGTGGACCATGCTTGCACATTGGCAGCACCTGCACAAGGTAAGAAAGACAGTGCTCAGGCTCAAACATAGAATTAACCCTCTGAATGAAGAGGTGACTGTCTTTGTCTCATCTTTTACTTACAATGTTACATATCTGCATCTTCACAGGGAATTCCTATAGAAGATAAATAACCATACAGCTATTTTAGATTATAAGAATGTTGGGACAGAGCTTTGTCTAATGGTTACTTTATCTACTATTTGTGTAATTAGTTGACCCCATTACACAGCAGTGTGGTATATGATGACAAACAATAGTAATAACTATGGGGGCTATCCACTAAAAGATTAGATGAACAAGCCTGGTGAGTTAGTGAGGGGAACTCACCAGACTTGTCCCTGCACCATGTATAGCTAAACTGGTTAAATGAAATGTTCCTCTCACCTCAACTTGCCTGCAATTTAGGGGCGTATCGTGCCCCTGAGTGACTGCCGCTGATCTTTTGACAAAGCGCCAGTTGGTGCGAAACGCGTCAAGCGTGTGTCGTATCTGTTTTGTTCCTGTCTCCCTGCTCGATGGTTTTATTATTCTTTTTTTGATTTAATAAAGTTACTTTTTGCAAACCAACTATGGATTGATGCTGTCTACCTTCCGGATGACTTCAGCTGGCACTACCTCTGTTTGTTCCTGTTGTCTGCCTGGGGTGTGAGTAGACCCTTTTTCTGTGCTACAGCACCTGGAAGCTAATCTTACTCACTCCACTGTTACTTGGGGCTTGAGCCGGTCAGAATCTGCTTGGAATTCCACATAATTTAATACTTTCACCTTTTCACCACTGGCACATCATTTAATAGCCTCACTTTTCCACCAATTGCACATCATTTAATACTCCCACCTTTCCACCGAATTGTACATCATTTAATACTCCCACCAATTGCACATCAATTAATACTCCGACCATTCCACCAATTGCACATCATTTAATATCCCCACCTTTCTACCAATTGCACATCATTTAGTATCCCCACCTTTCCTCCAATTGCACATCATTTAATATCCCCACCTTCTACCAATTGCACATCATTTGATATCCCCACCTTTCCACCAATTGCACATCATTTAATATCCCCAGCTTCCACCAATTGCACATCATTTAATATCCCCTCCTTTCCACCAGTGGCACATCATTTAATACCTTCACCTTTTCACCACTGGCACATAATTTAATAGCCTCACCTTTCCACCAATTGCACATCATTTGATATCCCCACCTTTCCACCAATTGCACATCATTTAATATCCCCACCTTTCCACCAATTGCACATCATTTAATATCCCCACCTTCTACCAATTGCACATCATTTGATATCCCCACCTTTCCACCAATTGCACATCATTTAATATCCCCACCTTCTACCAATTGCACATCATTTAATATCCCCAGCTTCCACCAATTGCACATCATTTAATATCCCCCCTTTCCACCAATTGCACATCATTTAATACCTTCACCTTTTCACCAATTGCACATAATTTAATAGCCTCACCTTTCCACCAATTGCACATAATATAATACTCCCACCTTTCCACCAATGACACAGGAAGTTTTGTTTCATGTATCTCTGAATATAATCAAGGGAAACAGAATCATTGATATAAAACCAATAGCTCACCTCTACTCACCAACACTCATTGCACACTCTGAAATGATCCCATACTCTGGCTCTGACTGTGTATTACACGTTTAGACATTCCAACACACATATTAATGCTGCCTCCATGATATGTGTGCAACACAACACACATTATGTGAGTTTATGAATACATTTAGTCGAAAGAGGCTGCTTCAGAAATATTCTACTGGTTTAGAGATCTTGAGATAACCAGACATCAGAGAGCTTCAGGCATGCACAGAGATTGAACATATGGAGTGAGAGACGAATAACTTGTACATGCCAGGAAATCAAAAGACAGATTTAGAGTAAACATCCAGAGTGAGAGACATGAGCAGCAGATAGATAGAAAGATGCAGGAATCGTATAGTGGAAAGCTGAAAAACTGAAATGCAGACAGATGCTGATAAATACAGAGTGACACAGAGATAAAAAGGCATACACAGAGAGTTTTAGCTGGATACAGACAGAGAGATACAAGCAGAAAAGCGAGGAAAGTGTCAAACGCAGACAGTTCAGCCAGAAAAGATAGTAAACTAGATAATGATAGTTATATAGAATCTTATTAAAACATATATAAAAATCACTAATCTAGAATCTCTATTGGCATACACAGAAACAGACAGATGGGTCTGTTCACTAAAATTCGACTTTGGAGGTCGACTTTAATTTTGAGACTAATTATAATCAGGCACCCGATTCTGACTTGGGTTATAGGAGGATAGATGATCAAAGCTTTTTTTGAGAATAAGTCAAGCTCGAGTGCCGAACTCAACTTGAAAGTCAATGAAAGTCGACCTCTAAGTTCGAATTTTAGTGAATAGACCCAAGATAGAGTGTGATTGCATGCTTCTATGTTGGTATACATGGATACAGACAGTGTGTGTGATTGCATGCTTCTCTATTGGTACATACAGATACAGACAGTATGTGATTGCATGCTTCTCTATTGGTACACACAGATACAGACAGTGTGTGATTGCATGCTTCTGTATTGGTACACACAGACACATACAGAGAGTGTAATTGCATGCTTCTCTATTGGTACACACAGATACAGACAGAGTGGGATTGCATGCTTCTGTATTGGTACACACAGATACATACAGAGGGTGTGATTGGATGCTTTTGTATTTGTACACACATATACACACCATGTGTGTGATTGCATGCGTCTGTACTGATACACACAGATGCTGACAGAGAGTGTGATTGCATGCTTCTCAATTGGTACACACAGATACAGACAGTGTGTGTGATTGCATGCTTCTGTATTGGTACACACATACACACAGTGTGTGTGATTGCATGCTTCTGTATTGGTACACACATACACACAGTGTGTGTGATTGCATGCTTATGTACTGATACACACAGATGCAGACAGAGAGTGTGATTGCATGCTTCTCTATTGGCAGATACAGACAGGGAGTGTGATTGCATGGTTCTCTATTGGCAGATACAGACAGGGAGTGTGATTGCATGGTTCTCTATTGGCAGATACAGACAGGGAGTGTGATTGCATGCTTCTCTATTGGTATACCCAGATCCAGAGAGAGTGTGATTGCATGCTTCACTATTGGTACACACAGATACAGACCGAGAGTGTGATTGCATGCTTCTCTATTGTTATAACAGATACAGACAGGGAGTGTGCTTGCATACTTCTCTATTGCCACACACAGATACAGACCAAGAGTGTGATTGCATGCTTCTCTATTGGTATAACAGATACAGACAGGGTGTGTGATTGCATGCTTCTCTATTGGTATACCCAGATACAGACAGGGAGTGTGATGGCATGCTTCTCTATTGGTATACCCAGATACAGACAGGGAGTGTGATGGCATGCTTCTCTATTGGTATACCCAGATACAGACAGGTAGTGGGATGGCATGCTTCTCTATTGGTATACCCAGATACAGACAGGTAGTGGGATGGCATGCTTCTCTATTGGTATACCCAGATAGAGACAGGGAGTGTGATGGCATGCTTCTCTATTGGTATACCCAGATACAGACAGGGAGTGTGATGGCATGCTTCTCTATTGGTATACCCAGATACAGACAGGGAGTGTGAGGGCATGCTTCTCTATTTGTATACCCAGATACAGACAGGGAGTGTGATGGCATGCTTCTCTATTGGTATACCCAGATACAGACAGGTAGTGGGATGGCATGCTTCTCTATTGGTATACCCAGATACAGACAAGTAGTGGTATTGCATGCTTCTCTATTGGTATACCCAGATAGAGACAGGGAGTGTGATGGTATGCTTCTCTATTGGTATACCCAGATACAGACAGGGAGTGTGAGGGCATGCTTCTCTATTGGTATACCCAGATACAGACAGGGAGTGTGATGGCATGCTTCTCTATTGGTATACCCAGATACAGACAGGGAGTGTGATGGCATGCTTCTCTATTGGTATACCCAGATAGAGACAGGGAGTGTGATGGCATGCTTCTCTATTGGTATACCCAGATCCAGACAGGTAGTGGGATGGCATGCTTCTCTATTGGTATACCCAGATAGAGACAGGGAGTGTGATGGCATGCTTCTCTATTGGTATACCCAGATACAGACAGGGAGTGTGAGGGCATGCTTCTCTATTGGTATACCCAGATACAGACAGGGAGTGTGATGGCATGCTTCTCTATTGGTATACCCAGATACAGACAGGGAGTGTGATGGCATGCTTCTCTATTGGTATACCCAGATACAGACAGGTAGTGGGATTGCATGCTTCTCTATTGGTATACCCAGATACAGACAGGGAGTGTGATGGCATGCTTCTCTATTGGTATACACAGATACAGACAGGGAGTGTGATGGCAATCCTTTTCCACATAAAGTCACATTGAAGTAGTCACTATAGATTTATAACAGACTACTGTTTAAATTCACTGCCCTTCCCTAACACATAGGTGTGGCCAGGGAAAGTGGCCCTTGCCCCCTGCTATAAAATGAACGGTGCCAGGAGCTGCATTTCTTCTGGCACCAATAATAAATATGGGGGGCCAGAGCAAGTTAACCCTCCATTGACTGTTAAGTGATATTCTGGGGGCTTGCCCAAGACCCCCAGAATGAAAAACAATTATAACCCCCATAAAATAACCCCCCATATGGGATCTTGCCCAAGGCGCAGGACAACATAAAAAGGTTCTAAGTATAATAGTATGAAGAGATAGGGATATCAGGTGTGATGTATAGTCATGGTGCACACACAGATAGTGACATATGTCACTAAACAACACATACAGCTTGTGTACTTATGTATAAAGGAGATTCCTGTCAGTCAGGAATTTGCACTCCCTCTGCTGGTCCCGAACTTATGGATTGCTCCTGTACTCAGTACCATTGTTGGAAAGGTGCTTAACAGTTAGCGAGTGCACCTTTTTTCACTTCCCAACACTTTAAAGTGTGGCAATGTATATCATTTCCATAGAATTATATACAAAATATATAGATAACTAGTCTTCAAGAATCTCTATTCATCACTTGCACAACTTGATTTGAGTCAAGAATCGTATCTGGGCATTCAAGAACAGTAATCATTGTCTTCTTAAACCACTGGAGTGTTCTTAATGGCTATTGTGATATTTAGCTTTTAGTCAATGATTCATGCATCATGTTTTTTTTTTTTTTTTTATCAAGGATTATTCAGTAATATCCAACTATTTTGCCATTGCCATGAAAAATGTCAGACCTTGCTAGAGAGAAAAATCCGAATGAATGTGTTG
The DNA here is from genome assembly GCA_036172795.1 of Pelodytes ibericus. Lineage (NCBI taxonomy): Eukaryota > Metazoa > Chordata > Amphibia > Anura > Pelodytidae > Pelodytes > Pelodytes ibericus. Next base: position 92,542,561 of record CM069858.1, on the reverse strand, counting down.
GATTTCACAAGCTAAGATGAAATTCTTGCCTCACTTGATCTTAAAAAAATTGTATACGTTTGTTACCAGCATAATCAAAATACTAGTCCCATTCTGAACCAGGTTGTGACATGCCCATCTATGTTTAGAAGGGCAATGTGATTTAGATGGGAGACCTCTACTGCTACATTATGACATGTGTCAGTTACTCTGCCATTTACTACAGTCCTTGCATAGGCGTATTGGCCACGTGAGATGAATACCATTCAAAAACAATATAAAACAGATAGCTGCAAGCTTTCATATATAAATAAAAACGCATTAGAAAAAATAAAAGGAGCCCATCTTTTAAATACATGAACATAACCTTATAATATGTTCGATTTTAAACACCATTCATACTATATCAACATAGAACTGAAGTACATTAGTGCAGATTAATTTACAGTTTTCTTCAGTGATTGTCCATATCATTAAAATAAAATCCATGAATTTGGTGTTCTGCATAAGGATGGGTGTGTAATTCATACTGATCTACCGAATAATGTCAGTACACACCTGTATATATGTGTTTGTGCAAGCTCATATACACACCTGTGCATTAGTTATACTATAAAAATTCTATAATTCACCAACTGTGTCTGTGAACCAGGATACCTGGTATTTATTACATTATATATTAAATTAATATTTCTTACGGCTTGGACCATGGATCTTGATGGGTTTGTCGCTGGTTAACGAGTGGGAACAGTTCTGACATACACAGTCTTTGCCTCTGAACGTCACCTTATCTCCTATAGGGAATGGTTTCCTAAGAAAAATACATAAATAAGTAAATAAGCATACACAGAAAACATCTTCACCTTGATGAATGAGCATAATAATGCATATGTAATCAAAATACGAGTTATAGTCAGTTAACATTGTTATTTTTAAATTATGATTTTTAATTTATGTTACAGACGACTTCACATGGGGTAAGGAGACGACTCCACCTTTGGTTGGAACCCTTTAGCTTTCTGTTGCTGAGCAATATTTATATTGGACATTACGAAGCATATTTATGTGGCACGCCCTTTGAGAATTGCCCAGTTTTCTGTTCCTTTCATAGTTTTGTTTAAGACTTACTTAACCCACAAGTAGACATGTTGGTCCAGTATGATGTCGCGCAATGCCAACACAACCATGTGGATATTTCAGATTATTAAACAACGGTCAGGCAATAGTTGGGTAAATTATGTCATGCTTTATATGTGCTATTATTTCGGATATAGCATGCTTTCAATGGATAGAATAGAATATTTCATCTGAACTTAAACATGGTTTTCAACACTCCTGTTTTGTAATTAGCATTTAATGGCATCACTGTTAATTAGGTTTGAACAAAGGCACATATTCCATTAACCCCTTCCTGATGGTAGGACATTCTATGCCATCCTAATTCACAGATACTCAAATGCCTGTAGGATGGCGTAGAAAATCCTGAACTTAACAGCTCTTCGTGGTCTGCTGTGACCTGTAGTGGAATCCCTCCTGTCAGATGGACACAAATGTCCTGGATTATTTAGTAGGCACTGATAGTTTCTATTAAGACCCTGAATGGGTCTCTGCTACCAATTAAGGCATTTTTGTGCTTCTGCCTTTTATGATAAAATTATCACATGTCATGAGGGGGCTAATTCAACCTTTCCATACACCAATATTTGTTGATCCAGAACAAGGCAAAACAATTATGACCAGGGGTAGGCACCAGCATGGTTCATGGTGGACATTCACTGAACTGTGCGATGGACAATTTCATGATGTTCTTTGGACTATCACTAACCTTGCCACAGACCCTGGTGGCCTTGAATGGACACTTTGCCTATCACTGATTATGACCATGCTATGAAAGTTGAACCCCATATGACCTAGTGTATTGCCTCTCTTCAATCTGGCTCTACATAGGTAACATTGCAGAAAGGGTAAGGAGACCTGGAGAAATGTAAGTACGTCCACAGTATAACAACTGGGAGCAATAGATGAAACATTGCCCTGCTTCTGTACAGGTTCTCCAAAGTATCATCACAGCCCGGGAGGTCTTGACAGCTGAATGGTATTCCATGGACTTTATTGGGGCTTGATTTCTTTCCTGAGAGCTGGATGTATGCACAGCTGTTCTCTAGAAAGACTTAAAATAGACATCACAGCTGCATTCCCAGCCTCACCCACTGTGTAGCTATCAGAACTCTAATAAGAAGCAGCAAGGGGCAAAGGTCTCTTTTTAGCTTATTTTTCTGCAGTATAAAGTCTGTCTAGAACTTCTTTGTACAATAAACGTAATGCCTGGTTACCTTAAAAGAACCCTGTTTCTGAATACAGTATTGATAATTGAACTTGAATTGTTAGAAAACATAAAAAAAAAAAAAACGTAATCACCTTTCATGGTTACCCGCTACTGCAAAAAAACCCCAAAAAACTATTCACGTAACCTGTATAAAGACACTAACTTGTGCTAGGGGTTACCTTTGAAACAGCCATTAAGCAGTTGAGCTAACTTTACTCAGATGGGGAGGCAGAACTAATTTGGGTTTGAATCACTATTCCTCCTACAATAAGGAAAAATACAAAGGCTTCTGAGGGAGGACTTACAAAAGGAAGCACAGTCGCATAGGTCAGGAAAGTGAAAAAGGTGCAATGATTCATACTCATAATAGCCATTGCACCTTTATCCCAACGCATTTTACGCCTGGACTGTGCAACTCCATCAACCCTGGGTTAAGGCACACTTCTGCACCACTTTGGAATAAATGGATTGTGTTGGCTGGAGGAACCTGGGAGTTCGAGGAGAGTGACCTATTGACTTTTGTTGGGCGTTAACATTATACAATGGTGCATTGTATTATGCACCAATTTCTGTGTGCACAACCTTTATAATTCTCCTCCACAATGTAATTCTTATTTTTAGAATATGTTTCACTTTAAGCTAACTTGGACAAAGATGTTGTCCCAATCTACCACGCAGTAGATCTCCAGAGTACCCGCTACTACTTATCTGTCTGATGCCAGCCCCTTTGACTCCACCTGTTCGTTTTGCTTTTTATCTGGCTTCCCTGATCCAGGACTGTTTATTTGTTTTGCTGTTTTGCTTGTGACCCTGACCCTGGCTTGTATTTTGACCAACCGATTGTCTGTGGCATTTACCCATCTAACTGCTGGATTACAAGTGCTGTATGATTCCTGCTTGATTGACCATCCTATTGCTGGATTACAAGTGCTCTATGACTCCTGCTTCATTAACCATCTCACTGCTGGATTCCAAGTGCTGTATGATTCCTGCGAGATTATCCATCCCATTTACTGGATTACAAGTGTGACGTGTTATCTGGTCTGTGTGAAGTACAGTGACGCATATCCTATTTGGTGTACAAGATTTATTGTATCCTTTGGCCAAACTACCGGATCCTGTATCATCATAACTATCCAGTCGTCTATACCAGGTTCGTCTTACCCATTATATATCAACAGTGCACTACTCTTGATTTTGTGTATGTTTAGTGTTTCCTGCATAGAAAGACTTATCTTGCATCTTGGACCAGCCAGAATACTATGTGTTGGCAGTTTTCCAAAGTTACAGAGGATGATGACATCTTAGAATTATGGACAACTGCCCAACATGCTTTTCAACATATATTTATATCTTCACCAGTAATCAATATCGGCATGAGCTCATATGCATGCTAATGCCCAGCCCAAGGCTGGCATGCACTTACAAAGACAGCTGCCAGAAACTTCTCCTACTAAGTGTCACAATATCCAAACCTAGTGAAGACATATTGCTCTACATGTGGTAACAAAAAACTACAAGTGTCAGGCTCTCCATGCAATTACTGATGGCTGCTGGCAGCAGAGCCGAGGCATACCAGGCTCTATGATTTCTTCAAATTTGTACCATGATGCCCACTATGTGATAACTACAAGGTTTTTTCAGTATTAGAAACTCAATAATCTCCCCTCTATGTGAACTCTTTATTCTTCACAAAATCGTACAATCCATTTCCACAAATGCTCTTTGATGGCTGTCGGGGGTTTATAAACTTTCCTTTAATTGCAGTTTGAGACTTGTGAGACTTTTTAAGAGTAAGAAGTCTCTCTGAACATTTGCTTTGTGAGCTGTCATAGCTTATTGATTCAAGCTCTTTATAGAATCGAATGAAGACTACAATTAACATAAGTTTAAAAAAAAAATACAAAGAGCACAAATTTAATTTCAAAAACAATCATAAAGCTCGGTGTTGTCCATCTTTTTAATATAGATAGTAATAAAACAAGGGCTGCACAAAAACTCTTAATGACTGAATCCATCAGTTGGACATCATCGATATAACTGAAATGTTGATGTTTCCCATAAGTCCGAACTATCACTTAAAATTATTGGGAGTTATGTATAGAGAGGTGTTACTGTCATTTTAGATTGCTTTATTAGTTTAGCTTTATTATACTCCTACTATGTCATTTCTGCACCTAACAAAAACATACTATTAAGACTACAAAAGTATTTTGTTGTTATGTATAAAACTCATTCGGACAGATTTTTTTCAAGAGCAAAAACCTCACTGAAGAATTTAGGTTTATACATAAGAACCACTATTTTTACACATTGTCCCATTCATTATGAAATCCCATGTATATATCTTACCTGCACATGCTGCACACAAAACATTTCGGGTGATATGTCCTTCCAAGGGCTGAAATAACCTCTCCTGTAATGAAGTCCCGGCAGCTGTCGCACCGAGTTCCATAGAGCTGTTGGTAATCCCGTGTACAAATATACTCTCCATTCTTAAAGAAGAATCCCGACTGAGCCAGATCACAACCGCAAACTGTTGGCAAGAAAAATGGAGTCGGTAACAATTCAGTTAAATCCCGTGAACAGCTTTGATAAAACAGGAATTTTTTCTTATTTGACTATAAAATATTAATGTATAAACATCTTAATATGCTCTTAAGTTAAAAAAAAAAAGCATTTCCATGAATGTCTCATTTTAGGACACAAAAAGTCTACTTAATAAAGAGAGAATCGCAGGAATTGAGACGGAAGTTTGAAACTTAAGGCCAAAGTAGCATGACAAATATTCCCATTCCGCTACATTGGATGATTTTTACAACTCTGCTACATTTGCCTAAAGTTTGAAATTCCCATCTCAGTACCCTGCAAATCTTTCTTTGTTAAATAGACCATAGAGTTTGTTTAGGGCTTTATTCATGAAACAGGGAATACATCTTATTTGTAGGATTCCAAATTTTGGGAATGAGTGGAATATCTCATTCTATCTGATTCTAGTGATGTATGTAAGAGTGGGGCATATTGAAAGGTCAGAGAGCATATATCCCTTGTAGAACATGGCCTATATATGGGGTTGAGCTTCTGTGCAAAGTCTAGGTTCAGTTTACTCTGGACAGTTATGGGAACTCCTGCTTGTGATATATATAAAATGGCTTAACCCTATTAGGTAAAATCAGGCAAACTGACAAGACCTCAAATGGGCTTTAGTTTGTTTTGCTAGATAACTAAAATGTTACTTAATAAAGAGTAGAGACATGCTAAAGAAGAGTTAGTACCTTCTAATTAAATGGGCTTATAAAAAGTGTCCCACTGTGCAGCATCCTTGAACATGACTTTATTGACAGAGATTATCAATTAAACTTAAACCTGAATGAATGTGTACTTGGGTATGTCATTACTTCCCAATTAGCTCAATAGAGGCTCTACATTTTGTGGTGTGATTCTCATGTCCCAATATGATAACATGAAATCTCATTTTGACTTTTCCATGTATTAGGGTTTATTGATATCATTGATATCATAGGGTTTATTGATATCATTGTCCTGTCTGTTTTCTAGAAAAGTGAAATATGGGTCTACATTCTAAATTCCAAAGTGACTCCCAGTGATAGGCAATAGGTCTGTGAGGGTCCATAGAATACCATTAAATGATCCATCACAAAGCCCAGTAAATACCAGCCATGAACAAAGTTGTTGCCAACCCATGGTGACTCCCAAATTCTCAATTGCCATAAAGAAGCTAGTTATCAATGTCTTTGTATAAGTAGAACTGTACATCTGTGGTGACACCTGTACATAGGTGTGTCTATACATGTATATATACACACATTAATATGTGCATACATATATGTAGGTGTAGACAAATGTCTATGTGTAAATGGAATAACATGTAAAGATGATTAATGATTATGTACCAATAGCAGTGTTCGGCTGTTATATTTCAGGTATTCTGGCATCAAGAGGCAGGTGAAGAGGAAGCCACTGGCGGCGGTCCTCCTGAGCCGGCTGACCTTCTGGATTTTTAGGAGGAGCTACTACAAATCATGGGGCCTGAGACAGTCACAGGGGTTGAGGGGACAGTTGACACAAACTTGCCTGATCATAACTATAGAACATCCATTGATTTGTTATGTATGTGAATTGATTTTTATTAACACTGTTCTTTCACTTTAATCCTAGAATCTGGCTCTGTGGACCCTCACCTCCCAGCATCATCTGATGACGAGGCCCCATGGCCTGCATATGACACAGACGATCTGTCACATCCTCCCCCGACTTCACCAGGTCAGACAGCTACCTATTCACCTATTACACTGTCCCAAGTGCTGGAATGAACTTAAATTATATACACAATGGTGTAGATTCTCTTGGCACCAACTTCAAAAATAAAAAGATAATACATAGTGTAATAGAACAAAATAAAATGACAGGTGAATTTCTATATATATATATATATATATATACTGCAGAATATAATGCAGGAGCAATGGAGAATAATATTGTAACTAACTTACAGGATATTAAGTAAGAATGCACATATATAGAACACTATCAGCCTCAAAATAACAATGCTAGCTCCAGCCAGAAGTCCACCCTCCAAAGACAAAATAAATACAGCTCGTGATCAATGAGAAGAGTTCACAGTATTAATGCCGCTCGACGCGTTCCACTGTCTCAGCTTTCTCAGAGCTGCAGATCTTTGCTTTGACCAAGCTCCTGAGCAACATATTTATTCAAACACTATATATTTGTTCAAACACTATTAGTGTATAGGGACTGTTCTGGCATTCACTGGGTTAACAGAAATCAAAGCCTGTAAAGAGAAGCAATGATAGATATAATATATCCTATTTCAAAGCCCCCCTTGAAGCCATGAAATGATGGAAGCATGCTGTTCAGCTCATGTTGGATTTACTACTTATTAGTGTTTGGCAGCACTGGGCTAAAGGCTGTGTAAATCAGCCTGTGCTGTGTACAGATTCCATCACAAAGCTGTGTGCTGTGTGCATCAAAAGGACTATGTAACCTGGCACAGCGGGTCAGCTAAAGCAACTTTTGTTCCGTGGAATTCTGCTGCTTAGCGTAATTCGGGAAGCAGGAGAAGGATTGTGAAATGCGAGCATGTTGATGAAGGTGTTTTAATTCATCCATATAACAATGCTGACTAGACTATAGCATTGATGTCTACTCCGATATAGAGTATACAGTAACAGAACGAAAATTCACATATATGAACAGAGCTAATAGATGACTGTTTTATAATACAAGAGAATCCAAGTCATTTATAAAGCGTTAAATATTATAATGCTAATTAGAATTAGCATTTATATAGTGGTACTATAATAAGTCTTCATGAATTAAAACTAAACTTGTGTAAATATCCACCATGGCTGATATCCACCAAATCAGTGCCTTGTGAAGAGAAGTATGTGTCATTAGACAAAGAAGGTACATGCAAAATTAAATTAACCCCTTTTCATTTACACAACCCACACATTATCTATGTAGATTGATGATTATATTACACTAACACACACATAAACCACTATTGAGATGGTCTGTTGGTCCCCTACCCTAAAGATGTGCTCCAACAATACTGTAGATGAACATATACAAGCTTAAAGGTCATGGTTCTCATTACTCATTCCATGGCCACCCATGCTAATGATTTGACCACCTTGATAGGTCCAGCTCCCAAGGCATCCAGTGACATAACAAGGTGAGGTTATTTGTACATAGAAACATAACATTAAAAGTATAACAACTGCAGGGAATCACATATCCTATCTTCTGAAGGACAGGGGAGCTATATCTAGATTTATGTTTAATTTTAGACAATAATATGAACTGTAACAAATATTTATTTGGTTCAAAATGTAAAACTACAGGCCAAACAGATGCATTCGAGAATTATGCCATAAGTGGCATTTTCACAGATAGTGAGAAAATCTGATTACCCTTATTCTGACATCACTTCCAGTATATAGCTATGCTCATAACATCACCTAACTGAAGATATATGTGGTTTATGCTTCAAGCAACTTTCATGAAATAGGAAATTTAAACAAAATAAGTGTTGAATTTTTTCATAATGTCACAAATGGCAATTCATCTGAACCATTTTCCACATCCTGTTTTACGAGTCACTTGACCTTCCAGATCTTTATTTGTCATTATCCATTTATTATTTAGAATTACCGATAGCATCTAAACATTATACAACAGTTACAATTTTATAGGCAGAGGTTATAATGATAATGTACCAGAGCATACAATTCAATTCTCTTAATTCAGTTCATCAGATGGTCATGTTATTGATTGGCACTAGTAAACTTATAGATTGTAATTTTATGGAATGGAAAAAGCAAAGTTACATTAGCTAGCACTTTACAGGCTGTGCAGGCTGCTATAGAAGGATGAGAATTAATACAGACAAAATTTGTAAAAACTGAGCAATGTTGTTAGGATATGTATATTAAAAAGGATAATTGGGGAATTCACTGATTCAATTACCAATTAAAGCACCTTTTTTTATATTTACATTCGATTATTTTTAGAATGAGTTATAAAAATGTCACCACGCAACATAACTATAAGGACACGGTTAACTGTGTAGAATGATCTCATTGTAATATCCTTCTCTCTCCAAGTCACATTCCATTCAAGGCAATCATTTTATGCTTAGGTCGATATAGGGTAATTAGTAAGCAGACTGCATGGCTGCTCCAAAGATAATCCAGTTCAATTTGCTTCTGGAAAAGCTCCTATTCAATATTTCAATGAATAATCTTTATGATTTTACTCATTGACTTGTCTTACTCGTATATCAGTGCAATTGTTAAAAGTGGCAAAAAAAAATATACGGTATGTTAAAAAAACAATCATCCTATTTGCTCACGGCTGCTTTGGCATGTAGTAATCAAGTAAAGAAAAATTAAACCTTTAAAATAAAAACTTGGCACATTAAAAGGACCTCTATTACTTAGATTTTATCCTGGAACAATGTGCTAGATCAAACAACATATATTTGAATTTTCAGCATGTTTTGTGCTCCTGCTTCTACTCTGCTACCTTACTGTCAGGTTTTTTTTTTTTTTATAGTGGTTTACTTTCACTTTTAACACTGTTACAATGCACGTTCAACTCACCAGTCTCATTCAGATTCACTTAACTGTTCCCATGAAGATTCACCTAAGTTCCTATTGAGATTCATATTAGTTCCCAACTACATTCACTTTATCATTCAACTCTGATCTCATTCAAATTCACATGTAGAAAGGGTCTTTCCATTTATATACATATATATTTTTGCAAAATATGAATCCCCCTTTAAAAGTTATGTAGAAATTTTAATATAAAAGCAGTAAGCTGGTGTTTGCAATTGGGCCTTGCAGTTTTAATGATGCTCTTTTTTAAGAGAATTATGTCCAATATGTGGACAGGCACTATAATCGGCATTATACTTCATGCTATCATCTTCTGGAATACAATATAGCATGCGATTTTTGTAGGAATGTACACAGCAAGGTAGACAGCAATCTTAGTTCTTTGTAATGTAATTTGTCTTCTCTAAATTGTTTCTTGGCTTTCATCATAATTTTTATGACACCTGCTGAATTATACAGCTGCTCCATTACTTGAATGACTGTGTTAGACAAATTGATTCATTATCTTCTCTGTAAGATAATCTATGATAACTGTAATTTTATATTATCTTTACTGATTGTGTTTTACAGTTCCACTCTGTTGTCAGCAGAACATTTAGCTTTACTTAAAATAATGGTACAATTTATTCAATGGCCATAGTGGCCATTTTCCCACTAGTTAGTCATAATATATAATTGCCATGCGTTACAGGGAGGTAAACATGTTTCCCTTAGACCAGTGCTGCCCAAAATGTTGAGGGCCGAACACCATGCAGGTTCTTAGACAGGGGGCAAGACATTATTTACATCATGAGGTAATAACATGGAATATTTCAGCTAGGGAGCTGGACAAAACCCCAGAAGGCCACATCTGGCCTGTAGCCTGCGTCTTGGATAGTAGAAGTTTAGACTAAAGTTTGTAGTTTGCAGGACCTCAAAATATGAGATTGTTACGATATTCAGTATTTCATTTGTAAACGAAAAGTGTGCAGTCCTTTTCACATTTTAAGAAATTTAATTTTCAGACTTCCCTGTGACTGTTATTGACGAATAACATACAATATGCCCTATTTTAAACGCATATTGTATCCGACGTACATTAGATTTCAAACTCTATTATGAGGTGGGAGTTATCTTCCTATTAATTACCTATCTTCTTATTTATGAACTGTCTAAAGGTTCATTCTGATAAAGTCATCATTGTGCAGTAATCATTCTGATTTCTCCTCGATATAGTACTTGACATTTGCAATACGCTTTGTACAGTGGAGGGTTCAGTTCCCAGCAGCATTAAAGGAGCTAGGAGCAGAGCTTTGTACACGTTTTGTAAAAGCCATCGCTTTCCCACACACACAGCAGCGTGGAGCTAAAAAGCCAACAGGATCACATTTCTGGAAGGCTTTATGGCTTGGCTGTTATCCTTGACTTGAGCAAGGCTCTGGTGTGTGATGGATGACACTGCATATTATTTATGAAGCTATAAAGGTGCCTTATAGACATTTCATTAGCTTCTGTTGAGCTGCTGGGCACTGTGCAAGCTGCCTGTCTGGTTAACCCTATCCTGACACCTGTAGCGCAACATACACTGTGATTCATAACAAAAAGAAGACAATATTGATTGCACATGCATCTCATATCCAATTCACAAGCTGTGTGATGATGGTGAAGTCATTAATTTCTCCTCATCGTCCATATATATATATATATATATATATATATATATATATATACAAGTCCAACGGAGAAAATAGAGAGCAAGCACTCACGGGACTGATTCAATAAATTTATAGTAATCTTTTTAGTCGATACTCCAGACGATATAGCATATAAGTAGTCGACGTTTCGGTCCCCCTCAGGAACCTTTATCAAGACTAATGTAATAAAAACATAGGCGAGTATATAAAGACCAAGACACCAATACAAAACCGGAATGTAACGAGGTGAATGAAAAACAGCCAATACGTACTCACCGTGTGTAGAGGTCTACCGAAACCCGGAAGCCACAGGAACCAGGGAGGTAAGTGTAAAAAACGGCACCCGTGCGCATGCGTGGGTAGCGTTGTCAAGGCGATCAGACGCTACAGGAGCTGGCCAATAGAACGGCCACCTGGGCGTGCCAAATTTGAGATATAGAATAGGGATCTTTACCGAACACAAAATAGGGACCATGCACTAGGAGATCAGCTGCTGAGAAAAAATCGGGGAGCAGATAAAAAGAGAGACACTATTCCACCTCATGTGTCTTTACTGAGCCCAAGCCAGTAGCCTAAAAGCAAACTTCCAATACTCAGAAAACCCAGTGCAAAGAGGTGGAGAGTAGCAATGTGTCACACATAACAAAACTAAAAGTGAATACTACGTAACACATATGGGGAAAAATCAACAAATAAGCATACATAATATCGAAAACCTAAAGAGTGACGTGTGTGTGTTAACAGAAAAACACACACAAAAACATTTAGATATGCACAACAAAACAAACATGAATAATGTAAGGCACAAAAGTAAATAAACGATAAAACATGCAAATAAACTAAACACCATAATCACCATAATAAGCCTAATCAGCCAGAAAGAAAGAATGTAGACTAAGAAGAGAAAAATGTAGTGAAAGGATAAAAAAGAAAAGGAAAACGATATACATAATAAGGAAATCACTGTACACAATAAGATGGCTATGGAAAAGATTAACGAGCAGGAAGAAAAGAGGAGAGGACAATTTGTTCATTTAAGCCCTTGGGTGCTATGGTATCGAGAGTTCTTATCCAAAATGCTTCCCGTTGCAGCAGACGTTTTGTTCGATCTCCACCACGTTTCAGAGGGGGAACATGCTCGAGAGCAATAAAGCGAAGTTGAGGTAGTCTGTGTCCCATCTGAAAGAAATGTTTAGCGACAGGCTTGTCTGATTTCAGATCACGATATGCTAGAGTGATTGAAGATCTATGGCCCCTCATACGGTCCCGTAGTGTTAGATCAGTTTTCCCAATGTAAGAAAGACTACATGGACAGGTGATCATATATATCACGCTCTCGGTGGTACAGGTTATCCGATGCTTAATGCCAAACTTTTTCCCTGTATGGGGGTGGGTGAAGTGTGATCCTGTTGCCATATGTGAGCAAGTCACGCACACAAGGCATCTAAAACACCCTGGTTTTTGATACTTAGTGTATCTATCCGAAGGAGTGTAGCAATGAGAAGGGTCAGACATTACCAGTCGGTCACGAAGGTTGGTACCTCTTTTGTAACAAACAAGAGGTGGTTCTTTAAAGGCCTTGGATAGAGACTGATCACTTTGTAGTATGTGCCAATTCTTCTGTACGATCCTCTTCACATGATGTGAGGCGGTATGGAACCTAGTGGAGAACATTACTCGTTGTTTAGATTGTCTGATTGTGTTCGAGGAATCGTTTGGATGTAGAGCACGATGTAATGATTGTTGTATCATTTGTTTAGGATAGCCCCGATCGAGAAATCTCTGGGACATTTCCCCAAGTTGTTGTTGACACTTGGTTTTATCAGAATTGTTCCGTAATACCCTCAGAAACTGTGAGTAGGGGAGGGATTTCTTCATAGCGCCTGGGTGGAAACTAGAAGCATGGAGTAGAGTGTTACGGTCTGTGGGTTTTCTAAACAACGTATAGCCCACTGTAGTTCCAGTTCTAAAAAGTTCTATGTCAAGAAATTGGATGCTCTGTTTATCTGCATGCATTGTTAGGCGAACTGGTGATTCTATTGAATTTAGATTGGAAACCATCCTTTCCAAGGAATCAAAGTCTGACAGCCAAATCAAAAGAATATCGTCCACAAATCTAGTGTAGAACAGGATTGCAGGACCATATACATACAAAATTTGTGTTTGTTCATACGTATGCATGAAAATGTTGGCATATGCAGGTGCCATAGCGGCACCCATAGATGTCCCGGTCTTTTGTACATAATAGGTATTTTCAAACCTAAAGAAATTTGATGTTAAGGTAAGGCTCAACAGTGTGCCTATCAGACTAATAGGGGGGCCGTTATACATAACCGATTTAGACAAGGTGTCACAAACCGCTTGAATCCCAGCTTGATGTGGAATTATGGTATACAGACTAGTTACATCCAAAGTCACAAGCCATATCTCTGTGTCTGGTAACTGGAGTTCGTTGATCTTCAACAATAAGTCGGGTGTATCTTTTATACTTGAAGGTAGTGATAAGGCAGTATCCTTAAGTTGCCAGTCCAGCCATTTGGCTATGGGTTCCAATAAACTGCCCCTCGCGGAGACAATAGGACGGCCGGGCGGTTTGGTAGAGTTTTTATGGACTTTTGGAAGAGTGTAGAGTACTGGACAAACAGGTTTAGTTTCATGTAAAAATTTGTATGTAATTTGATCTATGGAACCAGCTTCTAGGGCTTGGTCCAATATTTGCACAATTTGTGTCGAGATCTGCTTCGTTGGGTCCCCTGAGAGGGCACTATACGTGTCAAGATCTGACAGTTGACAAAGAATTTCAGATCTATAGTCGGAATAATCCTGGATCACAATTCCACCGCCCTTGTCAGCCGGACGTATAACAATTTTAGGATCCTTAGACAATATTTGTAGTGCCTGTATCTCCGACCGGGGGAGGTTGCACTGTACTGGTTTAGATTTAAGAACTTGTTTGGTTTCTGAGTTCACTACTTGTGTGAATGTTTTCACAGTGATGTTAGGGATGTAGGGGTCAAAATTACTCTTCAACTTAAAAGGGTTCATCACAACTTGTTCACTGTCCTTAAAGAATTGTTTCAGACGTATGTTGCGATAGAATTTGTACAAGTCGATTTCCTGTTCAAACGAATTGGGTAAGTTGGTTGGTACAAAAGACAGGCCACGGGAAAGGAGTCTGAGCTCAGGCTGGTTTAAAGTACGGGACGAAAGATTGAAAATAGGGATTAATTTTTCCTGATCGGTGGTTTGCCCCTTGGGGCGAAAAATGCCGCCTTTCTGTCCCCTTCTGATATGGGACCTCTTGTGCGGTCTGATTGACCCCGTGTTTGGACCCCACGGGGAACTAGGGCCAAGCTCTCCCGGGGTTGGTCTAAAAAATCATGTGCAGAGTTGGTGTTGTCATGCTGTGGTTCAGGACCAGTATCACAGTCTGAGGCCGATTCGCCGGACGTATAGTCTATCGTTGGTTCTCGTGGTTTTACGATTTTTGCTCGGTCTCGCCGGGCTCGGGGAATAGCGGGGTCTTTCTGACCACTTAGCCACCTATATACTTGATGGTTGGTATAATCATGGTTGACTTTATTTAATTTCTGTCTTTTGAAGCGCACTAGGTCATTTTTATATTTATTAACTTCCACTTGTAATTTAGTCATAGAATCGGTTGCTTCGGGTGTTGTTAATACAAGGGAGTGTGAAGCATCGAATTGTGCCAATTTTTCTCGAACCCCAATCAACTCACGACCAACTTCTTCCACCACGAGTATCAGTAGATCAAGGGAGCATTTGTTTAGTACCCCAATCCATCGACGACAAAAGTCTGGGTTATTCCGACCTATAGTGGGTGTATTTTTAATTCTAAAGCCTCGGGGAATCCGTTTGGCTTTATAATAATCCGATAGAAACAATCCATGTAAGTCCAGGTCCACTTCGCGTTTCTTTAATTTCAATAGGTCAAAATATAGATCCTTCACAGTGTCAGTGCTGGGGAGGTCTAGTTGTGATGTAGTCCACAGGGCTTTGAGAGCTTGGTCCTCCGAGACCTGTAAAGTCTCAGCTCTGTCTGTTAGAGCTCCTGCTCTAGCAAGGAAATCCTCCATAGTCGCAAGAAATGTGTAAATAACGCAAGTCCAATTTGGTATAGAACGGGCAGAAAAGAAAACAGAAAAGGCAAAACAGGCTAGAAAAAATATGGTGGGACAGTGACCAAACACTGGAGAATAGTTGTACCAGCTAGCCCCTGAGCGTCACCAGGGGGCTAGGTTACAGATACGAAGCGGTGCATCCAAACAGGCACAATGCTATTGAGCCCAAAATCTACAGAAAATCCAAAAGCGGTGCACTCAGCTATGGGGAGCAGCAGGTTCAAAGTGCCTGGGTGCTGTGCAGCAGAAAAGCATACAAGTCCAACGGAGAAAATAGAGAGCAAGCACTCACGGGACTGATTCAATAAATTTATAGTAATCTTTTTAGTCGATACTCCAGACGATATAGCATATAAGTAGTCGACGTTTCGGTCCCCCTCAGGAACCTTTATCAAGACTAATGTAATAAAAACATAGGCGAGTATATAGCTATATGATTCAAAACATGTCCCTGTTCCATTTTGTTAACGGAATAATACATCAGTGAACATTTTGATTACTTTCCCCCATTATTTACAAATTCTTGTCAGAAACTTTACATGTATAAACGCCATTAAGGTACCTAATTTGAACACCCAGGGGAAATGTATTTGGAGCACACAAGCTAAGTTTTTTGGCAGATCGGGTTTTCTTAATCTGTCATGTAACGATGCAGTGGAAGGTAACTACTCTGAACAACAGCATTCCTGTTTCCTCTCTTACCAATGAAAAAACAACTACTTTGCATTAAAGCAAAATATATTAGTGTTATACACCACCAATACTGAAGTGATGTGAAGCAGTGGCAGCCTAAAAATAATATGACCATATAATGTGACTAAATATTCATTTGTTTTATTAGGTGTTGTTATGTAGCTTTGAGGAAAACAGTATAAACTTTGTAACTTTTGAGTGAATGCTGATTCCTTGGTGTACTGCATACACCTGCTAGTTGTTTCAGCAGCACCTCATATTAACTATGCTTGTTCAAGTGAGTGCTTTGCCATAGCTCCAACATCCCATGACTAGGTCTTTGGATACAGGTCCAAAAGGGGGCAGGGTTATGTGGCATCACACATTGTTACACTGGAGTGCCAACCTAACTGCTACTGTTTGCACAGTCATGTCGGGATAGCCCCAAGCTTGACAAGACAGGGCCCTAAAAAAGGAAACTGCCCAGTCCAAATCAGGTGTGACTGTGGCAACTAAGCTTTCCTCCTTGTGTTTTTGTTCAAATACCTTCCTTATGGTTAAGTTGCAAAAGGTTATGTAAAACTGATGGGAAACAGATGCAGTCAAAAATGAATATTTGCCACTAGCTAGGAAAAATATCTAGGATTATACCCTTCACTTGGAAAAGGTAATGCAGTGCAATACAGGACTGCTATTTAACATCCAATGATTGCTCTGACTAATATACTCATTTTCACAATAACATTACAGCATCCTGTCATAGAAAGCAATGCAAACGTCCAGTATTGCCTTTATTTTTCCCCCCTGCACATGGAACCCAAATACTGGACTTTACAGGGAAAAAATGGACACCTGGCAACCCTACGCTAGTATCAAATGCCACACATGACTGCAACTGTGTAAATGAAAGTAGCTGTGATGTAACAATATACCATACATGTGAGTATTACGGCATGTACGTCTAGGAAGATGATTTGAGTGACAAAACTTCTATACTGACTTACTAATCCATCTGAATGCTAAGTTGAATAATTTACTGCTGACCTGCTTATGTTTGCCTGTTGCTGCATATAACAGTGAATTTAATTATTTTCTATTGGCAGAGTCATTCGTAGCTTCAGTAAATATTAAGATTGGATAAGCACTGCTTTGAAAGGAATCTGGGGTTAACATAGACCAAAGGGAGGTCCATATAATTAAACCTGCACACATTAAGTGAAACAGAAAATGGGTAGTAATCTTAAATGTCTTTTAGCAAATGTAAGCTTGACAAACAAAATGGGTGAGCTGGAGATACTGGTAAGTGCTGAACAGTATGATTTAATCGGAATCACAGAAACGTGGTGGGATGAGACCCATGACTGGTCAATTAATTTACAAGGCTACTCACTTTTTAGAAAGGACAGAGTAAATAGAAAAGCAATGTGTCTATATGTAAATCCTATATTAAAGCCCAGTATTAAAGAAGGTGTTCATGATGTAACTGGAACTGATGTGGAGACACTGTGGGTGGAGATTAGCATAGACACTAAAAAGAATCGCACATTACTTGTAGGAATATGCTACAAGCCACCAAGTATTAGCATTGATGGAGAAGATCAGCTTTTATTACAAATTGAAAATGCTGCAAAGTAATATAGTGCCAGCCAGAGCCCAGTAATATAGTGCCAGCCAGGGCCCAGTAATATTGTGCCAGCCAGATGCCCAGTAATATAGTGCCAGCCAGAGCCCAGTAATATAGTGCCAGCCAGAGCCCAGTAATATTGTGCCAGCCAGATGCCCAGTAATATAGTGCCAGCCAGATGCCCAGTAATATAGTGCCAGCCAGAGCCCAGTAATATTGTGCCAGCCAGAGCCCAGTAATATAGTGCCTGTCAGATGCCCAGTAATATAGTGCCAGCCAGATACCCAGTAATATAGTGCCAGCCAGATGCCCAGTAATAAACTGCTAGTTTCAAGCCACCCTCCTCCCCCGCCTTCCCCATCACCGAAGCTGCTCTTTGCTCCCAGATGGACGCCTCCTCCGTGCAGTCTTCTCTTCCCTCCTGCACGGAGGAGGGAAACACAGTCACCGGATGTGACGTAACGTCACATCCGGTTGCTGTGATTTTTTTTTTGATTTTTTTCCGCCGCCCGCGATGCGGGGGGGGGGGGGGGGGGTCGGTGCCGGCAGCACGGGTGTCACCCCCGCTGGAGGTGTCACCCGGTGCGGTCCGCCCCCCCCCGCTCGGGACGCCACTGGAAGTGTGGCACAACTAGTTCAGCTAGGGGCACACATTACAAAATTACGCATCCCAATATATACCTTTGGGAAACAAATGCAAAAGACACAAATCAAAACCAATGTGGCTTACCGGTACCGTGAAACAGGAAATACAAAACAAGAAAATGGCATTCAAACATGATAAAAACACGGGATCAGCATTATCATTTATAGAGTACAAAGAGGCCAACAAAGCCTGCAAAAAGGCAAATTGGAAAATGAGAAAAGGATTGCCAAGGAGAGTAAAACTAACCCCAAAATGTTTTATAAATATATAAATGGAAAAAAGCTAAAGAGGGAAGATGTTGGGCCCTTGTTATCCCAAATGGGAAATTTGGTAAGTGAGGACAGAGAGAAAGCAGACATTTTAAATATTTTTTTTCTTCTGTTTATACTAAGGAAGAGCAGATGGACGAGCCCCTGTTACAGGAAGTTATGGGACATTCGCCGCAAACATGGGATTGGCTGACACAGGAAAAAGTGCTTAAGCAATTAAACTCTGTTAAGATAGACAAGGCCCCAGGGCCAGATGGTATACACCCTAGGGTACTTAGAGAGTTAAGCATAATTCTGGCCAGACCACTATTTATGATCTTTAGGGATTCATTCAGTTCAGGTACAGTGCCAACAGACTGGCGAAAGGCGGATGTCATTCCAATATTTAAAAAGGGATCAAAATCTCTGCCAGATAATTATAGGCCATTGAGCTTGACATCTGTAGTGGGGAAACTATTTGAAAGATTGCTAAAGGTATACACTCAAGAATACATCTTGAACCAGAATATAATTAGTAAAAGTCAACATGGTTTTTTGAAAGACAGGTCTTGTCAAACAAACTTAATAACATTCTATGAAGAAGTCAGTAAAAATATAGATCTATGTGTGGCAGTTGATGTGATCTATTTGGATTTTGCGAAAGCATTTGATACAGTTCCACACAAAAGGTTACTCTACAAATTGAGAGAAATAGGTTTGGGGGCAAATGTATGTATTTGGATTGATTTGGATTCCTCCTGATGAAGCCGTGTCGAGCACGGTGAAACGCGTAGAGGCGACAACAGATCGTGTTCCAGCGCTACATTTCCCATCACCCTTTTGGATGAAAGCTCCGTTGATGTTAATGTCTTCAGGAGCATTTCTATGACTTTTACATCTACTGTCTTGTGAGTTTTTTCAGTGTTAGGGGCCAGTATCTGTTGTATACATACTGGTCCTGCACATGTATATACCTTCTTTCATTGCAGAATACTATTAAAGCTGTTTTTACGGATCTACAAGTTTCACTTGATGTGATTGACACTCACGTACGTTTGTGAGTGCATCCATTTATACTTCTCTATTACACTGCAACAGTTTGGCATTATTGCACTATTGTATTTTGTTTTATTTAAAGGTACCCACTCTTTCGCGCCCATCTGCTTTTTATCTTTGTTCTCATATATATATACTAGCAATATTGGCCTTTTTCACATCCCTACACCTTCACAGACGTGAATGCATGTGTGTCCTTGTGGAGCAAATCCGTGTACAGGTTTATTAGCACTTTTGCCAAAATGGATTTGGCAGAGATTCTCCTCCAAAGGAGGAGTCCCTGATTTATTGCGCATGTAGTGTCCTGGCTCAATGAGGAAGAGCTCCCAAACAGTGTGGGACTGGTTCAAGTAGTGCAAACTCCTGACTTTTGTTTTTATTTCCACTAATCCCATGTGTGCTCATTTTATACATAACCCTTGATAGTTACTAAAAAATGTTAAAAATGCTCTTCATATACTGTTTATTATTACATCACAATTAACCTTGTATGTTTTTTTTTAATACGCCTATTACAGCGTGTACTGTAACCTCAGTAACATTATACTGATAATGTTACATTATGTTGTACACTTTCCCTCCCTTTAACAATACTCCCTTCAAACCATCCCCCAGCCTCTCAAACAGCCCATCTCTTCTTGCAGGAAAAAGGATAAACTCAGCTGTTTAATACAGGCCTATCTGTTAACAAAGATGTCTGACTAGTACCTTGACAAGTGAAGCAGCGGATGTGGAAATGATTGGTTTGTACTCGCACCACCTCTCCCTTGCAGGTCTCTCTGCAGCGATAACACTGGATGGGCCCAGAGCTTCCTCCTGGATTGTAGGAGTTGTGCTGATATGGCACTGCTGGAAAGAACCACAAAAAGTGGACACGGTTGTTAGTTTTCGTGTGAAACAATGTTTACAGATTTTACAGCTACACATTTATCAAATGGGATACAAAACAGCATAATAATATACAAATAAAAACATAAAATGAAAATAAAAATGATAATATAAGTAAATGTATTAAAAAGGTATATCATAGTTTCCTTTGATACTTGACAACAAACACACACATGCACATCTTTGTATTAGATTAATATTAGTGTGTACATGTAGGACAACAGCATTTATAGAACTTTTTTATCTTAAATATTTCTATTTTGTCAATAATTCGTTTTTATTTTTAATTTTAGGATTAATTCAGATTCTTTGAGGGCTGTATAGTAAGCAACGTGGAGATCTTTATAGTTGTGAAAAACACAGAGATATTTGAACCCATACAAAAGTGACTACATGGAAGTTTTAGAGCCTAGGCGTCCAACTGTGGCCCTCCAGCTACTGAAGAACTACAGGCCATAGTTTAGTCTAGAAACAGGTGGATCAGCACTCCACCTGTTTCTAGAATACAACTACCATAATTCCCCACCAGCTTTTTAGAATGGCAGGGAATTATGGTAGTTGTAGTCTAGAAACAGGTGGAGTGCTGCTCTAATGCATAGTAAAACTGACATTTAAAAAAACTGCATTGATAACTTCAACTAGTTGGATGCCTAGGCACTAGAGTTTAGTCAATTTGCTAAAGCAGCCAGACCTACCCATAGTGCTTCAGTAAATAACTTCCCAAACAGTTCAATAATTGCTGCCACTACAGAAACAAACACTGAAAATGATATTGACCTAAACTATGTAAATAGAATAAATAGCACTGTTTGCATAATTGTATAGTTATGAAGAGGTTGGCAATATGTGGCTTAACTACCATATTATCTGACTTTTTCCCAAATACTGAGCAGCCTAGGTCCAAACTGGCCACCTGGCAATCCTAAGCTGGTACCAAATGCCTTGTGACTCCCAACTGTATTTGACATGGCCTTTTGTACTCCAGTTTTGAATGTAGCTATATTGTAATATAAGAGTACTGTCTGAAGCATCCTGCAGACACCTTTATCAAACCACAAAATGAATCCTTTGCAGAATTTGTATACTGGCTTACTATTCCATTTAATGACACGTTTAACAATTCACTGCTTACATTTGACTACTGAGGTAATATAACAGTAGTTTTAATTATTCTCTATTTTTTTTTCTAGTATCAGATGACAGGCTAACAGATGTTGAAGTTGTTGAGGTTTATCTTTAATAAATAGTTTGTGATCAATGGAAGCAAGGTAGATAGTTGAAAATCCTATCTACATAGAATTACCATCATTTTATTATAGCAAATTGTGGCTTTGACATAACTCTGTAGCATAAACATGGAGTTAGATGTAGTTATTTTGAGTCATTGTTTCACTTTCAAGTACCAAAAGCAATGTAAAAAGCAGTGTATCTACTATTCAAATGAAATAGCTACTTATTTCAACAATGTACTTGGCAAAATACCAAACATTTTACATAATCTAAATGTGAAGTCATTTAAAAAAACAAAAAACAGTAGATTGTTTTTTAAATTACATGTTATTAATGGATAATATAAACAGCAATTGCTTTGTAGAGCTTCCAGCTCAATGTTTTAATGCATTTGGTGGGCATTCTTGTATCTTTGAAGCATGGAAAAAAAAAACTAGAAATGAAAACCTTAGCACCATCTATTAGCCTTTATAGGTTTACTGGGTATAGTAGGTGCTCACAGTACACAAATTGGCTTGTGGACATGTTTGTAACAGTATCTGTGTCATAAGACATTGTTTTTATTGGTTCTTCTTCTCCCTACATTCAGTGAATCACATTATATCAGATTGTACATACTACCTCTGGCAGAGCAGACCAGTGTGCATTTATGTGTAGGAAACAAGTAGTGTTAGTCTAATCCCCCCAAAGACTGAAAGGCAGCACTGGTTAAGGGCCTGCAATGTTCATGAAATATATATGTGTGTGTATTTACATAAAGTTACATAGTAGTTTAGGTTGAAAAAAGACTTGTGTCAATCAAATTCAACCCTATTCCAACTACACTGATGATGATCCAAAAGAAGGCTGTGAGTTTTATTGTTGTGTAGCTCTGTGATACAGTCATACACACTGCACATTACTGTAAGTTTAATTGCTGAGGTGTCTGTGATACACTCACACACAGCACATTCCTCTGCATTGTATTGCTGAGGTTATCTGTGATACACTCACACACTGCACATTTCTGTATGTTTTATTGCTGGGTTGATTTGTATCTAGTGCTGCAGCAATTAATTTGTGGGTGTCTGGTGCTGTGGCAATTCATTTTCGGGAAATCTGGTGCTGTTGAAGTTAATTTGGGGGAATCCGAGGCAGTGACAATTCATTTGTGGTGTCTGGTGGTCTCACAATTCATTGGGGGGAAACTTGTTGCGTGGCAGCTAATGTTGAGTAGCTCTGGTGCTCCTGTAGTTGATTTCTCATACTTTGTTACTGTGGCAATTTATTTGGGGAATCTGATGCTGCGGCAACAAATTTAGGGGCATTTTTGCTGTGGCAGTTATTTTGGTTGTGTCTGGTAAAGTGACAATTAATTTCATGGCGTCACGCCTTTATTTTAGGATGTCAAAGAAAAAGATGAAATGTCACATCCAGAGCACACTAAGATGTAATAACATCAACTGCAATAGAGACAAAGCTCTGAAATCATTAATTGCATTAGAAAAAGCAATCTCATAACTCATCATAACTCATCATAACTCATCAGCTCACACAGAGATAGCTCTCTGATAACATCAGCTCACATTACATTCTCAAACTATCAACTACCAGAGAGACCGTTTGTAGTAAAATACATGGAAATACTTTGATTTTGCAAACAGTGTAATGTATTTATGAAAAGAATGTAAAACACAATAACCTCCCCCATTCCCTGAACAACAATGTAATTGTAGATACAATATAACAAATTTGCAGTATACACAAAGATACCTTTAAAAATACATGTGTTTCTGTACACATCAGAATATTCACATTACACACAAACGTGTGTTATAGCCTTAACATAACGTAATACATTTGTGAATCAATACTAAGAGATAGCCAAGGACGCCAGCTGTTCAGCAATATTTGCCATTATTGAATAATCAGGCTTGTCAAAGAATGTTCTATTATGAATGGTTTTCTCGTAGCCTTCATTGCACTTGTTATGCCACACAGGAACAAGGACATGGAACCCTATTTCTATGTACTTTCAACATATGTGGTAATGTATTTCTGTTGAGTTTACGCTTTCCAGTAATCACTCTATCAAGTGTGTTCTTTGTATCTACATTAAAGGACAACTGTATCGAACACATAACTAATGTCTATTTGAAATATTGGATCAAGTGTGGATAGTTTGCATAGATATGCTTTAATGAAAGTATATAAATAATGTACCTTATTAAGCCCTCTTTGCTCTGTTTAGCTCTAACAGGAGGCAGACATGTTGTTTAGAATAAATCAAAATTAGAAGCAACAAACGGTTTGCGGAGGGAGCTCACAGTAGACAGGAAATGCCAAAATTAAGCCATTTTATTAAATCGTAAAAAAGGCAGGTACAAAAAAGAAACTGCACAGGACACAATGAAAAAAGAGACGCCTTACGCGTTTCGTGCCTATGATTAAGTGCTTTTGAAAGCACGAAACGCATAAGGCGTCTCTTTTTTCACTGTGTCCTGTCCACTTTCTTTTTTGCACTAGTCTTTTTTACGATTTAATAAAATGGCTTAATTTTGGCATTCCCTGTCTACTGTGAGCTCCCTCCGCAAACCATTTGTTGCTTCTAATTTTGATTTATTATACAGGCAGGATAGCCTGGCGTTGAGAAAGGCTCCATTTCGTCTACTTTGGGCTAAAATAGGAGGAATCATTTTTACCAGGCTCTTGACCGAGGAGATCCTTCAGTGTATTTGTTTTTGTCTTTTCTGATGTTGTTTAGAATCTTGGGTCAGATTGGTCAGATCTTCCTTCATTTCAACCAAGGTGAATGAAGAACTGTCCTAAGATTATAAACAACATGTGTTTTCTCAGAGCAGTTCAGGAGCCACCAATAGTCCAGTATTTGTAATTTCACTAGCTGGAATTAAATTTAGTTTCTGAAGAAGGTAGACAGAAATGTGGGCACTGTCAGTTTAGTTACGTCTCCAGAAGATAATCAGAAAACCATGACTGTTGTCATAGGAATAGAAAATGCTTCAATGTTTTATACACAACTGTAGGGTAGACCCCAAAGTCGCTTACTTAGCCCATTGTCATGGTATTTCCATGGCATGCATTGTATAATGTGTATAGAATTAAGCATAGCAAAGGATGAGAAAGAAAAGTAGGTAACAATGACAAAAAGGTGGATATTGCAACTGTAAACACCAAATAGCAGTTCCCAACGGTACAATATATCTAAAAATGCTTTAAAGAATTTGACCTCGGAATGGAAATAAAATCTAGATTTATGTATACGTGTTGATTCATCTAATACATATAAAAACATAAAATGTCCTAAAAATATTTCACACATAAATCACAAAGTATACAAAAAATATACAGAAAGGTGATGAATAGTAGGAGAAAACCTGTTGCTTTTCTGCCTCAAAGGTACGTATTTATTGTAACAGAAACATGTTGAGCAAAAAGGAATCAAATTCTATTGCCTTGTGTATAGATGGTGTAAAAACCAAAAGCAGGTGTTCAGCCAATATAAGGAATGCATTAGTAGTATAAGTAAGCTGCAGTAATGCAGTGTAGCTTTAATTGCCAGGTTATGACAAACCAATTGCACACTAGCCAAGCTGCTGCCGCAGAGTATAAGTGGATAGGGGACTGGAGTGCCAACTTTAAGGATTCATCCTATTTAGATATATGGTATTCATAGCAACTGTGCTTATAGCACCATTGTCTCCTGTATTTCTGAACCAGTAGGGTTGCTTCCTGTTTTATCCTCTTTATAAACTTATTGGAATAAAGTATTTTGCTGATGCTTATTTCTCATAAGTGCAGCTTGTTTATCACAATGAGGTAGGACAATCCATTCCACACTGTTCATTTTTGGTTTCTTCTCTCTCACCCTTAGAGTTCATTATACAGCATGAGGAGCTCACCAGGGTTGTCCCTGCAACTCCAAATCAATGGCCTCTCTATTTCATCTCCCATTACGGATGAACTTGAAATGAGGTCATTAGTAGGGGACAACAAAACTACAGCATCATGAAATAATCCAAGATTTACACCTTTCAACAACAATCACTATCTCACAACATAAAAATTGAAGAAGTTAAACAAAATGTACATAACTATTCCCATTAAACACAAATGGCTGACAGTATGGTCATGTAGTGTCAAACCAAGTTTAGCTGTAAAGTAAGAAGTTAAACAAAATGTACATAACTAATCCCATTAAATAGAAAAGGCTGACAGTATGGTCATGTAGTGTCAAACCCAGTTTAGCTGTGAATCATGTGATCCTATTTTCTACACACTAATAATATTCATCTAAAGCCAAAAACTACAATGCTTGCTACTGAATGACATTTCAAGCTATTGATTACTGTGACCCATCATGTCACTAGAGGTTTTACATATTAATCTGACAACATGTGCCTAGTGGAAGCAATATACTCACCTATGCGAACATATTGGTTGACATCCAAACTCCACGCCAGTGTTATGCACAAATAACCTGCATCACACACTGCATAGACTTGCTGATACTACAACAGATATGCTGTCCTGACCTGCTATTACCTCCAGGGGTTATCATAGCAGATGAAGGTGAAACCTGTGAGTTCTTCAGTCTTTCCCACACTGATCAAAACTCGATCATACTTGCCTTTAAATTCCAAAACGTAAAATAGATGCAGCTGTTAAGTAAAAAAAAAAAAAAAAAAGTCCATTCATTTTTAAAATGTAAATAAAATAAGCAGGATTGTATAGCACCACTGTAAAGTGATAAATGATTTCAATGCCACTGCACCCCTGACTCAGGGACATGAGGGTCTGCCATGTAGCTTTACATCCCAGGGCTGCTGGGTGAAATCTGGAGAATTCCCAAGTAGTATGTACTCGTGTATTTTTTAAAGAGACAAACAATATTGTTAATGCAATATAAAATAATTAAAAAACATATAATTTTCCATGTCTTATTTTATTACATTCCAACACTTTCGTAGGCTAAAAAGTGGCTCAGTTTGTCCAACACTTTGCAGGAGCTGAAAAACTTCTAATTCTTTTTCCACCATATGGCACTCCGTAACAACCCAGAAGTCTGAGATTGGCACACACGGCAACATTTGTTGGGACTTATACATTGGCGGTCACAGCCATAGAGACAGTATTATATTTCAGGTGAGCAATTACCTGTAGCTATACATCTGACAGTGAAACATTTTTAAAAAAAGTTTAGCACTTAAAGATTTGTTGTTTATTCTTATAAGATGTCAAAAAGTACCTGCCAATTTTTGACCTGCATGGTTTTCTACTAAATTCTGTTTTTATGTTTATCTTATATATGTTTTTATTCCTAGGAACAGAACTAGGACAGTTGGGGGGATATGTCTAAGTAAACCGCCTGTAAATTATGCTTTCAAGTTAAGTATTGCACAACCCAAAAAGTAAACATTTTAACATTTTAATAATTCCTTTATTTTATCATCTAGTGTCTAGGCATTCAACTGCGCCATCCAACTTCTGCAGAACTATAAACCCCATATTTACCCACCATCTTTCTATAATGTCAGGGAATTATGGTAGTTGTAGTCCAGAAACAGCTGGAGGGCCGCAGATGGATGCCTGGGCTCTAATGTATTCGAAAGCTGACATTTAAAAAACATAACTGCATTAATAACTTCAAATAATTGCAATACTTACCTTTCAAAACTTACCTTCTGCAGGGTTTATACAAACAAAGGATGTAACTTGTGCAAATTATCTCATCATTTACAGGCTTTTTGTTGCTAAGGAACGCTAGGTTGTCCATAGCAACCGTCTCCAGTCTCCCAGAAGACAGAGGAGAAGTGATGAGTTCATACGAAAAAGATAGGGATAGTAAGAATGGACAGGCATAAAACCTCTGATAAGGTATTAGCACATTAATAGTATTGACCCTACCACTCATGAAGCATATGGGATTTTTTTCTTAGACTCTCATCTTTAAAACCTTATTTTTTTTTTGTAAGATCATCTACTCTGCAGTCGCACAAATGTGCTTAGACACAGAGCAAAAAAGGATCAAGACAAAGCTCATTACTACATATAATCCACTAACATAAACAAGCATTTGAAATATCCCTGACGGATCCAAGGCGCTCAATTACCATGTTTGTGTGTAGGATTTGTGTTTGTTTATTTATTTTCAAGTGATTAAATATATATTAAACATAAGCCATCACTAATCAATGTGGCCAATTCTTTTTTTTTTGCCAATGGTTGTCCTTTAAGTTATCTATCTGAAAAATTGCTTCAATTGCAGCATTAAAACTAGGAAGGCATTAGTTAAAAAAAAAAAAAAAATGCTTTATTAAGCCTTCTTTGCCTGTGCACCAGTAAGGGGCCATGTTGTTTAGAACCATGGTTAAGATCTTCCTTCATGTAACCAGCCCCTTGGTTTACAAAGAGGGCTCAATAAGGTAGTTTATTTATATTATTTCATTAAAACAGCTTGTCGTTTCGAATGGGCGACTCCTCTCTGCTACGCTCTCCTCTGGCTTCCCAATGTAAAAGTCTTTAACCTAAAAAGCTCTCTACTCCTCGGACGCTCCTTACATTGCCTCCATTGTTAACTGATACTACCCTGCATAACCCCTGCACTCTTGAAATGTACTTGGGCTCACCTCCATCACCTCTTTCCACTCTTGCCTGCAAGATTTCTCTCTGGAACTCCCTTCCCCAGAGCATCCAGCTCTCTCCCACTTTCCCAAACTTCAAAAAGTCTTTTAAAACTCACCTCTTTAAGAAAGCTTACTATTCATCCCACTAGAATACCTGTGAATCAACCTCTAACTAATCACACCTAGCTCTCACTGTCCTCAAACACTGTTAGGAACAGGAAGCTTACAACTCACTTAGCTAGAACACATATAATCAATCTCTGGCCAAACTCATCTAGCGCCAATTATCCACAATACTGATACCACCACCACCTTACCTTGTCCTCTTCATTCCCTTATGTGTCTCATGTTCCCCACTCCTTCTAGATTGTAAACTTGCGAGCAGGGATCTCTACTTCATATATCAGTCTGTTCTTGTTCATATTACTCAGTATGTAGCCCCATGTGTACATTGTACCTATCGCTATGTAATTTGTTGCTGCTATATAAATAAATGTCAATGTAATGTAAAATAGAGGCAATTTTTCATGTAAATATATTTTTTGCAGACAGTTGTCCTTTAATTACAATTTAACACATCAGATAGATGATGAGTAGAGTTGAGCGGACACCTGGATGTTTGGGTTTTGGCCACTAAAATGCCTCTAAAAAAGTCCTGGAAGGGTTTGCAAGGGTTTGCAAGGGTTAGAGGGCTGCAAAATGAAGTAAAATGTGGGTAAGAGTGTCCCCATTCATACGAATAGGTCAATTGACCTATTCTTATGAATGGGGACTCTATTTCGGTTTATAGAATAGCAATAGCATTACATGTATTACATAAACCGAAAGTCTATAAACCGAAAGTCCTGGAAAGGGCTAGAGGGCTGCAAAATGAAGTAAAATGTGGGTAAGAGTGTCCCCATTTATACGAATAGATCAATAGACCTATTCGTATGAATGGGGACTCTATTTTGGTTTATAGAATAGCAATAGAATTACATGTATTCCATAAACCGTAAGTCTATAAACCGAATGTCTTTCGGTTTATAGACTTTCAGTTTATGGAATACATGTAACGCTATTGCTGTTCTATAAACTGAAAGTCTATAAACTTAAAGAGGTTCGGTTTATAGACTTTCGGTTTATGGAATACATGTAATGCTATTGGCTTTCTATAAACCGAAATTGAGTCCCCATTCATACGAATAGGTCAATTGACCTATTCGTATGAATGGGGACTCTATTTTGGTTTATAGAACAGCATGTTTTAATTGATCTATTAAAAGTTCTTTTTTATATTTGCCTTATCTGGTGTGCAGCCTTTTTGTATATATTCATATGTTCTGGGCAGTTTGGGATTGCCTTTTGGCTTGCACCCAATTATAATTCTATAATTTTCATTATATATAGATATTTTTGTTGTATTTCATTTTGTATTTTGTCCCTAATTTGCACCTCACCTGCTGCTCACCATGTACCTCAAAAACATCCACTGTCTAAACATTAAATGGTCACATTAACAAGATCTAAACATAGAGTTCCAAGCAATGATTTCTGTCCTCCTTTATCTCCTAAGTAACCATGTGACGGATATTTCTATTTATCTGATATTTATTGCAGAGATAGTGTCTGATGATGTCTGATTTATGTATGTAGTAAGTAGATTTGGAGAAAGTCTTTTTTAAATTCATCTTGTCTATTTTTTGTTCTGAATTATGTGTTTGTCTATTGACTTTAAGTGATAATACCAAATACAATTTGATTTTCTTTCTTGCTCTGAAATAATTATTTCAGTTTGATTTATTGGTAAATATATGAACCTCTGAGAGCTGTTAAAACAAATTTATGTTTCTTTGTGGCTGATACATCAATGGAAAGTGTGAAAACTAGTAATAATATCAATCCGAGGCGTCCCTAGATTATTCCAAATCCGAGGTGAAACCTATGAGTGTCACCTGCCCCATTTTGTGAATGTAAAAACAGTGCCATCTATGTCCCCAAACAGCTTGCCAGTGCCATCCCTGCACCCAATCAGCTTGCTATTGCCCTATCTGTCCCCAAACACCTTGTCAGTGCCCTCTCTCTCCCCAATCAGCTTGCTACCTCCATATCTGTCCCCAAAAAAGCTTGTCAGTGCCCACTCTGTCACCAAACAATGTGCCAGAGCCGTCTCTAACCCCAAATAGTTTGCAAATACCATCTATGTCACCAAACAGCTTGCCAGTGCATTCTATGTCCCCAAATAGTGTGCAAGATCAATCTCTGGTCGAAGGCAGCTTACCAGTGCCACCTTGTCCCCCAAACAGCATACCAGTGCTATATCTGTGCCCAAAACCACTTGCCAGTGCTATCCCTGTGGCTAAATAGCTTGTCAGTGCCACCAGTGTCCCCAAACAGCTTGTCCTTGCCAACACTGTTCCCAAACAGATAGCAATTGTCACCACTATCGCCAAACAGTTTACCTGTGCTACGTAATCTCCCAGTGTTCTTCCCCAGAAGACCCAGCAGAAATGTTGGGCAACAACGGAGACATCCTCAGATGCTGCAATCACTAGACACCAGGGAAACTGTGAGGTGCTGAACTAACCCCACCTATTGTGTGACACCAAGGGTATACCACACCCCTTCCTCTAACTACTCCCCAGATATTAAGCATTACATCTACAGATCTGGAGGGCATAGAAACATGTTTCCTTTCAATATTACAGACACCAGAGGCAGACACAGCGTTAAAGTATTGTAGTCATGCTCTTCTTGCGACAATCATTAATATTGTTTAATAAATGCATATGTGTGAAAATGATTTAAATCCCAATTAAAGTTGTTTTCTTCCCTGCAGGATATACTTTGTTCTTAATTTATGTACTGTGTGTGCAGAGTTTCCTAAACTGAGGTACTTTGTCAGGGGTAGTTCATTAGATGTGTAATTTAATAAAAACACACATTTCTGTGGAAAACATTAAGAAAAAAGGTAATTTAATTATGAAATTAAAGAGTTTATTTTAAAATAGTTTGAAAGATGCCAATATAGAGACCAATTTGTCCAAGGTCCCATATGTCTTTTTAAAATTGGATTGTAAACCAATTGTTTGGGATGCCAAAACTCTCTAAACTCAGTAAACTTAAAAAGATCTACAAAATAGTTTTGGTTGCTTTAAAAAAAATGTTTTATTTTATTTGCAAATCTTTTTTCATTAAGTTTTTGTCAACATTAAAGTATTCAGTAAGAGCGTGAGAACAAAAATGAGGCAGGTGAGCAGCATCTGAGGCAGAAGATAACCGTTCCCATTTGTATGTTGTACATTCACTTTGCAAGTAATCTGTTTAGACATATAAAGGATCATTTGAGCTAATAAACGACGATGATATGATCTATTCAATGAAACAAAATTGGGGGAGTAGTGGGTCAGGGGTAAAGGGAGATAAGGGTGAGGGGGTAAAATGAGGGGCATGTGGGGGAAAAGGAATCACATATCTTTAAGGTTTGTATAACATGTGCACAATCATGTTTGTGTGTTCCAGCATCCTCTATCAATATAACCAGTAAAAGAGTGGGTGTATCAGTCATGGTGATCATTAGTTTTTAAGGCTAGCTTTTCCATATATCTTTTCCATATCACTCTCAGTACCCAATCACAAAATTCGGGTGGGGTGGTGTCCCCCCAGAGTGCAGGTATTAGTGCTTTGGCTTCTTTAAAGTCATTAAAAAAACTACATTGGACTTCATTTTCACTTAATGACTTTACTTCCCAAGCCCCTCCTGTTCCTGACCCCTTGGCTCAGTTGTGTAACCGAACTGCATTGCTGAAACAGCCTGTGTCGTCAATGCATATTTGGAAGATCCCCGAGGGTGCGCACACCTAGCACACACGAAAGATCTGGTGTCTATCTCTATTATTACACCTTCAGAGGTGGAGAATATTCAGTTTAGGGATGAGGGGAAGGGGTTCCCTCATTCGGCATACCAGTGTTCAATAGTTCTGTTGCACCTGCTTCATTGAGCTTGTTCCTGTGCTTTGCTATTGTTACCCTATTTGCCTCAATTCTAGGATTTTTTTGTTGGATTGTATTTTGACCTATGATTACTACTGCCTGCCCTTTGACCTCTGATTGTTTACTGGACTACTCTCATTATGGCCTTTGTGCACCTGCTGCTTTGCACAAGTCTGTTTCCTATATCAGTCTTAGTAGACAGGAAGGCACCTCTTGCAGAACACTCTTGCAGAACACTAACTCCAATCCTGGTGAACCCTTGACATAACTACAGAGGCATTATGGAGCTTTCAGGGATGTCTGAAGCCATATCTGCACTTACTAGGGTTGCCACCTGGCCGGTATTTTACCGGCAGGCCGGTTAAAAATTGGCATCAGGCCAATGTTAAGTCTTTGTGATAGCATCGTGATTTGGCAGGTAAGTGCTAGGGTTGCCACCTTTTCTTCAAAAAAATACTGGCCTTGGTACTGTATTTTTTTGAAGAAAAGGTGGCAACCCTAGCACTTACCCGCTAAATCACGATGCTATCACAAACAGTACAACATATGCAGGATAACTAGATGCATTTTCAAATGTAACTCCAAGAATTGCAAACCCATTTTTGGACCAACCAGTATCAACCCTCCTGAAAAATGTTATAGCAACTGCACAAAAGAACCAGGCCTTCCTCACCTCATGCTTCATGATCTTTTTGTCCTCATTTAATAATGGGATGGGGTCATGGGCATCTGGGCAGTCCCCGGCCCTGTGTTTGAAACAGGGGACACTATGTGCATTTGGCAGACGCTGGCGGCTATTACTGTTGGAATGGGGTTAGTAGCATTTGTTAGCCCCTGGAAAGAAATGTATGCAAACACCTAATGAGTAAAAAAATATGTTTATGATACTCCCTTTGTTACTGCTAAATATACTGTATATTGTGATCATTACTAAGCATATGCTTTTATATTTTGCTACTTTTTCAGCACATTTCTCAACTGGTGCTTCATTTTTTTTGATCTCCCACATACGGTGATATGACATTGTAGTCTTATCTTATGCAATATTTTTTTCAGGAATTAAACAAAATCAACTAACATATATTTTTGTAACAGTTCTTACAACTTGGTGTGGGTTATTGCAATTCCTTTATGGGTGATTAACCAAGCTGTGAAATGTTGGAGAGAGTTAACTTAGTAAATATTCCCAGGCTTCATTTTGCAGCTGTTGAATGGATTGCATTTAGAAACATTGGCAATTTTCCTCTTTAAAACATCCTTACTTCACACACATCACCCTTCTATTCTTGTATGGCACTGACCTATTATACCCGAAAAAGAACAATGAGTCTTCTCAGTAGCTATTCTTATTAAGTCATATTATGAGGGTTGACGTCAATATTTGCATTCCTTGAGTATATTATACGCAGTGACACCTATCTCAATTCCCCAAAAATATCCCTCACAGTTGGTTTACTATCTGCTAAGAAAGTATTAGAAAAAAGGGAAAACAAAAGAACTTATTTTGGTTATGCAAAGTGGTGAAAAACAATCTCTCTAGTTCTCTCTTCCGTAAAAATTTAGGCGGGATCTCAGGTATGCAGAACAATAGGCCGCATTTAACTAAGCTCTCAGTGCTCGGTAAGAACATTACAAGTGTCTCTGAGGAAAAGAGGAGAATTCCAATTATCTGTACATTAACATTTGTAACATTGAGCTGGGATTTGTAAAACTTTGCTGACATTCGTTCCCATTCTGCTGAATAAATCAGTGCGCACATAGTTTGTGAAGCCTTTTTGTCAGCGCAGCACGGCTAGAATTACACACAATGTTTTGTTATTTTTGTATTAATGTGGTTTGCCTGAAACGGTCACTGAAAGCCTTTATCATGGACTTGCAGTTAATACCGGTACTCCCTGAGAATAAATAAACTGACTGAAGCCTGCATAATGGCTTGTAGAAAAAACAGCCAATGTTTCTTATTAGAAACAAGTTGCCATCTAAGGAAACATCTGCAAGAGGTACTTCACTGTGCCACAAATGAAATATGAAACCTTCAAACACTGTCCACAGAATGTACAATCTCTCCTGTGCGAGACAGTGTGCTCACTGCTTAGACACGCGCATGAAGGAAAGAGATGGATAGAAGAGATATAATAAAATTATATATATGAGGATCAGTTGAATTGGTGGCGTGGAGTATGGCATCCCCGCGTGCCCGAACTTCCGCCTCCGTGACGTCACAAAGTATAGCGGGGACAAACAGGGTCTATAGTTGAGAGGTCTCACCTGATGGGCTATGAGCTCCTTCTATCAAGCTCCCCCGGACACAGGAAAAAAAAGACCGCGCATGGAGCAGCAAAGTGCTGAATCTGACAGGGTGCCGCCTAGGGCAGCTGCCCAAGTCTGCCCCATTGAAGGGCCGGCCCTGAGTTTCTCCTGCAAAAAGAAGAGAGTTAATGCTGCATAATGCACTCCTAAATTTTCAAAGATTTAACTGCGCATTATGCAGGACCAGCTCTTCTAGCAGGTGTAACTCACCAGGTTTGGGCTTTTATGGTGCATCATTAAGTCAGTGATATGAAATGTTCATCATCCTGCAACTCACGTTTTAGCTCCCACTGTATTGGTCCACACAGCAATGAATACATGCTGAATATAATGCTACAATAAGTATTGTAATGTTACTTGGAGCTCAGTCAGTGTTCTACCCTTAAGATATGGAATATTCCTGTGTAGGGTGGATACGGTGAACGCCAACAAAATGAAGTGATTTTGTAATGCATCTTTGTGGCGAGTGGTATAGCAGGCCACATTATTTATCTCTTGATTTTTGTGTGTGTGTATGTGCTTCAGCATCATACCTTGTTATTTATTTTAGCATTCACACACGCATTCGTACCAATGTCTCCTTCCTAACTGTTCACAATGGTGCATATGCATTCACATTCACTCCTACTTCGCTACGATCCTTCCTAACTGATCCCATTAGCATTCGCATATACATGACTTTCGAGTGGTCAGGTTTGAGAAGCACTGTTTTAAATAAAACATTATCTAAAATAAGGAGAAATGGACTTTCATATATGTATATAGACAGATATCTATCTATATATATAGTTATCTGTCTATATACATATATGAGAGTCCATTACTCCTTATTAGACATGTGCATTTGTTTTCTGACAAATGCATTTTCGTCCATTCGTCAGAAAAACAAATAACGAAAATGCTAAACTAACGAAAGACGAATGAACGAATGGTTAACAAACGAAAATCATTCGTCCATTCGTGCTATTGGCATTCTATAAACCGAAATAGAGTCGGTTTATAGAATACCACTAGCATTACATATACATTCCATAAACCGACATAATGAACGACTTTCGGTTTATGGAATGCATGTAATACTATTGGCTTTCTATAAACCGAACTAGAGTCCCCATTCATAAGAATTTCTTATGAATGGGGCTCTCGTTCAGTTTATAGACTTTCGGTTTATAGAATACATGTAATTCTATGCTATTCTATAATCCGAACGACCTTCGGTTTATAGACTTTCGGCTTATAGAATACATGTAATACTATTGGCTTTCTATAAACCGAACTAGAGTCCCCATCCATAAGAAATTCTGAACGAAGTTTGGTTTATAGACTTTCGGTTTATGGAATGTGTAGGTCAATTGATTCGTACGAACGAATAAAACGAAACGAAAATAATGAACGAATTTCGTCTGAAACGAATGCAGTAATGAACGAAATTCGTTTTAGACGAAATAAATAACATTTTCGTCCGAATGGACAAAAACGAAACGAAAATTTTAGTTTTGCACATGTCTACTCCTTATAGAAATGGACTTTCATATATGTATATAGACAGATATCTATCTATCTATCTGTCTGTCTGTCTGTCTGTCTATCTGTCTATATATATCTATCTATCTTTATACATATATGAAAGTCCATTTCTCCTTATTTTAGATAATGTTTTATTTAAATCAGTGCTTCTCAAACCTGTCCTCATGACCCCCCCAACGGTGCAGGATTTAGGGATTACCCAGTTGTATTTAAATAAGAATATGCACACCTGTTGTGGTTCCCTAACCATTAAGCAACCATACCAGGTGTTCTACATATTCTTATTTAAATACAACTGGGTAATCCCTAAATCCTGGAGCGTTGGGGGGTCCTGAGGACAGGTTTTTAGAAACACTGATTTAAATGTATAGTAATATGTTTGTTCCCTCTTTAACATGGAGTGAGCCCTATTTGTTTTCCTTTAATGACTCTCTGTAGCACATGCAATGATTACTGCTGAGAAAGTCACATTTATTCTTCTTAAAGGAGAGAGATCTAAGATACATCTTATCAAAAACAGTAACAATGTTATCACTAAACAGGTAGACAAGCAAAACACAATTACAAACTACCTTAAGATTAAAGAGGCAGTAAATCTGCCTTTTCCTAAAATAATGATTACTGCTTTATAATGATTACTAACGGGGGAGAGGGGGGACGACGACTGGAAATAGAGGTAAGGGGGGGGGGGGGGG
Source organism: Pelodytes ibericus (assembly GCA_036172795.1). Taxonomy (NCBI): domain Eukaryota; kingdom Metazoa; phylum Chordata; class Amphibia; order Anura; family Pelodytidae; genus Pelodytes; species Pelodytes ibericus. Next base: position 92,505,784 of record CM069858.1, on the reverse strand, counting down.
GTATAATTAAAGCCATGCTGGCTTATCAGATGAAGTAGCAAACAAACATATATTTCAATATTGCCAATGTGCATTTTTCCATACATTTTAATAAGTCTGATTGGCAACTTTTAATTAATTGAAATCCAGTGAACTGAAAAAATGTTTTTCTTTTTGCCTGGAAAGAAATCTGTTCCAGTCTAATAGTTTTGATGATGTTAGTGTCATTATGTAGGCACCATTTTACCTCTTCAGAGATTTGCTTTGGGCCGTGATGTTCCTTTTTTGTGAATCCTTCATGATTATTTATTTAGCTAACCTGAGATAACCTCTCTTCTTTTCAATCCACCTTTTTGGAGCTGCCAGGTCAAATCAGATTTCCCCAAAAGGGTGTACTAAATGAATGGGGACTGATAATCTTGACACAGTTTCAATCACATAGCTATAGTTTATGTACTCCTAATGCAGGAGAGATTGAAATGGAGCAACAGTTGAAGAATGCTTGAGCAAATTCTGTCACTAATCAGTAATATAATCGGAAATACACATTGGGCTTACACTATTTTTAAGGAAAGCTTGCATACAGTAGTATATATATATATATATATATATATATATATATATATATATATATATATAAAACATGTACAATATACAGGTTCAACACTAATAGATAAATCAAAGTTAGCTGGAGAGTCCCTATAAAGGCAGCTACTCCAGAGCAGGATTGACACATACAGGGGCATACTTTGCTGTGGGCAGAGGGCCAATGGAGGTAGAACGAAATAAAACAAATAAAAAAACTATTATATTGCTGTTGGCATGCAACGCCTGAGTAACAGGGATTTGTACACTATATGTCTACCCCCATGGTGTTTTCTGGAGGTGGAGGTCCAATTAGAGTCAGGGGTGGGATTTGAATCCAAAGCACTGCCTATAGCCCTGTGAGTAGCAATAAGACAGCATGGAGGGTGGAAGAAGCAAAGACCAATAGCTCCTTCCATTCCAGTCATACACCAGGGAGCACACATGCACATGATAAGTCCTCATAATCTACATGAGAACAATAACTGGGTAGGGACCTGGCAGGATAGGATAACTTTATATTATTTTATTTAATTTGTTTAATTAAAAGCCTGATTGCTGCTGTGGACCACCATCTGTCTCATGATGCTCAGCCAGCATCATGGAGTATTTTGTCTGGCTGAGCATAATGAAACTGTAGTTCACAGTTAACGATTGCATCTTAATTTACTTTTGACTACATTTCCCATGATAGTCAACTTTTTCTGGCTGAGATTCACGTGAACTGTATTTAACAATAAATGGGTTAACATGTAGTAGATGTAAGAGGTGGTATAGTCCATAGAAGCAGTGTATACTGACAAAGTGCACCTGGCTGTTGTTGGTTTCTAAAACAAATTGCTTGTTGTTTAGGATCTGCCCCTGGTTGGGACATCACTTTTATCTCCCACCAGCCTACCGCTCAGTGTGACTTTCTAAACCAGTTTCTATTTCTTTAAATTGGCACAGTTTGTCTAGCTTAGCAGGATAAAAGCATGCTTTGGGGGTTTAAAGTAAACTGTGGGATAAAATGTAAGCTGGTGGGGTGATTGCTGCCAAATATGTGATCCGCCTCCAGGGGCCAAATACTTTAGGTACACCCCATGACACATAATTACTTATTGGTGTTTATTAAAAATGACACTTCAGTCCTACACTGGATAAAACAAAGTGCATACATTTTTACAAATGTCCCCTATACAAACAGCAAATATATTACAAAATTGAAGCAATAGGCTCTTTCACATGTGTTGTATGATCATGAGTTTTCACATAACGAGGAATGTGAGTATATACATCAGTGACACTCCCCTCCCCCTAAGCTCCAGGTCAATTAATTGAAATAATCTGGCACATATTTCCTGCTGTAACTGGCCTGTTATTTATCCTCTTTGTAAAATCTCCCTTGAGCTACAGCAGTCACAAGCAGCTAGTGAGCATGCCTGGATTTCAAGAACGTCTAATGGGGAAAAAATGAAAATAAAAATTCAAGAGACCAAATAGACTACTGGTGGAATACATTTCTGGGGATGGGACTCTTCATCGCGGCTGCTTCCGCGCAGTCGCTTCACTGCCGACTCTGCAGCACAAGACAGATCGTCGTGGAGATTTCATCGCGGGACATTTCTTCGCTAAAGGTAAGTATTTTACCTATTTTAGTTTAAGGGTGGTTAGAATTAGGGTTTAGAATTAGGGTTTAGGGGGTTAATTTTAGTATTAGGGTTCGGGGTTAATTTTAGTATTAGGGTTTATGGGGTTAATTTTATTATTAGGGTTTAGGGGGTTAGTATTAGGGTTTAGGGGGTTAGTATTAGGGGTCGGGGGTTAGTATTAGGGTTTAGGGGGTTAATTTTCATATTAGGGTTTAAGGGATTAGTATTATGGGTCGGGGGTTAGTATTAGGGTTTAGGAGGTTAGTATTATAGGTCGGGGGTTATTATTAGGGTTTAGGGGGTTAGTATTAGGGGTCGGGGGTTAGTATTAGGGTTTAGGGGGTTAATTTTCGTATTAGGGTTTAGTATTTATTTTTAGTATTGGGGTTATTTTTAGTATTGGGGTTTGGGAATCATTTATTAGGGGGGGATATTTTGGTTTTACTTTTACATTTTTTGTCAGAGCTGACAGTTCAGCGCTGAACTGTCAGCTCTTACATAGCCGCGGCCGCGATGAAACGGCTGCGTTATTCTTCATTGCTGACAGTTCAGCGTTCTAACTGTCAGCGATGAAGATGCGGCGAACAAGTGTCCTAGACCCTACATTTCTTACCATTTCTATTATCTATGTTTCTATCACAGTAAAGGAGGAGAGTATATTTAAAAGAAGAAAAACTACCACAACTCGAGGACGTAGTCTTAAATTAGAGGGGCAAAGATTTAAAAGTAATATCAGGAAGTATTACTTTACTGAGAGGGTAGTGGATGTATGGAATAGCCTTCCAGCAGAAGTGGTAGAGGTAAACACAGTGAAGGAGTTTAAGCACGCGTGGGATAGGCACAAGGCTATCCTAGATATAAGATAGGGAACTGGAGACTAATAAAAGTAGTAAAATTGTAATAAAAGAAAATTGGGCAGACTCGATGGACCGAATGGTCTATGTTTCTACCATGTGGTAAGTTAATATATTGCAGGAAAAAGAAAATTATTACTATACTGTTTTTTTCTGACTTTCCAATTCCAAAGAGTTATATTTTACAAACCAGTATAACTCAGTGCTGTATTTACCGCGAGGCATCCTAGGCGGATGCCTATGGCGGCAAATTTTGGGGGGCGGCAGCGCCCCCCAGCACTGGAAAAAAAAAAAATAAAAAAAAAAAAAAAATAAAAAAAAAAAATCTGGCCCTTTAAAAAACAAACAAACCCCACCGCGCTTGCAGGCAGAGACGGAGGTGAGAGGGGATCGCAAGATCCCCCCTCACCATCGCTCTGCCTGCCAGGCTGCATGGGGAGCCGAACAGGCAGCACAGAGAAACCTCCGTGCTGCCTGTTCGGCTCCCCGTGCAGTGTGCCGACACGGAAGTGCCGACAGGTCACGTGACGGGCGCGCTGACGTCATACGCGCGCCCGGTCACGTGACCTGTCGGCACAATCGCCGGGAAGCCGAACAGGCAGCATGGAGGGACCATGCTGCCTGCCTGCCAGGGAAAGGTAAGTGCTGATGGGAGACTGTGTGTGTGTGTGTGTGTGTGACTGAGTGTGATGGGAGTCAGAGTGTGTGTGATGGGAGACTGTGTGTGACTGAGTGTGATGGGAGTCAGAGTGTGTGTGATGGGAGACTGTGTGTGACTGAGTGTGATGGGAGTCAGAGTGTGTGTGATGGGAGTCAGAGAGTGTGTGATGGGAGACAGTGTGTGTGACTGAGTGTGATGGGAGTCAGAGTGTGTGTGATGGGAGTCAGAGTGTGTGTGATTGGAGACAGTGTGTGTGAATGAGTGTGATGGGAGTCAGAGTGTGTGTGATTGGAGACAGTGTGTGTGAATGAGTGTGATGGGAGTCAGAGTGTGTGTGATGGGAGACTGTGTGTGTGTGTGTGTGTGTGTGTGACTGAGTGTGATGGGAATCAGAGTGTGTGTGATGGGAGACAGTGTGTGTGACTGAGTGTGATGGGAGTCAGAGTGTGTGTGATTGGAGACAGTGTGTGTGACTGAGTGTGATGGGAGACAGTGTGTGTGACTGAGTGTGATGGGAGTCAGAGTGTGTGTGATGGGAAACAGTGTGTGTGACTGAGCGTGATGGGAGACTGTGTGTGACTGAGTGTGATGGGAGTCAGAGTGTGTGTGATGGGAGACAGTGTGTGTGACCTGTGTGTGATGGGAGTCAGAGTGTGTGTGATGGGAGACAGTGTGTGTGACTGAGTGTGATGGGAGTCAGAGTGTGCGTGATGGGAGTAGGAGTGTGTGACTGAGTGTGATGGGAGTAGGAGTGTGTGACTGAGTGTGATGGGAGTGTAAGCTTGATGTGAGTCTGAATGATGGGGCATGTCTTAGGTGTGTAAAGTGGGTGTGCAGCTTGGGTAGGGGGGTGCCCGGATTTTGTCTGCCTAGGGCAGCACAAAATCAAGATACACCACTGGTATAACTATATGATCAGGGCCGGACTGGGAATAAAAACCAGCACTGGAAATTAAAGTATACCAGCCCCATAGAATTGCATATTTATTTCTTTGTTCATAACGGACAATCCATGCATTTTACAGCACATTTGAAGAGTGTATTATTTATAGATAAGACTGGTACATACCCCTGCACAGGGAAATCTATGCCCCCAGTATGTACACAATATTATAGCTAACGTACTGCTCTGATATATACCCCATGCACAGGGCAACACATAGAAACCAGTACACAAGGTTATATGAATTGCCCTGTGCAGGGGTACATATAATTAGGGAATTATGTGAGCTATAACCTTGTGTACATACTGGGTGGCTATATTGACTTACCCCAGCACCCAGTCTGCACTCATAGGACTTAACCCAGCATGCAGATTGCACTCACAGGACTTACCCCAGCATGCAGATTTCACTCATAGGACTTGCCTCAGCACCCAGGTTTTACTACAGCTTTCACTCATAGGACTTACCCCAGCACCTAGTAGGTATCCCAGCATGTAGATTGCACACACATGACTTGCCCCAGGATTTACCACAGTACTTAGATTGCACTAGGTTTGGTTTCACCTGATACGTTAACTCAGGGTGTCAACCCCCTGGATTTCCTCCAATACCATGCCAAACAGATTCCTTAGTAATGCCAGTCAATTGGACCATTAAATATGCCACACAGAAAAATACCGGCCTTGGTACTGTCTCCATAGACCTAACATTGGCCTGAAGCCAACTTTTTACCAGCCTGTCGGTAAAATACCGGCCAGGTGGCAACCCTATTCAGTACCCACAGTATTTGCCATGCACTCATATTGCACCCACACAATTTGGCATGCCACAACTTTGTCCCACAGAGCTGCCCCTGCAGAAAAAAATCACATTCCCCCATAGTACATGTTATTTTGCCCCACTGAACATGCCACAGCATCACTTTGCCAATTAAAATAAGCCACTGTCAGGTACCAATTAACATGCTACAGCCACTTCGTCATTAACATATGCAACAGCCAATTTTGCCACTAATATACGAGTATCATTCTGACATTAATATGCCACAATCAATTTGCTCATTAATATACTAGTATTATTTTGCCTCTAATATTCCACAGCCAATTTGCCAGTATTATTTTGCCATTAATATGCCAGTATTATTTTGCTATTAATATGTAAAAGTCAATTTGCCCATTAATATACCAGTATTATTTTGCCACTAATATTCCACAGTCAATTTGCCAGTATTATTTTGCCATTAATATGCCAGTATTATTTTGCTATTAATATGTCAAAGTCAATTTGCCCATTAATATGCCAGCATTATTACAGTCAATTTGCTAGTCACTCACACATTTACACTCTGCCACTCACTCACACACTTATACAGCTATACAGAATTATGTCTATATCTCTGAGAAACTGTATTTACAAAATAAAAGGATTTGGGATATGTAGGATGTTAAGTTGGGAGGTGGACGGGGTGTCAAATATACAAACTGCCCCAGGTGGCTCTTTAAAAAAAAAAAAATTTTTTAAATTCACAGTGTCCCTTCAAAAAATCTGGTGCATGAATATACAATATAACAGTGGTGGTGCCCTGCTTTTTAATATTAAAACCTCTTACTCACTCAGAAGCACCTTATTATGACAAAATATGGCAAGCAATGCAATCGTTGGTGTGACTGAACAATAAATCATGTAAGCCATATCTGGTCAAGATGTGCCACTCTCTCACACACTTGCACTCTGCCACTCACACACTTGCACTCTGCCACTCACTCACACACTTGCACTCTGCCACTCACTCACACACTTACACACTGCCACTCACTCCCACACTTGCACTCTGCCACTCTCTCACACACTTGCACTCTGCCACTCTCTCACACACTTGCACTCTGCCACTCACTCACTCACACACAGCCACTCACTCACACACTTGCACTCTGACACTCACTCACACACTTACTCTGCCACTCACTCACACTGTCAGACACTTACACTCACTTTCCCCAGCATCATACTGTACATACTGTACGTACCTGCAGTCCGGCAGTTTCCTCTCAGGTTGCACGCAGCAGAATCCCCCTCCCCTTCCTCTCCCGCTCAGCAGGCTCTGGGTGAAGCCGAATTTCTTAAAGGGAGAATCGACCACCGAAATTCTTAAAGGGCCGCGGCCGCCCACGTTCTTAAAGGGCCGCGGCCGCCGAAAGCAGCCCCAGGGTAGGCGGCCTACCGGGATTTTTCCCGGTATCCCGGTAGGCCAGTCCGGCCCTGTATATGATTGATCATTTCGTATAATGTATACTTTTCACCAATAAGATATATTAAAGCTTCTCAGCACTCATGAAGTACAGTAGTTTTGATGCAAATACTGTATAGAGCAAATAAATCAATTTTACAGTGATGTGAGACACCGCCATTGATGTGTCAGGCCTGCACACGTGCCATTGTATTATCCTTTGACTGCGTGGGGGACTCTGAGTATGCATGGAAAGTCTATATCGCAGCTTAAAAGAGCTGGACTCTGAATAAACTGTTTGCTTGCACTCTGAGAGATGTGTGTAGAATTTGCAACTTGTAGCAAAATCCAAAACTTTTTGTGAATAACAGATAATTTTGGATAACAGATTTCTGAATAACGGATACTGTGCTGAAGCTTTTTATACCTACATTATATTAGAGAGGAAGGGGCAGTGCCTGGATAGGAGAGGGTGCAACAATTGAGGTTGAGATGTGTATGAGTTTAGTCAGGCCTAACACAGCACGAAACCTAAATACATGACTGCCGATCATACTCACAGTACCAAGAATTCTCCACTCTTTACTGGAATTATTACAAAGAGTAGTTCTTCAACTATCATTCAGGAAATTTAATAGATATATAATCCCACATTTGTCCTTAAAATGTTCATAAAGCAAAAATCAAAGTTTCTTCAGGAAAAATATAAACAAAAATTGTAACCTAATAAGCATCCCTATAATAGTTATTTTTACTGAAATATGTTCTGCTAAGATATTAATGCAACATAGTTCGCATTTCATGTGTTATCCTGATTTAAAATAATAATAAACTTGGTAATTATACTTTGCTGTCGACTCCTCAGAGTGCCCTCTGCAGTAAAATGTTTGCTGTGCATTTCTCACAGGGAGAAAAAAAAAAAAAAAGCACATGAATACAATTACCATTCACGTACTGTTGGTTACAGCTGGATAAGCTAAGTACAATACAAGAGACATCTTTTCCAACCCTGCAGAGTATTATCACTGGAAACCCCATGGAAGATCCAGCAATACTCGTTTCATTATAATCCACATAATTATAAAACAGCACCATTAAACAGGATTTTAGCAAACAGTCCAGCTGGGAATTAGTTAATGATGCAGTTTTAAAAAAAATAAATACAAATAAAGAACAGGATAGCTTGTAATAATATTATGTTACATTTGGCTCTGATGTTTTAATGTTAGCAGAAGTACTTTCCCCCCTGTTTTATTGTTTATATGATGCTTTCCTGTGCCTTATATGTCTTTTATTTGAAAAGTACACATGTATAAGAAGGAATAAATCTGTGGTTTATCAGTTTTAGTATCCACAAATATTTTGAATGGGGCTTCTTGGGATTGTTGCATCAAGACCCCACTTGTTCTTACACTGCCATAAGATAAGAAGCAGTAGCGCATGACTTAAGTGCTGGTCTACTAGGAGAGTTTACTGTGGTCTGTAAACCCATCTTGTGCGAATGCCATATTGAGTGTTTATGTATGATAAATATGCATACTTCAAGATATGGCTCGGCAAGTCAGGACAGGTTCTCAGGCCTTCATCCAATGATAAAGGAAAGTCAAAGGTGAATCCAGTGTTTCCTCATACTGAGTCATCCCATCCTGTAGCACTCAACCTTCTAGAGCCAAGTCAAACACTGATTAACTTGGTTTCTTCCCTGAAACTTGTGGCTTGTCCTCCTTTTCTAGTATATACCGGGAGGACCAGATATTTATACAAATACATAAATCATGTCATATTGGGTAACATTTAGGTTGAAATATACATTTTATCCTATACAACCCGGAAGTATGTTATTTTTCTTAAGTGTTCCAGACTAATAGTATATTGGCACAACCCTACTGCTATAGAGCTAATTCATCTACTAAATGCATGTTACACCTTGAATATTGTACCCAGTGCATGCTATGATTATTGTCATGTAGATGGCAGAGGTCCTAGAAAACGACTGACTGTTGGTGCCACTTATGGAATATGTCCCTCTTAACTACAGTTCATTCATATTACCCCAGTCACACACACACAGGACCAATTACTTTTTACAAACAGTTGTGTATAATACCTTCTTTGTTTGAATGCATAATGATACATTTAATATATAACTCAAATTGGAGGTGATGTATAAGCTGTCCCACGTGATAGTGTTGTCGTTTGATATGTATAAGGGTTATTGTGCCTTTTTTTACATATATCCTGACATTTTAGTGTGCGAGAGGAGAACCCAGACATAGTTTGGTGGTGATTTCCGTTGCTTATCAGGCACTGAAAAGCATGTGATCTTTATACACAAGATGCACACTGATCACAGAGGTCCAGGATCGGAGCAGGTGGCCCAGTCTCCCAACACATGGTTTATATATAGGCAGGGTGGTCTCTGGGGTGTGCGACACATAGGGCGCAACACCCCAGGGGGTGCCCGCCCCCCCAAAAGTTTGCCGGTAGAGGCACTGGCTGGGGAGATCAGAAGATCTCACCTCACCAGCCCTATGCACGGCCGCACAGGAGGATTGGAGAAGCAGAGGGGCGTCTGCTTCAAGGGGTAACGCTTAGTGATGCTGCAGAGCATCAGATTTCCGATACCCCGCATTATGACTACACACGGGGAGCGCGAGCAGCACTTACTGAGCTCTGTGTGTGTTTAACGCACAGAGCTTATGCTGCCTGCGCTTCAAGTAAGAATGGGAGGGGGAGGGAGAACAGAGGAGGGGGTGGGGGAGACAAAACAGAAATGGGGGAAGGGTGAGAGAACAAAGATGGGAAGGAGGAGGAGGGGGAGAGAGAAAAGGCATGGGGGAGGGCAAAAGAGAACAGAGATGAGGAGGAGGGGAAGAGAGAACAGGTATGGAAGGGGAGAGAGAGAACAGAGATGGGGTGGAGAGGGAGAGAGAACAGATATGGGGAGGAGGGGAAGAGAGAACAGATATGGGGAGGAGGGGAAGAGAGAACAGAAATGGAGGAGGAGGGGAGGAGAGAGCAGGTATGGGGGTGGAGGGGGAGAGAGGGAAAGAGATATGGGAGGGGAAAGATAAGAGATATGGGTAGGGGAAGGAGAGGGAAAGAGATTTGGGGAGGAGAAGGAGAGATAAGAGCTATGAAGGGGAGGAAGAGATAGCAGATATGGGGGAGATGAGAGACAGACAGACATGGGTGGTGGGAAGAGGAGAGACATACATGGGAAGGGAGAGAGATATAAAATGGGGGGGTTGGAGAGAGACAGACATGGCAAGGAAGAGGAAAGGGACAAACATGGGAAGGGGGGGAGACATACATGGTGGGAGAGGAAAGAGACAGGCATGAGGAGGGAGAGGAGACAGACAGACATAAGGGAAAAGGTTGGGGGGGGGGGCGCCACAGGGGGGGCCCGCACAAGGCGCCGGAACACTTTAGGCCAGCCCTGTATATAGGCAAACCTGGAAATAGTGCCAATATTCGGCTCTATCACTGCTTGCACCTTCATTATACATAATCTCCTTTGGTCATAGCAGGCCACATTTAACATCATCTTGATTTATGTTTTCCTACATGTGGATGATTCATAAAAGTACTTAAAATTATGACTTAAACTATTAAAATGTAATAAAATAAAAATAATGTCACCTCATTTCAGCTGTCTTATAAAACAACTCTAAAGAGATGGTATCATGATAACTAAATGCTTATTGGGGGAATGAAATAGTTTGCTACAACAAAACCATTTCCAAAGGAAAATAAAAATTAGCAATAATTTTAGGTAATTACTTTTATTGTTACTACATTTGATAAACCTCTCGTTAGGCTTCAGCAATAGAGATGATATGAAGGCAAAATAGAGACTATTAGATTGCATGCAAATAGTTTGTGTATTTATATATGAGGGTCTACTCATTAAATATAGAACTGCAGGGAATTGAGAAGGGAATTTTAAACTTTAAGCCAATGTAGTTGACTTGGAAAAATTCTCCAATGCAGCTGAATGGGAGAATGTTTTCCAACTCAGCTACTTTGGCCATTAGTTTGAAATTATTCTTTATTGAGTAGACCTTATGGTAACATACAAATCAAACTTGATCCCTTATTGTATAGAGAAAAAAAGGATCTGTTCACGGTTGCCCCATTTTTTTGTATACTTAAATATTAATATTTGAGGATGCAAAAAAACAGGCATGCCCCACCCCTCAGATTAGTGTGGCAAATTCTCAGTGTACAGCTGAATCTTCAGACTTGTGCATGGCCTGCATTACCCTCATTTAAAGTAATGCATCCGCTTGCCTCTCCATAGAGATACATGGGGACAATGAATCCACGTGTGGATGTCCCTGACACTGTTTCACACGCAATGTGCATCTCCTTTCCATCATGCATTGGCTTCTACGATGAGCAATACGATTTTGAAGATCATTTAATATATATACAGTTTGGGAATTTGTTTCCAAATGTTAGATTTAATATACATTCATTTACCACTTTTTGATACTGGAGCAGAGCTGCTACTATAATGTGTCCAGATGGGTCCTTTGGAAATTTGCCTTCCTTGCCACCAACCTGTCCGGTATGTAGATTGCTCGGGGTGCAATCAAGCAGCTCTGAAAAGACCTGTGGGTGCAAGCTTGGTGTTCTGGCAAGACCTATAGGTGCAATCCAGGTACTTTAGCAAGACCTGTGGGTGAGATTGTAAACTTGCGAGCAGGGCTCTCTACCTTATGTATCAGTTGTTCTTGTTCGTCTAATTTATTATGTAGTCCCCCTTACCTAGCGCTACGTAAATTGTTGGTATTATGTGTATAAATGGTAATGTAATGTATCTAGGTGCTCTGGCAAAACTGTTCATGCAAGCTGGGTGCTCTGGCAAGACCTGTGGGTGCAATCCTTGTGCTATCTAGGTTCTGTGGCAATACCTTTGGGTGCAAGCTGGGTACTGTGGAAAGTTCCATATGTGCTGCAAGGTTGTGCTGTGGCAAGTTAATGTTGGCGCCTGAGCATCTAAGGCTGGTCCGGTGTGTACATGAGTATGAGTGCGTGTGTATACATGTGGGGGATGGATGGGGGTGGGGGGGGGGGGGTATTTCGGTTTTAAATCCAGGCAGTACACTCTCTTGGGACAGTCCTGTGCTGTAGTGGATGGCCTGTGTTAGTTGCAATGTAATGGCAATGAGCTCACACATATTTCCTCCCTGCAGCTGTAAAAGCCCTTCTCTGCCAAGCTGTGTATGTGAGTTGGACTCCTGTGCCAGCATAATTAGATCAAAGACACAGTTGTAGCTGCCACCTGTCTACGGCTGTCACAGTCCATACCTGTCACAGCTTCTGCGTGTCACCTCCTGCCGTTCTAGGGGAAGTAAACAAGATGAGGGTATTTAATGGGAAACAAAGGTACAGAATTGTACTGACAGAATCCGGGCTGGGGAAAGAAAAGAGCTGTAAGATAAAATACTGTAATTCTCTGCAACACACACAACCAATCGCAAGATTAAAACATTATCCTGGTGAGATTAACAAGCCTTCAGTTGTGTTTAAGATACATCCATCGTTTATCACATTGATAATCCTGCATTGATCAGCACTATAAATTCCAAATCCCAAACTAAAGTGTTCCTACTACTGGAGTGTTAATGAAAGCTTTCAATATCATCTTGTAGGGACTACCTGCACTCCATCCAATCTACAGAACTGTCCACCCAAAAAAAAAAAAAATACAGAGGAGTTTTTAGCCAGCACTAGATTGTCAATTGTTATCATTGAGTAATCTCGATGTGTCGAATGGGTCTTATCTGCTGATACATGGTGTTTCTATGTATCTAGCTCATCAGGGGGATCCCTGGTGGTTCAGGGGACTGTTTGGTCTAAGCCTTGTGATTAGCCCAATACACATACGGAGACCACATTTTATTTCTGCCCTTCAGGGACGCAGTATGTGGAGGATAAGATCACACTCAGAGGCATAAATTACATACCTTTCTCACTCTCTTTCACTATATATATATATATATATATATATATATATACATAGAGTCACATTCACATGCAGCCACAAACACAAAGTCACACAAACGCACACACAGTCACATATACACACAGTCAGACACACACAGTCTCTAACACATTCATACAAACACACACAGTGAGACATACCCACACAGTCACACATTGTCTGGGTTTCTTACCTTTTCCCTCCTGGTGCTCTCTGTAACTTACACTGACTCTGTTTGCATGAGGGATTCAGGAGAGGCTTTTGAACTCTCACAAGTTCAGAGTGCACACATTAGAGTTGAGAAGCATCTCCTGATTGGCTGAGACCTCCTTCACACTCTGTATGTCCCAGTCCGGGATGAGGGTTGCCACCTGGCCGGTATTTTACCGGCAGGCCGGTAAAAAATTTGCATCAGACCAATATTACGTCTATGGAGACAGTACCTAGGCCGGTATTTTTTTGAGGAAAAGGTGGCAACCCTATCCGGGATATAAAGTCCAATTACAGGATGGTCCTGTGCAATCACATATATCAAAAAAGTGCACATACAGAAAATAAGTGGAACTGCTCGTTTAAGCTTATGTGTTTTTCTCAAGACAGCCAAGTTGAAAAAATCTCCAATGCCGCTGAATGGCAGGATTCTATACAGTAAAAATATTGACCAAAGACTGAGTCCTTCAACTACGGCTTGCCTTTGAAAAAAAGTCAAATATATTAAGATTGTACTTACCTAGGAATGGGTAATGTTGATACGTTAATTGGTTTATGTTTGTTTTCTAATCCATACGAAAGTTACAAAACAGTTAATGCATTTGCGAAAAAAAAATCCGGAACAAATGCTGTGGAAAAAAATGACCTTGCCTTATACTCAAGGTCGCCTTTAACTGGACTTCAAAGAAAAGATCCACTTACAAACCAGGAAAACTGCAGGGTCCTGGTTCTCACAAAGTGGGATGTCTGTGCACTTAGTCACAGACATTCTCCTCTGCTGCTTTGCGCCTCCTCCGAGCATCTCCGGAAGCCAGAACATCAGTGGTCACATGACCTCCCAACTCCTCTGCCGCTCATGCAACGCAAAGCACCTAGAGAGGTTGTATGTGCATCTAGGAAGTGCACAGACATCCATAACTAGACACCAGTGATGCAGTAAGATGGAAGGGGGTTAGGAGTGGAGTGGCAAGTCGAATGGGTGCAGAGGCAGGTGTGTGTGTGCAATATGGGTGCAATGGAAAACCCTATGGTGCAGAGGCAAGTTCTATGGGTGCAATGGCAATATGGTTAGAGGACAGTCTTCTAGGTGTAATAAAGGTGCAGTGGAAAGTCCTTTGGGAACAATTTGGGTGCAGTGACAAGGCAGATAGGTGCAGATGAAGTAAATAAAACCAAATTGTTTTATTTTTCTATACAATTTTTATAAGATATATGAGTAAAGTTTACATGTAAAGCAAAATTTACTAGCAGAACTTTTTATCCTAGTGGGTGGCTTTTAGGGTGGCCACCTTTTCTTCACAAAAACACCAGCTTTGCTATTGCCGCCATAGATTTAACATTGGCATTAAGCCAAATTTTTTTTTTACCAACCTGTCAGTAAAATAACAGCTCGGTGGCAACCTTAGTCACCTTATATTTAGGCCTTCAAAGTTTGGGGCTCACAATATAATATTGAAAATACCATAGCATGTTATGTTTTTATAATGATGGTTTATAAAGCCTGTAGCATTTTTTTCCTGAAATGAGAGCAGTGATCCTGACGAGCAGATCTACCATGTCAGGTCCCTGAGCCAACTCTGTAATAACAACCCTGCTTGGTACAAGATGTTTTATTTTATTATAGTGAGATAAGAGGTTCAGCGTGGGTTAAAATAGAAGGGGGAAAAGAAAGTGTTGGCTTCTGGCTTAGACTGTGGAAATATTAACTCAGAAGGAAGTTCTTAATTGTCTTGTTATGAGAGAAGCTCAGATACCTTGGAGTGCAGAGACTGACTTAGCGAGAACACTACAACGGCTTACAGGGTGTTTATTTCCTGCTATGTCCAAATGCCAGAAACTTGGAAATAAGAAGGCTGGGAAAAGCAAGGAGTACAGTGTGACTTTCTGACCCTGTGAACAGCACTTCCCTATGGGATGATTCTCAGCGCCTGAGAAATACTCTGCACATCGATCAGAAAAGTGTTTCACTGTACTACAAGAACCTGCATGTGATTAACATGGAAAGTACCTGTAATACATAGAAAATGACAGCAGACTGTATATATGCCTACATATTATAGGGTCCACTCAATAAAGAGAGAAATGCAGGGAATTAGAATGGGAATTTCAAACTTAAGGCCAAAGTAACTCATGTAAGGTATATATATTTTGTATTTGAAAAATGAAAACATCTCATAAATAGATATTGAAAAAAAAGTGAAATTCCAGTCTCTATTCCCTTCCATTCTCTCATTATTGAGTAGACACTTGTGTATTTATAGACAAAGATGCTAGTCCGAAATGTGCATAGATCAGGGATGGCGAACTTGGCACTACAGATGTTTGCAACTACACATCCCATGATGCTCAGTCAGGCCTACAACTGATTGAGCATCATGGGATATGTAGTTCCCAAATCATCTGCAGTGCCAAGGTTAGCCATTGCTGATAAAGATCTAAATATTTATGGGGTTAAAATCCTGGTCCTGTAGGCAATTACCAGGTTAACAATCCATAAAGCTTTAATTGATATGCCCCATTAACCTCATGTTTGTTCCTTTATAAACATGTAGATGTACACAAAAGGTGACGTGTACCATGGTACATTTTATTCCACATGGATGCATAGAAGCAACATGGAAGGTAAATGAATGCCTCAGGAATGTCACTGATATTAATGCTTAAGTACAAATCAGTTGCAGCTAGCTTTGTGTATGTAGCAGATTGGATCCTGCAGGGTTTAAAAGCAGGGTGGCAATGTTTCCAAGGATGCTTAGAAAACATGCATCATGACAGGCAGAAATAATTTGAATGCATCTCTTTAGTACACATTTTCCATAAGCATTTGTACCCCCTTTTTTAAAGGGACAACATTGAAAAATGACTGTACCCTGTTCTATGAAGTAGTGTAAACATGCCATTATGTGTAACGTGTCATTATGTGCCATTTAAAATTTGTTGCTTACATTACTTTGCAAAATCCATAGCTTTGTTTGAAATCATCTTCTCCAGTTAGGGCTGTCTTTTGAACTGTGTGGGCCCCTGGGCAAAACAAGCCAATGGGGGCCCCCATGGCCCCTCCCCTTGACCTGCCCATAACAACATGACCCCGCCCATAACAACATGACCCCGCCCACAATGGATGTGCATCACCGAAAAATCACCCAAAACTATGTAGTTTAATTGTTAAATTATAATTATTTATTAATTGCGTATATTAAACAATTAATCATCAGTAAGTTGGTTTAGGTACAAACATTTCAACATATATATGGCAATGACAACTGCTGGCCTATAATGAAGTTATGTTACATGGAAAGATTGCATAAAGCAAAGACATTTAACATAGAATGTTGTAATGAAAGAATATAAAGACAGCACCAAGACCTCTTTGCTCCATTTAGTGCCATTAGGGAGCAGGCATGTTAGAATATTTGGAGACAGATTTCTAGTTGCCCTAACATGCCTGCTCCCTAATGGCACTAAATGGAGCAAAGAGGTCTTGGTGCTGTCTTTTTATTGTTTCATTACAACATTCTATGTTAAATGTCTTTGCTTTATGCAATCTTTAAATGTAACAGAACTTCATTATAGGCCAGCAGTTGTCATTACCATATATTTGTTGAAATGTGTGTGCTTTTCAAGCCTTGTAATGTTTAAAACTTTGTGAAGAATAATCCTGGTCACCTAATGTTTCTCATCAAGAACTACATGATTCTTGCTGAGAAATGTGAGCCTCTCCCTCGCTGCATTGTACATCCACTACCCTCTCAGTAAAGTAATCCTTTCATTAATCCCTGGCCTTATCTTATTTCTAGGATAGCCGTATACCTATCCCAAACATGTTTAAACTCCTTCACTGTATTAACCTCTACCACTTCTACTGGAAGACTATTCCATGCATCCACTACCCTCTCAGTAAAGTAATACTTTCATTAGTCACTGGCCTTATCTTATATCTAGGATAGCCTTATACCTATCCCATGCATGCTTAAACTCCTTCACTGTATTAACCTCTACCACTTCTACTTTAAGACTATTCCATGCATCCACTACCCTCTCAGTAATGTAATACTTTCACTAGTCCCTGGTCTCATCTTATATCTAGGATAGCCTTATACCTATCCCATGCATGCTTAAACTCCTTCACTGTATTAACCTCTACCACTTCTACTGGAAGACTATTCCATGCATCCACTACCCTCTCAGTAAAGTAATACTTTCATTAGTCACTGGCCTTATCTTATATCTAGGATAGCCTTATACCTATCCCATGCATGCTTAAACTCCTTCACTGTATTAACCTCAACCACTTCTACTGGAAGACTACTCCATGCATCCACTACCCTCTCAGTAATGTAATACTTTCACTAGTCCCTGGTCTCATCTTATATCTAGGATAGCCTTATACCTATCCCATGCATGCTTAAACTCCTTCACTGTATTAACCTCTACCACTTCTACTTTAAGACTATTCCATGCATCCACTACCCTCTCAGTAATGTAATACTTTCACTAGTCCCTGGTCTCATCTTATATCTAGGATAGCCTTATACCTATCCCATGCATGCTTAAACTCCTTCACTGTATTAACCTCTACCACTTCTACTGGAAGACTATTCCATGCATCCACTACCCCCTCAGTAATGTAATACTTTCATTAGTCTCTGGCCTTATCTTATATCTAGGATAGCCTTATACCTATCCCATGCATGCTTAAACTCCTTCACTGTATTAACCTCTACCACTTCTACTGGAAGACTATTCCATACATCCACTACCCTCTCAGTAATGTAACACTTTCATTAGTCCCTAGCCTTATCTTATATCTAGGATAGCCTTATACCTATCCCATGCATGCTTAAACTCCTTCACTGTATTAACCTCTACCACTTCTACTGAAAGACTATTCCATGCATCCACTACCCTCTCAGTAACACACAGGGCCATTAAATATGCCACAGACCAGAGCTCTTTAATTATGCCACACATGGGAGCCCAATAAATATGCCATACACAGGAGCCCCGTGAGGTGACTGCAGGCCACATTCATCTATAGTACAATTATAAAACAACGAAAATATATATTTACACACATATCACAAGCCTATCTATACACACAGACATCTCTCTCTATATCTATATATGATAATATATGATATCTATTAATACAATTAGTTGCATTTATACTTATTTGATTATGAGTTTATTAATATTTAACTATTTTCATATGTAATAAAAAAGGTTATTGAAAAATTGCATTTCTTGTTTTTTTTTCCATTCCTCTGCACCCACATTGCACCTAAAAGGACTTAACAGGGCTTGACAAACTTAACAGAGTTTATGGAACCAGCAAAAAAATCTAGACTACACTAAATCACACGTAGTCACACTCACTCAGGTAGTCAGTCATATACATGTATACATACATACATACACACTCACACACTAACAGAAACACTCAGCCAGGAGGAAATGTGCTCAATGTTGAAAGTGGTCTCACAGACCACACTTTGTTCTTCCTTACAGCACCGGATGCACTGTGATTTAGCCATTCAGTATGCCAGAATTTTGCCACTCAATATACCAGGAGTTAGCCACATAATAAGTCAGGAGTTAGCCACATAATATGCCAGGGTTTTGCCACTCAATTTGCCAGGAGTTTGCCACATAATATGCCAGGAGTTAGCCACATAATATGACAGGATTTTGCCCCTCTATGCCAGGAGTTAGCCACATAATATGATAGGATTTTGCCACTTTATGCCAGGAGTTAGCCACATAATATGCCAGGGTTTTGCCACTCAATATGCCAGGAATTAGCCACATAATATGCCAGGAGTTAGCCACATAATATGATAGGATTTTGCCACTTTATGCCAGGAGTTAGCCACATAATATGATAGTATTTTGCCACTTTATGCCAGGAGTTAGCCACATAATATGATAGTATTTTGCCACTTTATGCCAGGAGTTAGCCACATAATATGATATGATTTTGCCACTTTATGCCAGGAGTTAGCCACATAATATGATAGTATTTTGCCACTTTATGCCAGGAGTTAGCCACATAATATGATAGGATTTTGCCACTTTATGCCAGGAGTTAGCCACATAATATGATAGTATTTTGCCACTTTATGCCAGGAGTTAGCCACATAATATGATAGTATTTTGCCACTTTATGCCAGGAGTTAGCCACATAATATGATAGGATTTTGCCACTTTATGCCAGGAGTTAGCCACATAATATGATATGATTTTGCCACTTTATGCCAGGAGTTAGCCACATAAAATGATAGGATTTTGCCACTTTATGCCAGGAGTTAGCCACATAATATGATAGGATTTTGCCACTTTATGCAAGGAGTTAGCCACATAATATGCCATTAGTTAGCCACATAATATGCCAGGCTTTGCTCGTTTTGTACCACCCTCCTCCCCCCTTCCCTAGCACTTACCTCCATGCTGCTCTCCGTTGTTTCCTCCGTGCAGTCTAACCTCCTGCACGGAGGAAGGAAGATCCGGGCGCTTTTTTTTTCTTCTTCTTAACTTTATTGAAGTCACGCAACGTCAATAGAGTTAAGAAGGGAAAAAAAAGTGCCCGGATCTTCCTTCCTCCGTGCAGGAGGTTAGACTGCACGGAGGAAACAACGGAGAGCAGCATGGAGGTAAGTATGCAACTACATTCGCTCCATAAGACACACAGAGGAAAAAAGTGCGTCTTATGGAGCGAAAAATTCGGACGGGGCCCCCTAGAACTCGGGGGCCCCTGGGCAATCGCCAAACAGCCCATGCGGAAAGACGGCACTGTCTACAGTAGTTCTATCTAGAGTGTTTTACCACTGCAAAACCCTGCCTTATACCTCTTTCTTAGAAATGCCACCTAGTTTTCCACTTCTAGCTCATCTGAAGCTGCCAGCATATTAACTTCTATTAATGGTCAGACATGATTATACAAATACTTAATTACAAATATATTTTAAACAAAACATGATATAGCATTTTAGAAATAAATAAGACAACAAAATAGAACCAATTTATTGTTAGTTTTAAAATTCTGAAAATACTTTCTATTATCCTGGTATGATGTCAATAAAAGAATACATTAAATCTGTATTCAGTGATGTTAATATGGATGTCACCTAGCTATTAACATGGCTGGTGTTAAAGGGCCTTTATTACTTAAGGATTCTTTTTACTGTGAATGTAGAGAATCAAAAATGATTGACAAAGCTTTATCCATTGTGTTAGCAAAATTGCAAGCTAATGCCTAAATTAGGAGAAAAATGTGATGTCAATGTGTCTGTAGAGTCTCCTGCTTATGACATCACCAGTGGCTTAATATTATTTATTTATTTATTTATTTAGAATGCAAATTGCACAGTTCCCAAAAAGCTGTTCATTTTCGTATCAAGCCACAAGTGATGTCCTAAACAGTAGACTCCACAGACACATTTAAAATAAAAAAAATTTCTCCTAATCTAGTCATTTGCTTGCAATTTTGCTATCATATGAGTCTACTCAGGAAGCTCTGATTTTCTAGGAGATTCGGGCGAATCATTATCATAGTTGCCAACATTGGCCATGTTGCCAGGGACACATATTTGTTCCACATGCTGCCTAAAGAGCATGCAAAGTGCAGCCCGGCAGCATGTAGGATTATATAAACACAGAGAGAATCCAATTAATTAATCAGGGTGGAGATCTCATAGAACCTACCATGATTAATTGATTGGATTGTGCCTGTGCGTATATACATCCTACATACTACCGGGCTGCACTTTGCATGCTCTCTCTGCAGCATGTGGAACAAATATGTGTCCCTGGAAACATGGCCAATGTTGGCAACTATGCATTATTTCTATGGGAGGACTTTGGCTTATTTTGGGGCCACTTCGGCAAACACGGAAATGATCAAAGTCTGCCTGATATAGCCTAAATTTTAATTAAAACTGAATTAAAAATAAATTTTTTATAAAAAATATTAAAATTTAAAATGTAATAAAATTAAAATAAATAGACAAATAATTAAAAACCACATTAATGTAAATTAAAAATCATGTGAACAAAATATAATTTTAATGTTACATATATATTATAGTAATATATATATATATATATATATATATATATATATATATATATATATATAGTCATGGGAAAAAGAAAGTACATCCTCTTTGAATTCTATTGTTTTACATACGAGGACATAATAGTAATCACCTGTTCCTTAGTGGATCTTAAAATTAGGTAAATACAACAAATGACATACTATACTGTCATGATTTATTTAACAACAGAAAAAGACGAAAAGGAAAAGCCATGTGTGAAAAACCAAGTACACCCTCACTGCTTACATAGGAATTAATAGGATAAAAAGCAGACAGGGGCTGCTAATCAAATGCCCTTGATTAACTGATCATCAGCAAGTGTGACCACTTCTATAAAAGCCAAAGTTTTAACACTTACTGGTGCAGGTGTGTTAATCCAATGCCAAGGAGGAAAGACATCAGCAATAATCTTAGAGAAGCAATTGGTATACACGGCAGAGTCCATTTAATATTATTAATAGAGGTAGCCATAGAGAGCATTACTGTGTAGAACATAAACTACAGGTTTAGTCTGATAGTGGAGGCTGTAGTTAAAAAGGAAATTATTGATTTCAAGGTCATGCTGAACTGCAACTCCTCTCACCCTCAGTATGACATTGCAAGGCTCAAACTATAGCTGTTTTTTGATTGTTCACAGAGATCTACATGTTTATTCTTCAGACATAAGATTACACATATATCCCTTGAGAAAATACAAACAGACCATTTCATTTTATTTTTATTTATTATTGTAGCTATAAAGGTAAACAGGTTCTGGTTAAAATGTAACATCCCAAAAAATATCTGCAACAAGAAAGCACGTAAACAGGTCTTACATCTCATGCTCAACTCTCAAGACACACAAATCCTAACAAACCTCCTGATAACATGTAAGTGGCATTATAGGGAGAACAGACGCCAACTCCAAGGATTTCCAAGGCACAATGAAGCTGTTCCTTGGTCTCGCATCATTGCAGAACTGCATAATTTCATGTCTCCATGGCAACAGGCTGGCTGGCGGCAGTGCACTAATGCCCCCGTGGTGTCTGCAGGGTGGCGAATGAATTAACTATAACCCCAAGGGCACAGCCGGCTCCAAATCACACAGATAAATGTATGCCCCTGACATCAACTGCTGAAATTACGTACACAGTAACTGTATAAACGTATCATCATTTCTTACCATGTTTCCAGCGAGGGAAGGGTTAATAGCATTTGCACTAAACACACCCAGTATTTGGTATTCCAGCTGCTGTGAAGTGCTACAAAGGCTACCACTCCAATAGGCAGAATTGGAGGTGACAGGAAGTTTACAGCGGTGGGAGACTAGATAACTGAACTTCATACAGGTGCTTTAATGTACTGTACAGGAGGAAGACAGATTCTCTTATACTGCTAGTAAATCTGGTAGCTTAAAATTTTACAGCTACAAAGTTCACTTTAGCCACAGGTATAAAAAAAAGTTGCCAGGCTTACCCTCTATATTAAAAATACACAGTGCCTTATTTATCAAGAAAAAAACTGGTGCTATTTCAGGAAAAAGTGCTAAAGTAGTAGTAATAACCATGGAAACCAATGGAATTCTATAGAAGTTTGCTCCAAATTTAGCACTTTTAAAATTGTACCTTTTTTTTTTTGCCTTGCTAAATCTGGCCCACAGTGCACTAAGCTGGTCCTTGACCCCTTTTGGACAAGAGTTTTTAGTGTTTTTTTGTTGTTGTTGTGTGTATTTAATATACTCATACAACTCTGCCCGAGCTCAGTGCACCAAAGCATACTTGGCAACATTCTGCAGTTGACTCCTGAGATGAAAATGGGCGGAGACAGATCTTCAGTGACCCCGGGAGATTGAGCTCTGGTCTCCCTGCTATAGATACAGGGTGTCTCAAGCTTAATTCTCTTAGCTTAGGCTGTGTATGTCTGTCAGACTTACTCAGTTTATACACAATACTGTCTGTGTGCAGCACTAAGCACTGTACATAGGCAGTAATATTGCTGGGACAGACCCAAATTGGACAGGACAGAACCCCCAAAACCGGCATTGTCCAAGGAAACTCAGGACTGTTGGCAACTATACCAGACCTACCTGGAAGTGGAGGACTAGCACACTTAGTATATTACTGCTTTGGCATCACTATTACACACAAAAAGCACTGAAGAAACCCAAAACTTCAGGACCAACACAGATGGGACAAACTCTGAGCGTTAGACATTGGTGCACAGAGATTAAAACGCTATTAAGTACAATTTCTGCATTTGTCACCATAAATACCCTCAATACAGGGTGTAAATTATTCAAGGTAAAGAAAATGTATTTAATATAATATTTTTATTGAAATATTTGATATAATTAGATTTTCTCCGATACAGGTCACAGGTTCAAGTTAGGAGATGGATGGGAATATAACCATGTATTTATAAAGAGTTGTAAATACTTCTACAACTGGAACTACATTCCAATGGAAATATTAAAGGGTATAATTGTAAAGTAGCTCAAGAATGTCTGCTATGTATGTGATCAGCTAATAAATCTGAGCACTCGTAATGAGCAGACAAGATGTTCCACTTGGTTCTTATCTGCCAATCATCATCTAGGCTTCTTTTACTGTGGCATTAATTGGTAAGATGTTACAGCTATAATTATTACCACAAATGAAGCTAGGTATGCTGGATGAACAAGTGATATAAATATAATGCTCTTATAGGGGGGGTCACATGACCAGAAATAAACGGTATATATGAATTGGATTACTTTATTGGATCTTTATTATTTACAGTATTGTTGATGAATAGCTTCTTACTGATAGAAAATATGTAGGTTATTTTGCAGTAATATAAAAGCAGTCTGAAAATCAACTTATTCAAGCAAAGTACATATTTCTCTATTCTAGAATATGGAGTCTCCTGTTAGAGCCCTGAGTATACCATTGGGTCTATTCACTAAAAGGTGAGATGAGCTGAATTGAGGTGAGATGAACATTTCATCTCCACAAATTAACTATTCATTGTGCAGGAAAAAACATGGTGAGTTAAGCTAAGCAAACACACCAGGTGAGTTCCGCTAATCAAACACACCAGGTGAGTTCCGCTAAGCAAACACACCAGGTGAGTTCCACTACGCAAACACACCAGGTGAGTTCCGCTAAGCAAACACACCAGGTGAGTTCCGCTAAGCAAACACACCAGGTGAGTTCCGCTAAGCAAACACAGCAGGTGAGTTCCGCTAAGCAAACACACCAGGTGAGTTCCGCTAAGCAAACACACCAGGTTTGTCCCCGCACCACATATAGCTAAATTGGTGAGATCAAATATTCATCTCAACTCACCCCATCTCACGTGCAACTCTTTTGGGCCAAAGGTCAAGCTCGACGGGACTGCAGGCTTTGGGACTGCAATCCTGTAGTCCCGATCGCATTCTCCTGTGTTGTAGAAATGACACTCGACCTCATAGGCTCCAGCGCCCACCATACCAATTCTTTGGGGGCAGAAGTTGGAAGGTACATACTTATCAACTTAATGTAGCTGGCTCCCAGGATGATAAGGTGCAGAGCTTAAAAAAAAGGGGTGGAGTGAAATCACCCGACATTCTATTACCCAGGGAGATTAAGCTCCAGCTTCCCTGGTACAGATACTTAACTCTCCTCTCTTAGACAATTTTGCCTGTGCACAGGCAGTATTAATGCCGGGACAAGACCTTCACCGTTTGTGAAGCACAATAAAAATAAGTTTGGTGTGCATTATCCCATACAGAAATAAATGACAGACCAAATAAAATGCTCAGCAAACTTTTATTCCATAGAGTAGCAGAAGGGAGAAGGATTAACTGAAACCCAGTGAAGTACATGCCTTATGCGTTTCGTTCTGGCATTAATCATTTATTCATAGGCATATATGTGACATTCCTATATCTATTTAAATACCTTCCACAATTAATTAAAAAACAGGTGCAACACATACAGTAAACACAGAAAGGGAACTTAACCTACACCCATTATAAAAATTATGTTACATATGGAAAAGGAATGAATTCAGTAAACAAAGTTATGACACAACATATTGCATCAAATAATAAACATATTGCAACCATAAGGCAACATTAAGTATCTAAACACAAGTGTTTAGAGTATCTATACTAGAAAAAGTGTAAACCAATATCAATCAGATACCATTTTATAATATACCTTGTATACCAAAAGCAAAGAGAAATATTCATTGTGGTAAAAGAAAATATTAACATTCTATTATTTTTTACTGTTTTTTGTAACTTCATGTGTTATCGAGTGGTATACAGTAGACATCATATAAAGATGAGAAGCTACTTTGTTTGTATGAATAATGCTGGGATATTATATAAACAACACATGTCCAAAGGACAAATGACTCATAAAAGTATATGCACAAATTTAAGGTTCTACTCAATATACTCTGATTAGTCCCAAATTGGATTGGAGGTGGTCCAGAGGACTTTTGGTATCCTCCAGACAACAACGGAGGTAATATTTGTTATTATTACGGTACGGTTCCGGAGCCCCCAAACTCCAGAAGGAATGGTCAATTTTAGTTATATGTTTAAGTAGCCCAGACCCCAGATAAATGATGTAGGGGCTGGAAGTCAATTTGCCATCTCCCAGCCCTGTTTATTAATAAGGGGCCAGAGCTTTTTAAAAGAAGGTGCAATTGCTGAGGTTATTATGTATAGAACTCACTACACCTTATTTATTCATGCAAATACTTTGCTTCAGTCATACCTGGGCATGCCCCAGAAATACTTTCTAAACTTGTTTACAAAGGATTTACAAAGTGATAATACATTCAAAATGTTCCCAGGTGTGCTCTTTTAAAAGTAACTCTATTTGTATTGAGACAGGCCAGCAACACCACATAACTGGGTCCAGCGGTGTATTTAGCGCAAGGCAAACAAGGCAAGTGCCTTGGGAGGCACTTGCCTTGTATGCCTTTAAGGGGCGGCACAAAAAGCCGCTGCCGCTTTAAGAAAAGCTCTTACTCCCTCTGAAGGGCTACAAGGTTCCTACATAAAAGCTGTTACTCCCTCTGAAGGGCCACAAGGTTTCTACATACCGTATTTGCTCGATTATAAGACAAGGTTTTTTTCAGAAATTTTTTTCTGAAAAATACCCCTCGTCATATAATCGAGGTCGTCTTATAATCTGACCTCAAATTGAAATATAAGACCAGCTGTCCGTCATAATAGACGGAGGTGTTGGGCAGCATGGAGGATGTCTGCACGTATCGTGCAGACATCCCCCGGCTGCCCTCACTAGCCACCAGGGAGCAAGAAACAGGTGAGGGGGAGGGAGGGGGGGGACAGAGAAACGAGCGGGAGGGAGGGGGTAGAAAGACAAGGGGGGGCGCAGAGAAACGAGGGGGGGGGGCAGAGCAACAAGGGGAGGGAGGGGGGAAGAGACAGAGACAAGGGGAGGGAGGGCGGCAGAGAGAAACAAGGGGAGGGAGGGGGAAGAGACAGAGACAAGGGGGGCGAGGGGGGAGACAAAGGGAGTGGGAGAGAGAGACAACACTAAAGGGGGGGGGGGAGAGAAAGCTGGGGGCAAGGGAAAGAGAGAGGCAGTATTGGCAATTTGGCACATAAAAGGAAATAAAAACAAGAAATGCATTTTTTGATATCATAATTTTTTATTAAAAAAGCAATTTACATGTGAATATATACAAGTTGAACTTTTTTCCTATAGGGTAGTCTTATATTCAAGCTTTTAGTTTTTTTCATAAAGGAATATCCAAAGTTTGGGGGGTCGTCTTATAATCAGGGTCGTCTTATAATCGAGCAAATACGGTAAAAGCTGTTACTCCCTCTGAAGGGCCACAAGGTTTCTACATAAAAGCTGTTACTCACTCTGAAGGGCCACAAGGTTTCCACATAAAAGCTGTTACTCCCTCTGAAGGGCCACAAGGCATGGAAACAATATCCTTATTTCTACAAGCGCTCTGTCTGCTGTCACTGTCTTCACTATAAAGACCAGTGCCAGTGAATCTGCTGTGAACTAGTGGGCAGCACTCTTACGCTCTCTGTTTATCTCTGGTTAGCAAATGAATCCTTGTAATAGCGTTTTAAGCCTTGTTCATGTAATAGTTACTTGATGCCCAAGTTGCAAAATGTAGACTGAAACAGATGAATTCAGCATCATTTTCTGGTTTGTGAAGAAACTGCTTTGCACACTGTGTTTAGAATTATACAAGTTTTCTAAATATAAAATTATATTATATAATTCTATAAATAACACTATAATGTAAAAAAAACAAAAACGTAATTTTGTGGCAAAATTCTAAAAGTTGTCAAAACAGGTATTGCTTTCCATAGCAACTGCTCCACTTTTAGAATTGTACTGTCATTGTATATATCCTTATCTGCAGCGTCAGAGTGTGTCCTCTATTATAGCATTTTGTTTCTCATGCAATAGGCCATATGCATGCTGCATGTGGTTGTGTTTCCCCTTTGTAGAACTGGGCAGTCATGGTGTCTACCCTTTGTTACAACCAGCAGTGTGCAGGAGAGGGCATTGCCCTGTCACTCTGTTGAGTGGCAAACAGTTGGATACCTCTGTGCGATTTCTGGAAACACATGTTCTGGAACAGAAAATGAGCAACCTTTAATCCTCAGTGCTCATTTACAAATGAATGGTCTTTCTTTCTTTCCCCCCTATTCACATCATGATTGAAAAGCCATTTAATGTGCAAGGAAGGGAAACATGGACATCAAAGAGGAAACCAGCATCCTTCCCTTTTAATCTACTCTAATCTAACTAGGTTAATTAAAGGCATCCAAAATTGCACTTCTCAGTAAAAAGGAGAGAGAGTGAGAGAGAGTGAGAGAGAGAGAGATGAAGACATTGTAAAGCCCAATACTTTTCAGTAGTACGTTACAAACCCTTGATAAGCCCTTCATTGATGTATTTTTAAGTTTTGTAAATTGAGATTTTTTTTTATAAAGATTAAAATAATTTAAAATGATATCTTAATGTAACAAATTGTTGATAAACTTCTAAAAATGTTAATTTGGAGCAGCAGATGCATTGTACTATATAACTACCAGTATATAGTTAGCCAGCTAGATGGTAGTGTAGCTAGGGTTGCCACCTTTTCTTCAGAAAACGGCCTTGGTACTGTCTCCATAGACTTAACATTGGCCTGATGCCAATTTTTTAACGGCCAAGTGGCAACCCTAAGTGTAGCTAGGTTTCCATCAGTAAACGGCCCCTAACTATCCTACTATATGAGGGGCATCCCTCACTTTAGGACCATACGCAGTGCATTTTTTCTCGGTTGTCTAAGGTCACAGTCAGCACAGACATGCTTACCCACCACCTCTATGAGACAGGACTTGCATGCGCTACCTTTTTGTATATATGAGTGCTTAAAAAGAAGTACCCCTATTAAAGACAATGGTGGAGACAGGAAGTGCAATGAAAGGAAATGGAAGTTCCCATCAATCCCTATTACAGGTTGAGTATCCCTTATCAAAAATGCCTGGGACCAGAAGTATTTTGGATCATGGGTAATTTGAGATAATGGATAATTTTCACCAATAAGATATATTAAAGCCTCTTATCACTCATGAAAGACTTGTATTAATACAAATAATGTATAGAGTAAATAAATCCCTTTTACTGTGATGTACCTGTGATGTGAGGCATGGTTGGGAACCTACCGCTGGCAAGTCTGGCCTGCACACGTGCCATTGTATTTCCTTTTGAGGAATCTGAGCATGCATGGAAAGGCTATATCGCAGCTTAAGGAGCCTGGACAATGGATAAAATGTTGTGTGCTTGTATTCTGACAGGTGTCTGTGGAATTTGCAACTTGTTTTTGGGATAACGGATCATTTTGGATAATGGATGTCTGGATAAGGGATACTCAACTCGTTTAAAATCAGCAGAGATCCACTGAGCGCTTTAAAGCAACATGATTAAATAGTCTGATACTGCTGTATGGAGTTTTCTGTCAGGGATATTGTAAGGAATATCTGTATTATATTATGCATTTTTGCTGCAAATTAAAGTTAAATGGTACTTCAAAAGGTTGATTTTTACCTTTTTATACTTTTTCCTTCATAGATATTTTTATAATTTATTTATTTGGATAGTCCTCTGGGAAACTTGTGCTATTTCCACTTGCTTCACATAAACCTTTGTGAATAGATTGCAGATTTATTTAAGGGTGTGATTTGTTTGTTCATGCAAGCATGTTACAAAAAGATACAATCTAAAGCAGATGTTCTGTTCAGCACAGCAATTTTTATCTTCTATTTGTCATTTTGGTAAAGTTGCTGCATATACTATAATTATACCGTATTGCAGGGGCGTCCAAGTTTTTTTTAACCAGCAGTTTCACACATGACTACTGGACCACTTAGACTTTAAATGGACACTCCAGACATCAAACTAAACTTACTGTATCTGGTAATGTCTCACCTGTGCATTATACATATTTGCTTGCATCAGGGATTCCCTTTCAAAGTTTTTAGCCCCTCTGCCTGCTTTTGATTACATTTCAAATAGACCCATTCACTCTTGCCAGATTTTACTGATTCTCATCTGGTATACCATGACTTGCTGGTGGAAAGATGAAAGAATACACTGGATCACTCCACCTCCAATATTTTGATATATGCAAATAAACACAGAATTTGTAAGTGCATTAGATATTACAATGTCATATACTTATCTAGTGCCAACACTTTACGAACCATTTAGTATGACGCATTGAAGGGAAATACAGACAGAGTTAGACAAACAGAGACAGACCGAAGAGAGCCCTGTTCACAAGATTAGAATGTAGATGGCAAAATTACTAGTATTGCTTCCCATAAAAAAGTAATTTTTTTGGTACTTAAGCTTGGCTCCTGTGACCGCATGTTGCCACCACCACTTTTCTGCACTCTGTTGCGTCCATCAAGTTAAACTCTTTTCCTATTCCTTACTGCTGTTGATCCAAAAGATGACAAAAAATTATTTCAGCAATTTAAAATCTTCAATGAGGGAAAAAAAAATCCTTCTTGACTCCAATTGGCAATCAGATTTCTCCTTGAATCAACAAGCACTAAATAAATAATAATTCAAATTCTAACATACATACCCCTTTATGTTCTGCTCTTTTTAAAGCCATCTAAGTATTCAATAGCACCACCTCTTCAGGCAGTGAATTCCATACTTTTATTGTTCTAACCGTAAATAATACCTCCCTTGTCCTTAGTAACGTTCTGTTAATGAACAGGTCTTTGGAGAGCCCTATGGGCCCTGAAAATATTTGTATAATGTTATCATATCTGCTTGTTTACAGACATGTTTAACCAAGCTACCCTTCAACTTCATTTAATACATCAACATGAAAATAAGTCAATTATGTGGGTGTATTTGACACAATGTTGGGGTTGTGTAAACTCATGTGTATCTAGATTATGCAAAACATAAGCAACTCACAGTTTCAAGGCGTAATCTTGCAAAACTTGTCTTGCGAAAACCAGTCTGCATTCCCAACAAGGCTATAAAATACAACAGCCAATATACACACACCATGGAATCAAATACTACATAAATACCACGTGCAATGGAATGTACACCTACCCACATATTATATGTGGTACTTGCAGCATTTTAACCACCATGGTGCCCAGGTCCAGTGATGTTATGTTACTGACATTAGTATTAGCAAATAAAAACCATTTGCACTACTGTTGGAATGCACACATAATTATATCTAGTAATTTCACAGCACAACAATTGACATTTATGCATTATATATAACATGGGTTAGAATGTTTATTTATAGCATGTTTATGTAATATGGAAATGAAGACATCCCTTGATTTGTAACACAAAGGCTACATCATGGGCCTAATTGCAGTTATTTATACCAGTTATATAATGGGGAAAGGTTTTGTGAAGGAATTATGCCGCATACGCCCTCATTTGTGATTTAAAAACATTCTCTTCCATGATTAATTCAACAGGGGTTTGTTTATATATTGGGGGATCTCACAGGGATCAAGTTAATAGCTAAAATCGTTTGTTCATATTAGGATTATACTTCTGTATTTATGACAATTGCTTGTATGTCCTGTGTTTATACTATTAGTTTAGATTTCATGTTTCTCCATCTTTTATACTGTTGTGTTTATGATGTGCTGTTGACACAACTCATAATATCAGAGACACTCCAAGTACAGAGTATTACTCTGGGACAACACATAATATCAGAGACACTCCAAGTACAGAGTAACGGTCAGGCATCTGAACATTACGCTGGGACAACACATATAATCCGAGACATTCCAAGTCAGAGTAACCGTCAGGCATCTGAGCATTAGTCGGGGACAAAACATATGTAACATAGTAGACCCTCTGCCAGTTGTAGGAAATCACCTCCTTAGCAGATAACAGCTCAGCATTCACCCAGCAAGTCTTTCCTTTGTACCCAAATAGCAGACAGGAGACCACTAGCAGTTAGGTACAGCAAGAATGAACAACCACTTTATTTGTGAAACAACACAGACTTATAAAAAGACATGAACATGACATCACAGACATTAGTATACAATGGGGGGATGGAACTAAGCACAATTCTCCAACTAACTGGGGCTAGGAATACATTATACTTTCAGGCTGCAAACCAAATAGGAATTAACATACAGTGAGTAGACCTAATTACAAAACACACAGTAAGACACATAATGAATAGTAGTAAATCCAGTTAACACAGAACAATGGATGTTGGAGTAAACTATCAATTATTGTCGCTGACACATTGTAATCCTTCAGAGTGGTCTACTCACAGAATTATACATGACACATAACCAATATACTAACAGAATATGACTAACTAACAATATTAAAGTATAGAGTTATGGCACATAAGCCAGGGCCCATAATCTATAGGGAGGTGTTTGGCCCTCAGGCCCCTCCAAGAACCCCAGTCATGCAGGCTGTCAGGATTCACTTTGTGACAACATATAATCAGAGACACGCCAAGTACAGAGTAACAGTCAGGCATCTGAGCATTACTCTGGGACAACACATAATATCAGAGACACTCCAAGTACAGAGTAATGGTCAGGTGTCTCAGTATTACTCTGGGACAACACATATAATCAGATACACTCCAAGTATAGAGTAACGGTCAGGCATCTGAGCATTACTCAAGGACAACACATAATATCAGAGACACTCCAAGTACAGAGTAAGGGTCAGGCATCTGAGTATTACTCTGTACTTGGAGTATATTTAATTATCAGAAACCCTCTTCTTTTCCTGTTACTGAGTGTAACCATGCACCCTTGTGCAGGCTCATCCAGGCTATATCCAGGCATTTCTGTATCCTTCTTGCTTTGCTTTCTTTTCTATGTTATGCTTATTCCTGTCCTTGCCTTGTAGTCCTGTCCTTGCCCTGTAGTCCTGTCCTTGCCCTGTAATCCTGTTTTGTTTTTCTTTCTGCCTGTCCTTATGTTTCATTCCTGGTTTTCTCTCATTCCATCTGCCTTGTTAGTTTACTTCTATTTAAACCACACCAGTTTATTTTCAGTCCTTACTATTGCAGTCTATTGGTATTTCCTCTGTGTCTATTCCATGTATGTATTTTAGATTTTATTTGTTTTTGCTTTGCTCATAGTATGTCTTAGTTAGGGACTTTTCTAATGTGGGGTACCTTGACGTGGTTGGCAAGCTAACATCTAATTGGCCAATTAGGTAACCAAACCCCCACCTTTACCATCTTTAGTGTTAGGCTAGTTCCTGTATTTATGTTTGTTCCTTTGTATGTTTAT
Source organism: Pelodytes ibericus (assembly GCA_036172795.1). Taxonomy (NCBI): domain Eukaryota; kingdom Metazoa; phylum Chordata; class Amphibia; order Anura; family Pelodytidae; genus Pelodytes; species Pelodytes ibericus. Next base: position 92,472,838 of record CM069858.1, on the reverse strand, counting down.
CTTGTGTCCTTTTACCCTGTGTCTTGTATTATTTGTCCTTAGTTTGGTTTCTGCTTTCTTATGTCTTGCCTCTGTTTTGTAGCCCTGCACTCTGTATTTCAGTTCTGCTCTCCCTCAGTTTCTTTTCTGTTTTAGCTCTGCTTGGCTGTCATTTAGTTAATTTCCTCTCCAGCACTCGTACCTGGATACGGCAGCTGCTTCACAGAGCCTGGTTGTGGCTGCAAAAACTTGGGGTCTCAAACCTCCAAGGGATTGCAGTTACCCAGCACCAGGTCCTGTGTCTCCACCCTGCACCATAGCTCATGATCTCAGGGGCTCAGGGTCACTTTACCATCCTGGACCCCGTGCGTTACACTGAGTCCTAATGCAGACTTTTGTGGGAGTTGGAATTCCCACCCATGGAACCTGCTTATCTACTCCCCAACGAGTGTTACTTTTATTTATTGCTGCTGACACGGTAAACATGTACTATTGTCTCTCCAAATTTATTGCACCATTTGTTTTAATTTCTGTGACATTTACTATTTGATGTGCTTTCCATATGCCTTAGTATTATATTCCCATTACATCAAAATCTACTGTATTATCTGCATGAACACACGATAAGTGAAACACTCTGTACATGATTTATATGAATATGGCTATTTAATCTATCTCTAAATTTTGCTTATTTCACAATTTATTGAACCATTTCAAAAAAAGAGTTTGTTTCATGGCAGATGTAATAATCTCCTATTGAGTTTGAACATCTAAAAAGCACAGTCTGGATTTATCTTGGTTTGTGATCATACATGAGCGGCCATTCTTTGGATAGCCCCGTTGAACCATTATCCCTTAAACTAGGTATTTTGATCATTCTCCACAAACACTTTTGTAAAACATTGTTTCATAACCAAGAACCTAACTGTGAACTGTGAAATGACCACATTGTTGGAATAAGCAGGCTAAAAAAAATTAACTTGTAAAACAAGGATTATTTGTTTTATTTTTTATATCATGTCAGTAATATATATAATGTTTTATATATTTTTCTAGAAAGCATGATAAACATATATTGCAACTATCCACTCATGGCTATGTATGCACCTATGGGAGGAGGATGTTTGTGACAGATTTTAAAGGGACTGTCTAGTGCCCAAAATGCATCTTCCAAATATTAATACATATTAATGTGCTTTCAAAGTACTTTAAAATAAATGTCTTACATTTTGCATTGCTTAAAATATAAAATACTTACAGCTAGAAGAAATTGTGAAATTACAGCAGTTTGCAAGAAGCAAGGACTGCCCACACTAGATGAGTAAAAGTAATTTCCTTTTTCTTTTTTTGCTGCAGGAACAAATGAGAATAATGCCATTCAAATGAATGGAATATCCTGTCTCTAGTTATGTCATCAGACAATGTGTTGCACTGTTAAGAGATCCTGCTCTGTACAAGAGCATGGTCACTCATAGGCCACTCAATAGACTCAATTTTAGGAGGACAGAAAGTGACTATATGAAACAAAACGTAATATCCTCAGTGTCTATATAATCAGTGCTGCCGCACCAGCAGTAAACTTGCAGAGTAATCACTGGGGAGGTCTTGAGTCAAATATTAAAAATGTGATTTATACAGAATGCCTGCATCAAATCACACAGGGATAAAAGTCTGTGCATTATACAAGCAGTGATCTTCATCTTGCACCAAAGTGAGTTTGGGGAAGGCCGTCTCTTTAAGGCCCATGTGTTGGCTTTAAGGACAAGATGGAAACATAGAATGTGTCGGCAAATAAGAGCCATTCGGCCCCAAATACTTTTATAAGTCCCTGGCCTTATTTTATATCTACCTGTGCATGCTTTAACTCCTTCACTGTATCAACCTCTACCACTTCCGCTGGAAGGCTATCCACTACTCTCTGAGTAAAGTAATAATCCGTGATATTGCTATTAAATATTTGCCCCTCTGATTTAAGACTATGTCCACATGTTGTGGTAGTTTTTACTCTTTTGCTTTACTGTGTTGATTCCCTTTATGTATTTAAGTGTTTCTATCATATCCCCCATCTCATCTTTATTCCACGCTATACATGTTAGACAAGATGTTAATACTCGTGTGAATCTTTTACATTTTTTCATTTTGCTATCGCTTTAATTTCAAAAGTACATCCAGTTCTGGTATATTGTGCCGCACAAACTGGATGTCATTTATTTAAGAGTGAAGTGTCTTCATAGTTCAACAGCACTCCAGCCTTCTGAGGACTTGGATGACAATCTCACAAACAAGTCAGACTCTAAAGATTTATCTCGGTCAATAACTGGGCAATTGCTCTGGACTCTGATAACTCCACCAATTCTTTCCACTAAATTAAGACAGCTTCTGTGTGAATGTTCATTCAGATTCAAGGTTAGAAAACAAATCTGTCTTTCTTTCCCCATTTCATGGAGACAGTTTCTGTGTGACTGATCATTCTCATTCAATCCAGTGTTAATTTCATCCACTAATCATTTTCGTCATAGTTTTGGTGAACTGCATGTTTTCAGTGACTAAAACTGAACAATAACTAAATAAAATCTATGTTGATAGGACTTAAACTATGACTAAAATCCATTGACCTTTTCATCAACTGACTAAAATGTCACTTAAAAGGAGGGACGATTGCATTTAGCGATTTGGTCTTCTGGTTCTGGCCCCCATGGATCTCTGCCAAAGCCCAGTGCCCTGACTCTATCTTCAGCTGAATTGGCTGAGACACAGGCTTCCTGTGCCTGTCTGCCCCCTGGAACAATGCCCTGCAAACTGCAGAGGAAGAGGATCAGAGAACAAAGGAGGGGGGATAGTGAACAGGGGAGGGGGGGAGAGAACGGGGGGAGTGAACAGGTGAGGGGGGGAGAGAGTACATGGGGTGAACGGGGGGGAGTGAACAGGGGAGGGGGGTGAGAGAACAGGGGAGGGGGGTGAGAGAACAGGGGAGGGGGTGAACAGGGGAGGGGGTGAACAGGGAAGGGGGGGAGAATAGGGGAGGGGGAGAGAACAGAAGAAGAGGGGGAGAGAACAGAGATGGGGTAAGAAGGGGAGAGAACAGAGATGGGGAGAGAATGGAGGAAGAGAACAGAGTTGGGGGTAGGAGGTGGAGAGAATAGCAGAGGGGAGAAAACAGATGAGAGAAGGGGGTGAACAGGGAAGGGGGAGAGAATAGGGGAGCGTGAGAGAACAGAGGAAGAGGGGGAGAGAACAGAGATGGGGTAAGAAGGGGAGACAACAGAGATGGGGAGAGAATGGAGGAAGAGGGGGAGAGAACAGAGATGGGGGTAGGAGGTGGAGAGAATAGCAGAGGGGAGAAAACAGATGAGAGAAGGGGGTGAACAGGGAAGGGGGAGAGAATAGGGGAGGGGGAGAGAACAGAGGAAGAGGGGGAGAGAACAGAGATGGGGTAAGAAGGAGAGAGGAAAGAGATGGGGAGAGAATGGAGGAAGAGGGGGAGAGAACAGAGATGGGGGTAGGAGGTGGAGAGAACAGCAGAGGGGAGAAAACAGATGAGAGAAGGGGGGAGAACAGAGATGGCGAGAGGGAGGATAGATAATGGATATGGGGAGAGTCATGGGATTGGGGGGAGGGGGAGGCACCAAAAAGCAAAAAATCCTTTCACTTGCCCTGACTAGACTAACACTAAAACAATTGAACGCTGAGTCAATAGTTAACTTAAGTGACCTTATTTTTTGGGGGGAGGGGCTTACTTTTTATTTATTTCATTCATAGAGTCTCCAGCCTGACCATGACTGCTGGATTATGCGCGATTGTGTGCGTGCGCATGTGCGGGCTTGGCCACTGCAGAATCATGTAAAATGTAGTTCCCATTGATTCTGCTTTCGTTCAAATGCCACGATCGCACATGCATATTTGGCATGCAATTCGCATTACACATCCGGCCCCTTGGTTCATCTGTATCAGCGACACAACTGAGCCTAGGGAACAAAAATGAAAGTGGGTGGGGCTGGGGAATTTATTGGTCAAATAGTAAGCCCCCCGCTCCAAAAAAAAAGTTAATAAATTGACTATTGGTATATTGTATACTGGTATTGTTGGTATCAGCAGACCATCTTTAAATGCCAGGTGTGAAATATTAAAAATCTATACTCTTTTAGCATGAATAACTGCACCCATCATTACCGGGGTAATTCCAGGAAGAGATGACAATGTTTGCATTCTTTTATTCTCTACTCGTACTCACTGTGAGGGTGGACATTATAGGAAAACAAAAAACCAAAACTGGGCCCGAATAAAGTTGGCAACAAATATATAAACAGAATATTATTGTTTATATATGTTTACATATTTTTTGCCAACTTTATTAGGGTGAGAAGAGCAGACAGTTTTTGTTTTTTGTAAACATTGTACAGCCAATCACATTGTACTAGCAGCATGTTCACACCTGTTTGATAAGCTTAATTTTATACATTTATATTATTTGAGCCTGTGACTGGCTTTACACACCAACATTTTCCTTTTCCCATTATAGGAAAGCAACAGATCATATGTTTTCCCGCAAATTGCAGTATATTCAGTATATCGCATTTTAGTGGCCGTTGTCTTGTATATTTTAATCAATTATCCTGTGTTTTTGTTTCTTCAAAGTATATCATTTTTCATTATTTTCTTTACAAACCGTGACCCTTTAAAAATTCGAAGAATTGTAGAATTTGGATTTATATACAGGACTTTTTAATTCAATGTCAGATGTATGTGTCTCTTTAAAATCGGTTCTGCTATTGCTCAGATGAAAGCCATCTATTGACTTTTATGTAGGAATCAATGGCAGTTTAAAAATGCAAGTGCCAGAGAAATGTTATTTACATATGTTTGGGTGGCTGCTTTGTGTGCACAAATGAACGCTATGTTACATCGGAGAGTGTAGGCAGCACAGCATTTCTGAAATGGTTTGCTACATATTCCATCTCTTTCCCTCTATCAACCAGACTTCACTAGTTTGCTTTAATGTTCAGATTTTAAATACAGCCCACGTGCTCACCTATTAGGTGAGGCATTTCTCTTTAGTTCTTTGTGCCTTTTTCTTCCTAGTAGCAGATCTCACTCCATTGTTCTCCGCTCAACCAATGAAATCATTATTTCAGAAGGTGACGTATAATTCAATTTCTGCCGGCTGTGTGTTTCTTGTTTTATTTATTTATTTTTTATCAGATGGAGTGTTTGATGGTAAAAAAAAAATAACAGGTCAGGGCAAGTAGCCAGCAGTTTTCCAACCTTGACATATGTTTCTCACATGTTCATTTTTGAGACTGCCTGGCAAGTCCCAATAATTTATTAAAATTAATATATTTTTTATTCTGTTAGTACATGTTAGTTGTTTTATCTATATCATAACAATTTCAACACAGACTTGCAATAAGCAGTATTAATTGTTACTTGTAGAACAGAAGTAGGGATTTATTAGTCAAACTGTGACAATAAACATACTGTAATTCCTCAACATGAAAGGATAGTTAGACAAATCAAGGTCAGGGAAGGTGACAAGCATTGTCTCCATACTCCGGATGGTAATGCTAAATCAGGGAAGCAGTGGTGTATCATGGTTTTGTGATAACAAAATTCAGGCAGCCCCCCCCCCCCCCCCCCACGTTGCACACCCATGACATGCCCCATCACTCACATTGCACACACATTAAGTCCCCATCACCCCCATTAACTGCCACAATCATTACATATCCCACCGCGTCCATCACATGCCCCCACCACCCTGATTAACTGGAAGGAGCTACAGCTTGCTGAACGGTGGGGGAGGGAGTGAAAATGTTTGAAGCACCAGAAGTGTGCTTTAACACCATCTGGCAAAGTGCCGCCCTAGGCGAGTGCCTTGTTTGCCTTGTGGAAGATACACTACTGCCACCCAGCCGGTAATACAACTTTTTCTTGAGGCCAGTGTTAAGGTTATGGAGACTATAGGATGTCTGGTATTTTTACAGGTGGTATCCCCATGCACTCTGTAATTATTTGTTTAAAATATTTTGGCTAGTCATGCTTCTCACACATACTGTTTACCTGTCAGTTTATCACATGTCCCAATCCTTCACTAAAACCAACATACATCAGTTGGAATCCCCATTTAGTTTTCTGTAAATTTTGGACAAACCTGCCATTTTTGCTGCATGTGCACAGTGCATTGCATTTATAAGAGACATACATGGCTTTAACACATCTGTTTTCAGTTCTAAACACCCAGTACTTGATCATACCCATACCACCACCAAGCTCAATCTCATGGGGGTCACATAAGGTTGTGTGACACTACCCTAAATAATGCTAGGCAGTAAATAAGTTCATTAGTCCCTGCTAGGGAGAGCTTGACCGAGAACCGTAGATGGCTCCTTCTATGCTCCGAGGCAAGAATTTTGGTTGGCTGGGAATCATGAGACCTGATGTTCACAGACAACATCTTCACCGAATGACTGTGATTCCTATGAGGCTTATTCAGACATGCTGCTCACAAGATGCTGTATTTCAGGGTTGCCTGCTATCATCATTGAGCTGCCTCCTGTGCTGCTGGGGTTGTGTGCACCCGAGTTGAGTGCCTCAAATGTCTCACCCTCATTACTGTTTAATGATACATGGTTGTTATTGATATTATTTAGGATACTGCCCATATTTACCTCACAGGCTTCGTAGTCAGTGCGTCAAGCTACTAGAATTCATGTTTTATTACACATTTATTTTAAAACTTGGTAGTTTAAATATGTAATTACACAAGTTAACCTTTTTTAACCGCCCCACTCTACTGTTTGCTCATTTGTGAAATGGCATGATCTGATCATTTATCAGTAGTAACCTTATATACTGCTCTAGCCCACGGTGCTGGAGTTGGTTGGCTGACAAGTCTGCCTGGAATAAAAGCACAAGGAATGTGAGGTCATAACCTCACACAAAAAAAAGCCTTTGGACAGGTGGACATTTTCAAAACACTAACAAAATGGAAAAACTGTCTATGTGCTTGGCTTTGTTTGGTCAAACTCTGTTCTACAATCTGCACCTGTTCTCTAATATAATGTACCGTCTATCTCAGATTTCATCCCTTGGGATTACAGTCCTGAGATCTGGATAATTTACACAGGAGCTGCTAATGTGTTGACAATTTCAGTGTCAGGGTTGACAGACACTGGAGACCTTGTTGCCATCTCTGTTTACCACTGATGTTTCTCACAAAAAAAACAAAAAAACAAACCTCTTTAGCCTCCTCTTTCTTCTGTGGTTATGGAGTTACTCCAGCTAAACTACTATCTGCTTGCATGTGTGACCAAGTGACCTTGGCCAAAGGCATTCTTCAGCTTGGAGACTAAATGAGATTAGAAGATCAACAGTCCAAGGCTGATTTATGCCAACTCTAATATATTATCTCCACGGCAATATACACAGACCACAGTACTTAAAATTTACTGAAATCTCTACGTTCTTCTACTTTGTTCACTTGTATTTTCTTTAAAAATAGAAGTATGTATTAAACATTACTTAATGATCTTCCTCTCAGTATTGTCAACACTAAGTTTATAATATTTATTGTTAATCTATAAATAAATGATGTAATTGTTTATCATCATTTAGCTGATGAAATACTGTCAGGGTTAAACGGACTGAATCACCTAACATTGTTTTTACTGTACATGTAGAGAATAAAAAACGATTGAAAATGATCTATAGAGTGTGTTAGGAAAACTGTGCAAGCAAATTAAGAGAAAACTGCAATTTAAATGTGTCTGTGGAGTCTCCTGCTTATGACATTACCTGTGACTTGATATGCAAATTAACTGGTTTTCAATGGGAAATGTGCAATTTGCATATCAAGCCACAGGTGATGCCATAAGCAGGGGACTCCACAGACGCATTTAATACTATTTTGTCTCCTAATTTAGACATTTTTGTTTCAATTCTGGTAACACAATGTATAGATCATTTTCAATCATTTATTATTTTCTACATTCCCCGTATAAGCAATATTTAGGTGATACAGTCCATTAAAGGTTAAATCCCTCAGGGTTGCAGGTTCAGGGGGAGTTAGTTTTTGCATTTCATCCTTGCAAAATGAATGCCATTAAATTGGGTAAGTGACATCTTTTGCATGTTGGGCAAAAGTCTCCAGGATGTATTTAAAAGCTACAGAATATTTAGCAAACATTATCTGGTTAAACGCTTTGTTATATTGTAACAGATACCTTTGTTTGCACACTGCGGCCTAATCAGCTTCTGTAGAGTTTCCTCAATTACTTTCTCTTTATTACAATCTCTTCACACTAATCACACCTTAAAAGGGGAAGGTCTATACATTTTTGCTTTAAAATATTCATTTTTAAACCAGCCAATGTTCATAATAGATCAGTATAAAAAATCCTTTGAGTCCATACGAGGAGTAGACACATTTTTTTTTTTAATAATCGATATGTAGTTATCTGCTTGAATTTAGTCCCAGGGTGCAATTAGAGCATTAAGGTTAAGCTTCCTGGTCGCAGTTATGACACACCATAGTGCCAAGTAAATGCTGAGTGTGCATCTCAGTACATATACAATTACTAGGATAATAACAAGACATGCATCTATAAAGATTTTATCCAAGTGATCCTTGGGAAATGGGACAGGTTCTCTTTTCAACTCACTCAAAGGTTCCTTGATGCAGTTAAGCAGGGCAAAGGTTGGAAAACAGGTTACACAGAGCACAAGACAGGAAAGCTCCAAGCTTCTTGGCCAGGGATGGGTATTTGCCACTATTTCTGGTATGTTATTCATGCTGGGACATACTATAGGGGCTACTCAATAAAGAGACAATTGCAGGGAATTGAGAGGTTCAAACTTTAGGAGAAAGTAGTCAAGTTGGTAAAATTCTCCAATGCAGCTAAAAGCCATTCCTGCAATTCTCTCGTTATTGAGTAGACCCGTATGATTTAAGCCCAAGAGTCAAGCAAAGCAAATTTGTTAGTAAAAAGTTGAGAAATAACTACTTCCATAAAATAATGTTGCGTATGTGGACTATCCTTCCAGGAGACTAGAAATAAATCATGCCATTAAATGCCATTAATTGGTACTAATCTATCCTGTACATAAGACAAGAAAAATAAAATATGAAGTTCACAATAGCTTGAAAAAATGGAAAAAGAGTTGATGATCAATCAGGTCTTTTATGGGATCAATTGTTATGCTCGTTTTTTCTCTACGATGACAGTTTTATAATGTCCATATGCAATAAGGCCATTAAGGGTCTCATGTTTTTTGCTAAGAATAGTGTCCTTTTTTGAAATTCTTCACATTTAAACAGCACCCTCTCACAAATGTATAGACAAATTTACCATTTTGAAGAGGTAGGATCGCTTATTTACAAAATCCTCTAAGTCTATCATAAAAATAATTCTACTGTCACTTTAACATAACTTTTGTGTTTGACAAAGAGTCAGATTTCCCCTGGATTAATGTGGTTTTTCATGTATGCATTAAAGGGTTTAAAGGACCACTAAGTTTGTGTAATGGAATTTTACCCCATACGTGACCTGATCACTCTCAAACTAAACCAGCTGGAGAAGAGCTGAGAACTTGTCGATGTGACAGAGTCAAGTTAAGGTCATCTGGGCCACTTTTTAAAAGCATCTCTTAACTCTGGTTAAACACACACTCTTTTTAGATCAGTACAGAAAATTACAACTCACGTCAAGCCCACCCAGGCCATCTGAACAATTAAATGCCAAGAGCTATTTATAAAAGAGGCAAGAGGCCCTCCTTTCTTGTGGAAAAGAAACAGATAACAATATGTTAGGACGTAAAAGGGCAAAGCGTGGAGGCAATAGACGCCTCACTCCAACCATTCTGTCACTACAAGCGGTACAACTGCGTAGGAGGGTGTGTGCTGAAAACGGGCATCTGAAAACCACGTAGGAAGAAGACAGGCAATAGTTACTAATTAAGTAACAGTCCAAAACTGGTGTCCTTGTTAATGTTTTTATTAAAATTATACTAAGTTTATTTAATCAATGGCCGTGTTTTCCAGGTTATAATTTTCTTAATTTAGTTGGAAATGAAACCACACAATAAAAATGTACAAAACAAAATATAAGAAGCATTAAAACAATATCCAAGAACACTGAATATTTTCCTTAAATATTACTCATATTGTGAATGTAGTGAACAGAAAAATATGAAAAATGATCTATATGTTGAAGTTGCAAAACTGAAAGCAAAGGTATAAAATAAGAGAAAAATATGTTTTGTTTGTGTCGTGCGTCTCATTTTTATGACATCACCTGTGGTTTGATATGGAAATGTGTAATTTTCTTTCAAACCAAAAGGTGATGTCATAGAAAGGAGACATATGACACATGTAAACATGTAAAAGATATTTTTCTCTTATTTTATATCTTTTGCTTTACAAAATGTATAGATACGTGTTCTTCAGTTTTATTCTCTACATTCACTTCATAAATAATGTTTAGGTTGACAGAGTGCCTTTAAATCTCTTGATGCCTCAAAGAAGTCACAATTTGCCTTAATAAAAGCCACAAGTATTCAGTTAACAGGCTTCAGCAGGAAAACACCTGACATGACTTCCTACATATGTTTCAGAATTTTCTGCCTGAAATGTCCATGTTTTAAATTTAATTTTCATTGGAAAATTTGAATTTGAATTCAGGTCATGAGTTTATCATCTTAAATGATTTTTTTTACCGTAAAAGTATCCTTTTACCCTCTTGACGACATAGGACAGTCATGTCCTGGTAAAACACTACCTTGCAAGCATTGGACATCTTGCAGTTCGGATTGCGCTATGCCCACAGGCATACTGCAATCGGGTTGTAATGGTTGAGTGGCTTGGGTCTGATACATTCCAGCCAAGTCTGCGGACGTCCCCTCTGACAGCCAATCACAGCAACCAATTGTGTTTAGCTTTCAAAGTTGGCTTTCGTGGGGCAGGGAGAGATTAATTACAGTATGGGTTGGGTCCCTCAAGCACTCTCCAGCCACCCACTTATTAATAGGTTGGAGGGGGGGGGGGGGGGGGGGCACCCCAGCAGAATTAAAAAAAAAAATATAGGGTTAACCCTTTTAGTACTGTGCTCCCTAAAACACCAAAAGGGTTAATATGCAAATATTGGTTGTGTTAAGCAATGTGTTAAGCTCTGTTTGGGTCATGTTTTTGAGGTGGTAAGTTAGCAAAAAATTGATAATTTTTTGCCTTTGAATGATTACCACTTCTCATTGGAATGACTGTTTTTGCTGCAAATACCACACAGTTCAGTGTTTGTATAGGATTTTATTAGCGGGTGTGGCAACAAGTTTACCTTGAATTGAAAAAATGCTCATTAATTGAACGTAGGGTTGCCACCTGGCTGGTATTTTACTGGCAGGCCGGTAAAAAATTGGCTTGACCCCAATGTTAAGTCTATGGCGGCAGTAGCATGGCCAGTATTTTTCTGAAGAAAAGGTGGCAACTCTAATTGAACGCTTAATGTCGTTTTTCAGTTAAAAGCCGGCATTAAATCAGGGGCCAGTGTATACAAAATATACATTTGATAAAACTAAATCAAAAGGTAACTATACACTGTGTCAGCAGAATTGCAAGCAAATGCCTAGATTAAGAGAAAAATATGTTTTAAATGTGGCATCTTCTATTCATCACGTTGTTTAAACAATGTATATGTGACATGGCCCCTTTAAATATCTATTCATGTGTTTATACAGATAAAAAACCATAGATCTTGTACTCAGTCTTCTTGACAGGTGCGGTAGGTTGGTGCTTTAAATGGTATCAAGCAAAATAATTGAATGGTGACCCTTTTATCTCATAATCACAAGCATAACACTATTCAGTGAGTAAGTCCAAAATGACCAAAAAGACAAAGACAAATACGTAAATATACTTTCCTATGGAAAGTCGAAATCTGCAAGGACTCCTCCAATCCCAAGTCGAAATCGAATAAATACAGAAGTCGGAAAGTCGAGAATAATCTCCAATCTTCTAGCTGGATGCCTCCTCAGAGACGTGGGTGGACATATGGAATATGGGAACAAATAAAAAGGATATGCAATAGTGTGATACTGTTGCGTAAAGTATAAAAAGTGTACAATTTATTGAAATTAAACTCACAATGTAAATGGCACTGAGGACCAGCTCAAGTGCAAAATCACATAAAAGAGAAAGGTTACCCCCTCCAGATGGAATGTCAAACTCTATATGATGCAGAGCTTTGTGGGTGCTCTCAAATCCTCGAGATGACAGCTGTGGGCAACCTTCTTAGTAATAAGTAAAATATATAGTAAAAACGGTAATAACACTCTCACTCCCCGCTCTACGCGTTTCATCTATACAGACTTCCTCAGGAGCAGAGTGGAGTGTAATGAACAAACAGGTAGTTCACCTATATATATCCCCCTCCCATTCCATTGTCCAATCCCGTCCAGCCAAACTTAATTGAAATAAACAGTTCCACCTGAATTTAAATGTCCATTGTCTTCATTGCACCTGTCTGTGCGTTTCAATATGCGTTTCATTGTAAATTGATGTGCGCATGTGTAAAGTATCCGTTTTTTCTCAATGAAATACAACTTACAAATTCAATTCATTAAATCCTAACATTCGTATTATCTATAACCGAATGGGAGCCTTCGTGTATACACTTAGGGTTGTGTTCGTATTATATTTCGTTTTACTGTAAACCGAGCGCTGTCTTTATCCGATTTATCAATGGAGTTTCGTTTTACTATAAGTCAAATTCGTATTACCAATGATGTTTCTATAAACCGAACTGCTGTGTTTGTCGTATGAAGGTCTCAATCAGATTTATGTGGGTAGTTCGTATTACCCATTCGTATTGACTTTAAGCCGAAAGTTCATTTATGAATGGAGACTTGTGTGTGGGTAGTTCGTATTACCCATTCGTATTGACTTTAAGCCGAAAGTTCATTTATGAATGGAGACTTGTGTGTAAACGAAGATCCCCTTACGGTTTAACATGCATATAAACGTTTATATTAAATATATACGACTATTAGGTCGCCCTAGTGCACAAATACTATTACATACAATTGATACAAGATTGCAAGGGAAAGAAAAAGAAAAATATGCCAAAAATGTCACTTGAGTATTTAAACCATTCAGACAAGTTAAAAAGGCAATGTAGCAGAATTAAAAAATCCTGATCAATTGACTACATTCATATATTCAATCGGATACATTTTGGTAGGATGTCTGTAAGCAAACCTGAAATATACTATTGTAGACCATCTATAAGGGTTGTGATATAGTTTCAGATAAAACATACCATGTCAAAATCTTGATTAATGCCATGTGGCATCATGGTTCCTAATTTATGGATCCAAAAGCCTTCCCTTTGTGCTAGTCTCCTGATATGGTCACCTCCTCTTACTCCCATTTTTACATGTTCAATACCACAAAATGTAAAACTGTTCCAACTAAATCTGGGGCACTGATTGCAGTGTAGGGGTACTGGGTGTTTTGTTGATTTGGTTTTTATGCCATAAATATGTTCCCCAATTCTTTTTGATAATTTCCTGGAAGTTCTCCCAATGTATTGTTTCTGACATCCACATTGGAGCATATATACTACATTTTTCGTGTCACAAGTAATGGTTGTTTTAATTCTAAATTCTTCCCCTGTTTGCATGTTTTTGAAGATCTCTATTTTTCTAGGATTAAAAATACAGTTATTACAATGGAAGCATTTTAGAAATCCTCCGTTTGATGGTTTTATCTTGTTAATCTCTTTTAACATACTTGGAGCTAAAATACTTTTCAAGTTACGTGCTTTTTTATACATTACTTGTGGTTTAGGGGGAATAATGTCTTTCAGAATTGGATCTTGTAAAAGTATAGGCCAGTGTCTTCCCAAGATTTTTTTGATTTGGAATGCATGAGAGTTGTATTGAGTGAGGAATGATAAATCCCTATTTTTATCATTGTTTCTCGGGATCTTGTCCATGACTAAAGTATTTCTTTGAATTTTTCCTACCTCATGTTCTGTCTCATCTAATAGGGTGCTATTGTAGTTCTTTTCTAATAACTTCTTTTTAATTTTTAAAGATTGAGTATGGAAGTCTTTGTGGTTCGTACAATTTCTCCTCATTCTTAAAAATTCTCCTCTTGGGACGTTTTTTAACCATCTCGGATGGTGACAACTCGCTTGGTCTATAAAACCATTTCCATCTGTTGGTTTAAAGTATGTTTTAGTTTTAATTTGATAATCTTCGTGAAAAAGGGTGAGATCTAGAAAATTAATTGTTTTTTGATCTGTTTCTACAGAGAATAGTAAGTTATATTTATTATTATTAATGTATTCTGTAAAGTGTTCTAGTTTACCATACTTTGTGTCCCAAATTACTAGGACATCATCAATATATCTCCGCCATAGGACAAGACCCGCGCCAGTATGGTTATTCCAAATGTAGTTATCTTCCCAATCGTTCATGTACAAATTGGCATAGCTAGGCGCGAATTTTGTACCCATGGCTGTTCCTTTTAGTTGTAAATAAAATTCTTGATGAAACATAAAATAATTATGGTGAAGTATAAAGTGTATACCATCTAGTAGGAATTGTCCTAATAGAGGGTTTATGGTTTTGTCTTTAGATAAAGTTTTTTCAATGGCCTTAATTCCCAATTCATGATCTATGATTGTGTATAAGGAAGTCACATCGTAAGTGGCCCAGATATAAGAGTATTTCCATTCTATGTTGTCTATTTCCTGTAACACTGCTTTTGTGTCTTTAAGGTATGACAAAGTCCTCTTTACATATGGTTGTAGATGATAGTCTACAAACTCAGATAGACCTGCTGTGATGGAATCTATACCACTAATTATAGGTCTCCCTGGTGGATTTTCACTATTTTTATGGATTTTTGGTAAATAGTAAAAAATTGGGATAATTGGGTGGTTTTTGTACAAAAAGTCTGCGTTTTTTTGCGTAATGATATTCATCTTAGTAGCGTTCTTTATTAATATTTCTAGCCTTGAATTAAATTTTCTTGTTGGATCTATTCTTAATTTCTCATATGTGTTTATATCTCCCAGTATTCTATAGGCCTCTTCACAGTACTTGGATTTATCTAAAATAACAATACCCCCCCCTTTGTCAGCCGCCTTGATAACAATAGAGGGATCTAATTCTAATTCCTTTAAAGCTTCTGATTCTTCTCTAGATAAATTGAATTTTTTATTTTTTAAATTAAGTTGCTCAAAATCTTTTTCAATTAGATGAATAAAAGTTTCGACAAAATTTCCCTTTTCCCACGATGGGAAGAATTTTGATGGAGGTTTAAAATCTTTTTTATTATCTTTATTCTCTTTAATTGGATAGTTATCTCCAACTGTCTCATTATGTGACCTTGAGGATAGATTTTTCTTACCAAAGAATCTTTTTAATGTTAATTTCCTTAGAAACTTTTGCGCATCAATAAAAAGGTCAAAATTATTGCATGGTCTTTGTGGTGCAAATTTGAGACCTTTCTTTAAGATTTTGGCTTCCACGGTTGATATCTTCCGTGTAGATAAATTGAAGATACCATCAATCTTTAGATCTTGTTTACTTATAAATTTAGTTCCTCCTATGGACCTTCCCATCTTTTTCTTTTGGTGGGGGAATCTATGTCCTCTAATAGAGAGAATCGATTGGGATGTTCCCAGTTTCTTGTTTTTGGAATGAAGTACTGGGTTATTCTCCCGTTTCTCTTTGGGTCTTGCTCCTTCTCTAAAAAAACCTGTTCTGTATTTGTATGTGTAGATAAGATGGAATCATTTCCTCTGTCTTGATGAAATGATAAATGAGATAAATCTGATGGATTGATTCCCCAACAATCTATTTCTTCTCTATTTTCTCTATTCTGTGGTATGTCTAAATTAGTCGTCCTCAAACCATCTCTGGAATGGTTTTGTGTTGAGGATATGTTCGTGTTGTTTCTGTTGAAGGTTCTTTCTTTAGTGATAGTCTGATTAGAATCGGGAGGACCTTTCTCTATATTTTTCCCCAATTGTGAATTTCTCATTGGGTCTGTGATTCTCTCTGTCTGTGGCTCACAATTTAATAACAGTCTACCTCCTTCTGTATTTATTCGATTTCGACTTGGGATTGGAGGAGTCCTTGCAGATTTCGACTTTCCATAGGAAAGTATATTTACGTATTTGTCTTTGTCTTTTTGGTCATTTTGGACTTGCTTTTTGTATTTTTCCTCCAAGACCATACCTGTATACCATTCAGGACTTTTCTATCCATATTGTTGTTCTGTATATTTGGAACTTCTTACTGGTTATTATTATCTACTATATTGACTACTATATAGATAACTATTTATATTATTGATTGTATTGATATCTGTCGATTTATCTGTCTACCTACCTATTGGAGAACGCAATATAATAGCCAACAGAATGACACAAACCAGCCATTCGTACGCTGATATTGTAAAAAAACGGGTAGCGAAATTCATTTTTTGAACCTACCGAAACCCAAACATATCCAGATATACAAAATTACCTCTATAATATAGAGAAACAGAAAGAAAAAGAGATTAGAAAATGGTGGGAGATTAAATTCTTAGAACGATATCTGAAAGAGGGTCTAATTCCTAGGGGCTTAAGGATAGAGAAAACACCTGCTTTTGGTCTCGAAAATAAAATATTTATGGAGAAATGGGACTCCATTTTAGACAATTGCGCTGTTGACTTAATCAAGTTAATTGTAGCCTTTGAAAAAGAAAATCTAGATACAGTAATAGATGAAATCAATAATTCAGAGAAAATGAAACCGAATAGGGAACAATACCCAGATTTTGACAATAAATGCAAAAATATAAATAACCGTATTGAACTTTTAGGGGATAAAATTGCAAACACCAAAGCAAACAAATATACGAGAGACCTAAGAGATAAACAGACCAGTTTTTTCTCCACAAAAAATCGGTCTTTACGCAATAATAGAAAAAATACGGATTCATATTACCAGACACAAAAGAAAACATTTTTTAAAACAGAAAATCAATTCAGTACAAACGAACGATTTAATTCAAGAGATCAAGAGTCCTATTATTTTAAACGAGACCAGAGAGGGATGTTATCATCTCCTAATAGAACTACTATAGGAAAAGGAAATACACATATTAACCCTAGAAAATTTACAGATACTAGGAACCATACTACAGAAGGAGGTAGACTGTTATTAAATTGTGAGCCACAGACAGAGAGAATCACAGACCCAATGAGAAATTCACAATTGGGGAAAAATATAGAGAAAGGTCCTCCCGATTCTAATCAGACTATCACTAAAGAAAGAACCTTCAACAGAAACAACACGAACATATCCTCAACACAAAACCATTCCAGAGATGGTTTGAGGACGACTAATTTAGACATACCACAGAATAGAGAAAATAGAGAAGAAATAGATTGTTGGGGAATCAATCCATCAGATTTATCTCATTTATCATTTCATCAAGACAGAGGAAATGATTCCATCTTATCTACACATACAAATACAGAACAGGTTTTTTTAGAGAAGGAGCAAGACCCAAAGAGAAACGGGAGAATAACCCAGTACTTCATTCCAAAAACAAGAAACTGGGAACATCCCAATCGATTCTCTCTATTAGAGGACATAGATTCCCCCACCAAAAGAAAAAGATGGGAAGGTCCATAGGAGGAACTAAATTTATAAGTAAACAAGATCTAAAGATTGATGGTATCTTCAATTTATCTACACGGAAGATATCAACCGTGGAAGCCAAAATCTTAAAGAAAGGTCTCAAATTTGCACCACAAAGACCATGCAATAATTTTGACCTTTTTATTGATGCGCAAAAGTTTCTAAGGAAATTAACATTAAAAAGATTCTTTGGTAAGAAAAATCTATCCTCAAGGTCACATAATGAGACAGTTGGAGATAACTATCCAATTAAAGAGAATAAAGATAATAAAAAAGATTTTAAACCTCCATCAAAATTCTTCCCATCGTGGGAAAAGGGAAATTTTGTCGAAACTTTTATTCATCTAATTGAAAAAGATTTTGAGCAACTTAATTTAAAAAATAAAAAATTCAATTTATCTAGAGAAGAATCAGAAGCTTTAAAGGAATTAGAATTAGATCCCTCTATTGTTATCAAGGCGGCTGACAAAGGGGGGGGTATTGTTATTTTAGATAAATCCAAGTACTGTGAAGAGGCCTATAGAATACTGGGAGATATAAACACATATGAGAAATTAAGAATAGATCCAACAAGAAAATTTAATTCAAGGCTAGAAATATTAATAAAGAACGCTACTAAGATGAATATCATTACGCAAAAAAACGCAGACTTTTTGTACAAAAACCACCCAATTATCCCAATTTTTTACTATTTACCAAAAATCCATAAAAATAGTGAAAATCCACCAGGGAGACCTATAATTAGTGGTATAGATTCCATCACAGCAGGTCTATCTGAGTTTGTAGACTATCATCTACAACCATATGTAAAGAGGACTTTGTCATACCTTAAAGACACAAAAGCAGTGTTACAGGAAATAGACAACATAGAATGGAAAGACTCTTATATCTGGGCCACTTACGATGTGACTTCCTTATACACAATCATAGATCATGAATTGGGAATTAAGGCCATTGAAAAAACTTTATCTAAAGACAAAACCATAAACCCTCTATTAGGACAATTCCTACTAGATGGTATACACTTTATACTTCACCATAATTATTTTATGTTTCATCAAGAATTTTATTTACAACTAAAAGGAACAGCCATGGGTACAAAATTCGCGCCTAGCTATGCCAATTTGTACATGAACGATTGGGAAGATAACTACATTTGGAATAACCATACTGGCGCGGGTCTTGTCCTATGGCGGAGATATATTGATGATGTCCTAGTAATTTGGGACACAAAGTATGGTAAACTAGAACACTTTACAGAATACATTAATAATAATAAATATAACTTACTATTCTCTGTAGAAACAGATCAAAAAACAATTAATTTTCTAGATCTCACCCTTTTTCACGAAGATTATCAAATTAAAACTAAAACATACTTTAAACCAACAGATGGAAATGGTTTTATAGACCAAGCGAGTTGTCACCATCCGAGATGGTTAAAAAACGTCCCAAGAGGAGAATTTTTAAGAATGAGGAGAAATTGTACGAACCACAAAGACTTCCATACTCAATCTTTAAAAATTAAAAAGAAGTTATTAGAAAAGAACTACAATAGCACCCTATTAGATGAGACAGAACATGAGGTAGGAAAAATTCAAAGAAATACTTTAGTCATGGACAAGATCCCGAGAAACAATGATAAAAATAGGGATTTATCATTCCTCACTCAATACAACTCTCATGCCTTCCAAATCAAAAAAATCTTGGGAAGACACTGGCCTATACTTTTACAAGATCCAATTCTGAAAGACATTATTCCCCCTAAACCACAAGTAATGTATAAAAAAGCACGTAACTTGAAAAGTATTTTAGCTCCAAGTATGTTAAAAGAGATTAACAAGATAAAACCATCAAACGGAGGATTTCTAAAATGCTTCCATTGTAATAACTGTATTTTTAATCCTAGAAAAATAGAGATCTTCAAAAACATGCAAACAGGGGAAGAATTTAGAATTAAAACAACCATTACTTGTGACACGAAAAATGTAGTATATATGCTCCAATGTGGATGTCAGAAACAATACATTGGGAGAACTTCCAGGAAATTATCAAAAAGAATTGGGGAACATATTTATGGCATAAAAACCAAATCAACAAAACACCCAGTACCCCTACACTGCAATCAGTGCCCCAGATTTAGTTGGAACAGTTTTACATTTTGTGGTATTGAACATGTAAAAATGGAAGTAAGAGGAGGTGACCATATCAGGAGACTAGCACAAAGGGAAGGCTTTTGGATCCATAAATTAGGAACCATGATGCCACATGGCATTAATCAAGATTTTGACATGGTATGTTTTATCTGAAACTATATCACAACCCTTATAGATGGTCTACAATAGTATATTTCAGGTTTGCTTACAGACATCCTACCAAAATGTATCCGATTGAATATATGAATGTAGTCAATTGATCAGGATTTTTTAATTCTGCTACATTGCCTTTTTAACTTGTCTGAATGGTTTAAATACTCAAGTGACATTTTTGGCATATTTTTCTTTTTCTTTCCCTTGCAATCTTGTATCAATTGTATGTAATAGTATTTGTGCACTAGGGCGACCTAATAGTCGTATATATTTAATATAAACGTTTATATGCATGTTAAACCGTAAGGGGATCTTCGTTTACACACAAGTCTCCATTCATAAATGAACTTTCGGCTTAAAGTCAATACGAATGGGTAATACGAACTACCCACACACAAGTCTCCATTCATAAATGAACTTTCGGCTTAAAGTCAATACGAATGGGTAATACGAACTACCCACATAAATCTGATTGAGACCTTCATACGACAAACACAGCAGTTCGGTTTATAGAAACATCATTGGTAATACGAATTTGACTTATAGTAAAACGAAACTCCATTGATAAATCGGATAAAGACAGCGCTCGGTTTACAGTAAAACGAAATATAATACGAACACAACCCTAAGTGTATACACGAAGGCTCCCATTCGGTTATAGATAATACGAATGTTAGGATTTAATGAATTGAATTTGTAAGTTGTATTTCATTGAGAAAAAACGGATACTTTACACATGCGCACATCAATTTACAATGAAACGCATATTGAAACGCACAGACAGGTGCAATGAAGACAATGGACATTTAAATTCAGGTGGAACTGTTTATTTCAATTAAGTTTGGCTGGACGGGATTGGACAATGGAATGGGAGGGGGATATATATAGGTGAACTACCTGTTTGTTCATTACACTCCACTCTGCTCCTGAGGAAGTCTGTATAGATGAAACGCGTAGAGCGGGGAGTGAGAGTGTTATTACCGTTTTTACTATATATTTTACTTATTACTAAGAAGGTTGCCCACAGCTGTCATCTCGAGGATTTGAGAGCACCCACAAAGCTCTGCATCATATAGAGTTTGACATTCCATCTGGAGGGGGTAACCTTTCTCTTTTATGTGATTTTGCACTTGAGCTGGTCCTCAGTGCCATTTACATTGTGAGTTTAATTTCAATAAATTGTACACTTTTTATACTTTACGCAACAGTATCACACTATTGCATATCCTTTTTATTTGTTCCTATATTCCATATGTCCACCCACGTCTCTGAGGAGGCATCCAGCTAGAAGATTGGAGATTATTCTCGACTTTCCGACTTCTGTATTTATTCGACTATTCAGTGAGTGACAAACTAATTTATGTTTTTATTCTCAGCGGTTTGTCTTGAATTTGTTCACTGATCTCATACCTGGAATTGTAGTGGATTTATTTGACAATGCCTATTCATTTGGTACGGAAGTACATCACCTTTGGAGTTCCAAAGGCCAAGGACTGAAGAAATGACTCTAACCCCTGGAGAGCATCATGTCAGAGTTTTCAGGGAGCAAAGGTTGACTAAACATTATGAGAGTCCCAAAATAAATGTACAGGACTGGTTTTGTATTCATTAAACCTGGCAGTTGCTTATTTCCATGACTATAAGTGAATACACTTATTAACAGGTGACATGGGTACTAGTCTGGTGTTTAGATGCCTTGAGATAAACAATGAGCTAGTATTGATGGAATGGGTAATTGGAGAGAGCACGTAGGTAGAAAGTAATCTATTATATTTTTAGGTTGTGCTTAAGTCTATGATGGCTAAAGTCTAACGATCCATGTGTTGCGGACTTTACTACCTATAATGCTTAGTCAGCCCAATTGTAGGTTGGACAGCTAGAGAAATGTCCATTCATTAGGCTGAGCATGATAGTTGCTGTGTGAGAGGTTAGCTTTAAACAGACTGCTGTCCCCTCCCCTGCATATCTAAAAAGGATTCCTATGGACAGTCTCTATTTTGCACATAATTCCATATCTCCCTATATGTCCCCTTTTCTGTCAGCTTAGATTATTTGATGTACCTGTGTACATCACAGAGCTCCACATACAGCTCTATAATAATATAACTCAGTAATGTATCACAGACATCCACAGCAAAAAAAAACAACCCCAAAAAACAATAAAAAACTTACACGTTTCACCAGCTATGTACAGACTTTCTGTAAATCTTGATGCACTTTTATTATTTCCCGGATGCCATAGCGTGTATATTGTTCCTGGGTCTTTGCATTTTGATGATATACGTACCATAGCTTTACTAACATGCATGACTTTTTACATCCAGTCAGCAATAGTAAAAAGGAACTAAACAAGTAACAATGAGATGTTTGCAACAAAAAGGGCATCACCTGATGTATTGCAGAGGTGAAATCAATCTTGGCTATATCAGCAAATACGTCTGACTGTTTGAAATATAAAATCACAACATCTAGTAAGTTGCTGAAAGTAAAGCTAATAAGGGGAAACAAATTGAAAGGTAAACAATTCTCAAGACAAACATTATCAAAGCAATATACTACATTACGTAGATTTCACTTTTTCTGAAATATGCACAGGAAATGTTAATAATTAATACAGTTGTAAGTTTCTAGATGCTACTAAGGCATTTGCTGTTAGCAAACAAAACCTTTAGTCTGCCTTTCCCGAGTACAGTCATGTGACGGTTAGCAGATGTGGAATGAAACATGTTAGCACATGTGTCTAATGGGGGAGGGCATCCCACCTGCCCAAATAATATTCTGCAAAAGATAATGTTGTGTCTATCAGTGACACCAGACTCTTTGTTCTGCGATGTACAGGATTAATACTTTGTTTTTCATTACAAAGTATGCTTCCTTGATATGTTATGTAGGTGAAACTGTCTTAAATAAACTATTTGAATGCCTTCCAAAACAAAGAGGCTCTCTATTGTGATGTGACCGTTTGCTACTCTAATACTGAAACATTAACCTGCACTGAAAATTGCTTTCATGGCGTATTAAAATCATGTGAAGTCCAGTTTAATTTTCCAATCAGGGAAGTTCATGCCAATGTGCCGTGCATAGTGCTCTTTGCGTACAAGGGCCTGTTATTAGGGAGCACTGTGTTCAATTGCTTGATTGGCATCAGCATAACAATATGCCATGGGGCCTTCTATACAAATATAATCAGGTGATTGCAGCCCACAATTACAGTCTCTCTACTGCAGGTAATAAGTTTGCCATTGTATAAAACATGGGGAAGAAGAGGGAGACAAATTCATTGCTAGCTATGAGATCCTTATATATAGTTAATGAATAGTATAAATGGGCTACCATGGGCATATTCAATGTATTTTTCTGCTTCAACTTTTCAGCTGTTCTTGTTCAACATTATTCAACATCATTTCGATAAAAGTAGAACAATTTGACTGCACTATAGCGCTGTTTGGTTCATTGAACTATTGCCTAAGACGAATTTGGGGTTTCTGCTGAAAGATCCTACTAGGCTTTGGTTACACTTTGTAGCTCTTCAAAGATCTTAGGGTAAACTTGTGAAATGTTTGGCCCTACCAAGGAATTTGGACAGATTCCATTGTTAAATTCAGTTGATTCCAAATTCAGTATGTATCCAACAATTATCAACTAGTGAGTAGAACTGACCGGTCCATAAGGATACTCTACAACATCAATGCCAAATGTGAAGAGGGCACCATTTCCTATCCAGCCAAGAGTAAGACAAGTTACTTGAAACAAGACGGCTAGATGGGGCACATTTAATTTCCTCTTGGCTTTTCTTTTGAAGTGATATTACATAGGGCTTAATGGATAGACTAGTAAATCAACTCCATGGCTATACTTGATGGATGACGTGTAATAATGTCATGCAGACCTCAAAGGATATTTAGTGATAAACCATAGTCTTGTTTATGTCTCCGACAGCCATTTTACCGAATACAAAGAGATGACATTGTAAACGCCAGTACCAATCCACAGCACTCCTGCTATAGATAATACAATTACCTTCTCCTCTATATGATTACTGAGAAAATATAATACATATGACGCCTGCAAAACCTCTCTCTATTCATATGGACGCCAGTAATCAAGCTCACATGCTCCACTAGCCAATTCTACTTGTGTCATCTGCTCTAAAAATTGGATTACATACAGTATTTTCCAAAAATTAAGAAATTGAGTCACACTGAACAACATTCTGTTTTTTTAATAACATAAAATTTCAACATCAGATACACAGTTTTGATCCTTTGATATTAATGTGATCACTACATATTGTGTGTCCCCTAAAATTATTTAAATCACTGCCATAAAATATACTTATTAATTAAAATCACTAGGTACTGAATTCTAAATGGGCTATTTACTAAAAGGTGAGTTGCAGGTGAGTTGAAGTCAGTGCTGTATTTACCGCGAGGCATCCTAGGCGGATGCCCAGGGCGGCAAATTTTGGGGGGCGGCAAAGAAAAAATCTGGCCCTTTAAAAAAAAAAAGCCTGCACTTTGCAGGCAGAGACGGAGGTGAGAAGGGATCGGAAGATCCCCCCTCACCTTCCCTCTGCCAGCAGGCTGACGTCATATGCGCGCCAGTGATGTGACCTGTCGGCACAACTGCCTGGGAGCCGAACACGCAGCATGGAGGAGACCATGCTGCCTGCCACTAGCCACCAGGGAAAGGTAAGTGCTGGGGAGATGGGGGGAAATTGTCTGGGGCTTATTAATGGGACATAACACTGGCATATTATTGGGCAAATTTACTGGGGCATATTACTGGTACATAACACTGGCATATTATTGGGCAAATTGGCTGGGGAATATTGAATGGCAAATAACACTGGCATATTATTGGGCAAATTTGGCTGGGGCATATTAAATGGCAAATAACATTGGCATATTATTGGGCAAATTGGCTGGGGCATATTAAATGGCCAATAACACTGGCATATTATTGGGCAAATTGTCAGGGGCATATTAAATGGCAAATAACACTGGCATATTATTGGGCAAATTGGCTGGGGCATATTAAATGGCAGAATAACACTGGCATATTATTGGGCAAATTGGCTGGGGAATATTAATGGCAAATTATACTGGCATAATATTGGGAAAATTGGCATGGGCATATTCAATGGCAAATACTGGCATAGTATTGGGCAAATTGGCTGGGGCATATTAATGGAAAATGATACTGGCATATTATTGGGCAAATTTGCCGGGGAATATTAATGGATAATAATATTGGCAATGTGCATGTAAATGGGGTGCAAGTTCATGTCCTTGGTGTGCAACGTGGGTTATGGGTCATGTCGTGGGTGTGCATCATGGGTAGGGGGGATGCCCAAAATTTGTCTGCCTAGGGCAAACTGGTTGAAGTGACATGAATATCTCATCGTACCAATGTATCTATACAGTGAGAAGGTACACACCTGGTCAGTTTGCTTAGTGAGGGAAACTAACCAGATTTGTCCCTGCACAATGTATAGGTAAAATGGTGCAAAGAAATGTTCATCTCACCTCTTAGTGAATAGACCCATAATTTGTGATAATAAGTGTTTGCACAATGGTGAGAACATAATTTAGTCTACAAAGTTGTTGGCAAAATCCCCATTAAATTCCCTTATTGAGACACTTTAATGTTTTACATATGAAAGAGAAGTATGCTGTGTGTGCAAATCTAATATAGTGACACATAATGTAAGAAAAATACACATTTCCGAGGCCCGAAATTAAACAATGTGGGGGCTTAGACATGCTGGGGGTCTAAACAAAATACTTGGGTCCATGCAACACCACCAATGGGCTGTTTATATGGAATGTCACTAGCAGGGCACTTTTAGATTTTCTGTTTATTGAACAATAATTACATCAACGATCAATCAACCCAACTTAACCAACGTACTATTTACAGAATTATTAAAGTCGTGCCAAGCACAGAATTCAATGGTGAACTCGACAGAAACTTGACACTAAACTCAGTAGCTGCAACTTCTTAACACCTTCATGTAGATCCTTCAGCTCTTCATAGATTTATTATTCTCTTGGTAAGGTCCAAAAGATTAGCAGCCAAGTTTGTTTTAGGTATTATCTGGGCTGATGATTAATAGCTGGACTTTGGGTATCCTAAGATTTAGTCAATACAAATTTGAGAACTATAATTCCATGGCGCATATATACTGTATTTTTGGCCAAATTTAGGAAAATATTTCAATATTTTAGTATTCAGACACTTGTTCCTTGCCTTGAAAAAAAAACACAAAACTAAAACAAAGCTAAAAGTTATAACATTGTCTTGTATATGGTATAATAATTTAAGAACATTGTAACAACTTATAAGACAAATCAGAGCTGGAATGGTTATGTATAAATCTGTATTTATAGCTGCTTAATAACTAGGCAAAACACCCACTCACTGGAAATTTGTGGATTTAAAAAAAAAATGCAATTTAATTGTAAGGTATTTTTTTAAATACATAAACTAATTTATTTTTAAAAGGAACAGTCAAAACCAAGGTTATAATTAAAATGCTAATAAAGTTATGTAAACTTCTATACAAGTGATGCCTATCATTGAAGAAAGAAAAACAGCAAACGAAGATTCCAGGATCCAAAAGTGATTTATTGAGGCCAAAACCCAACAAAACGCAGTGAAATAACGGGTGGGGAAGCAGGCACTTAATCTTATAACCCTAGTATTGCAGATGTTTGGGAACTACATATTCCTTGAGGCAGAGTCAGCCTTGTAGCTGACTGAGCATCAGGGGTTATGAAGTTTACAAAATCTGCGGTGCCAAGGTTTGCCATCACTGGTCTATATAGTGATCTTGTGAATAAAAGAAGAAAATACAATAAATACAATTTAATATCTAAAACTAATAGCAGACCAAAAAGTAGGCACCTACGGTTTTCTCAGAGATTATGTCCATCCTTTGATGCTCTTACACTTAGGAGAGCCTCTGAATATTTATACTGTAGCTGGAGTAAAACAAATTATCTCATGCTGTACTTGTGCATAAAAACAGTAAAAACAAAATGGTCGGGTGTCAAAATCTTATATCTTTATTGCAGTATACAATGAGACAAGGGACATGTTTTACACTAATGAGTGTTTAGTTATATAAAATATAGACATTTACCTCACTCTCTGCTTTCTACAGATTTTATTTACTTTTTTTATTATTCTTTTTATTATCATATCACTTTTTATTTTTTCCATTAACACAATCAATAGCCCCAACAGTCCCATAAGGCCCACCTTCCCCTCATCAAAAAGTGATCAAAGACATTGGCCCTAAGTCTGGATTTTTACCAGTTGACATCACAGATGGAAATTGTCTTCAGATTTATTTTGTATGGGATAAGAAAATGCCTCTGAGGCGGGTCAATGACAGATCATTAAGTGATTAAATGAGAGTCTATCAAAACCTCATCCCTCGCGACAAGCGAGCTATATACAACACAGAACCAAATAATTTAACAAATCCTGAAGAATAGGTTCTCGGTCATTTGTCCTCAGTCACTAAAAAGGAGTTGTAGTTGTTCTCAGAACTATGAAGTGAACTAAAAGGTGTCCTTCAATTTGGTTTGGAGGCTTATGTATAAGGCAGTGATTCTCAAACCTGTCCTCAGGACCCCCCAACGGTCCACGATTTAGGGATTACCCAGTTGTGTTTAAATAAGAATATGTAGAACACCTGGTGTGGTTCCCTAACTATTAAGCAGACATACCAGGTGTTCTACATATTCTTATTTAAACACAACTGGGTAATCCCTAAATCCTGGACCGTTGGGGGGTCCTGAGGACATGTTTGAGAATAACTGGTCTAAGCTGTCACTATACGTATGCCAGGTGCCAAACATTTTTCTAGTGTCTCATCCTTGTGTATGGTGGTCTCCACCCACTCCGTTTGGAACAAATGTGTTAGTCTGGCCAAGAAAATGACTCGAGTGGGTGGAGTCGGGTGGATCCACTGTTGGAGGATACAGTTACGAGACACTGCTAGTTGGGATCGCAGCAATTTGTAGTTGCCCGGCTTGAAAGATTATTTCCATTTTTTAAATACTGGCAAGTATAGCATGCAATTATTTTATTTTTCATTATTTCCATTTCCTTTAAAACCGTATAGCTATATATATATATATATATATAAAAAAAAAGGTTTTAGAAGCATTAAATACATTTTCTGCATTGCACATTGTTTAAATTGATTAATATATTCGCCTGTCATCTGTAATTTGGTCCATCAGCTCAGAAGTTAAAGTAAATTAATTATTTTATCAATGCATCATTTTAAGTAGCTTTGTCAGAAACAGTCAGCCAATCTGAATGCTAATCTGTTCCTTGAATAAAAAAAATAAAATAATGAATGATTCATTAGTTAAAGTGTGAAACTAGAGATTAAAGAAAATCAACTACAAGCCCCTCATGAATATGCATTTGATTAATGATCACACCATAATTAACTTTTTAGAAACAAATCTAAATTAACATTTCCATGAATGGCAAAGCAGCATTAGGGAAACATCATTTGTTCAATTCCATAATCAATCAATTCCATAGGTTCACTTTAATATTTAATTTGCTATAATATTATTACAATCCACTAATCACTGGGCTACGAGTCAAATCTAAAAAGCAATATAACGGGAGAAAGAAACTGACTCCTGTAGCCTAATATTCCCACACGAATTGCAAGGTAATAAACTAGGATAACAGTAGTGATTGTAGACTGTAAGTTGTTTATTCATTAAAGAGTGAACTATAGTTAACTGATTACATCAAAATAGTCAAATTGGAAAAATAAAGGAATTGGAGATTTTTTCCAATTTATTTGGCATTGATAAAATCCAAAATGTTTTAGTTACTTTGTATTACCTTTGGATTAGGTTGTCAGCTGTCATAAGACCAGCTATATTTATTGATGTTCTATAGACCTCCACTGACCTTGCCCAGGACACTTTGCCGATGGGGCAGAAGGCCATAAAGAATGTTTACAGCACGTTCACATGGAGACAGTGCCTAATACTGGTTGAGCCCTCATGTGTGCCAACGATGTATAATGCAGAGTTCCGCTGTGAGTGCCAGCTAAACCTATGTATAAAGAGTCTGTTCTTTTTCCACAAACTAAAGTATGTTAGGATGTATAAAAAAAAAGTCAAAATCCCCATTGCACATAACAATCACCTTTCTCTCATGTTCCATTCTCTTTTTTAAAGAATGCTGACACTCCGTAGTACTTTGTTCCTGGGAATGACCCTTTTTTGTTGTTTTTTATCTTTTTTTCCCCTCTCTTCTTTTCTATGATTTCACTGGGGCAGGTCTGTACTGAATCTCTTATAAACTACTTGTTGCTTCCACACAAGTGAATGGAAGCACTATAGCGCATGCATGAGGCTCTTCTTGGGAAGAGTCCCAGACGGGACCTTGGAATTGAAAAAAGTTAATTCCACCTGCAAGGTGTTAAGATATTTTAAATATACATATATTACATTTGTGGCTGTACTTATCCCTTAATATTATATCAATGTGCATATTGTAAGTCACTAACAGGTGGGACAGAGGTGATATCCTACACATTAACGTGTCAAGTATCTGTAACACTGCTTGCAAGAAAGGAAAGCGAGGCAATATCATAGCAAATGGAAGATTTCAGATACTGGGTAGTATTCCACTGATGCACTTTCTCTTTAACATTTGAATAGATAGTATGGATATATTTTCAGATCCATGTACCATTTTTACCATACTTGCAAAGTCACACAAGTCTACAGTCTTCAGTAGTGAGATCAATAGCCCTGTCACTCCCTACTATCACATGGCGATATCAAACGTCAGCACTGGATCTCCAATCCAACCAAGGTTCATAATCTTTTCTTGGCTGCCATGTTTGTATGTCAACCTTTGGATGTTGGGAGACCAGATATAGGTACCACTGATTTTAATGCTGCCATGTAGTATTTGGTTTCCATAGCTAACCTCCCTTAAAATAGGTTACCATCCGCCCACTTATTTAAAAGTAAACCCTACAAAGTAATACTGATTTTAACACATTCTTGTAGAATACATGCTCAATAATTATTCCTCTATCAGACGGACTATTTGGTATTTCCACTGTAATGGCCATGAAAGGTAGAACAAGAAATTATACCCACTAGTAAGTCTCCATGTTTTTTAATAGAAGTATTTGGGGTGGCAGCAGTGCCGGCGCAACCGTAAGGCGCCCGCGCCCCCAGGCCCGTTTTCTTACCTCCTTCCTTGCTGCTGTGCAGGTCTGCGGCTGTGAGGTAAGCGTTGTGCGCTCCCCTCCAGCCGCGCAGCGTCAATAAAGTTTGTTTAAACTTTTTTTTTCAACAAACTTTATTGAAGCCGCGCGGAGTGCACAATGCTTCCCTCACAGCCACAGACCTGCACAACAGAACACCGGGAGACAGAGCAGGACGGAGGTAAGTACTGGGGAGGGGGCAGGAGGGGGAAAAAATCCTGGCATATTGGAGGGGCAAAATCCGGGTATATTGGAGGGGCAAAATCCGGGCATATTAAATGGCATATTGGGGGGGCAAAATCCTGGCATAGTGAGGGGCAAAATCCTGGCATATTGAGTGGCAAAATCCTGGCATATTAAATGGCATATTGGAGGGGCAAGATCCTGGGATATTAAATGGCATATTGAGGGGCAAAATCCTGGCATATTGAGTGGCACAATCCTGGCATATTAAATGGCATATTGAGGGGCAAAATGCTGGCATATTAAATGGCATATTGAGGGGCAAAATCCTGGCATATTGAGTGGCACAATCCTAGCATATTAAATGGCATATTGAGTGGCAAAATCCTGGCATATTGAGTGGCAAAATCCTGGCATATTAAATGGCATACTGGAGGGGCAAGATCCTGGGATATTAAATGGCATATTGAGGGGCAAAATCCTGGCATATTGAGTGGCACAATCCTGGCATATTAAATGGCATATTGATGGGCAAAATGCTGGCATATTAAATGGCATATTGAGGGGCAAAATCCTGGCATATTGAGTGGCACAATCCTGGCATATTAAATGGCATATTGAGTGGCAAAATCCTGGCATATTGAGTGGCAAAATCCTGGCATATTAAATGGCATATTGGAGGGGCAAGATCCTGGGATATTAAATGGCATATTTGAGGGGCAAAATCCTGGCATATTGAGTGGCACAATCCTGGCATATTAAATGGCATATTGAGGGGCAAAATGCTGGCATATTAAATGGCATATTGAGGGGCATATTGGAGGGGCAAAATGGTGGCATATTGGAGGGGCAAAAATCCTGGCATATTAAATGGTGTATTGGAGGGGCAAGATCCTGGGATATTAAATGGCATATTGAGGCGCAGCATCCTGGCATATTAAGGTGCAAAATACTGGCATATTAAATGGCATATTGAGGGACAAAATTCTGGCATATTAAATGGCATATTGATGGGAAAAATATTGGCATATTAAATGGCCAAAAATTTGCATATTGAGGGGAAAATACTGGCATATTAAATGGCATATTGAGGGGAAAATACTCGCATATTAAATGGCATATTGAGGGGCAAAATACTGGTATATTGAGTGGCAAAATAGTGTGTATTTATGTGTGTATTGGTGTCACTGTGTGTGTGTGTGTGTGTGTAAGTGGTAAGGGTGTGTGTAAGTGTGTCACTTTCTGTGTAAGGGTGTGTATGTAAGTGTGTCACTGTGTCTGTGAAAGGGTGTGTGTGTAAGTGTGTCACTGTGTGTGTAAGTGTGTCACTGTGTCTGTGTAAGGGTGTGTGTGTAAGTGTATCACTGTGTCTGTGTAAGGGTGTCACTGTGTCTGTGTAAGGGTGTGTGTAATTGTGTCACTGTGTCTGTGTAAGGGTGTGTGTAATTGTGTCACTGTGTCTGTGTAAGGGTGTGTGTAAGTGTGTCACTCTGTCTGTTTAAGGGTGTGTAAGTGTGTCACTGTGTCTGTGTAAGGGTGTGTGTGTAAGTGTGTCACTGTGTCTGTGTAAGGGTGTGTGTGTAAGTGTGTCACTGTGTGTGTAAGTGTGTCACTGTGTCTGTGTAAGGGTGTGTGTAATTGTGTCACCGTTTCTGTGTAAGGGTGTGTGTGTAAGTGGTAAGTGTGTCTCTGTGTGAGACTGCAAGGGTGTCTTTGTGTTTAAGGGTTTCAATGTGTGACACATAGAGCATGCGAGTTGAATATTTAGATGTATTTATTTTTTACACACACACACACACCAACCCACTTCACATATACACACACACACACACACCAACCCACTTCACATATACACACACACACACACACACACACACCAACCCACTTCACATATACACCACACATACACACACACACCAACCCACTTCACATATACACCACCCCACTTCACATATACACCACACACACACCACCCCACTTCACAAATACACCACACACACACCCCCACTTCACATATACACCCTCCCACTTCACATATACACCCCCCCAACTTCACATATATAACCCCCCAACTTAACATATACACACACACACCTACTTCACATACACCTTACACATATACACCTCACACATACATACACAGATTTGTTTTTAACTTCTGAGTGCTGGGTGTCGTCTCTTGCTATATAGCTTCATAAATATGTAATATATATAACATTAACATATACCGGTATATATATATATATATATATATATATATATATATATATATATATATATATAAAAATATAAAGCATAGAAAACATATTGATATATAAGGAATGGGAGAGAGAGATGGCTATTTGTTTCAGTAGACAAAGAGATCATGCTCATCCCTATAGCTTGCCCTAATCAATCTTGCATTTAGAGAAGCCATTCATTGTGCATGCTGTTTATGTTTATTAAATAATATGTAGGTTGAGTGCATACTGTGTGGCCTTCGTTTCGCAGACACATATTGGATTTTAACAAGTAAATCCTATTTGACAATTATTTTGTGTTTCTTGTAATCACTGTGTTTTTGTCAGGCTTGTCATGAGCGTCTTGTACAGGTTTCAATGTTAAAAAGCAAAAACAGTTATTTAGACTGAATTTTAAAAAAAAATGTAAAATTACTAAGAAAATTTTGATCCACTGTCAGAGAATAAATAGCAATTTTCCTAATGATACAGCTGAGAAAGCTTCAGCCGGATAATTACATACAGCATTTGGGTGTAATAATTACCCTTCTAGAGTGGTGCTGGGGGTGTTTATTGAGCTTGTCTTTCCGTTGCCAGAAACAATGGGGGCAATGCAGGTGAGTTAATATGAGATGAACATTTCATGTAATCTCACCAATTTATCTATACATTGTGCAGGGACAAACCTGATGAGCGGAGGAAACCCATCTCTAAAAAAAGTGTAGAGAAATTGGTGGAAATAAGGCTTAGACTGATGCCAATTTTTTACCGGCCTGCCGTTAAAATACCGGCCAGGTGCCAACCCTACTAAGATGTGGCTGCTCCAGATGTGGAAGGTGTGTATTAGTCAATTTTTGGCGCCTGAGTTTTCTAAACCTTCTAATCTGGGTGATTTCCGAGCCAACATGACTCTCTTTATATGAAGTGTTGGTGGGTCTAGCCCTAGAAACCCATTGGCAAGGTAGCTTCCAGGACCTGGACTTGGGAATTTGTTTTTTATTGTTCCGGGTGGGATACGAAACTATGCTAGGAGAGTGGCTGAAAAGGTTGTAGGAATGACATCAGAACACTCTGGGGTGGGGGGTGGGGGGGGGGGGGGGGGGGTGGAGAGAATATTTTATAGATAATTAGATATCAGCTCCTGTGACATTTTCCTAAGAAAGTAAACAGCCATTTGTTCTGCTCAACTGGTTCTAAAAAATGATTTGGCCTCTGTTTAGTTACAGGTTAGGACTAAGCTGCAATCCAACTGTCAATTCATCAGCATCTACACTTCAGCAAGTGTTGGTCTGTTCATCTTCATTCGCTATTTAAGGGCCTGCTCTGACCCTTTTAGCTTCACCAGTGGAATGGTGATTGCAGTGCTTGGAATTATTTCCACCCGAATTCTCTTCTTGGCCTTAACTTAACTCTTTAAATGTCAGAGGGAGCGCATGGCAGTAATTGAAGCCTGTGAAAACCTACTAAATGCATGTATTTTTTCATCTTCTGCTTTATAGTATAGTTTGATCATGTCACATACACTTATGGTTACTGTTCATTTACATATGATTTGCATCTTGTTTTCAGTAGAATCCATTACTGCCATTCTGAAATGCGATGTTAACCTTTGTTAATGTCATCTTGTTTGCTTTAATGAACACAGATTTACCATCCACATAAGTGAAGGTCACATTCAATAACCTGTAACAGCCTATAATTACAGCTTCTGTTTTCTACAATCCACACTTGCTTAGATGTTCAGTCTAATTTAGCTACAGAATCTGATGCAGATGCATTTTGGCCAAGCTGGCGTTATCTATTATTTTATCCTGCAGACATTTGTGGGGCCTAAAAGGGATTTCAATGTTTATTATAACTTGTTAAAGCTTATAATCTGAAGCTATCCCAACATCTCACGAAAGATAAAGCTCACTTATTTTTAGATTTATGCCCCAAAGGGCAAACAGACTCAATTTGTATGTGGCCAGGTAACCTAGTGTGACATCACCTGTGGCTTGATATGCAAATAAACTACTTTTATTTATTTTTTTAAACTTTTTGGCGGGGTTTTTTGATGCTCACAGTTCAACTCTGAAACAGCCGCTCTAAGCGCTGTGATGAAGCGGCCATGATGAACTCTCTTAGGCGCATCCATATGTCAAGTGGTTTTGGGACAAAATTGGCTCTGTGGCATCTAGTGTGGCATAGCTGTCAACAGTCCTGGATTTACTTAGCTCTGTGCACAGACAGCATTGCATTTAAATTGTGCATGTCAGAGAGACATACAGAGCCTAAATGCAAAAAATGTAGCTCCATAAACCCTGTATCTGTTTCGGAGGCTAGCCCTCAGTCTTGCTCAATATAGGCTCTGCATCTGTGACATTTCAGGACCCTGTCACAGAAAAATGGCAGGTATGTGTGGGTTCAAACCTGGCACTGGGAAGTGACATGGGGACAAAGCTGGTGCTGCGGCAAGTGAGCCGGGCACAAAGCTGTGTAAAGAGGAGAGTGGAGGGTTTATGTTATTGGTGGTGTCATGTTGCATGGTGGGATAGGGTGCCACAGAGAAATCTTATGCACTAGGGCCCAGTTATATTCTAGTTATGGCAATTATTTAAGTAAAGAATTTAATGATTCCCATTCATATGTGGGGAAAGCAGAATACAGCATGCTTGGTTTTATACATACAGGTCACGCTCCAATATTCCGACTGCCACAGGATGACTGTTACTTTAGTGATGGCTACTCTCCTGCCACGTAAAGACAATGTGTGTATGCAAAATGTTTTCATCCTTTAAAGCCTTCACTTTTACACTAAGCTGATTCAAACTTTGGAATGAAATCTGATGATATTTGTAGCAGAGGCACTTTGCAATAATTGGTTACACCCACAGACTTCACAGTTCTTCTCTTTGTGGCCCTCGTTCAAACACCCATATACAATAATAAGAATTCAGCCTCGCCCATGCAGATTATAGCACCCACCAACACTACTAAAATAATATAATCAAATGCTTTTTCTTTGGTATGAGGTAAGTACATTTACAGCCCAGCACCAATATTATGAAGGGAAAGTATTTTGTTTCCATCATGGTCAGCACAGCACTCTCCATTACTGCAGTACCCAAACTCTTTTCTCCATTTTCCCTCTAACATCACAGTCCTCACTCTCATTTCTCCCAAGCCTCGTAGCACTCTCTCCTTCCCAGCATCACATGACCTCTCCCACCTCTCCCATTCCTCTCAGGATAAGAAGATCCTCATTAGACTTTCTTCCTCCATAGAATGACAAGCACTCCTAAAAAGGCTCACCTTAATCACTGCTCCACCTGATGACACCGTGCACATCCCTGCTCCACCTGACACCCTGCACATCCCTGCTCCACCTGACACCATGCACATCCATTCTCCACCTGACACCATGCACATCTCTGCTCCATCTGACACCATGCACATCCATTCTCCACCTGACACCATGCACATCTCTGCTCCATCTGACACCATGCACATCTCTGCTCCATCTGACACCATGCACATCCCTGCTGCACCTGACACCATGCACATCCATTCTCCACCTGACACCATGCACATCTCTGCTCCATCTGACACCATGCACATCCCAGCTCCACCTGACACCATGCACATCCCTGCTCCACCTGACACCATGCACATCCCTGCTCCACCTGACACCATGCACATCTCTGCTCCATCTGACACCATGCACATCCCTGCTCCATCTGACACCATGCACATCCCTGCTCCGCCTGATGACACCATGCATATCCCTGTTCTACCCGATGACACCATGTACATCCCTGCTCCGCCTGATGACACCATGCATATCCCTGTTCCACCTGATGACACCATGCATATCCCTGTTCTACCTGATGACACCATGCATATCCCTGCTCCACCTGACACCATGTACATCCCTGCTCCACCTGACACCATGTACATCCCTGCTCCGCCTGATGACACCATGCATATCCCTGTTCCACCTGATGACACCATGCACTTCCATGCTCCACCTGACACCATGTACACCCTTGCTCCGCCTGATGACACCATGTACACCCCTGCTCCACCTGACACCATGTACATCCCTGCTCCGCCTGATGACACCATGCATATCCCTGTTCTACCTGATGACACCATGCACATCCCTGTTCTACCTGATGACACCATGCACATCCCTGCTCCACCTGATGACACCATGCACATCCCTGCTCCACCTGATGACACCATGCACATCCCTGCTCCACCTGAAGACACCATGCACATCCCTGCTCCACCTGATGACACCATGCACATCCCTGTTCCACCTGATGACACCATGCACATCCCTGTTCCACCTGATGACACCATGCACATCCTTGTTCCACCTGACACCATGCACATCCCTGCTCCACTTGACACCATGCACATCCCTGTTCCACCTGATGACACCATGCACATCCCTGTTCCACCTGATGACACCATGCACATCCTTGTTCCACCTGACACCATGCATATCCCTGCTCCACCTGACACCATGTACATCCCTGCTCCACCTGACACATGTACATCCCTGCTCCACCTGACACCATGTACACCCCTGCTCCGCCTGATGACACCATGCACATCCCTGTTCCACCTGATGACACCATGCATATCCCAGTTCCACCTGATGACATCATGTACATCCCTGCTCCACCTGACACCATGTACATCCCTGCTCCGCCTGATGACACCATGCACATCCCTGTTCCACGTGATGACACCATGCATATCCCTGTTCTACCTGATGACACCATGTACATCCCTGCTCCACCTGACACCATGTATATCCCTGCTCCACCTGATGACACCATGCACATCCCTGTTCCACCTGATGACACCATGCATATCCCTGCTCCACCTGACACCATGTACATCCCTACTCCACCTGACACCATGTACATCCCTGCTCCGCCTGATGACACCATGCATATCCCTGTTCTACCTGATGACACCATGTACATCCCTGTTCCACCTGATGACACCATGCACATCCATGCTCCACCTGACACAATGTACATCCCTGCTCCACCTGACACCATGTACACCCTTGCTCAAACTGATGACACCATGTACACCCCTGCTCCACCTGACACCATGTACATCCCTGCTCCGCCTGATGACACCATGCACATCCCTGTTCCACCTGATGACACCATGCACATCCCTGTTCCACCTGATGACACCATGCACATCCCTGTTCCACCTGATGACACCATGCATATCCCTGCTCCACCTGATGACACCATGCACATCCCTGTTCCACCTCATGACACCATGCATATCCCTGTTCCACCTGATGACACCATGCATATCCCTGTTCTACCTGATGACACCATGCATATCCCTGTTCCACCTGATGACACCATGCACATCCCTGTTCCACCTGATGACACCATGCATATCCCTGCTGCACCTGAACCTACTGTTACAATGTTGTCACGATGAACTGTTACTATTTTTTAAAAGGGGCCTGATTGTTGGAGTAAGCTAGACTTTCTTTTTTTAATTTATATATTATTTAGGTTTTACTTTCACCTTTTATATTCCCATATAATACTTTGTGATTTTATACAGATACAAAAACATATACATCAATATACATTATCCAAATTTCATATACAAATTTTGTCCATGTTTACAAACACTAATACATACAACGACTATTACAGATTAACAAAAACATATTTGGAGAACCCGTGTGCTTACCCCTATATACATAAGTATAAGTGCACCTATAAAGCCCTCTCTGAAATCATGTCCTATCTCATTAACCTCCATTATACATCCCCTCTCTTATTTTCAATATGAATAAGTATCTTAATCCTATCCCCTCCTATCTGTTTTTATTAACATGTTTTCACACTCCTTATCCCCGATTTAACATACAATTCACTAAACTGAACTGACAAGTTAACTGCACAGTACAGGCACTAGTAGCAAAGCAGGAAAACATACCCCAGCTTGCTTGTCTTTCCAATTTAGTTTTCAGTTCAATTGATTTTATGATCATACAGAATGTACACTTGGTTCTGTACTTCATAGTGAATATCTGTTTGCTTGGATGGGGCATGGAGTACATCTGCAGGACATTTAAGGGCACTGTAGTGTGAGATATCTTGGACAGAGACAGTCATTACATCATGTGGTTGAGACCCTGACATATATCTCATGGGTGACTATTTATAACTCATCAGAATCCTTGAGGGGTGAGACTGGGCATCTCACCAAGATGGATGGAGAACTATAGATAACTGCAGTGGCTTTGGAATTAGCTTATGCAGATCTTTTCTTTAGGGTGTTAAGCTTGGAGCTGCCAGTAAAGTCAAAGCAGCCGAGCTATTCAGTGTGGTGAGAGATTCAGTGACAACAAGCAGAGGTCAGAATCTGCAAATGGCTGCAAGCGTTAGAACATGGACCAGAATCTGGCTGCTGAGCAAAGACTGACAATGACAAGCCATCTGCTCCCCCAATCTCCTCTGCTGACTGAGTTGGATGAAGGCTCAGTTCTGTGGATGCTGTTTTTCGCTCCCTGCATGCACACGCTTACCAAGAACACACACATGCCTGCTGCTATTAGTGTCACCTGGCACATACAGCGTTCACACAAACATAGTATTGTTGTTTGAAATTAAAATCTAACATACAAATGCACAGCCGTTATCAGGCAAACAAACAAGATCTGAACGCCAACACAAGTGTTCCATTTCTGCAGCTACATTCATGGAAATAGATATCGTATACTGAAAAAAAAACCTAAAAATCCAATAATATCTAAACAAACAAACAAAAAAAGTATATATACCACAAATACACAACAGAGTGACTGCATTGAAAACAGAGTTATCAACACATCACAAATGCTTTTTTTCACAAGTGGATTTAAACTGCATTCCTAAAATTATTACTGTTTCCTTAACACTCCTGAACATTTACCCACATTTCTAAGCAGTTCAGTGTCAATCAAGTTTTCAACAAAGGCTCATTGACATGCTTTGCACGACAGTCATATGTTTAAAGTTATGCACTCCTTTTGCCCTCTACTGTAGTTTACAAACTTAGTGCCAGGTGGGCAAGCAATGTATTGCATTGCTCAACTCTCAGATGAATATGTGGAGTTTTGTTTTTATCTGATCTGGCTCTGTGGACCTATATGTGGGGGCAATTTAGCACCGTTGTAAGGCATGTGGGTGCAGTCTAGTGTAGTGGATAGTGTAGTGAATCTGTTTAGTCAGCGTAGGAGAGATGCTGGGAGATGGGCTAAGAGGAGGAAGGATGATAAATGGTTTTGTGATGCTGGAGGGGAAGAGTCCTGTGACGTTGTGGGGAGAGGGTCCTGGGATTCTGCATGGAAGGAGGGAGATGGTCCTATGATGCAGGGACAAAATTTCTGATACTTTCATAAATGGTCAGGGCTTGACATTTTGCCTAGAAACATTTTAATCAATGCCTTGCTAACAGGGCTTAATTTGATGAGCATTTCACTTGAAGATGAGGTTGACCTCTGCTCTCCTAACACTTAGATCCTTTATTGTCATCCTCATTCCCTAG
Organism: Pelodytes ibericus; assembly: GCA_036172795.1. Taxonomy (NCBI): domain Eukaryota; kingdom Metazoa; phylum Chordata; class Amphibia; order Anura; family Pelodytidae; genus Pelodytes; species Pelodytes ibericus. The sequence goes on along the minus strand of CM069858.1, from coordinate 92,432,612 downwards.
CCTATTCTAATGTGCTGATATTTTGTTGCTTGTCCTGACATGGACTGCTCCTGACCTGCCTCAGTTACATTATCTGATACCTTAATTCTAGCAAGTTTGCGAATATATTTTTCTACCTCTTCTGATAGCACTTGCTAAAAGCTGGTGCAATTTTCACATACAAATAAGAATTATTTTTCACAAAATATTCACAAAAGTCTTTAGCATGTGTAAATATAATCGCAATTCATTAGCAAAACCGGAAAAATGAACGCTAAATAAAAATAAACGGAAGAGGCGCAAATCAGGGGGAAAAAAGCGCAAAATGTTACAAATAGTCGCAAATTGCTCCTTACTCAAGTTTTACCTACTTTTAGCATTCACACCTCACATGACCCCCAATGTGAGGTGTGAATGCTACCTACAATTGCAAACTGGAAGCAAGGGACCATTCAGCCATAGTATCATGGGGTTGGCTAAACTAGAAATGATGATCTAATGCAGATTCTGGCCAAGCAGGTACATTAGAGCTGATTGGATGTGTGACTAGATGTGCAATTCAAAAGTTTACATATCTCCCAAGAATTGAAATCAGGGAAACTTTTGTTTATGGGGGCAGTGGCTGAAAGAGTGACTAAGAGTGGTGTATTTGTAGGTGACTTTATGGTCAATTGAGAGCTTTTTATAATAAGAATACTGCATTTTATTTACATGAACATTTATGTATGTGTATGTATATATATATATATATATATATATATATATATATATATATACACACACACACATACACTCTATGATGAGTTTTAGTGCTTTTGTACATCTAAATTTCTGTGCATCTAAAAAATAGGGACATCAGTGGAGGAAGGCAGAAGAGAGGGCAAATATAGGGAGGGACTGGTCCCTGGTGACACTTGGGAGGCATGCTTCTCCCACTGAAAAGTAGTTGCATATCAAGCCACAAGGTGATGTCATAAACTGGAGACGCTATAGACATATATAAACACATTTGTTTTCTGTTAACTCATGCATTTGTCTTTAATGCTGTTTACACAATTTTTTGATAATTTTACTGTTCATAATAATGCATCACATTTCCTTTTGGTAAAGATGACTGTAGGGCTCAGACTAGTAGAAAGCATTATAATGGTACATAGAATGTCAGTGTATTCTTGCTTTGGAATCCTGAGGATATAGGCTTGTATCATTTACACACAGCACCTGAGACAATTAATCTCTGGGATAGTTAAGTAGCAACTGATGATAAGAAGATAAAAAAAAATATCAGCAGGAAAATAATAGCCACCAATTTGCTTCCATTTCACATCTCACTCTCAGTTCTCAGCAATGTTTGATTGCACCCAAAGCAAGTAATTGTAAACACTGGATAAAAGAGAAACAGATTACATACACACTGCTTGATGACAACAAAAACATATTCTGCCACTTAGATAATGATAAGACAATAAGTCATTATTGTACACTGTGCTGGGGAATCTGGGACAACATGGAAGCCATGCTAGTAATTCATGCTCTGCTGCCAGTACACCAAAAGACACAGTTAAATACACTGTAGTGTATAATTATGTTTGAGGGTAATATGTTGCCAAGCGTGATGTAATGGACAAAAAAAATGTATGGTGACAATTTACTCTGAACTAGTTTATAAAGTGCCAGGCCCATACCCCATAATCATGTCAGAAAATCTATGATATTCTTTCTCTTCCTGTTCTCTCATAATGAACAGCCAGACCCCCATAAATAACCCACAGCAGCCATATGTGCCACTACCTGTGGATGTCCACATTTTGTTAATGTAAACAATGATGTGATAACATAAACCACATAGGATTCTCAGTTTGTAGATAAACCTTTACGGGTAAGGTATTCTTATGGAAATTAGCATCAAACCTAATTAGATTATCAGTATGGTCACCTTATAACAGGGCTTGTCAAACCAGATACACCAATTCAGGAACCAGCGTCCTAAAAATTAGGAGCCAGTGAAGTGGTACTTCTCTGTAAAGCAATCACAAATATTAGGAGCCTGCAGCCAAGCCTTGCTTTACGATCCATAGCAATACATATACAATAGAAAAATTGAATATCTTGATTCACCATTGCCTAACTTTATCAAAATTCACTACTCTATCACAAAGACAGAAGAGTCCATTAAGCCCTACTGCTGACATTCCACCGCCCTGTTTTAGAAACTATGTCAAGTTTATGCAACACTGGACAACCTGTATGACAAGACTGTGACTAAGTGTAACAGAAACACAAACATTAGCTTGTAACATCCATGTGACACTACAATAAAGAGTCCAAGCCTTTCTAACATTCCAGGCCATCACTATAGGCCTTACCTGTGAAATAAGGGTCCAATTACCCTTTCATTTGAAGGAAAAAGGGTACAAAAAGAGGTATCAGTACTCAATAGCACCAGAAAAAGCTCTCCTGGTACTAAAGAATACCCAGTGGTTAACCTTTCAGTGCAGCATCTTCCAAAGGTCATACAGGGTAGCTAACCAGAATGTAACCCGCCATCAGGAGTCAATAGATGTCACATTGTCCACTGACTGTCTGTGTGTTACTACTAAATGGGAAAATGGACGAAATTCAGTCATACTGGCTTAAAACTTATTTCATTATATTTCCATATAAATGTGTAGATTTCTTTGTATAAAGTTCATTTAAACAGATTCTAGACTGCTTTTGTATTACTGTAAAATAAAGAATCATTTTTATTGGGCTAACAGAAAGTTCTTCACTATTGCTGTAAATAAAAATATTTGATGCGTCACATACACATGTATTTCTAATCATGCGGCCCACTTGGATGCCCCTGATTTAGGATCTCAGCTGGCTGATTGGCTAGATGATAGTGCCCAAGTCTAAAACAATTGCAGGTTTTTTTTAAGTCATCCATAAGAAAATAGTACATAGTTTCCAATTTAATATGAACTCCAACAGACATTTTCTTAGGCCACATTAGCATTAAATATTGCCCTTCGACTCGCATGTCAAATTTTCTAATACCAAATCAGTAAAATGGATGTCTTCTTCTTTACAAACGCAAAGGGCCAACAATATCATATGGAGGCCGGAAGTATTCTAAAATGTTCTTCATATAATCAGTGTGCACAGATAACGCACATGAGCCTAATCCTAGGTAATACAGTATCTCAAAAGGATGCTGTTTCTTTCAACAAAAGAATCTGTACACAATGGCACACTGAGCAGCAGGATGTATCATTCTGAGGTGTCTTCAGATTTTTCAGAGACACAGACCAGGACTACAAATACCGCTTTACTTATCTTGACTACGTTGGCACACCAAAGTTACTTCATTATCATTTTATCATTATAAAAGACTGAAGTGGACAAACCAATCCAAGATATATTATACTTTCTGAATAGCGCAATGGTGTCAACAGCTTAGACCTTGCTAACCCACAAAATGTATGTACTACAAGTTTTCACCTTCAAGGTTTGCATTAGACAACACACATGATGGGCCTATCTCTATTATGACAATTGCAAGCTAACAACCCTCAGGCTTACAAAGACAATGCAATCATGTAATAAAAGGTAGACACAGTCAGTGGTACCGCTACTGGCCAAATAAATGGATGGGTCCAGTGACAAAAATATCATAAACACAAAGGTATTGGCAAAGAGCAGAATGTGAACATTTACCTAATAATAAAATCACCAAGCAACATAATAAACAATACATATAAATGTAGAAATATGGAAGCAGAATAAAAGAGGGCCCCACATGGAAAATGTTGACCAAAATAGTCAAAAAGTAAAATATTGCCTTTTTTTCATGTACAAATGCAAAATATGTTTTGACTGTTGGATAAAATGTGAAAAATATTGTATCACTCTAAAAAAACCATACTTATTTTTTTATTACAAGTGTGAACAATTATTCAGCTGTATAATTTAGTTTATATATAATATATGTCATTATACACACAAATACACCAAGAATGGATGTATGTCAAGATGTAATCATACACATATGTGTACTAGTGACCTTTACTGTGTAAATGTGTGAGTGGCCGTCCTTTAATCCCCTCCCATCCACCAGCTTCTGGGTATTGAGGAGTGATGTGAGTGGCTGTCCAACCTGGGGATGCAGGGAATGTACTTACAACTGGTGCTCATGGTGCTGAATCCCTGCCTTCTCATCCGACAGTGAAGAAAAGTCAGCAGTCAGCAGCCTCCGATCTCCCGGCTTGTGATGCCTTTTCAGGAGCCTTGTGTTTGTCTCTTCTGCTTTACAAACAGCAGCAGCAGTAGCAGCTCCCTGGGGCTCCCATGCAAGCCATCCCTAGGTAGAGTGAGGTCACCTCTCCCACTCAGGTAGACACACAGACACTGCTAGTGGTTGGCAGAAGGAGAGAGAGAGAGGGGCAAATAGGAAAAGAATGCAGTGGAGAATAGAAATGGGAACTGCTGAGGGGAGGAGATAAATATAATAGTAGATGAGAGGATGAGAAAATAGAAAAAAAAATATATAGGTAGAGGGAAACCACCCTGTTTATTATTGTTATTTGCACGGGTCAGCTCTAGCAATGACGAGCCAAGGGATGTTCTTCTCCACTTACAATGCACACACGGCAGCCTGTCAAGAGTCCCTAATACTGTCACCACTACATGGGAAGGTGGAAGAAGATCTAGGTTCTCTGCTGGTTGCCTGTCTTACAGCACTTGGGGGTGTGGACTACAGAGAGAGGGGGAGGAATCCAAACACACACAAGAGCTCATCATCAAAGCTGACTGCTCTTTCCTCAGCTGTGAATGGGCTGTGTGCAGCCAGGCTTATCCTATCTGTGCTGGACCCACTGGGAATTCTCTGAGACATTCACATAGCATTGTCTGGATAGGGAAATATCAGTGGGTGGAAGGCAGAGACCTCAGGACGGTGGTTTTAAAACTCAGGCTGAGAAAGGATAGGGTTTGCTGTCATCTAGTGGTGAACACTGAAACGACCCTGTGTTAAATGGGAGCTGAGTTACTGTAGATACTTCACCACATGGGACCAATTGAATGACACCGACAACTAGAAAATATATTTATTTCACTGATCTAAAAATAAAAAAGCGGTGTAGAAAAATAAATTTAATTAAAGGGACTCAGGGATCTAAACAATAATTACAGTGCAATGTAGAGAATCATCTATGCAGTGCCTTAAAAGAATTGGAAACAAGTGATAATAATAACTAGTTTGTATACAGCCCATTTCTCCCAGTGGGAATTAGTGTGTGCTCTTAACTGAATCAGCAGCTGAGCAACATATGTTACCCAACATAATGGTATTAATATATTAACATCAGAAGGATAAACTGCTAGGCTGACCCTGCCAGGATTCAAACCTCAAACCTAAAATTGGACCATGCACTACAGACAAAGCATTTACCAATTGAGCAATCTCACAGATTATATAATATCCTTATTGGCTGGCTGACAATTTGAGTGCAAGTGTTCAAGATTACCTAAATGCATTTCTCTGGTGTATAAGAGAGACCTAAGCTTCTAAATAAGTGTTCACAATACACACCCACATATGGACTTATCCTTGCACCCATTTGACCTGCTATTGCACCGACTAGACCTGCCATTAGACCCAAAGTATCTGCCCCTGCACCCACTGACTTGCCATTGCACACAAAGGACTTGCCATTGCACCTGAAGTGCTTGCCATTGCACCCACTGACTTATCATTGCAACATTGGACTTGAATGTAACATATGTTCATCGTGTAACAGCTTATAAAGTTAGTTCAACATATAAATAAAAAATTATACTGAATGCATTTGAATTGAAATTATAATAGCAGATGTTAAATTTGTCATCTCTACATGAAAATACAATACTACCAATGATAATAATTTACATTTTCTGTCACAAGGTGACATCATAAAACAGAGACAGCGTTTATTTACACATTTACACATTTGTTTACAATTCTTGTAATTAGTAAAATGATAGTACTGTTTTGCAGCAGCTGTAGAAACGCAGCAATCAGGTAGCGTTAATATTTTAATTTCAGTTGGCTAACTGAGAATTTGAGTGCATGTTTTCAAATTGTTTGATGTCCATTCATCGTGCATATATGAGAGATTGATTAAAAAATAGAAAAGAAAAAGACACTCAAATAAATGGCACTCCTGAAACAAAATCCAAAATAAAAACAAAAATATATACCAAAATATTAAAATGTATTAATTCAAAATTATAATATAAATCCTGGCACTCATGAGATCCAAAAGAAAAACAGATTGCGGAGTGACCAGACCAGATGATTCCCAATGAGTGTAATTTATTGTGAAGTAAAAGATGGCTTGCACAGTCCTGGGAATACAGCACACAGGTAAAAATCCGCCTTATGCGTTTCGTGCCTATCGGCACTTAATCATAGGCTACAAAATGTCACCACACGCATGCCCGAATTTTTTCTGTGTGCTCTTTGAGGGTGGTAAATATATGATAAAATCTTATCTACGTGGAGTTTTGGTTCCAGTAAACACTTCAAAGGAACATACAAATAAGTATACATCATACTGAACCAAATCAGTTATTTTCTTCAGACCCCATGACCAGACAGTAGAGAGACATGACATGTATTAACCCCTTCCCGTCCTTATGACGAGTTAACTCGTCATAAGAGCCGCAGCGTTAGCGACCTTATGACGAGTTAACTCGTCATGCAGTCTAGCCGGCGGTGCGCTCCGTGGGCACGGCCAGCTAGTCTGCAACGGGTCCAGGACTAAGCCTCGCACCCGAGGCAAAGCTCCTGGACCCGATCGGTCAGTTTCCGGCCATGTGATCGCGGTGATTGCTCAATCACCGCGATAACATGCAAATTAGATGGCAAAGTCAGTGTGTTCACACACTGACTTTGCCTCTAATTCACTCTCTGTGCTTCACATTCTTATAGTGAAGCACAGAGAGTGACCTGTAAGTAAAAATAAATTAATTATACACACATAGGTTTAAAAAAAAAAAAAAAAATTAACCCTTTCATTGCTGATCACAGTTTTTAAATGTGATCAGTTTCCTTCCACTTTATGGCCCTCATTTAGTTTTTTTTTTTTAACAGATTTTTTTATTTTTACAATTTATAAAGTTTTTTTGAATAAATAAAGGTAATTTTAATATATTTATTTAATAAAATTTAACCCCTGCATGCCTGTTGCATGATTTTTACTGATCTGACATCGCACTCTTCAGAGTTTTTTTCTGTCTTTTTTGTTATGGGGGGTTTGGGAACCAATATTTTTCTTTTTTATTAGTTAGTTAATTAGGGGGGATAAGTGGGTTAGTGTTGCACTAGTTATGTAGCTTATTATTGGGAAAATAATGGGGAAAAACATTTTTTTCCTCAAAAGTTTCCTCTTTTATATGTATTTTTTAATACTAAAATGTAAATCATTTTTATGTATAGGGTATCAAAAGAAAGCTCTAACTGTCCTCTAAAAAACAACATATAACTTGTATGGGTACGTTAAATGAGAGAGAGGAAATTTATGTTTCAAAAACCGCGTATTAAAAATTGAAAAACGCTCTGGTCCTTGGCCCAGGAAAATCCCTGGTCCTTAAAGGGTTAAGGACTCTCAAAACAGCTTGAGCAGGGATGTAGATTTGTATCATGGTGAAATAAAAGGAATGTGTCAGGGAAGGTGGAAAAAGACAATAAGAACCAGTAGAGTTGGTAATGGGTAAAGGGTGATAATATAGTATTGAGTTCAGTTGCCTTTTGTAGAGGAACTGAATATAGGGAAGAAAGCTTTGCTGTTGCGAGATCCAGGGCGGTAGGTTATGTGAAGATTGAATCAGGAAAAGGAGAATGCCCATCCTGCTTGTCTGGGGTGTAGTTTGTTTGGTTCCTTCTAAAAAAAAAATTCACTCATTGAGAGCTTTTTGACTGAGTTTACAGGAGTAGTAAGCAATGGTAGTGAATGGATTGCTGTGCCAGACTTGTAATAGGGACTATGATATGAGAGAACAGCTGAATAAATCTCCTGTAAAAATTGTGAATCCGATAAAGCATTGGATAGCATACTGGGTATAGGCAATTCAAGAACAGCAGCGACCTTCTTGGTATCAATTTGCACATTGCCAGGAGAGAGGATGAAACTCAAGAATTTTACTGTGACTGATTAAAATATTCACCAATTTGGCATATAACTTGAGAAGACATAGTTGTTCTGAAAGCTTTTTTACATGTTCATGGTGATCAGTGAGAGACACAGAAAATATCAGAGTGTCATTCAGGTATATCACTAAAAATGTATCAAGAAATTCACAGAACAGATTTAGAAAATGTTAGAAGCATTACAAAGTCCGAAAGGCATTGAGGCCCCAGGTTTTTACAGTCACAAACTGGGGCACTGAGGTAGCAGCTGCTGTATCCAGTAAAGGCAAGACAGGAACTTGAGATACCCTGCAGACACCCTGGAGCAGGCTTTGAACATAACAACTCTGACAGGATAAACAGGATGCTGCAGACTGAGACAGCAGGAGGATAAAGGACAGAACTGAAATAGAATACTGGACTAAGGAAAGACTATGGTGTAAAAGCAGAACTGAAACAGACACGAGCAGGACTAGACAGAAACCAGAAACGGAGTATAAGAAATACAGGGCACAGGGCTCAAGTAAAAAACAAATATATAGCAGTGACAAACAGGGCACAGACAAAGGGCATGGCAACAGCACTAATCAGACATATAAACAAAGCCAGAGACATACACACAGGAATAGCCTAGAAATCAAAGATGGTAAATAATGAGGGTATAGTTACACCAAATGGCCATGAGATGATAAGCTTGCCACCAGCGTCAAGATACCTCACAACAAGTCAAGTTCCTAGCACTAAAAAGCTTCCTTATATAATAACTAAGACTGAATTAAACACAAAAGACACAAAACATACCTGAAATAGACTGGGAGCTGAAGCAGAACCAATGGGTTGGGCACATTAATATAGAAGCACCTATAGCACTTATAGAACTCCTGGATTGGGTGGTAGTGGGTAATGATTTTTTACAGTGACCCCCCCCCCATTGCTTTATTTACAAATAAAATTCCAGCCCCACCTGGAGCGGGACATGGACACATAAACCCTTTCTTTAGGCTTTATTCTATGTAACATATAAGATGACTTAGGTTCAGATAGTTGCTAGATTCAACCAAATGGAATAGGAGCTCCATGGAGAAAATCAGTGGGGCAGTCATATGATATGTAAGGGCGCAATTGTTCTGCATTCGTTTTTGTTGAACACATCAGAGTATTCTAGATAGGGTAATGGAATTCTAGGATCTTTATTCTGTGCTATCACTGCTGGGCAAAACAGCAGCGGCTTAAGATGTTGAAGACAATCAGTGTGGCAAAAATAAGAAGTGAATGTTAGTGTGCCTTTGGACTCATCGATATGAGGATTGTGTAACCTTGTATACCAAGAATGGTAATTCCAAATGAGAAAAAAAATCAACACCGGCTCTAGTCACAGGAACAAAAGTGCAGGAGGTGGGTGGGTGCTCCACAGTGCTGAATAGGCACAACAATTAAGCATTACGTAGAACAAAGTGTGCACTCCACTCGCCAAGTAGTGAATGAATAAAGTGCTTTAATGCTTTCAAAAAAAAGAAAATCCAAACAAACAGGGTAAGGTACAATCCACGGATGATAGAGTGAAAAGGGAAGGCCACCTAACGCGTTTCGCGTGTCACCACGACTAAGAGTGTATACCAAGAGTTAACAGAAATAATGATGATGGAACAATGTCAACACATAATGTGTCAGTATGGTTGGATCCCAAAATAATCTGCAAGGGTTCTATATCTTTTGATGACTTTTCCAGATTTGAGAGGCGAGCCATCCACCACTTGTATTTGTGTTGAAGTATTCGTATCACATGCAGTGAGGTGTAGTAGTTTGGCAAACGTCTGGTGAATGAAACAACAACTGGCCCCAGATTCTACAATAGCTATAGAGTCACTTGTACCAGGGGCGTTGCTAGGTCTCCAAAAGACCTGGGGCAGGAGCCCATGGCAGATTTGACTGAAATTAGACCTGGCGTCCGGGTACTGTTGTTCCCAAATGGTGCCCTCGCTGCTGGGATCATTTTTTCCCCTTTTGTTTTATCCAGTGGAGCACAAGGGGGAAGTGTGTGCACCGACAGCTTCCTGTGTGTCTCTATGTTACTAACTGTATGTGTGTGTCTGTATGTTACTGACTGTATGTGTGTGTATCTGTCTGTACAACGTAATATTTAGAACATACGTTTATAACCTAAATAAACCAAAATAAGATATATAGTATTAAAAAAAATTAAAACTGTTACTGACTGGGTGAATGGATGGATGTGACTGTGTATGTTACTGCATGCGATTGTGTGTATGACTGCAAGTGATAGTGTGTGTGTGTGTGTGTATGTATGTTTGTGTGATTGTGTGTATGACTGCAAGTGTGTGTGTGTGTGTGTGTGTGTGTTTGTGTGTATGACTGCATGTGATTGTGTATGTGTATGTTTGTGTGACTGTGTGTATGACTGCATGTTATTGTGTATGTTTGTGTGATTGTGTGTATGACTGCATTTGATTGTGTGTGTATGTTTGTGTGATTGTGTGTATGACTTCATGTGATTGTGTGTGTATGTTTGTGTGTATGACTGCATGTGATTGTGTGTGTGTGATTGTGTGTATGACTGCATGTGATTGTGTGTGTGTGATTGTGTGTATTACTGCATGCGATTGTGTGTGTGTGATTGTGTGTATGTCTGCATGTAATTGTGTGTGTGTGATTGTGTGTATGACTGCATGTGATTGTGTGTGTGTGTGTGTGTGTGTGTGTGTGTGAATGTGTGTATGACTGCATTTTATTGTGTGTATGACTGAATGTGATTGTGTGTGTGTGAATGTGTGTATGACTGCATGTTATTGTGTGTGTGTGTGTATGTTTGTGTGATTGTGTGTATGACTGCATGTGATTGTGTCTGTATGTTTGTGTGATTGTGTGTATGACTTCATGTGATTGTGTGTGTATGATTGTGTGTATGACTGCATGTGATTGTGTGTGTGTGATTGTGTGTATGACTGCATTTGATTGTGTGTGTATGTTTGTGTGATTGTGTGTATGACTTCATGTGATTGTGTGTGTGTGATTGTGTGTATGACTACATGTGATTGTGTGTGTTTGTGTGATTGTGTGTGTGTATGTTTGTGTGATTGTGTGTGTGTATGTTTGTGTGATTGTGTGTATGACTGCATGTGATTGTGTGTGTGTGTGTGATTGTGTGTATGACTGCATGTGATTGTGTGTGTGTGATTGTGTGTATGACTGCATGTGATTGTGTGTGTATATGTTTGTGTGATTGTGTGTGTGTATGTTTGTGTATGTTTGGGTGATTGTGTGTATGTGCCATTGTCTGGCTCCTATATTTTTTGTTTTTCTGGCTCCTAAAATTAACTTGTCAAGCCCTGGTATATATATAATATTAACAATAAATGCATATGTATACATGATTTATATGATAATGACACTGAGCAATAGGTATATATAAAAGGTATAATATAAGAAATGAGCAATAAAACATACATTATGTATATGATACCAATGAACAGTAACTTTATATGCAAGACTTTATATTGAACTAAATATCGAAATTATTGGGGGTATGTAATAAGGGTTCAGCAGTTTCTATTTATGCCACTGACAGCTCTGGATGTTCCCAAGAGTTCAGTAACATTAGTACTATATTACATAGGCCTCTTCTAATTCTACTCTGAGATAAGTGGGTTGTAACTTTTTATTTGCCAAAATGCTTTAACATTGTATATCATGCCAATGATCAGTAAATGCATAATCTTTGTATATCATGCCAATGAGAAGACATACATCCACAGTGTCTCACACAGACACACACACAGTGGTCTATTCACTGAAAGGCAAGTTGTTGGTGAGTTGATGAATATTTGATGCAGAGTCAATTCTGGGGATCTATAGATATACATGGATATATCTATATGTTTATATCTAATAAAAAGGTTATTGAAAAATGTATTTCTTGTTTTTACGTTCTTCCTCTGCACCCACAATGCACCCACAATTTACCCCAGCACCCAGCTCACACTCCAATGTAATTCAGTCCGCCAATAAAGCTCACACTCTAATGTAATTCATTTTGCCAATTAGAGTGTGAGCTTTATTGGCAAAATGAATTACATTAGAGTGTGAGCTTTATCGGCGGACTGATTTACATTAGAGTGTGAGCTTTATCGGCGGACTGATTTACATTAGAGTGTGAGCTTTATCGGCGGACTGATTTACATTAGAGTGTGAGCTTTATAGGCAGACTGATTTACATTAGAGTGTGAGCTTTATTGGCGGACTGAATTACATCAGAGTGTGAGCTTTATTGGAAAATGAATTACATTAGAGTGTGAGTTTTTTTTTATCGGTGGACTGAATTACTTCAGAGTGTGAGCTTTATTGGAAGACTTATTTACATTAGAGTGTGAGCTTTATTGGCGGACTGAATTACATCAGAGTGTGAGCTTTATTGGAAAATGAATTACATTAGAGTGTGAGCTTTATTGGCAGGCTTAATTACATTAGAGTGTGGGCTTTATTGGCGGGTTTACATTAGAGTGTGAGTTTTATCGGTGGACTGAATTACATTATAGTGTGAGCTTTATTGGAAGACTTATTTACATTAGAGTGTGAGCTTTATTGGCAAAATGAATTACATTAGAGTGTGAGCTTTATTGGAAAAATGAATTACATTAGAGTGTGAGCTTTATCGGTCTGGCTGATTTACATTAGAGTGTGAGCTTCTTTGGCAGACTGATTTACATTAGAGTGTAAGCTTTATTGGCAGGCTGAATTACATTAGAGTGGGAGCTTTATAGGCAGACTGATTTACATTAGAGTGTAAGCTTTATTGGCAGGCTGAATTACATTAGAGTGTGAGCTTTATAGGCAGACTGATTTACATTAGAGTGTGAGCTTTATTGGAAGACTTATTTACATTAGAGTGTGAGCTTTATTGGCAAACTGAATTACATTAGAGTGTGAGCTTTATTGGAAAAATGAATTACATTAGAGTGTGAGCTTTATCGGCTGGCTGATTTACATTAGAGTGTGAGCTTCTTTGGCAGACTGATTTACATTAGAGTGTAAGCTTTATTGGCAGGCTGAATTACATTAGAGTGTGAGCTTTATAGGCAGACTGATTTACATTAGAGTGTGAGCTTTATTGGCGGACTGAATTACATCAGAGTGTGAGCTTTATTGGAAAATGAATTACATTAGAGTGTGAGTTTTTTTTTATCGGTGGACTGAATTACTTCAGAGTGTGAGCTTTATTGGAAGACTTATTTACATTAGAGTGTGAGCTTTATTGGCGGACTGAATTACATCAGAGTGTGAGCTTTATTGGAAAATGAATTACATTAGAGTGTGAGCTTTATTGGCAGGCTTAATTACATTAGAGTGTGGGCTTTATTGGCGGGTTTACATTAGAGTGTGAGTTTTATCGGTGGACTGAATTACATTATAGTGTGAGCTTTATTGGAAGACTTATTTACATTAGAGTGTGAGCTTTATTGGCAAAATGAATTACATTAGAGTGTGAGCTTTATTGGAAAAATGAATTACATTAGAGTGTGAGCTTTATCGGCTGGCTGATTTACATTAGAGTGTGAGCTTCTTTGGCAGACTGATTTACATTAGAGTGTAAGCTTTATTGGCAGGCTGAATTACATTAGAGTGTAAGCTTTATTGGCAGGCTGAATTACATTAGAGTGTGAGTTTTATCGGCGGACTGAGTTACATTAATGTAATTCAGCCTGCCAATAAATCTCACACTCTAATGTAAATCAGTCCGCTGATAAAGCCCACACTCTAATGTAAATCAACCCGCCAATAAAGCTCACACTCTAATGTAATTCAGCCTGCCAATAAATCTCACACTGTAATGTAAATCAACCCGCCAATAAAGCTCACACTCTAATGTAATTAATGTAGCTTTTTCTTTTCGGAATAATAATATCTCAATTTGCATTTTTTGGCTGACTTGGTATCATGAGAATTGTAGTTCACAGCTAACACCTCTTATTGTGTATTCGGTTAACCCATTTTCTCATAATCCTCAGCCAGGCAATTCTGGCTGAGCATTATGAGACATTTAGTCAACAGCCCATACAAAGTTAGCTGTGAACTACCATTCTCATGATCCTCAGCCAGCCAAAACACACCATAATGCTGGCTGAGCATCATGGAAAGGGTGGTCCACAACAAACATATAAACTAATGTTAGTGTCACTTACCTTGATGGAGGGGGGTCTGCTCTGGCTTCTCCCTGGCACTCTAGGATGTGGAGGGAGCTGCTGAACTCTTCTTGCCAGAGACCAGCTCCCTCCATGCTGCCTTCCTGCTGCTCGGTAGAGGGGGCGGTGTCACGGGGTTAAGCCCCGCCCCCGCGTCTGATTGACATCGGGCAGGGATATTCTATTAGAAGCAGGTCTCTGCTAGAAGAGACAGAGACCTGCCGTGCCACAGCTGGCGCTGAGGCACAGATATAGCATGGGGCTCCCTGTCACTCAGGGAACCCACCCTAAGGGGCATGCCAGCATGAAGAACTGTGCACTGCTGTTAATAATTTTAACAGAAGTGCCTGAGACTCGGGGCTATGGAGTGGAGACTCGGGGCTTCAGCCCCAGTAGCCCCCCCCTAGCGACGCCTCTGACTTGTACACTATAAGAACAGAGAGACAGACAGATGAGGGAAATCATGAAGAGAAGCATAACTCAAGCCCACTTCAAGAATAGTGGTCTTACCTCCTGAGACATAAGGTCATGAACGGAGTCGGTGACCAGTTCGACCACAGTAGAAGCAGTGTTTATTAGAAAGTATGCAGATTCTTTCAACTTTGGATAACAAAGGGAGTTGTACATCATGCATAGAGTGGGTTAATTCTGCAATCTGGTCAGTAAGAACGATAATAGCCTCTCTAATACCTGCTGTTTCCATGGAAACTCAGTTATTCTGTTTGGGTACTCACAGTTCAGATGTGGAACAGAGATGAAAGAATGAACTCCCTTGCTTCAGGTAGTACACCAATATAGGTCTGGAAATGGAAAAGACCCTTTTGGATATAGCCACAAGCACAAGTGGACAGGTAATGCTATAAATGCAGAGAAGGTCAGGTAACTCAGAAATACAGGTTACCAGGAATACTCCAAAAGCCCTGGTGAAGCAAGTGAGGAATGAGAAGTTAGAGTCAGGAAGTGCATGAATGCATTTATTGCTCATTAACCCCTTAGTGACATGACTTTTTTGGCTTGTCCGACGCTTGGTGACATGGGCTGTTTTAACATTTCTGAGGTGTTTGTGTTTTGCTGTAATTTATTTCTGTCTCATTTAGTGTACCTGCACAAACTATATATCGTTTTTATCGTTATAAGAAGGGCTTTCTTTTGATACCATTTTTTTGATAATAGCATATAATTTGATGTAAAAAAAATAATAAAATATGGCAAAAAAATTGGAAAAATTATTTTTTTATGACTTTTATTTGAAAAATCGTATACTCATGTACAAGAGACAACAAAAAAACACTGCTAAAAAGTTTCTAATATATGTCCTGAGTTCAGAAATAGCCCATGTTTTTATGTTTTTGTGCTTTTTTATTCATGTTACAGGGCCAGAACTATAAGTGGTGCAAAGCTATTTTAAAATCCTTTCTTTCAAAATTAGCGATAGTGACATTGTAACACTGATTTCTGTACTAAATCCATGAATGACCCCCAACATGTACATATTTTTGAAAACTAGACAACTCAGGGCATTTAACTTGGGGTATTTTGACACATTTCATGTAGCCATTTTACCACCAATCTATGCCAAAGTTTGCAGAAAAAAATCTTTTTTTTTAATTTTTCACATATATTGCAATTTAGGCAAACATTACCTTAAAATGTGAAGGGGTATTTCCAAATAACACCTCAATATGTGTTCAGCAACATCTCCTGAGTACAGGGATACCACCCATGCATAGGTTTGTTGGTTTGTTTTGGGGCTAAAAGGCCACATTTAGGGGGTGCGCATTTTGGTTTTCCAACTTGGAATTCTGACATGCAGAAAACTTGTGCCCATGTCCCATTTGGGACATTTTTGAAGCCAAAAAGTGTATTCTACCCCACAAAACCATATATTTTTGAAAACTAGACACCCTAGGGTATTTCAAATGGTAGTATTTTAACACTTTCCATGCACTAATTATACTACCAGCCTATGTCAATGTTATGGATAGTAATTTTTTTTCACATACATAGTACTTTGGGCATGAATTCACAGATCCTGTTATATGTCAGTGCCAAACAACACCTCAATATGTGTTCAGCAACATCTCCTGAGTACAGGGATACCACCCATGTATAGGTTGGTTAGGTTATTTGGGGTTTAAAAGGCCACATTTGAGAGGTGCACTTTTTGGTTTTCCAACTTGGAATTCTGACGTGCAGAAAACCTGCGCCCATGTCCCATTTGGGACATTTTTGAAGCCAAAAAGTGTATTCTACCCCACAAAACCATATATTTTTGAAAACTAGACACCCTAGGGTATTTCAAATGGTAGTATTTTAACACTTTTCATGCACTAATTCTACCACCAGCCTATGTCAATGTTATGGATAGTAATTTGTTTTTCACATTCATTGTACATCGGGCATGAATTCACAGATCCTATTATGTGTCAGTGCCAAACAACACCTTAATATGTGTTCAGCAACATCTCCTGAGTACAGGGACACCACCCATGTGTAGGTTAGTTAGATTATTTGGGGGCTGAAAGGCCACGTTTAGGGGGGGTGCATTTCCAACTTGGAATTTTGACATGTAGTCAGCCTGCGCCCATGTTCCATTTGGGACACTTTTCAAAGTATTTTACCCCATAAAACCATATATTTTGGAAAACTAGACATCCTAGGGTATTTAAAATTGTGGTATTTTAACACTTTCCAAGTGCTAATTCTACCACCAACCTATGTCAAAGGGTTGGGATGTCATTTTTTCCCCACACACATTGTAGTTCAGGCAGGAATTTTCAGATTCTGGTATTTGCCACTGCCAACCAACACCTCAATATGTGTTCAGCAACATCTCCTGAGTACAGGGATACCCCCCATGCATTGGTTTGTTGGTTTGTATTGGGTCTAAAATTCCACATTTAGGGGGTGCGCAATTCCAACCTGGAATTTTGACATGTAGTCAGCCTGTGCCCATGTTCCATTTGGAACATTTTTGAAGCCGTCCAATGAATTTTACCCCATCAAACCATATATTTTTGGAAAATAGACATCCTAAGGTATTTCAAATGGTGGTATTTTAATACTGTATAGGTACTAATTCTATCACCAGCCTTTGTAAAAGTTTGTGGTAGTACTTTTTTGGGAGTTTTTTTTCCACATGCATTGTACTTCAGGCATGAATTCACAGATTCTGGTATATATCACTGCCAAACAACAACCCAATATGTGTTCAGCAACATCTCCCGAGTACAGGGATAGCACCCATGCATAGGTTTGTTGGTTTGTTTTTGGCTAGAAGGCAACATTTGTGAGATGCGCATCTCAAAATTCCAACTTGGAATTTTGACATGTAGTCAACTTGCGTCCGTGTCCTTTATGGGATATATCTTTGAAGCCAGCCAATGTCATTTACCCCCACCAAACCATATATTTTTTTATCGGTAGACCCCCATCACTACTTGTGGCAAGGGCTCAGCAGCCACCGATACATCGCTAGATGATGTATCAGAAAGCTGAATAGGGTCAAAATCGAACCCTGAGTGCGCGGCCTCAGAATCAGTGCGTAAGCAGTGATCTCGAGCAAAGAAGGGGTTAATAGCTCTTAGAAGAGCCTATCTAGTACTGTAATACATTACAGTACAAAGAAATTAATCCATAAAACAGTGCAGACAGCAAAACATACTGTTGCTGTGCAAGATTACTGCTTACACAGTGATGAATGGCAGGGAAGGGGTTAATACACAGTGAAAGACTTTCATAAAACCTGCCAATTTTATAAAAATGTTATTTTATATCACTAATACTGATCTGTCTCTTTCCGTCACAAAAATGTAAGTGAGGAGAGGGAGGCAGATCAATATTTGTGAATATTGATCCGATTAATTTTGATCTGACCAGGGCGAATGGTGAGCTTAATTGAGAAATCACCAAACCGCCTTTGCCACTAATTCGCTGTTACTGATCGCTATGCGCTCAGGCAGCTTAAAAAAAAAAACTCAAATATTTTTACTTTACATGTAATCCCCTAGCGGGTATGTGTAAAAAAATACAGATAAAAATTGCTTTGGTGTCAATATCATTGCGTAAGCAGTGATCGACGGCAAATAAGGGGTTAATAACTCTTAGAAGAGCCTTTTTAGTACTGTAATAAATTACAGTACAAAAAAAATTAACCCCTAAAAAATGCACAAACAGCAAAAATAAATGCGCTGATGTGCACGATCACTGCTTATGCAAGATCAGTGGCAGGGAAGGGGTTAAACGCAGGGAATTGCTTTAATAAATTTTTTTTTATTGTTTTATTATTTGTGTGTTGTGAATTAATAGTTTTTTTTAACTTTTACAACTTTGATCTGTCTCTCTCCCTCACTAAAAAAAATGTGAGGAGAGGGAGGCAGATCATAACTGGTCAGATCAATATAGAGTTAATATTGATCTGACCAGTCAGTGGGGATGTTCAGGAGAGCATCCCCACTGCCTGTCAGTGTGCCTGGCAGTCACTGATTGCCTCTGTGAAGAGGCAATCGTGTGACAGCCATAGAGCACAGGAAGCAGGTACTTCCTGCCTCCTGTGCTCTTGCCCTTAGAAGGGCAGCGCCATCTTGGTCACTCAGTGACCAAGATCGTGCATTTTTTTTTTCTGTTTCTGATTGCCTCGACTTGCGAGGCAATCAGAAACACTTTCTGAGCATAGGAAGCGAAAATTTCGCTTCCTATGCTCGTTTTTTTAATGCACGTGTTTTAAAGGCTCTGTGCCTTTAAAACCGGCATTTCGATCGCTCTCCGGAGCGATCGAAATGCCGACGGGCATTTTTTTTAGCATTGTACGATGCTTCCACACGGAAGCATCGTTACAATGCCCTTAGAGCACTGAAAGCGGAAAAACTCCGCTTTCAGTGCTCGTTTTGACACAGGACGGACTAGGTCCGTCCTGTGTCACTAACGCCTCGGCACACAGGACGGACCTAGTCCGTCCTGTGTCGCCAAGGGGTTAACATCATATGCAAAGTTTATGGATTTACTGCTCATTCCTGTAATAGTAATAAAAATCCAAATGAATGATTCAGTAAGAGAGCTGGGCATCTTATGGCGTCATCATACAGGCTCTGCCCACAGTTGTAAAGTGAGACTTGTGGGAAGATTTTGGAGAATGTTGCATCATGCAATTTACAAAATGGATGCTGAGATAGACACCTAATTTTATTTTTTACTTTTATATGCAATTAATTCAAACAAAGAAAAACAAAGAAACAGGTAATCATAAAATAATACATGAATATTGTTTGGTTGCAACATTAGCTTTCAGTAAGTGTAATGACCGCAGGTAGGAAATACTATACACAAAACAAAGCAAGGAGATATAGGAGGAGAAAAAAAAGACGAGAGTGAAAACTCAGCACAACAAGTGAGACTGAGAATAAGAAACAGATGCTCGCCTCTTCTCCAAAATCACAAATCACAGGGAAAAGCAATATTGTCTTAAGTGCAGTGCTCATTTGAAAACATTAAATTTACCGCTTCACAAAAGATGCCTCTATAAAACTTTTTACTTCTGTTTTTTTTTTTTTGGGAAAGAAAAACAATTTAGACCTCCTACCAGCACATTATGGAAGTAAAGGACAATAAAAATCACCTCCTTCATCAATTTAGGATGCTCCCAGTCAGCATTTAAAACAAACAAATTTAAATATACTTACCTATCCTTCCTAAGGTTTACTTAACCTCGTCCCACCATTAGCATGTTCTTTGCCATCCTAAAATACTGGGCTCAAACACCTATAGGACAGCATTGAAAGTTATTTTGCAGCTCATCATGGCTCCTGCACTAGCCTGTGCTGTTGCATGCAGACCACATGTCAGATGAGGCCACTTTGAGTGGTCGTAGACTGAAAAGCTAAATGTAACGCTCAAATGTACTTTTCTCTGTACTGGCTCTGTCTCACGTGGTCACACAATATCACGTAACTATGCTTCCTTTAGGCTCTGCCCCCGCCATGTCCTGGGACTCTGTGCCAGTGCACATAGAATTAGCCGGGTGATTTGATTCTGGACTCATGTTATATAATTGGTAAGTCTGATTAAATTTTGATAAGGGAGGATTAACTACTAGCAGCTGCATTAAAATGAATACATTCTCTGCTAGGTTTGCCACCTGGCCGGTATTTTACCGGCACAGCCTGTAATTAGGGTATTTTCATTTGTTAGCAGAGGTAGCACCATGCTGCTGCTGTATTTCCCCCATGCAGAGCCTTCCTCCTTCCAGGACACTGTGCTGGAATCAGAGAATTCGGCTCTTGCGAGGAGAGAGTGAGAGGGGAGACATGCCTCCTCACCGCCATGCTCTTTGCTCAACTGACATGGAGAGACCCCTTCCTGCAGCTGCCATGAAGGTACAGTGTGTGTGAGAGATTGCCTGTGTTTGAGACAGCTTGAGTTTGTGTGAAAGACAGTCTGTGTGAGAGAGACAGCTTGAGTCTTTGTGAGAGAGACAGCTTGAGTCTGTGTGAGAGAGACAGCTTGAGTCTGTGTGAGAGAGACAGCTTGAGTCTTTGTGAGAGAGACAGCTTGAGTCTGTGTGAGAGAGACAGCTTGAGTCTGTGAGAGAGAGACAGCTTGAGACTGTGTGAGAGAGACAGCTTGAGACTGTGTGAGAGAGACAGCTTGAGACTGTGTGAGAGAGACAGCTTGAGACTGTGTGAGAGAGATAGCTTGACTCTGTGTGAGAGAGACAGCTTGTTTCCACGCTATAGCGAAAAAAAAAAAAAAAAAACATAGGCAAACAGGGCAGCTGCCCAGGGCTCATTCATTCCTGGGGGCCCAAAGCAGCTGCCCCGTGGGCCCCCACTGCCCGTGTGACTGTCTCAAGCGGAGACAGTCATGATCGGGCAGCAGCCGGCAGATCCAGCTGATGCAGACCTGGCTTCTAGTAACAGCCGCCGGAAATGACGTCATGTCATATCCAGTGGCTGTATTTCCTGCACGCATCGTGCGTGCAGGAAGAAACATTGCTGAGGGTATGTACTGGTAAGTACTGGGGAAGGGGGGAGGAGGGAGGATTACCTATTAATTGACAAATTATCAGTTGGCTTATAATGGACAAATTATCAGTGGGCTATTAATGGACAAATTATCAGTCGGCTTATAATGGACAAATTATCAGTGGCATATTAATGGACAAATTATCAGTGGCCATTAATGGACAAATTATCAGTGGCTATTAATGGACAGAAACATAGAAACATAGAAACATAGAATGTGCCGGCAGATAAGAACCATTCATCCATCTAGTCTGCCCAATTTTTTTTGAGTACTTTTATTAGTCCCACGTTCCTGGTCTTATAGCTAGGATAGCCTTGTGTCTATCCCACGCATGCTTAAAATCCTTGACTGTGTTTACCTCTACCACTTCTGCTGGCAGGCTATTCCATACATCCACTACCCTCTCAGTAAAGTAATACTTCCTGATATTACTTTTAAAATCGACAGATTATCAGTGGGCTATTAATGGACAGATTATCAGTGGGCTATTAATGGACAAATTATCAGTGGCACATTAATGAGCAAATTTTCAGTGGGCAATTAATAGACACATTATCAGTGGGCTATTAATAGACACATTATCAGTGGGCTATTAATGGACAAATTAGCAGTGGGCTATTAATGGACAAATTATCAGTGGCATATTAATGAACAAATTATCAGTGGCACATTAATGAGCAAATTTTCAGTGGGCAATTAATAGACACATTATCAGTGGGCTATTAATGGACAAATTAGCAGTGGGCTATTAATGGACAAATTAGCAGTGGGCTATTAATGGACAAATTATCAGTGGCATATTAATGAGCAAATGATAAGTGGGCTATTTATGGATAAACTATCCAGGAAGGGGGGGGGGGGCAGAATTTTTTTCGGTAAGGGGCCCTGAAATTTCTGATGGCGGCCCTGCCGACGGTGGAGGTACAATGAGATGGACGAGTTTTCCCCAGCTCCAGCAGGTCTCCGTTGCGGTCCCGGGGGTCCATGAATCAGACCACCACTTTGTTGTGTGGGGGTGGAGCTACCACCTTGGGGGCGGGGCTCATGCCCGAATACATCGTACTGCCCCCTGACACTTGCCACCAATGGGAGAGTTGTAGAGGCAGGCTTAGCAGCCCCAACGAGGAGGTCCCGCCAAATAGTCCTATAAAAACCTCAAGCTCCCTCAACACGGTGCTCAGTGATTGGCTGTCTCTGAGTCTACAGTGAGTCTTGAGCTAAATCTTTTGCATACCTATTACCAATTGACCCAGATTGTTACCTGGATTAACCCTTTGTCTGCTGCCTGTCTATTGACCCTGACTGTTACCTGGATTAACCCTTTGTCTGCTGCCTGCCTATTGACCCTGCGTGTGACCTGGATTAACCCTTTGCCCACTGCCTGCCTATTGACCCTGATTGTTACCTGGATTAACCCTTTGCCTGCTGCCTGCCTATTGACCCTGCTTATGACCTGGATTAACCTTTTGCCTGCTGCCTACCTATTGAACCTGCTTGTGATCTGGATTTAATCTTTGTCAGCTATCTGCCATTTCTGAACACTGCCTGTATTCTGGAATTTCCTTCTATGGTATGTCTACACCTGCATCTTGGGTTCCTTCTCTGACACTCCGCTAGCAGGAGCCCTACGGTGAGAGAGACAGCTTGTGTCTGTTGGTGAGTGAGACAGCTTGTGTGTGAGAGAGACACCATCTGTGTGAGCGTGTGTGTGAGACAGCTTGGGTGTGTAAAACCATGGATAAAAAATAAACCAACACAAAGTATTGGGTGCAAACAAATAGGTAGGATGTGTTTTGTACACATATTGTATATACTTCTCACCAGTGGCGTCCCGAGGGAGTGGTGGAGGGTGGACCGCACCTGAACTTTTTTTTTCTTTTCTGGCAGCTGCATCCGCATGATTCGGCTGCCGGAAAAAATAAATAAAATAAAAAATCATTGCGATCAGATGTGACATTACGTCACATCCGGTGGCTGTGTTTTCCTCCTCCATGCAGGAAAGAAGACTGCACGGAGGAGACATCCAGGGACACAGAGCAGCGGCACGGGGCAAATTGGCTGGGGCATCTTAATGGCACAATATTACTGGCATCTGAATGGCACAATATTACTGGCATCTGAATGGCACAGTATTACTGGCATCTTAATGGCACAATATTACTGACATCTTAATGGCACAATAATACTGGCATCTTAATGGCACAATATTACTGGCATCTTAATGGTCAAATTGGCTGGGGCATCTGAATGGCACAATATTACTGGCATCTTAATGGTCAAATTGGCTGGGGCATCTGAATGGCACAATATTACTGGCATCTTAATGGCACAATATTACTGGCATCTTAGTGGTCAAATTGGCTGGGGCATCTGAATGGGGGCATCTGAATGACACTATATTGCTGGAATCTGAATGGCACAATAAATATGGCATCTTAATGGTGCAATAATACTGGCATCTGAGTGGCACAATATTACTGGCATCTTAATGGTGCAATAATACTGGCATTTTAATGGCACAATATTACTGGCATCTTGATGGGCAAATTGGCTGGGGCATCTTAATTGCACAATATTACTGTGACGCCTCCTTATAGATACACATACTTCTCACTGGTATGATATACAAATTATTATATATATATATATAATGTCGGCGGGAAGTATATGCATAAAGAGAATGAGAATTGAGCTCCAAGCACCCGTACATGTACTGAGGAGCTTGAAGTTGAGTCTGATTGGGACATTGAGCAAATCCGTCACCATTGTGGATCCACCCATCATGACCACATATAATGGCCGGTATTTTTTTGTGGAAAAGGTGGCAACTCTATTCTCTGCAGAAAGCAAAATGGTTTGCAATAATGAAATATGCATTTTAAAACAGTTGTTATTATCTTTAACATACATTTAAGAAAAGAATGTCGATTTGTAACTACCGTATTTTGTTCCTTTTTAGCATTTGGTAATCTGATTCTTTTGAACCTTCTGAGATTTAAAAAAAATGGACCTACTTGGTACTGATAAATTCCCCCCAAAATCATACTGATTATCAAATATATTTATAACCAATTGTGACCTCAGACAGGAACAAGCACTTGGCTTCACTGCTTCCTGATGCATGTAAGCTTGCGAGCAGGGTTCTCTACCTCATTTATCACTCTATTCTTGTTTGTCTAACTTAGTATGTAGTCCCCATCTATGCTCTGTACCTAGTGTTATGTAAATTGTTGGCGCTATACAAATAACTGTTATTGTAATGTTTCTACTATTTTTTTGCAGGTTTCAATTGATTGTTTATAAGGTGGTGTCTGCTGAAGATGTTCAACATTCTTAGCAAAAGAGATTGCCATCTAGTGGCTAAATGAAAAAATAAGCAAGGTTGCTACAACCTCTTTTAGATTTCTAAAACTGGAAACTTGAGGATGTACATTAATATTACTCACACCTGATATACCAGTAGCCAATTATGGAACTGGAAACTCCACTGAAACTTGTTGCCACAAAAGAAGATTTGGCGCTTTGAGGTGACCATATTTAGCAAGTGAAAAAAAAGGACACTGTTCACCAAGAAGAATTTTTTTTTTCAGATGCGCAGACAAGTCAGAAATTATCCAGAGTGGTCTTGGGAACATCATGGAAAGATAACATTATTCCCATACTACAGTGTTTTCACTGGTGGCCGATAGTTTTCTGGGCACAGTGCAAGTTGTTGGTTATTACCAAAATATCTGCAGGAGTGCAATCTTCTGTATATTCCTCCCCCTACTTTGAGGCCTAATGCTAAACTGGTGAAACAACTTACAAGCAGAGTAACCCCTTCCCGACGCTAGGACGTACTATGCTGTCCTGATTTTAGAGTACCTAAAAGACGCTAGGACGGCATAGAAAGTCCAGCGTTGCACCGCTCATCGCGCCTCCCCAGGGGCTTGCAGCGGGATCCTACCTGTCAGATGAGGCCAATTTGAGTGGCCTCAGTCTGACACGTAAAATGAAGCTGGTGCTCAAAGCACACCTCCTTGACGTCACACGTGACTTCCAGAGGTATCGCAATCTTTTGGCAGGGACCCATAGGGTCTATCCTTATTGATTATCTTTATTTGTGTCCTTAATGCTGTTTGCATTTGTAATGAAATAATGTGTGATGTTTCTAATGGTATATTTAATGATGATCTGTTCTATGTACTATTGCAAACCACACAGAGAGCTTTAGCTATGGGGCAGTATAGTTACTGTTCCCCTTACATTACTGTTCGTCTGTTTCAAGATAAAAGAAACACACAAAGAGCTTAAGTACATCGATCAGCCATAACATTATAACCAACTGCCTAATATTGTGTAGGCCCCCTTTTGACGCCAAAACAGCCCTAACCCATCAGGCAGCTTGATGTTTGAGGAAGCCAGAGCATCAAGAATCATTTGACCCTCCTTATGTGATACTCTAGTGCCTTGGTCCTGGTATAGTGGATCAAAGGCAATTGGGGAATTTATAAGGGAAGCTTGCTAGAAGTGCTTAATAATGGCATGCAAATATATCAAATAAAGGCACAGAGCACATTATCAGCAAGATTGAAACCTCTAGTGCAGGGGTCCTCAAACTTTTTAAACAGGGGGCCAGTTCACTGTCCCTCAGACCGTTGGAGGGCCGGACTATAGTAAAAACAAAAACTATGAACAAATTCCTATGCACACTGCATATATCTTATTTTGAAGTGAAGAAACAAAACGGGAACAAATACAATATTTAAAATGAAGTAAAGTTAAATCAACAAACTTACCAGTATTTCAATGGGAATAGTGTGCCAGTCAGAGCCCAGTAATATTATGCCAGTCAGAGCCCAGTAATATTGTGCCAGTCAGATGCCCAGGAATATTATGCCAGTTAGATTCCCAGGAATATTATGCCAGTCAGATGCCCAGGAATATTATGCCAGTCAGAGCCCAGGAATAGAGTGCCAGTAAGAGTCCAGGAATATTATGCCAGTCAGATGCCCAGGAATAGTGTGCCTGTCAGATGCCCAGGAATATTATGCCATTCATATGTCCAGGAATAGTGTGCCAGTCAGATGCCCAGGAATAGTGTGCCTGTCAGATGCCCAGGAATATTATGCCATTCATATGCCCAGGAATAGAGTGCCAGTAAGAGCCCAGGAATATTATTCCAGTCAGATGCCCAGGAATAGTGTGCCTGTCAGATGCCCAGGAATATTATGCCATTCATATGTCCAGGAATATTATGCCAGTCAGATGCCCAGTAATATTATGCCATTCAGATGCCCAGGAATAGAGTGCCAGTAAGAGCCCAGGAATATTATGCCAGTCAGATGCCCAGGAATATTATGCCAGTCAGAGCCCAAGAAAATTATGCCAGTCAGATGCCCAGGAATATTATGCCAGTCAGAGCCCAGTAATATAATGCCAGTCAGATGCCCAGGAATATTATGCCAGTCAGAGCCCAGAAATAGTGTGCCAGTCAGATGCCCAGGAATATTATGCCATTCAGATGCCCAGATATATTATGCCAGTCAGATGCCCAGGAATATTATGCCATTCAGATGCCCAGTAATATTATGCCAGTCAGATGCCCAGGAATATTATGCCAGTCAGAGTCCAGGAATATTATGCCATTCAGATGCCCAGTAATATTATGCCAGTCAGATGCCCAGGAATATTATGCCATTCAGATGCCCAGGAATAGTGGTCCAGTCAGAGACCCAGGAATAGTGTGCCTGTCAGATGCCCAGGAATAGTATGCCATTCATATGTCCAGGAATATTATGCCAGTCAGATGCCCAGGAATAGTGTGCCAGTCAGATGCCCAGGAATAGTGTGCCAGTCAGATGCCCAGGAATAGTGTGCCTGTCAGATGCCCAGGAATATTATGCCATTAATATGCCCAGGAATATTATGCCATTCAGATGCCCATTAATAGAGTGCCATTAAGAGCCCAGGAATATTATGCCAGTCAGAGCCCAAGAAAATTATGCCAGTCAGATGCCCAGGAATATTATGCCAGTCAGATGCC
The DNA here is from genome assembly GCA_036172795.1 of Pelodytes ibericus. Classification (NCBI taxonomy): domain Eukaryota; kingdom Metazoa; phylum Chordata; class Amphibia; order Anura; family Pelodytidae; genus Pelodytes; species Pelodytes ibericus. The sequence goes on along the minus strand of CM069858.1, from coordinate 92,405,242 downwards.
CAGTAATATTATACCAGTCAGATGCCTTGGAATATTATGCCAGTCAGATGCCTTGGAATAGTGTGCCAGTCAGATGCCCAGGAATATTATGCCATTCAGATGCCCAGTAATATTATGCCAGTCAGATGCCCAGGAATATTATGCCAGTCAGAGCCCAGGAATATTATGCCATTCAGATGCCCAGGAATATTATGCCATTCAGATGCCCAGGAATAGTACAGTGCTCGTTATACCTCCCTCCTCCCCCCCCCCTTCCCCATCACTTACCTCCAGCTGCTGTGTCCCCGGCCGGACGTCTCGCGCAGTGTTCCCTCCTCCCTGCACGGAGGAGGGAAACAGTTACCGGGTCCGGATGTGACGAAACGGTCGCGGTGATTTTTTTTTTTTTCCGTTTTCCTGCAGCCGCATCTTCTGCGGCTGCAAGAATAAAAAAAATTTAAAAAAAAGGTAAACAGCGGGGAGCGGGGGGTGCCGGCAGCACCCCCCGCGGGCCGGACAAATGTGCTCGGCGGGCCGCATGTGGCCCGCGGGCCGTAGTTTGAGGACCCCTGCTCTAGTGTAATGAACAATCATTTTTACAAAATGATAAGATAAAGATTGGTGGAGTACATGAGTATAGAGCTTTGGTTTATGTAGCACCAATCCCTTGGACAGGCCTCTCATTGTTTTCCATTTCACTTCATAGTGTGCCGCACCATAAAACATTAGGTTATATTCATTAAAGTTTTGTGGTCGAGATGAGAGCTCATCTTGCCCACCAAACTTGAACAAACACAACCTACCTCACATGCCCCCATCTGGAAATTCAGATACTCAGTCTGAACCGAATGCATTTTCGGCCAGACCAGTATGCATTGGGTAGACCCTTAAGTCAAGCTCGACTTCCCAACTCAACCACCTTTCTTCAAAACTTCTTCAAAGTTTTTCTTTAGAGATGTGCTGTCAATACACTGTTCAATTCTAATTAGGTAGCCATAGTTATAAGTTATAAGACATTTGGTTGGGTTGTGTACCTTCAGGCAGACATTTAATAAGGCAATTGTTTAGTTACGATTAAAGACAAATGATTAAGTGTGTCCATGATTACTTGTTCATTAATAAAGTGTGGAGGTTTATTTGTCAAGGCAACTAATTACATTGTTTGAAATTATAGCCACCAAGCAAGACAATTAGTAACTACATTATGTATTATTATAATTAACAAGTATAATGTGAAAATAAAGTTTTGCTATATAATTGGTGATATGGTTACCAATTCTCAGCAAAAGGTCATCGGGCTATTTTCCAATAATTTTATAATAACTTTTAATAAATAATGGCTTGCTAAAAAGAAAGTTTTTATTTAGAGCAGTGTTAATTTAACAGCAGGGGTAACTATGTTTTGCACCTGCGATGGAGGTAAGTCACAACTTGACAATATTATATGTTTTAGGACTCAAACAAACGGATTTTGGAAACCAGTCTAGTTAATTTTTGGGAACGGACAAATGGTACATCTATAGAGTTCAATGAAAAACAATCAAAAAAAGCTAGGAGGCATGGTGGTTTAAGGAGCCACAACTTAATGGGATTTGTTAAGCCCTTAGGTAATGATGATGTATTTACTCATACTTTACTGCCCCAGTTTAGTGATACTACAACCCATTACTACAGGTTTCAGCAAAACACTATTGTTCAGTCCTGTAGTCTTTGGAAGGTTCGTAAAAAATAATACATCAATTTGACCACTGGGGAGCACTGTTGTAAAACTTTTACTACAGGTTTATTACAAAGTGAGACATTACATTAACATGTATTTATTTAAACTTTGCGAAAAAATTTGCGCTGCAGATAGTACAAAGCATCAGTGGGCGTTACAGAATAAGTTAGAAGAACAGAGAAAGACCGTTAACTTAGGCAGAGCGCACTGCTCATAAGATCGCAATCCAAAGGGGGTGGAACACAGGAGACACATAAGGTGATGGATAAGGCAGGAAAAGAAGGTGGTGGCAATAAAAGTGACTTATGGGGACTGTGTCAGTGGTCATAGTTATAACTTGTTTCAGAAGAGCATTGCGGGGACAATTTGAGTGCGACTAGAAGTTACTTAATGCCTGCATTAGTAGTGACAGGCAGTTGTTAACAGTCTTATGGGTCTATTTACTAAAATTCGAGAATAGCTCGAGGAGGTCACCTTTGGAGGTTGGCTTTCATTTTCAGAGTTTGACAAGAGGAGAGAGAGTGAGAGAGAAACTCAGGTGCTGAATTTGGCTCAGTCTCAAAATGAAACTAAAAGTGAAAGCCTTCAAGGTGGAATTTTAGTGAATAGACGGATTAGCATGATATACCGTATTTGCTTGATTAAGACGACCCTGATTATAAGACGACCCCCCAAACTTTGGATATTCCTTTAGGAAAAAAACTAAAAGCCTGAATATAAGACTACACTATAGGAAAAAAGTTAAACTTGTATATATTCACATGTAAATAGCTTTTTTAATAAAAAAAATTATATCAAAAAATGCATTTCTTGTTTTTATTTCCTTTTCATGTGCCAATGCTGCCTCTCTCTTTCCTTTGCCCCCAGCTTTGTCTCTCTTCCCCTCGCCTCTGTCTCTTCCCCCCCTTTTTTGTCTCTGCCCCCCTCCCCTTGTTGCTCTGTCCCCCCCTCCCTCTGTCTCTCCCCCCCTTGTTGCTCTGTCTCTTCCCCCCTCCCTCCCCTTGTTGTTCTGCTCCCCTCCCTCCCCCTGTCTCCCTGCCCTCTCCCTCCCCCTGTCTCCCTGCCCCCTCCCTCCCCCTTAACTATAACTAGATCCCTGGTGGCTAGTGGGGGCAGCCGGGGGATGTCTGCACGATACGTGCAGACATCCTCCATGCTGCCCGACACCTCCGTCTATTATGACGGACAGCTGGTCCGTCATAATAGACGGAGGTGTTGGGCAGCATGGAGGATGTCTGCACGTATAGTGCAGACATCCCCCAGCTGCCTGATTCACCCTGGTGGCTAGTGGGGCAGCAGAGGATGTCTGCGCGATGAGCGCAGACCTCCCTTGCTGCCGCCCTCACGACCGCCGGAACTTCTATGACGAAGCCGGAAGTACCCGGCTTCATCATAGAAGCTCGGTGGACGTGCCGGGCGGCAGCCGGGGAGTCTGCGCTAATCAAGCAGACATCCGCTGCTGTTAGAGAGGTTGATCCAGGTCCCCTGCAGCTCTGCTGGGGACCTGGATTGCTGTTTTATAATCTGACCTGAATTTGAGGTCAGATTATAAGAAGACCTAGATTAGAAGACGAGGGGGAATTTTCTGAAAAAAAATTCTGAAAAAAACCTTGTCTTATAATCGAGCAAATACGGTATAAAGTTTATTCATTTAAAGCTCATGATGGGAATGATATATAAAGTTTATGCATTTAAAGCTCATGATTAGCATAATTGCTAATTATCATCATCTTTGCGCTACAAGGCTTTGTAATTCAGGAAGTGTATAGAATACACAAAGGTGCGCTGTGTTCACATATCCATAGTAACAAAATGTGAAAAACACACGTGAGACAATATACTTATGTTGTTCTTCAGATAGTGATGTCTCTCTTGTATGTAAAAACATACAAACAGAAAAAATATAAAGTGTAGTATGATAGATATCATAGTTCAACTCTGTAGAGTCCTGTTTAGTTCTGCCCTGTCTTAGAGCCCTGTTTCATGTCTTTTGTTTCTTTATTCTCTTGCTGTGATTCCTTTCTGGTTTCCCTGTTATTTGTTATGCTTTTGTTTCATTCCAGGTTTTCTTTTTCTCCCCTTGCTTTGCGCTCTTCCTCTATTTAAATTCAGCCATACCCGTTTCGTTTCTCTCAAGCTGTCAGACCTGCAGTCTACAGGTATGCTCTGTGTCCTGTGTGTCTGTGTAGCATAAGTCTTCATATTCTGTTATTAATTAAACTAGTATATTATTAGTTCTAGAGTTAGGGACTTGCCTGATTGTGAGGTACCTTGATGTTGGTTGACAAGCTTACATTTTTGGCCATAAGTGAACAAAGCCCTCATCAGTCCATTTATCATCTCAGTATCAGGGCCGGACTGGCCCACCGGGATACCGGGAAAAAACCCGGTGGGCCGCCTGCCCCAGGGGCCGCCTTGGCCACTTAAAGTGAAGCGGCGGCGGCCGCCACTTTAAGAGTTCGGCTGCTGCAGCATCCGGCGGCAGCAGACGAATTTCTTAAAGCGGCGACGGCCGCCGAATTGCTTAAACTGGCGGTGGGCCACTTTAAGCAATTCGGCGACCGTCGCCGCTTTAAGAAGTTTCGCCTGCTGCCGCCGGATGCTGCAGCAGCAGTTCCGGCGGCGGGATGGGGAGCAGAGAAAGCAAGGTGAGTGAGACATAAAGGACAGGGGGTGAAAGACACTACAGGGGGAGGGGGAAGGGTGGGGTGAAAGACACTACAGGGGGGGGGAAGGGGGGGTGAAAGACACTACAGGGGGAGGGGGAAGGGTGGGGTGAAAGACTGTACAGGAGTAAGAGGAGGGTGTGAAAGACTACAGGGGGAAAGGGGTGAAAGACTACAGGGGGAAAGGGGTGAAAGACACTAAGGGGGAGGGGGTGAAAGACACTAAGGGGGAAGGTGGGAAGAGAGACGCCACAGAAAGGACAAAGAGAGAGAGAGATGCCACAGAAAGGACACACAGAGAGCGAGACGCCACAGAGAGAGAGACGCCACAGAGAGCGAGACGCCACAGAGAGCGAGACGTCACAGAGAGAGAGATACGCCACAGAGAGAGAGAGAGATGCCACAGAGAGAGAGAGAGAGATGCCACAGAGAGAGAGAGAGAGATGCCACAGAGAGAGAGAGATGCCACAGAGAGAGAGAGATGCCACAGAGAGAGAGAGAGATGCCACAGAGAGAGAGAGAGAGACGCCACAGAGAGAGAGAGAGAGACGCCACAGAGAGAGAGAGAGACGCCACAGAGAGAGAGAGAGAGACGCCACAGAGAGGGAGAGAGACGCCACAGAAAGGACAGAGAGAGAGAGAAAGGACACAGAGAGAGAGAGACGCCACAGAAAAGACAGACAGAGACGCCACAGAAAAGACAGAGAGAGAGAGACGCCACAAAAAAAAAAGACAGAGAGAGAGACGCCACAGAAAAGACAGAGAGAGAGACGCCACAGAAAGGACAGAGAGAGACAGGCTACAGATATGCGAGAGACAGGCTACAGGATATGTCTCACACACTGCCCTGATATATACCTCTGCACAGGGCAATTCATATAACTCTGTGTACATACTGGAGGTATATATATTGCCCTAGACAGGCTTATATATCAGTCTTATCTATAAATAATACACTGTTCAGATGTGCTTTTTAAAATGCATGATTTTCCCTTCTATGAATAAAAAATTTATATTATGCTATGGGCTGGTTTAAAAATCTTATGCGATGGGGCTGGTATATAAATTTTTTCCAGGGCTGGTTTTTGTTCCCAGTCCGGCCCTGCTCAGTATATTAGGTTATTTCCTGTATTTATGTTTGTATGTTTAGGTTCCCTTGCCCTCTTTCCCTGAAGCACCTGAGGACCTCGGCTCCTCACTCTGACCCTCGTGTTCCTTAAGCTCTTACCCTTACCCTGTCGTCTGTATGCTGTCCTGTGTTATATATGTACCTATGTTAGTCTCCTTAGTTCTGTAGTTTTACTTTGTGCTTACCCCTCCTTATGTATGCTTTAGTTCACCCTTTCATAATTAGTATGTCCTGTAGAGCTGCACTTTGCATTTCATTAATCTTGTTTATGCTCCGTTTATGTTTGCTCTTTTCTGCTTGGTTTATTTGCTCCAGCCTGCAGACATCCCGCTATCTTATCAAGGTTGTGTCATATGCTTCCACCAGGATGTCTGCAGGGTTCCTTCATTTCCCACCTTATGGTTATAACTGGATACATTAGCTGCTTCCACAGGACCCTGGAATGTGGCTGCACCAACCTGGAGCCTCAGGCTCTGCACCAGGCCCTGTGTCTCCACATCTCGCACACTGGACTCCTGAATCCGGGTGCTCAGAGTCTCAGCCAGCACCCCATTTGTGACAAATATGTATTTTTTATCCTGCACATGTGTACTATAAACAATTTTTTGTAACATTATAAGCAGCATACTTGTTTACACAAAACCCTCTAAGATCTGATATACAAAATCGACATAATCTACTATCAGCTACAGAGTTGAATAATAGGATCAACCGACCACTGTTATGACAGATTGTGGAATAGATCTGAAGTTGTTTTGGCTGATTCAATCAATATATGCAAAAAAATTGTTAGATATTTGTCAAGATGTGGAACAAATACAGGGTTATAACAAGTAACAGTTTAGGAAATGTTGAGCCAAGTTGAGTCTGATTGACTTAGAGGATTTTTTTTTCACCATTAATATGCCATTATCATAGAAACATAGAATGTGTCGGCAGATAAGAACCATTCGGTCCATCTAGTCTGCCCAATTTTTTTATTTTTTTTTTGAGTACTTTTATTAGTCCCCCGTTCCCGGTCTTATAGCTAGGATAGCCTTGTGTCTATCCCACGCATGCTTAAAATCCTTGACTGTGTTTACCTCTACCACTTCTGCTGGCAGGCTATTCCATACATCCACTACCCTCTCAGTAAAGTAATACTTCCTGATATTACTTTTAAATCGTTGCCCCTCTAATTTAAGACTATGTCCTCTAGTTGTAGTAGTTTTTCTTCTTTTAAATATACTCTCTTCCTTTACTGTGTTGATTCCCTTTATGTATTTAAATGTTTCTATCATATCCCCCCTGTTACGTCTTTCCTCCAAGCTATACATGTTAAGATGCTTTAACCTTTCCTGGTAAGTTTTATCCTTTAACCCATGAACCAGTTTAGTAGCCCTTCTCTGAACTCTCTCCAAAGTATCAATATCCTTCTGGAGATAAGGTCTCCAGTACTGCGTACAATACTCCAAGTGAGGTCTCACCAGTGCTCTGTACAATGGCATGAGCACTTCCCTCTTCCTACTGCTAATACCTCTCCCTATGCAACCAAGCATTCTGCTAGCATTTCCTGCTGCTCTATTGCATTGCCTACCTACCTTCAAGTCCTCTGAAATTATTACTCCTAAATCCCTTTCCTCAGATGTTGAGGTTAGGACTGTACCAAATAGTCTATATTCTGCTTTTGGGTTTTTACGCCCAAGGTGCATAATCTTGCACTTGTCCACATTAAATGCCAGTTGCCACTGCTCTGACCATTTTTCTAGTTTAGCTAAATCATTTGCCATTTGGCTTATCCCTCCATGAATATCAACCCTGCTGCAAATCTTTGTATCATCAGCAAAAAGACATACTTTACCAACAAGACCTTCTGCAATATCGCTAATAAAAATATTAAAGAGAATGGGTCCAAGAACAGATCCCTGAGGTACCCCACTAGTAACAAGACCTTGCATCGAATATACCCCATTGACTACAACCCTCTGTTGCCTGTCACTCAGCCATTGTCTAATCCATTCAACAATATTGAAATCCAAACTCAAAGATTTCAGTTTATTGATAAGCCTTCTATGTGCGACAGTGTCAAAAGCCTTACTGAAATCTAGGTAAGCAATGTCTACTGCACCACCCTGATCTATTATTTTAGTTACCCAATCAAAAAAATCAATAAGATTAGTTTGGCATGATCTCCCTGAAGTAAACCCATGCTGTCTCTGATCTTGAAATCCAAGCGACTTTAGATGTTCAACAATCCTATTCTTTAACAAGGTTTCCATTATTTTCCCCACTACTGAAGTAAGACTTACTGGTCTATAGTTGCCCGCCTCCTCCTTACTACCTTTCTTGTGAATGGGCACAACATTAGCTAATTTCCAATCTTCTGGAACTACTCCCGTTAACAATGATTGGTTAAATAAATCTGTTAACGGTTTTGCTAGTACACCACTAAGTTCTTTTAATAACTTTGGATGTATCCCATCAGGTCCCATCGACTTATTTGTCTTTACTTTAGACAGCTGAAGTAAAACCTCTTCCTCTGTAAACTTACATGCATCAAAAGACTCATTAGTCTTTTTCCCTAAATGAGGTCCCTTACCCTCATTTTCATTTGTAAAAACTGAACAAAAATATTCATTAAAGCAGTCTGCTAAGCCTTTATCCTCTTCTACATAGCATCCTTCTTTTGTTTTTAATCTAACTAATCCTTGTTTTACTTTCCTTTTCTCATGTATGTATCTAAAAAATGTTTTATCCCCCTTTTTCACTGACTGGGCTATAGTCTCTTCTGTGTGTGCTTTGGAAGCTCTTATAGCTTGCTTTGCCTCTTTCTGCCTACTCTTATAGATCTTTCTATCTTCCTCACTCTGAGTATTTTTATAATTACTAAATGCTAGCTTTTTATTTTTTACTATTTTAGCCACCTCTGCAGAGTACCACAGTGGTTTCTTCAATTTTTTGCTCTTACTGACAAGCCTTATGCAATTTTCTGTTGCCTTCAGTAGTGCAACTTTTAGATAATCCCATTTCTCCTGGACTCCATTTAAATTGCTCCAGTCTGATAATGACTCCTTCACATCTAATCTAATTTTAGAAAAGTCTGTTTTTCTAAAATCTAAAACTTTTGTTTTTGTGTGGTGTGACTGCGTCACTGTTCTTATATTAAACCACACTGTCTGGTGATCACTAGATCCTAAACTTTCACCTACAGTAATATCTGATAACAGATCTCCATTTGTGAACACTAAGTCTAGTATGGCCTGCTTTCGAGTTGGCTCCTCCACTACTTGTTTTAGAGATAATCCCAGTAGGGAGTTTAGGATATGCGTACTCCTGGCGCAAGTAGCTGTTTTGTATTTCCAGTTCACATCAGGAAGATTAAAGTCACCCATGATGATCACTTCTCCCTTCATTGTCATTTTAGCTATTTCCTCAACTAGTAGATTATCTAACTCCTCTATTTGTCCAGGGGGCCTATAAATCACACCTACCCGAGTTACCATATGATTACCAAATTCTAATGTAACCCAAACTGACTCTATGTTCGCCTCACTAACTTGTATTACGTTACATTTTAAGCTATCCCTCACATACAGGGCCACCCCTCCCCCTTTTTTACCTTCTCTGTCATTTCTATATAAAGAGTACCCTGGTATTGAAATGTCCCAGTCATGTTTTTCATTATACCATGTCTCAGTAACAGCCACTAAATCTACATTCTCAGTTGCCAATATTGTCACAAGTTCATGGATCTTATTCCCTAAACTGCGAGCATTTGTAGACATGACCCTAAGCTTATCCTTTTTTAGCACGCTGACTACAGGTAACTTCTGTACCTTTTTTGGGGGGCAATTGGATTGATGTTTTATCGCCATTGGGATTTTTTATTTGCCTTCTTCTGAACCAACAAATATGGATGTTTGAAAGAATAGAACTTGGTGGACTACATGTATTTTATCAACCTAATTAAACATGAGTATTTGATCCAGTCTTAACCCTGACATCCAAGGAAAAGGGATTTATAAGAGAACATAAAGGTAGGGAGATAATGTAATACAGCACCAGGAAATGCTAGCAGAATGCTTGCTTGTATGAGGAGAAGCATTAGCAGAAGAAAGAGGGAAGTGCTTGTGCCTTTTTACTATACGCAGTTCTGGAGACTGTACCTCCAGAAGGATATATATATGGACACTGGCGTCCTTGTATGGACTTTGCCTATCCCTGGTGACAGTGGCGTAGCGTGGGGGGTGCAGGGGGGGCCGGCCGCACCGGGCGCAATATCTGGGGGGGCGCACTAGCCCTATGCGGCCGCGTGGCCGCCTTTAACGCGGGGCAAACGGGGCAGCTGCCCTGGGCCCATTTACTCCTGGGGGGCCCCAAGGCAGCTTTCCCGTGGGCCCCCAGCCCCTGCTGCCGCGTTCACAGCGCATTGCGCTTGTGAACGCTATTTTCCGGCAAGCCGCATCCGATGGATGCGACGGCCGGAAAAAAAAAAAAAAAAAACTGACGCCGGATGTCTGTTTCCCTCCTCCGTGCAAGAGGGAAGACTGCACGGAGGAGACATACGGCGGGGGACACGGAGCCGCTTCATGTAAGTACGGGGGGGGGGGGGTGTTGGCTGGCACAATATTCCTGGTATCTGACTGGCACTATATTACTGGGTATCTGATTGGCACAATATTACTGGGTATCTGATTGGCACAATATTACTGGGTATCTGATTGGCACAATATTACTGGGCATCTGATTGGCACAATATTACTGGGTATCTGATTGGCACAATATTACTGGGCATCTGATTGGCACTATATTACTGGGCATCTGATTGGCACAATATTACTGGGTATCTGATTGGCACAATATTACTGGGTATCTGATTGGCACAATATTACTGGGTATCTGACTGGCACTATATTACTGGGTATCTGATTGGCACAATATTACTGGGTATCTGATTGGCACAATATTACTGGGTATCTGATTGGCACTATATTACTGGGTATCTGAATGGCACAATATTACTGGGCATCTGATTGGCACAATATTACTGGGTATCTGATTGGCACTATATTACTGGGTATCTGAATGGCACAATATTACTGGGCATCTGATTGGCACAATATTACTGGGTATCTGATTGGCACAATATTACTGGGTATCTGATTGGCACTATATTACTGGGTATCTGATTGGCACAATATTACTGGGTATCTGATTGGCACTATATTACTGGGTATCTGAATGGCACAATATTACTGGGCATCTGATTGGCACAATATTACTGGGTATCTGATTGGCACTATATTACTGGGTATCTGACTGGCACTATATTACTTGGCATCTGATTGGCACTATATTACTTGGCATCTGATTGGCACTATATTACTGGGCATCTGATTAGCACTATATTACTGGGCATCTGATTGGCACTATATTACTGGGTATCTGAATGGCACAATATTACTGGGCATCTGATTGGCACAATATTACTGGGCATCTGATTGGCACTATATTACTTGGCATCTGATTGGCACTATATTACTGGGTATCTGATTGGCACAATATTACTGGGTATCTGATTGGCACAATATTACTGGGTATCTGATTGGCACTATATTACTGGGTATCTGAATGGCACAATATTACTGGGCATCTGATTGGCACAATATTACTGGGTATCTGATTGGCACTATATTACTGGGTATCTGACTGGCACTATATTACTTGGCATCTGATTGGCACTATATTACTTGGCATCTGATTGGCACTATATTACTGGGCATCTGATTGGCACAATATTACTGGGTATCTGATTGGCACAATATTACTGGGTATCTTATTGGCACTATATTACTGGGTATCTGAATGGCACAATATTACTGGGCATCTGATTGGCACTATATTACTGGGTATCTGACTGGCACTATATTACTGGGTATCTGAATGGCACAATATTACTGGGCATCTGATTGGCACAATATTACTGGGTATCTGATTGGCACTATATTACTGGGTATCTGATTGGCACAATATTACTGGGTATCTGATTGGCACAATATTACTGGGTATCTGATTGGCACTATATTACTGGGTATCTGAATGGCACAATATTACTGGGCATCTGATTGGCACAATATTACTGGGTATCTGATTGGCACTATATTACTGGGTATCTGACTGGCACTATATTACTTGGCATCTGATTGGCACTATATTACTTGGCATCTGATTGGCACTATATTACTGGGCATCTGATTAGCACTATATTACTGGGCATCTGATTGGCACTATATTACTGGGTATCTGAATGGCACAATATTACTGGGCATCTGATTGGCACTATATTACTTGCCATCTGATTGGCACTATATTACTGGGTATCTGATTGGCACTATATTACTGGGTATCTGATTGGCACAATATTACTGGGTATCTGATTGGCACAATATTACTGGGTATCTGATTGGCACTATATTACTGGGTATCTGAATGGCACAATATTACTGGGCATCTGATTGGCACAATATTACTGGGTATCTGATTGGCACTATATTACTGGGTATCTGACTGGCACTATATTACTTGGCATCTGATTGGCACTATATTACTTGGCATCTGATTGGCACTATATTACTGGGCATCTGATTGGCACTATATTACTGGGTATCTGATTGGCACTATATTACTGGGCATCTGATTGGCACTATATTACTGGGCATCTGATTGGCACTATATTACTGGGTATCTGACTGGCACTATATTACTGGGCATCTGATTGGCACTATATTACTGGGAATCTGATTGGCACTATATTACTGGGCATCTGGCTGGCACTATATTACTGGGCATCTGATTGGCACTATATTACTGGGAATCTGATTGGCACTATATTACTGGGTATCTGATTGGCACTATATTACTTGGCATCTGATTGGCACTATATTACTGGGCATCTGATTGGCACTATATTACTGGGTATCTGATTGGCACTATATTACTTGGCATCTGATTGGCACTATATTACTGGGCATCTGACTGGCACTATATTACTGGGCATCTGGCTGGCACAATAATACTGGGCATCTGACTGGCACAATAATACTGGGCATCTGACTGGCACAATAATACTGGGCATCTGACTGGCACAATAATACTGGGCTTCTGACTGGCACTATATTACTGGGCATCTGGCTGGCACAATAATACTGGGCATCTGGCTGGCATAATATTACAGGCATCTGGCTGGCACTATATTACTGGGCTCTGACTGGCACAATATTACAGGCATCTGACTGGCATAATATTACAGGCATCTGACTGGCACAATATTACAGGCCTCTGACTGGCATAATATTACAGGCATCTGACTGGCACAATATTACAGGCCTCTGACTGGCACAATATTCCTGGCCTCTGACTGGCACACTATTACAAGCATCTGACTGGCATAATATTACAGGCATCTGACTGGCATAATATTACAGGCATCTGACTGGCACAATATTACAGGCATCTGACTGGCACAATATTCCTGGCCTCTGACTGCACACTATTACAGGCATCTGACTGGCATAATATTACAGGCATCTGACAGGCACCATATTCCTGGGCTCTGACAGGCACAATATTCCTGGGCTCTGACAGGCACAATATTCCTGGGCTCTGACAGGCACAATATTCCTGGTATCTGACTGGCACAATATTATTGGTATCTGACTGGCACAATATTACTGGTATCTGACTGGCACAATATTACTGGTATCTGACTGGCACAATATTGCAGGCATCTGACTGGCACAATATTGCAGGCATCTGACTGGCACAATATTACTAGGCTCTGACTGGCACAATATTACTGGGCTCTGACTGGCACAATATTACTGGGCTCTGACTGGCACAATATTACTGGCATCCGAAAGTTACAATATTACTGGCATCTGAATGGCACAACAATTATGGCATATGTGTGTGTGTGTGTGTGGGGGGGGGGGGGGGGGGGGGGTAACATTAGAGGTACAGGATTGAGGAAGTTGGCTCCATCTAGCCCAGTCTTGGATCATCTCCAGGGTATGGTTCCATTTTGATGTTTAGTTTTTGTTCTTGATATTTTTTGTCGTTTACGATGGTTGTGAGACGACATATAATAGCATGGCCCATGCTAGGTTACTACATGTGTATATTTGTATTCATAGACCTGCTGAAAATGTGGAGAATGTGTGTAATGCATGTTCGCACTCAATAAAGTGTTGGAAAATAAACTTGTATTTAGATGCATTTTACTTTAATTACATAAGTATTTTCATAACAAACAATACATGTGCTTGGGGGGGTAAGGGTTTCTTTAACTAATCTAGTAGAAGAGACTCGAGTGCTAAAATCCACGGGTTAGTGGGCGCAAATTACTTGCCTTGCCCCGGGTGCTGACAACCCACGCTACGCCACTGCCTGGTGAGACATACTCACCCAGGGGTCACCAAGCTTTTTGAAACTGAGAGCTACTTCATGGGTACTGAGTCATACGAAGGGCTTCCAGTTTGATACGCTCTTCTGAAATAACAAATTTGCTCAGTTTGCCTTTAGTTATACATTATTAATAATACTCATCTATGTGAAGACACTAATCACGTAAATGATTTCTCACAATAATTAGCAACAATGACAATAAGGAGGGAAACATATCAATATTCAGCACTTTAATCCCAGTAATTTTTACATTTTTAGATGATCACTTACATCACTACATTTCATAGGAAAAATGCAACGTGGGAGACTTTTTGCTGGCTAGCAGAATGAGTTTTTACTACCGTTCCCATGATGTCACACATACACACTGTCACACATAAATACACAGTCAGACACACATACATTTACAGAAACCCTTATACACAGTCACACACACAGCCACCTTTACACACACACTGTCAGACAGCCACCCTTACACACACTGTCACACTCACACACACACATAAATACACACACAGCCACCCTTACACACACTGTCACACTCACACACACATAAATACACACACAGCCGCCCTTACACACACACATAAATACACACACAGCAACCTTTACACACTTTGAAACAGGATACACTTACACAGACACTCATGTACACACACTTGCACAGACAGTAACACACACATTGACACACACACTTATACACACACACCCTGTAGTGTACACACTGACATACACTTCCATATACTAACACATACTTACACACACACAAACACTTACACACATTTCCTTTTAACCCCCCCCCCCCCCCCCACTTATGCTGACCCCCTCCATGCTTAATTACCTTTATGTGCAGGGAGGAGGACGTTCTCGATGCTGTCTGTAGAGGCTGATACTGGCATCTAGCTTCTTCTGCCGGATGTCAATGTCAGCTGACATCCGGCAGAAGAAACTAGAATGCTGGTGTTCTGCCTCTGCAGACACCATACTTCTTCCTGCAGCCAATCAGAGCGCGACGGGGGCAGAGCTTGCACCCGTCGCGCTGTGCTTGGTGTGACAAGGAGGTGCTGTTACCGCAGGCGCTCACCTACGGCCCGCATCTCCTTGTCACAGAAAGCACAGCGCGATGGGTGAAAGCTCCACTCCCGTCGCACTCTCTGACTGCAGCGCCTCTCCTCCTGTGCGCCTGGGCGTGGTGCATCCCGTTCACCCGCCCAGTATCGGCCCTTCCTGCGGGCGACTCATGTGGTCCTTGTGGGCGACCTGGTGCCAGCGGGCACCGTGTTGGTGACCCCTGTACTAACCAATAAAGAAACGTCTGTCATTGACAGGCCTTGTCCAGTTGGAAAGATTCCATGAAACATCCTTCTACTGCTTACTTTCTCCCAAACACAATCAGTGATATCTTCTAAACAAAACATGATAGAAAGGTAATTTAAAAAGTGATTCAATCAGCAGAATATGGTCAAACTATTGAAAGTTTTTATATCAGGAGGTGCACTGTACAGCTCTGTCTTTCCTCTCCACATGTCCATCTGTCTTTTTCTCTCCCCATGTCCAACTGTATTTTCCTCTTCTGTCACTCCCATCTCCCTTTCCATGTCCACCTGTCGCTTTCCTCTCCCTTCCCATGTCTGTCACTCTTTTCTCTTCCCATGTCTGTCGCTCTTTTCTCTTCCATCCCATGTCTGTCTCTCTCCCCTCTTCCATTCCATGTCTGTCTCTATTCTCTACCTTCTATGAAAGTCTCTCTCCTCCTCTCTCTCACACTGTGTTCTCTCTTCTGTCACTTCAGTGTCCTCTCCTCTCTCCCATCAGTGTCCTCTCCTCTCTCCCATCAGTGTCCTCTCCTCTCTCCCATCAGTGTCCTCTCCTCTCTCCCATCAGTGTCCTCTCCTCTCTCCCATCAGTGTCCTCTCCTCTCTCCCATCAGTGTCCTCTCCTCTCTCCCATCAGTGTCCTCTCCTCTCTCCCATCAGTGTCCTCTCCTCTCTTCCATCAGTGTTCTCTCCTCTCCACCCCACCTGTCAGTGTTCTCTCCCCCCCACCTGTCAGTGTTCTCTGCTTTCATTCTCTCGCCCCTTTTTCTCTCATATCCCATGTTCTCTATCCCCCAGTGTGCTCTCTTATCCCCATGTTCTTTCCCCCCAAGCCCTCCCCATCTGTGTTTTCCACTCCCCTTTTTATCTGAAGCTGTGCAGATCACTCGGCGAGGAGGCGCAGGCAGCATTGGCTCTGTGTGTCCTCACGCATAGTGACACAGAGCATCTTATTTCTGATGCTGTGAATCTTCACTATCCATGAGGAGCGCGTGGCAGCACTGATTGAGCTCTGTGTGAGTGGTCTCCTCGCCGAGTGATTGGCACTGCTCTATAGGGTGGGGGTGGACCTTCACCTCGCACCGGCTGTGGTCGGGCCTCTTCCCCTGCTGGACATGGTTGGCAAGCTTCTGCATCTTATGGCCTTCAGGTGTTATCCAAAATCCTCACTGTTACCAGCTTTAGTGTTAGGCTAGTGCCTGCATTTATGTTTGCTCCTTTGGATGTTTTCCTGTGTTCTTCAGATCTGGCTTCTGTGCGTTGATTCAAATTTAATGCTCCAGGTCCTACACCATCCCGGACCCCATGTGTTACACTTATTTTCTCATAAAAACTCATAACGACTACAAATTAATGACCACTATTAAGTTTCTCAGTGATCACATTGCTACTTGCAATTTTCTCACTTCATATAACTCCAGTCACACTGTTTGTGTTTTCATACCTTATAAAAATTACTTTTTTTTAAATAAAAACGCACAATTTTAATCACAAATAATAACAAAATTGAAATGTAACTAGTGTCTGTGGTCACACATCATTGGTTTAAAATCTTTGCATCAGAATTATCTGCAAAAAGGTAGCGTTGTTTAGCCTTTTACTATACTGCAGTATTATTCTGTCCTCAGGCACACTGTATCTTTATTCTGTGCATGGGAAATGTCAGCTCTGTTCTATAATGCAATTTGTTACACTGCACTATTCCAAGAGACTGCAGCCAGAGACAAGCCCATTCCTTGCCTCCTCCTCCGCCTTTGCTAGCCAGGGCGGTTATAATGCAGTTCTCATGCCTCTGGTCCTTAGAGTGTTAAGTTTGGATTAGAAAAATGGGAACCTGTTCTTTCATTTGTACATGGTATTTCTGCATGCTTACTAATAGCAGATTCCGGCATCTTTTCATTACTTTTCCTATACTGCATTTAGACAAGCTCTCTTTCACATGAATGGCTGGCGTGCTGAACCTGTCAGACTGGCCAAGTGAGCTAAATCTGAACCCAGACACTTATTGCAGGTTTTCAGACCAATACCTGTTTAACTGCCCACACAGGGCAAAAGTCTGCATTCTTTAATACCCCTTCCCCCATGCCACTGATCAGAGGCTTAACATTTTCCCCTTGTATACAAAACATACTTGTTTCATTTTCTAGATTCTGATCTGTTGGTTAAAATACTCAGATTCAAAAGCGTTTTGTGAAAACTGACTGTTTGCTGAAAAAGAGAGAGAATATAACTCCTCCCTGGAACAGGATTTATTGTAATTCTGTTTAACTTTCCACTGTTATTTTTTTTCCTTTCTGTTCAGGTCTGTTTTGTTTTGCGGGTACTGGTTAGGAGGGTGTCTCATCTGGATTTCCTAGATTCAGAGAAAGGCTAAGAGATGGTTAGCCTTGACTGCTCTCACGCTGTGCACCTGACTAGGAGTCTGGTTATTGATCCAAATTGAATAATTGATGGGCTCATATTATGGGAAAGGACATCCAGTGTTAGAGTCGTCTTCTTTTCTGTAGGATAACGGGAATGTTGATAGCAAATAGCATTTTCCTGGAAAAAGTATGGATGGTTTGTTCTTCTAAATTTTAATTTGGGGTCTGGTCAGACACATGGAAGGTCTAAAATCCAGATCTAAGAGTTTGGTATACCGGATATCAAGAAGTGACAAACATGATCCCAACAATTTAACATGGTCCAATATCTATCATTCCCAAAAGAAGAGAATACACAAAACAAGAGAGAGTCAGAACTTATATGTTTGGAAAAACTCTTTGGAATCAGGTAAGTCTAGATTTGTATATGGGACATTATGGGATTTCTATAGATTTGTTAATGGGATGAACTATCACATTTCATACAACTCTTGTAACACTGTAGAATGAATTGGCCCATCTAGTGTTGCTATGTATATTTTATATATTCTTTGTTTATTGTATCTTTTATATTGTAGGCTTTTGTTTTCAATAACTTTCACTACCGTGTTCTGAAACCCCCCTGTACATGAATTATTCTTCACTTATACAATTATGAACTTAACGTTTTTATGTCTGTTTAATGTGCAGACTCTCATAGCACTGTCACTGGTTGTCTATCGTACTGTGACAAGTAAATATTGCTAATACTACTTCAAAGCAATAATCCAAATTAAGCCTATATAATTCTTAGAATGCTAGTATGTAGACATGGTTTACCAGTTGTTAGGTGCACATTAGCTGAATCCACCTTGTGTATTTACTGTGACATGTAGGTATTACTAAGAACATAATTAAGTTTATTATGTGACCTTTAGGGCAAAGCAACACAGTCCTCTAGGGTAACAGGTATAGAACAACAGTAATTGTATGCAAAACAACAGTGTGGTTTATTCACATTGGGCTCAAAATAAATCCATGCAGCAAAACATAAAGGAAAAATCTACAAACAAAATCCTAGCTCAAATTCGAGCACTTACTACACATAAAGTAATGCCTCTTACTAACCCAGGGTAATAATCTAAGCAACAAAATAAACATTGGTTTCACCAACCTTTAGAACTTTCACTGGTGCTACTCTGCACAGACCTGCTCTCTCTCTGCAGGTCAGATTGTATCTCTCTTCTTTCTACTCTGAGATCAGCTAATTAAAGCCTCAGCAGTTGCTAATTGGGGCAGGTGAATGAGTACAGGCTATGTAGGATTCTGGGTCCTACATACCTTCCTTCTATTACCCTCCCATAGACTCTGTCACAATTACTACTAGTAGTAACATATTAGATGTCTCATTGGACTCTGTTAAATGACAGGAGTTACCTCAAATAACTACAAATAGAAACAGCTAATTGAGTTACCTAAGGTCACTGAATACCATAGACTGCAATAGAAATATTATAGTTAAAACTAGTGATGAGTGATAACGCACGTCATTGAATGGATCCCATTCAGTGAAATATGTGCAATGTCAGAGTAAGTGAAGTCAATGTTAATAATATGTGCAGAGCACCACTAGCTGAGCTTGTAAATGGATCCCATGGACACCAATGGCCACGTTGGCAGGTATCACCAGCAGGTACATTCAAGCAAGTATGGTTTTAACTAATCAGCCATAGCAAATTAATGTTTAGGAAAGGAACACATCTACATCAAAAGGCGGACATAGCTCCTGCTAAGCAACAGACGCTATATAAACTGAACAGAACATAGATTCAATAAACAAAAAATTAAGTCTAAGACATGCTTAGAATCTGGCTCAGCGTGGCACTTGGATGGTGAGTCAAAACTGGGGACTGTTCCTGTAAAACTAGGACAGCTGGTAGGTATGAATCAGCGTTGGTAATGACATGCTGTTGTGTGGGTAAGCATAATGTTACATGCATTAGAATCATAACCAGAAGGCTTTTATTAGGTCTAGTATGAAGCATCAAAATAACTCTTCCTTGCCCAGTGATTAACTCAAATATGTGTAAAGGTCAGATAGAATGTTCTGTTCCCTCAGGGGAGATGAAGTGAAATTAACAATTCATCTCACCAATTTAGCTATACATTGTGCAGGGACAATCCTGGCGAGTTTGCCAAGTGGAGGAAACTGACCAGGGTTGTCACTGCACAATTCACTTCCTTTAACCTCAACTCACCTGCAACTCACCTTTTAGTGAATAGCTCCTAAGTCACAGTAGATAATTTGGTTCTAATACTAAGGGTAATGCTAATCACGGTACCATTAGGCCCTATTTTTGAGGGGTAGGTGAACAAGGGTACTTGTCCTGTGCCCTTACAGTTTTATGGGGCTTGCACATTGCACCACATGAAGGCTGAACACCATTAAAGTGGATTGCACCAGTGAAATGATTATATCACAGTGAGTGTTCTGTTTGCTTGATGCCTGGGTTTCTGGGTTACCGGGTGTACCCAGTACACAGAACTGGTGAGCACACAGCTATACTAAAATATTACAGTGGTTCCCATACAATTGTCTAGGGTCAGCTTTGGTCAACGCATTTAAAAAAAAAAAAATGAGAAACTTCCTCAAGAATTAAACTATGTAACAACTTACAAACTATTGTAAAGTGAATTTGTAAAATGTACATGTCTTAAGCAACAGTAATTGGGCTTAAAGCAGATGCCAGATTTAACATTTTGGGGTCTTACACAAGGCCATTAAAAAGCCATATGACTATGGAAGTGGCTAACCATGATAAATAAGCCTGGGTTTATTTAATGACCTGAGTTTATTTATCTCATGAAGTTGAATACTATAGACTGCAATGGAAAAATCTGGGTTCAAAACCTGTGATAAGTGATATCTCACGTCATTGAATAGAGCACAGTGCATGGTAAAAAGGAAGGGTGTTTCTCTTTAACCAAACAATAAAAATTGATTATTCTAGGAGATTCCTCTTGAACAATGTAAGTTCCATATAATAACATAAAAGTTGTTCACAATGGAACTTACCACCTTTTTTAGTCAACCTCAGATGTTTTAAACATTGGGGTAGATTCAATGGCCCCTGTTATGTGAAAAACAGGCGTTATCTGTAAAGCGGCCGATATATGCATAGGGCAACCCTTTTAGTGCTGTAGGGACAGTATCAGTTTTTACACCATCAGTGATGGAGGGGTTGGGCAATGAGTTTGGTTTGTGCAGTGGGAATGGGCAGGTTGTGTTTAATCTGTGCTAAGGAGTGGTTTACATAACCTTGTGCATCAAAAAGGTTAGAAAATGATTGTGTACCTGCCATTTTGGAATGCAGTTTGACTTCTCTGATTGATATTTTTCAATACAAATATAAATGGATGGAAGACATTGTTTGAACTAGAATTAGTGCACAGCAGTCTTGTATTAATCTCTAGACTAATAATGTTTCTTTACAGGACCCAGACCATAAACTTGACAGTCTCAAAGAGGAAATGGGAAAAATATAGCGGTAACTCTTTCTCTACTAAACTTTGGTTCCACTCCTGGATTAAAGCAGCTGAACACATTTTACTCTATAACCTCTATTGAATGCTAGAGGTGTCATAGTGCTCAGGGGACTATGTTCTATTTACGTTGGGTTTGTTGAAAGCGGACACACCAAAAACAAGAAATCTCAACGTTTTTTCCCCACATATATTTAAATTAAATTGCCCACTTAACCCACAAACTCCCATTATTTTGATTTACCAGTGAGTATTAAACAGCACTCATTACTAGCCATCAAAATATTAATGGCTGTTAATATACGTATGGCCAGATTTTGCCGCAAACCAGATCCTATTGTCTGCAAACATTTCCCAAATCTGCCATCAGTGCAACATGGAAAGGTACTTCTACTTCCTGCAAACTAACTTATTAATTTCTAATGATATATGGTCTCCTTGCATCAGATATTTTAAAACAATTGGATCCACTTAGTTCCCCAGATGGGAAGTTGATACTTTAGTAGAGAATTACTCTTTCCAGGTTTTATCAATCATTAACCTGTAGCTCCATGACATAACTTATTTTTCAACATCTGATGTAAATATGTGAGAGAGAATACGTTATTGGATTTGTACACATCGTTTTGTAATAGATAGATGTTATACTATACTAAATGTCGCTGAAGATATGACCTCTGTCTTATGAAACTTAATATTAAAATGTATTTATATTGATATGTTAATTTATGATGAGGGAGGGAATTGAGTGTTGGAGATGCGTGAGTTTAATCAAGCCTGGGGCAGCACCAAACTTAAATATGCCAATGCCAGTGGTTGGTGATGCTACTGAACTTGTTAAGTGAATAGATTGCAAATGTGAATATAAAAACATCTTAAACTGCTGGACAATTTGTAAAACAACTGCAAACACAGGATATGGACAGGTTTAATGTTCCAGTGATTAATGGAAAGCTTTTTAAAATCTTATTAGAGTACTGCTTGGATGGGGAGATGCAAATGGCAACTGCTACATATAGAATTTTTAAGGACCACTTCAAGTGCATTAATCTTTTTCCCTTTTGCATGATTTCACTCAGGGATTTCTCCTCTTCCATCCACCTGTAATAAAATGGGTGTCCACACTCTATAAGTCTAGATTTATAAAATATTTATTAAATGAGGCGAGACAAACATTACAAAATAACGACTGGTCAGTATATGCTGTTACATGAATTGTATAGATTAAGCTGGATCAGAGTTCCTTATTAGCATACTTGCAGCACAGGTTTATAGGTTTAAAGTGCTGGTTTTACAGGATGCCTGCGGATATGCACATAAAGATGCCTGGGGATATCCAACATGAATGAATACTATGTCAGCAGCGTCTAGGATAGTACAGCGCGGCTGATTCACCGCTGACAGTCCAGCGTGGCAGTTTGAACGCTGAACTGTCAGCGTTGAAGATGAACACGGCCGCCTCATCACGGCAATGCAATGGCTGACAGTTCAGCGCTGAACTGTCAGCACTTACAAACGTACACCCCCAAGTAAATTACCCCCCCTAATAAATGAAACCCCCCCAAACCCGAGACACCTGCTCCACCCACCTTCCCACAAAAAACTTTGTCACACAGCTTCAGCTTGTGTTTTCACCGCAGCTTCAATCTGTCCTCCGTCGCGGTAAGAGCCTAGCATGACTCCGTCTCCACGTGAGACGTGATGGACATGCTACAGGCGCAGGGAGCAGTTGGAGCAATCCAACACTTTGCGGTGATGTCGATCATTGCATAGTGTAAAGAAAAACTACCGAATGCTATCTGGACTAAGAGCAGCTTAAAGATGGACGTTGAAGGTACATGCCAGCAGTTTACTAACACGGTCATAGCTCACCAGCCTCCCCACTTACTCTGCCTTAGCTTTAAGGCAGAGCCGAGAGTAAATTCATGTTTATATCGGGGAAATAAAGGTTTTACTTGGAAGAAGAGTACACAATTATTTTAACCCATGCTTACTGCTAGGAAGAAAGTTGAATTGTCCTTTAAGTCTGTGTGTTCTGTCTAATAGGAAAAATACATTTGATTGGTATTCTATTTAATCCTTCCCATCCACACTTAATTTATGAAATCACTGTGTGGCAGCGGATGCAGAATAATTTTGTGAACATCATGTCCAATATATTACATTTTATTTTAGGATCCCTGATGGGAAATTGTTATCCACCATCATTTATCTCTACATAGTCTTTCAGGAAAATAAACTAACCAACCCCTCTCCTGCCATTTACATGATTGACTGTATATCCAAAGAATTATCCAGTTAAACTTGGACGAGAGGCATGGATCTAATGTGAAACATAACTAAGTTATGGATTGTGATGAAATGCTTAGCTACAATTCTTATATTCCATCACATGATATAAAAGTGAGAGAGTAGTCTCAAATACCATTAAGGGTTTAGATGATTTCACATTTTGAATATACAGATAGTGCCGTTACAAATGGCTGCATTACTACATTCAATGTGTTAAGTACAGATCATGTTTTGAAAGACGTGCAAGGTTTATTTTCACCTATAGCCTAGGCCAGTGTTGGCGAACCTATGGCACGCGTGGCACAACTGGCATTCTGAGCCCTCAGTTGTTACACGTGGCCAGGTTCAGCACTCAGCGCTTGCTTGCTCCGTCCGAGAGGAGCAGTCATCAGTGGGTAAAAGACTGGAGCTGCCAGTCATCTGCTTCTTCTCCAGATAATCAGGTGCATGTGCGCTATGTGGGGAAGTGTCGGGAAACAATTTGCTTTCTGAATTGAATGCTTATCCCCATAGCGCGCATGCAGCTGATTATTGGGTTAAGAAGCAGATGAACGGCAGAGCCAATCTTTTACCCACTGATATCTACTCCTTCGAGCTCCTGGAGAGGAGCAGTCAAGTGTGTAGGAGTATAAGTGTGTGTGCGTGTGTATGTGTATAAGTGTGTGTCTGTGTGTGTATAAGTGTGTGTGAGTATGAGTGCGTGTGTGTGTATAAGTGTGTATGAGTATGAGTATAAGTGTGTATATGACTATAAGTGTGTGTGTGTGTGTGTGTGAGTATAAGTGTGTGTGCTTGTGTATGGGGTGTTGGCACTTTGAGGTCTGCAAAATCAGATTTGGCAAAAAATCGGGCACTTGGGCCCAAAAACATTCGCCATCACTGGCCTAGGCCAATGATGGAAGAACTATGGCATGGAAGTCTCCTCTGGCCTCAGGGTCCTCTGAGGTGGTACTTCGCATCTGCATTGTCACCATTATCATATATTGAGGGGTGTGGAACATATGGAGATACTGAGACGGTGCAACTAAAGGAAAAGAAACAAACACAGGGAGAATGGGAAAGTAAAAGGAAGAGTGTCTGAAAAAAATGGGTGACGTCTCATTATATAGGGAAAAATGGCATTTTGAGATTTTTTAAGGTCTACGAGTGGGCAGGTGTGTAAAAGGACGGCATTTTATGCAGCCCCCTGTGACATGCTGTCTTAGGTCTGTAAAATTCAGAGCATACTTTAGACCCACAGTCTCGATTCAGATTTTCAGCCCTGGTAGCCCCCTAGAGACGCCTCTGGCACTTGGGCTCAAAAGCTTTTGCCACCAGTGGCCTATTGTGCAACTTTGGTTCTTCAGCTGCTTCTAGAATACAGCTACCATCATTTTGCCTATGATTAAACACCTCTCAGCACAAAATGCATGAGGGAGTTGGCATGTCATTATCTCCACCTGCTATGTGACATGTGTTTTCAGATTTTTTACTTTTTGGAAGATCAAAATAAATTAATCTGCATGTTCTTCCAGTAAGAGAGCACATGTTCTGTGTTTGTTTCCTGTGCCATCATTATCTGCCTTTCTAGAAAGCTACTGGGCGTTTGTAGTTGAGCAGAGGCTGAAGGGCCACAGTTGAACAACTAAGCCTTATAGTGCCCATGTTGTATGTGTTGGGACTTTGATTAATATTAAGGAATGAATTCACTCACCATAATTAAGTGTATTTCTTAGGTAGTTTCCGAATACCTTAATAACCAGTAAAAAGAAAAAAGTGAACCTTATTAAATGAATTCAGATAAAAAGGAATCTAACACATGAACAGTGTTTACAGTTTAAATGCAGTACATCCTAAGCAATATAAAATTCAAACAAACATATAGCAAGAAATATGATATACCGTATTTGCTCGATTATAAGACGACCCTGATTATAAGACGACCCCCCAAACTTTGTATATTCCTTTAGGAAAAAAACTAAAAGCCTGAATATAAGACTACCCTATAGGAAAAAAAAAGTTTAACTTGTATATATGTAAATTGCTTTTTAATATGTAATAAAAAATTGATATTATACAAATGTATTTCTTGTTTTTATTTCCTTGCGGCCTCTCTCCCTCCCCCCTCCAGTGTAGTCTCTCTCTCTATCTCCCCCCTCCCTCCCCTAGTCTCTCTCTCTCTATCCCCCCTCTCTCTCTCTATCCCCCCCCCTCTCTCTCTATCTCTATCCCCCCCCCTCTCTCTCTCTCTATCCCCCCACCCTCTCTCTCTCTCTCTCTCTCTATCCCCCCCTCTCTCTCTCTCTCTATCCCCCCCCTCTCTCTCTATCCCCCCCTCTCTCTCTCTATCCCCCCCCCCCTCTCTCTCTCTATCCCCCCCCCCCTCTCTCTCTATCCATCTCCCCCCTTTCCCTGGTGGCTAGTGGGGGCAGCTGGGGGATGTCTGCACTATACGTGCAGATATCCTCCATGCTGCCCGACACCTCCGTCTATTATGACGGACAGCTGGTCCGTCATAATAGACGGAGGTGTCGGGCAGCATGGAGGATATCTGCACGTATAGTGCAGACATCCCCCAGCTGCCCGCTTTTCCCTGGTGTCTAGTGGGGCAGCAGAGGAAGTCTGCGCGATGAGCGCAGACCTCCCCTGCTGCCGCCCGGCACGCTCGCCGGGACTTCTGTGACGAAAGCGGAAGTTCCCGGCTTCTTCACAGAATCCCCGGCGGTCGTGCCGGGCGGAAGCAGGGGAGTCTGCGCTCGTTGCGCAGACATCCCCTGCTGCTAGAGAGGGGGATCCAGGTCCCCTGCAGCTCTGCTGGGGACCTGGATCCCAGTCTTATAGTCTGACCTCAATTTGAGGTCAGATTATAAGACGACCTCGAATGTAAGACGAGGGGGATTTTTCAGAGCATTTGCTCTGAAAAAAACCTCGTCTTATATTCGAGCAAATACGGTATTTACTTTAAAAACGTACCTTTTGTAGGCTTTCTACCAGAGATCAATCCTAACACAATGGCATTTCCATCCCCCTGCAAAAATGGGCATCCCCATGATCTCATGGTAGCCAGAGGGCTCCAATATTGATGCATGGGAGACCAATATGCATGTTTGTGATGTCAAGAAATCTTTATGTAGAGATTTGGGGATGACTCATTTCAGTGGGTGAATTGCTAAGCACACACAGTTCTGTCCAGGGGGTGATGGGGTACAATTAATTGTACATGCAGAAATATATCAAAAGTAGGCTGTATCTTGCTGCACCATTTGAATGCAAAGATAAGTTAGTTCAGACTTTAACACGACATGCAATGCAAGCTATGCTAAAAAGCCACTGAAAAGCCGTTTCAAAGGTTACATGTATTTAACATAGCTCAGATTCCATACATTTTATGTCTATGTGTACAAAATCCACAATAAAGATCATACCTTTTCAAGAACTCCTGTAAAACCATACACTTGTGCAACTAGTTACTGGACACTGTTACATTTCAGTCTGAAATAATTTGCAGTAAAACATAGTATAAGCTGGTGATGTCACTGAACAATTGTGCAATTAAATATCTTCATTCTGTACATAAACAAAAGGCTTAAGTTACACATGCTGCACATTAGTGTTACACCAGTTTATATAGTGGTTTCCTCTATGTTTACTCAATCTGGGTACATATAGAACTGTGTTCCTCTCCATATAAGAAATACATGTTGGTTTTTATTTAGGATTTTATGCTGAAATAACCCGATGAAAATAACAAAATAATGGAGTAGTTAATATTAATAGTACAAACATTAATTGTCAAGCAAAGGAGTATATTGCAATATGTTAATAATGGGAAAAACAAACATACAAATAAAAAACCGAAGTGAAAGCAAGTATGATAACCATACAGAGGGAATAAAGCAGCATCCAAATTGGCCATTCCTCCCAAGTGACTTTCCTTAGCATAAGCATAGCTAGATCTTTCGGTGCCTAAGGCAAAATAAATATAGGGCTTGCTGGGAATTGACAAAGCAATTTCAAACTTAAGGCCAAAGTAGCAGAGTTCGATTTTTTTTTTAAATTCAGCTGAATACATGATAGAGAGAATTGCAGGGAACAGAGAAGGGAATTGCAAAACTAAATTTGCAATTCCTTTTTCAATTCCCTATTTTTTTGAATACAGCCTATAGTTCTATAGCGGTTATTTCCAGACAATTAAAATAAAAAGATACATAAATAAAAACGGGTGTAGATTCTGGGAGACTCAGGGAGATGCTGGAGTCAGGAAGGTTTTTATTTTGTATTTTGAAGTAAAGTTGGTAAAGAGCTTTAATGTGAAACCTGAAGACAAAACGTATTTCAACTTAAAGTTTAATGAAGAAATGAGGGATAGTGTTGAATCAGCTAGGTTGTACAAATGAAGATAGAAGGGTTATTTAAAGGTACAGGGTACGTGAACTCTCGCAAGTTGCTGAGAAGCAATGAACTCCCTGGTACAAGTAAGATAAGAAACTAAGACATACCCCCTGTTATGTAGGAGGGAGTGGTTAATTCCTGCATGCTCAGATCTTGAACACTGTGCCTGTCACACTCATACCTTCTTAAAGCCTAACAAAGCGTCGCTGTCACACAGCTATGCTCAGAAACACGGGGGAATCTGGGAACAGAGGCAACAGAACAGCATGGTAAGATGACAAAAGCCTTGTAATGAAATATCAGTGATTTGTTGGATGATCTGCCACTAGTCCAGGCTTTATTTATAATACAGAGATAGAAACTGACAAGATCTAATAGCCACCCATTGTCAGGATAATAATAGAATATAGGCACTGACAGGAATATTTATAGCTCCTGAAAAAAATATATCCCAGGCAGCATGATATAGTCTATTCTGTATGTTCTAATGGTCAGTGACAGAATGTATCCAGTGCCAGAGGAATCTGGGGAGTGGCTACAGGAAGTGTTTGAAGAATTGAACTTGGAATTCATTATTGAGCAAGGTCTTTATTTGCATTGTCACAGAGGATAACAAGAACATCGGATTATTGGGAGATAGTGTAAGAGAAATTATAAATCTGTAAAAAAACAGCAATGTTTTTTTTTTTTGTTTAAATCCTTTTTTTGCCAGATCACAGCAAAGCTTTGCACATTTTTCTCCATCACATGTTATATAACAGGTTGTTAATGTATTACATGGGTTCTTTTATTGATTAATATTAGGTAATATTTGCCAAACAGCAGTGGTTAAGTCATAAATGTTTTTTTTAGTCCTACGTTTTAAGAATCCATTTTATATAAGAGTCTATTCAATAATGAGAGACTTGCAGGGAATTGAGTATTTGGGTTAAAGTTTGAAATTCACATTTCAAATCTCTCTTTATTGAGAAGACAATTTAATGTCTTTCCTAAATGTACCTTGAAGGTTCATTCAAGGTGGATGTGATGTCAAGACATTATTATTTAAAATAATCCTAAAATTGATACTGTTCCTCCTGAGAGACTATGCGGTTTATATATAAAAGTCATGTGCGCTGCAGGTGATAATAGATAAAGACAATGACACAATAGGTTGGAGAAAGGCCGTGGTCGTTTATTTACTAAATTTAAATAAACCAAACAACTTGTTCTTTCGACATTGACATATACCAAAACTTTTTCTATTCCAAGTGTTATTATTAAGTAACAAGCTCTTGGCATAACCATTACCCAGAGTATTAAACCATTACTTATCCCAGTACAGCCCTGCTAGCCTGAACTATCCACTTTTCGAAATATCCGCCCTAAAAGCAGCATCATGAGGGTGACTTGCCTTAGGACTCACGACAAGGTAGAAAAAAGGTGGAGGGTGGGTGGGTCTGGCTCCTTTAATTAATCCTGTCAAGTTAAGATGAGCTGAGAAGTACCTTGGGTATTTATATAAAACTAAACTCTCGCTTGCTATCCTAGAATGCTCCAAATCGCTGCCCTGCACTATCTTAGCACGCGCTACTGTGACTATTTTCCCTCTAAAAACAAATTTAACCTAAGCACCTCCCCAACCGCTACATGTTGCGTGGAGCTAATTGCAACTGATAGGAATATTCCATTTGGTTTCCATGGTGACTGCTCCACTTTTCTGATGAAATTACTTTTATATATAACCTCCCGTTTGTTGCCTGTGAGTAGATTATTAGTCATGTTCACCCACCATGCTGACCACATATAATACGGTGCACCTTATAACCTGTTTACATTTGCATCCCTATGCCAGAGAGATGTAATCAAAAACCAACAATATAATAATAATGGAGCTTTGGTTTTTTTTAAATTTGAGGCAGACTTGCCAAAATTGGGACAATTACAGATTTGTATAGCAATTTGCAATTTTTTTTTTTACAACTTTTTCCAGTTTTTACTTTTGTGAAACCCAAACTTATGTTAAAATGTGCATTATTATTGATATCGAGATTGTAATGTGTGTCATAATGAACATACTTTTTTTGTTACGGTATTAAGCAAAGGGTTTGTTTTGCATTTGTAGTTATGCCTTTTGGCTCGGATTGTAGTGTTTGGGTGTTTTGGCAGGCAAGTTAATTAAGTGTGGGTAGAGGCTGATATGTAATCATAGAATGTAACATCAGAGATTACCCAGGGACCTCTTCAGTTTGCTAGTGACTGGACAAGCCCATGCTATTTTTAATACTACTCAGGTATTGTCACATACAAAAGTATGTATTACTGTTCTGTGCATTCACTGCTAATATTTTTCATGACAATGTTTACTACATATTTATTGCATTTATTATAGCATGACTACAAAGCATAGCCATGGGCTTGTAAATTAGTGTCACATGCTAGCGTGCAGGTCTTAGATGATTTTGTCAGTGGACACATGATATTCCATGTTATGTATACATCATTTAGAACATCATATACTGTATTTTATGTGAGGGAGGTGGGCTTTCATAACTCTATAAGAAATGTATTGATAAGATATGATCTTTAAAGGACAACTGTAGCAAAAAGTGTTCTGTTAAAAAGTTCTGTTCTCTGCAATTCTCTCTTTAATGAGTAGACCCTTACATGTACGACTGGATAGCACTGTGCTACATCCTCCATCCATGTTGTCCAAAGTATACAATCAGGGAAGACCCAAGACAGTGTGCTGCCCGGGCCGAAAAATGAAATGCTAGCCCACCCACCCTCCAAAAGAAACCCACTTTAATTAAAACCAAAATGAAACTTATCAGGAAGTGGTAATTTATATGCAACAGCACTTTGTCTATATGCAAAATTATACAATATACTGTAATGGCCTGTTACAGCCTGGCCGTGTTTAAAATGTGTCCTAAAGTGCATTTAAACTTAATTAACAATATTTTATAATATTATAACATGTTATAATAGGTCAGTGGTCACTTAATATGTTTTGAGGGTCTGGCAATCAATGGATTAACTCATCTGACACTGCCCTTATCTGTCTAGCAAACCAGGGGTAAACTCCTCTCACACTGCCCTTACCTGTCTAACAATACAGGGGTTAACTCCTCTGACACTGTCTATATCTGTCTAGCAATCCAGGGGATATTTATGACTTTTGAACAATAGTGCACTCTGCATCATATTTTGCTGATGGATTGGATATCAGTCTTGGTTAGAAAGTTCACAGGGCTCCAAAAAGGCAATCCAGGGTACTCTCACGTTTCCAATTTATTGTTATCTCACTAGTATGTAACAGTTTAAATCCCTGCTTGAATATAGGTGACTCAGAGACCTGACAAGTTAGAAAATCCATGACTATTATTAGAATATTTTGCTACCACGACTGATTAGTCATTACACAGGCACTGAATTATAGAGAGTTCATCTTTTAAAGGAGCAGTTTAACCTATCTCCTAAAAACTGCAAATATAGTGCAATAGCTTTATTGTTATAATTATCTTGCCAATATCTTCTTATCAGTGTCACAGAATTTTGAAGCCTCGGTGAACTTATTTTCAATGTACAGTAAACCCACAGGAGAACTGTAAATAGTTTTAAAGTAAAAATAAGTACATGTCACATATATATTAGAAACATGTAAAACACACAGAAAATCAGCTAGGTGTACAGCTAGCCTCAGGTCTAGTCAAGGAATTAGTCTCAGGGCTTGGGCCTACTGGTTTATGATTTGAGGGTTTTTCTTGAAAAAAATACCGGCCTTGGTACTGTCTCCATAGACTTAACATTGGCCTGATGTCAATTTTTTACCGGCCTGGTGGCAACCCTATATGGTGAGAGACTATTTACAATGCAAGACCTTATATCATATTTAATTCTAGGACAATATAAGATTATGGGTTTTATACCATAAATAGACTCCCCAGTACTACATTACAAAGTGCAGTAACTATTATAATCTTGGATCCATTGTGCTCTACAAACACTGTTATAAAGCAAAAGAGGAAATCTGAAGGAGGGGTTAAAACAAAAGGAAACCCACTGTTATTTCACCTGACAAAACAGAAAACACTATAGCAGTTGGAGAGGTATATAATGGAGGCACAGTGTCAGAAGAGTGAAAAAAGATGCAATTGCTGCTATCTTATCTATAACAGCCATTGCACCAATTTTATACACCCTGACACCTTTTTCACCATGGTGTGGTGAGGATCTCCACTGCAATTTAAGGCATACTTCTACATCTTTTATTTAATGAATTTGTTTCAGTGCAAAACAGCTGAAGAGTCCTGAAGTTTGACACCAGAGCAGGTAGTGCACGCGTTATAAATTGGTGTACATGGAGTCTCATGGAATGGTTTGAAGTGAGCACTGATATACATACAAAACAAAATACAAAACATGTACAAAAATATATAATCTCCTACAAATATGCTCATCTACTCAATATGCTGCGACTCGGATCCAAATCTTCTGAGGCCATTTGATAGGGACAACTTTGCCATGAAAACCGCTACCCATTATGCGGCGATCACCCCCAAACACAATTCGGCCCCCATAATAATAGACTGTGTGGTGAACTGGCAAAATGGCTCCCAGACCCCCGGTTACACATATGAGGGTGTCAGGGCTAATGTAAATGTGGCTGGGCAAGTGCCCCCTATTAAATACAGGACTACTATTCCTGCCCCCCACAACATTACCAGAGCTGGCTGAATTGCTCCCAGCCCCCATAGCTGCCAACATCGGCCATGTTTCCAGGGACACATATTTGTTCCACATGCTGCAGACAGAGCATGCAAAGTGCAGCCCGGCAGTATGTAGGATGCATATACGCACAGACACAATGCAATTAATTAATCATGGTAGGTCCTTGGAGATCTCCACCCAGATTAATTAATTGAATTGTGTCTGTGTGTATATCCATGCTACATACTGCTGGGCTGTACTTTACATGCTCTGTCTGCAGTATGTGGAACAAATATGTGTCCCTGAAAACATGGCCAATGTTGGCAACTATGCCAGCCCCCATTAAATAGATTGGGTGCCAGGGCTGGTTGCCCTAGTGCCCATATAAAAAAAAAAAACCCCACCCCAGGTGCTGGGGAAATGCCTCCAGAACCAATACAAATAGCATTATTTGCCCCCCTAGGCCCTATTAAAATAATAGGCTCCATGGGGTCTGATCTAGCCAAACAGTAAGAGGCCAGCCAAATAGCTCCCAGCACCGGTAATGTTTGGAGGAAGGAAGGGCTAATAGTTGTGACCCCCCCAATGTATTTAATAGGGGGCTCATTTCTGTTTGTGGGGGAGGGGGAGGGCTACTTTTCCTTATAATACAAACATGCTTGTTTCTAATGTACCATATTATTGCCATTTTAGGAGATTAATTATTTTTGTATACTTTATATTTTGTTTTGTATGTATATAAGTGCTCTCTTCAAACCACTCCTTTTCTCTCTTTTGCCTCTGGTAATAGTTTTTTGAAGTTAGCAGCAGCTAGTCTTTTGTCTTGTATATAAATGTATATTTTCTCTTTTTTCACTCATTCTCCGTTTTCCTGTAGCACAGGCTTATATTTAATTTTCCATACACAGTCTCAGTTACGCACAATTTCTGTTTGCTCCACCTTTATAAATGTCCCTCATTGCTTTTCACATTCAAATTATTGCTTCCTGGCAGTCACATAGTTAAAGTAGTGATAACACTTAGAAACACATCACTTTTCACACTTGCCTTAAAGGCACTCAACCATCTAAATGTTTATACTGTGAAAAATTATCTATACATTGAGTTAGTGGAATTGTAATCAAATACCTAAATTAGCAAAACAATGTCGCCTATTTATGACATCACCCGTGGCTTGATATACAAATGAACTCATTTTCAATGAGACATGTGTCATTCGCATATAAAAAGTCCACCTCTGAGCTAAAAGTAATTATGGAGGATGACCATGTTGTTGTTTTATATAGTTATACACTTGTGATAGATGCATATAACAGGGCTATAACTGATACCATGTAGATCAGTATGCAGTCTTTATTTTACCCTATGGAGCCCTGAAAAATGTACTATCCATAAGTGCATAGTTGCCATTGCCAACATTGGCCATGTTTCCAGGGACACATATTTGTTCCACGTGCTGCAGACAGAGCATGCAAAGTGCAGCCCGGCAGCAGGGCCGTCTTTAATAGTGATTGGACCCTGGGCAAGCATTTGCTTGGGCCCCCTGGACCCGGACCCCTCCCCTGCATGCAATCACTCCATCCATCGCAATATTACCCCCCCCCCCCACAAAAAAAAAAAAAACAAAACATAAGCACATACACAATTGGACTTTTCTTGCAGTGAGTATTTTTATTGCATTGAATAAAATGTGTATATTACGTGTATTATTGCAGTGTATAAACGGTATATTTGGATACAAAATGTGTATATATGGCTGCAATATGTATACCATCTTACTATGCAACACTGCACTACAACTACTCATTACCTAAATGACAAAAATATACACAGATATTAGAGAGCACTTGCATATGTTCATATATATTTATAAAAATCTATACACATCTCACTCTCTTTTACTAGTTGCATTTATACTTATACGGACTTCTTAATATTATATTCAACTATTTTCATATGTAATAAAAATGTTATTGAAGAGTTGCATTTCTTGTTTTTATTCCCTTTTTCTGCACCCACATTGCACCTAAAGGACTTAACACAGCCCCCTAGAGTAGCCACAGCACTTGTCATGCACCTATATTGCACCCACAGCACTTGTCACGCACCTATATTGCACCAACAGCACATGGCTTGCACTCATATTGAACCTACACAACAGTGTAAATTTGCCCCACAGAACATGCCACAGTTTCACTTTGTTCCACTGAACTGCCCATGCAGAAAAAAGCCACATTGATACTTTTCCCCATAGTACATGTTATTTTTCCCCAGAGAACATGCCAGTCACTTTGTCATTGCATATGCAACAGACAGTTTGCCTGTTAAAATATGACACCGTTTGTCCATTAAATATGCCACAGTCAATGTGCCCATCAATATGCCAGTATTATTTTGCCATTAATATGCCAGACATTTTTTTTCCATCAATATGCCAATATTATTGTGCCATTCAGATACCAGTAATATTGTACTATTAAGATGCCCCAGCCAATTTGCCCATTAAGATGCCAGTATTATTGTGCCATTCAGAGGCCAGTGATATTGTCAGTCAGAGCCCAGTAATATTGTGCCAGTCAGAGCCCAGTAATATTGTGCCAGTCAGAGCCCAGTAATATTGTGCCAGTCAGAAGCCTTTAATTCCCCATACCCCCCCCCCCCCCCCCAGTAGTTACCGAATGCTCTTCTTCTCCGTGTTCTCGGCTGGACGTTTCCTCCGTGCAGTCTTCCCTCCTGCACGGAGGAGGGAAACAGTCACCGGATGTGACGTTACGTCACATCCGGCGTCAGTTTTTTTATTTTTTTCGGTCGCCGCATCCAGCGCTGTGAACGTGGCAAGCATAGGCTGGGGGCCCACGGGACAGCTGCCTTGGGCCCCCCAGGAGTAACTGGGCCCAAGGCAGCTGCCCCGTTTGCCCCGCGTTAAAGACGACACTGCCCGGCAGTAAGTAGGATGGATATACACACAGACAGATTCCATTTAATTAATCATGGTAGGTTTTATGAGATCTCCACACTGATTAATTAATTGGATTCTGTCTGTGTGTGTATCCATCCTACATACTGCAGGTCTGCACTTTGCATGCTCTGTCTGCAGCATGTGGAACATGTATGTGTCACTGGAAACATGGCCAATGTTGGCAACTATGTAAGTGGCATGGAATGAAACCGCAATATGGTCACCGTAGTGGAGAAATTGATTGAAAACTAATAACATCCTGCTAATTGCACCAGGTTTATAGTTTTGCCCACTCAGTTGTTGTTTATACATAACTACTGTAGATAAAGGGACTGTATCACCTGAAAAATGTTCTTACTGTGCATATAGAGCATAAAACACAATTTAAAATTATCTATACATGTATTAGGAAAACTAAAAGAAAATCCCTAAATTAGGAGAAACATGTTTTAAAAAGTCTGTGGAGTCTCCTGCTTATGACATCACCTGTGGCACAGTATGCAAATGAACTGCATTTCAATGGGATGTGTGTAATTTTACATACTGTGCCACAGGTGTTGTCATAAACAGGAGACTCCACAGACAGATTTAAAACACATTTTGCTCATAATTTAGGCAGTTACTTGCAGTTTTGCTAATACAATGTATATATAATTTTTTAAATTTTTTTATGCTCTATATCCACAGTAAAAACAATATTCAGGTGATACAGTCCCTTTAAACACTGACGTTTTTATTTGCAGTTCCTGGAAACATGGTATCAAAATTTTGTGAATCTATTTAATAATTGTAAATGTAATCTCTTCTATTGAAATCCCAGCAGTAGAATTTAAGACATTAGACTTTTGTTTTTGGGGTAGGAGAAAAAAGGAATGGCTCAGCATCCTAGATATAGTGGGGGAATGCCAGGAATCTACAATTAGACAGCGGGGGCAAAAAAAAAAAAATCTACAATAATATGGGCTATGCTTCCAAGGAATGAATATAACGAAAGCCCCCCTCCCTTTCCACATCCCTTCTGCCATTCCCCTCCTCCAGCCCACAGATGTGTTGTGCTGTCAAAAGATGCATTGTGTAAAAGGACCGGGGACTGTGTCTCAACAGAGGCATGGCACAGCCCTGTACATAGGGAATTGAGTCTGCCCTGTTTGACAGCCCCTAATACCAAATGGGTTGCTGTTTTGGGATCCCCTGGGTCAGAGAACTCTTCAGATGCCCAGGTTAGTTGAGCAGGTCCATTAAAACAAAGAAAATGGAAAATAACATTAACCCATTCATTGGAAAATGTCTGCTTACTAGCTACTAGTGCTTCTCTTTGTTTTCCTTTGACATTTCACTGTGTTGTGGTTTCTACGAAATTTATAAATCAATATACCCAACTGGGCATAAAAGGGTTAATTACTTTTGAGCGTTGCAATTGTTTTCTGGGCTTTTAAGTGGGTTTAAGTGCCATTTCTTGGAAGTGGATGAAGTCTTCTGAAGTGCTGATCTGCATTATTCCTTTACAGGATATTAGACAGTTGCTTGCAATGCTATACCAATTACCCTGGGTTAGATGAACAGATAACTTAAATTGCTTTCAAATGTGATATAGATTTCTTTTACTTACACATTACTGGTTCTTTCCTCATATACAATTATATCGTTACTTTTGCCAGGTTCCATTCCCCCAGAATCATTGTTTACCGTTTGTTGATACCAGTCTAACTTTAATTAGAATGCAAATACCAATTACTATTTGCATAATAGTGATTTATACATTTCTTGGTTGCTGCTTTAAACAGGGACTAAAAAAAAAATTCATACTTCATGGGTGTATTGGCTATTTTATATTCATGAAAGAGAATTGAAGGGAATCTCAAACATAAGGCCAAAGTAGCCGAGTAGGAAAAATTGGAATAGGAAAAAAACATTCAGGGATGTGTATGAAAAATGAATAGTCCAGGGCTGCATGGGTAGAAGTAATCTATATTTTAGCCCCAGAATTAGCATTTATAATAGCCCTTCCAGCATTAAAGTTAAGTGATGTGGGGACCATACCTATAACTTAACCTTTTGCAAACAGGGCTTTGTGTATATTTTTTCCTGTTGTTCAGCATTGTGGAATTGGTGTTTTATAGATATTTTATACTACAATTAAGCTTGCCAAATCGGCTATTTGTAAGCCACCTTTGATTAATTGATTTCCTTTCATATATTGCAGTCTGTTAAAGTTATGTGGATGGAGCAACCCTAACTAATAATTCAATTATTTAACTTTCATGTGCATGTCTTATAATGTTCAATAAGCAACATTTCTGGTAATAACTTCACACGTGTCAATAGTGCTGAGATTCAGGAGTTTGGCAGTCTAAGTGTAATGCACACAGATTGATCAGTCAATACCTCAGCCTTAATGACAGATCCACCTGTGCTGTGAGGAGATTTAAAAAAACCTAATAATTAATTGTTCCTACAAAGAGGTGATCAGCATAACTACACAGGTGCTAAGTAACAGTATTTCTGTTTCCCAAGTATTGCGATATGACCATTTTAAAATGTATTAAAATATCTTAGATTTTTTTTAAAGAAAAAAGAGAACTGGAATAAACATTTCCTAACTTATGAAATCCAGGTTTTCTTTAGTGTCACATAACGTGCAGTCCAAGTAGGAGTTTTTAGGCTGTGAGGCCGTTATCTTCAGAAACACTTATGATAAATGCACACTCCAGGGCTGTGGTCAGTAAAATGTAGATCTGTCTGCAGAATTCATTTTAGCCTATGCAGCTAAAAGTCTAAGAACATTCAGCTGTATCTCTGAATAAAAAGGCAATTTGTTCAATATTGTGGTTATTTTCTCACTCTCATTGTTGGTTGAAGGCACTGGCTAAAATATTAAAATAAATTAAACAAATTATCTTGGTGCCATTTTATAGAAATATACACAGAATGAAACAAGGAAAAACGGCTGTATAATTAACCAAGT
This sequence comes from Pelodytes ibericus, assembly GCA_036172795.1. NCBI lineage: Eukaryota > Metazoa > Chordata > Amphibia > Anura > Pelodytidae > Pelodytes > Pelodytes ibericus. The sequence continues at coordinate 92,366,826 of CM069858.1, read as the reverse complement.
GTTAACCAAAACTACACAACTTAATAAATGTAGAGAAAACAAAGGAATCATGTCTAAAAACAAATGGAGCTATCTACATGCCAAAACACTGGGCATATCTTATGCTTCCCTGATATGTAGGTCTTCTACATATTATTGTGTTGCTGTAATACTTTGTAAGTACTTATTAATGTTTTGCTAATTGATGTTTGTATGTATAAATATTTAATAAGGATGGTTATTTGTTCTCAGATATGCTATTCCTTTTGCTTGTTTTTGGTATGCTTATCATTTATATGGCACTTTTTGGCTTAACAGATCGATTTACCACCTCAGCCATTTTGCATGCTGCCTTGCAAACAATCAACGTGGTTCTGTGGGATCCACTACTTGATTAATTAATGGATTTCATTCTGGTCATATAAGACTTCTACATACTCCAAAGCAGCCTTTTCAAAAGTTATATGTGGCCAGTAAAACATGGCAGAGGTGGCAACTCGATCAACAAGACATCTGGCAAACCAGAAGGGAATAGCCTTCCTTCCCCATTTACTCATAAATTGTTCAGTTAAAGAAAGAATAATAACAACATTTTAAAACTGTAATTTGGCCCTGTTCTGCTGAATGAATCATTTTAGAAATGCTCTTTCTATTATGGGTTCTTTAGAAGATATCACTGGTTATGTATGTTTCTGGAATCAGTCTGTGGGCAAATGACATGTCACTGACACACCCTTATTTGGCTGTCAGTCAAACCTTTCCTAACGTCCTATTGGTCAGTCATACTCCTAGTGTAAAGGACCAATAATGGATCACCTGCGCCCATTACCCCCAGAAGCAAATATAGGATGAACCTGTGTGTCCTATTGCTTGTTTTCTACCCCAATATGTGATATATAAATATTTTTTTTTTAAGTAGAGCTATCACAGTGGAAACAAGTGAAAAGCTTCTGTTGTGTAACCTACTTTTTGAATTTGGCCACAAAAATGAGTCTCATGGTATGCATCTCTTTATGGTATAGTTTGTTAATCAATATACTTGTATATAGAGTTTTTAAATATATATATATATTTTTATTTTACAGAAAGGGTAGTAGATACCTCGTCTAACTTTCCAGTTGAAGTAATAAATACTAACATTCTAAAGAAAAAATTGGACAATGCCAGGATGTGCTTTTAAGACTAGCCTGAAGTAAAAAAAAAAGAAAGAAAGAAGAAATCTGTGCCTTTTGTTCTAGGAAAATGGGATTAGCTGATTGTTTCTTATCTGATGTCACAATCTGTGTCCCTGTTTTCCTAAATATGAATCAAAAATATTCTACATCCTCAAACTATAACTTCCAGGTCATAAAATGTTTATAAATGCTTATTTGTGATGTTGCTCACACCATAAGCACTGAAAGGGTTATATTGTCTTCCAAAACGTTCTGCTGCTAGTGAGGATTCTTGTGCACACTGCCCTGGCACTAGGAGGGTTAAAGAGTCTCGCACATTGTCTTGTTACACACGCGGATCTCTTTTGTTTATTCAAATGGGGAAGTAAGCATCGGATCTTTCAGAAATTCCATGCAGTATTCATCACCCAAAGTAACAAGGTAACAGGAACTCAAGAGACAATCCATGCAGTGACACATCTCTCTGGAGCATTTTTATTCATAGAAAAACGTTTCCTGTACAATTGTTCTACTGCATAAATATAGAAATTAGCTGATTTCCGACCCAAGCACATAGACATTTCTGTCCTCCTATCATGTGTATGGAGGTTTTTGTATCGGTATGGATGTAGAGTGTCTTGAAATTTGCATTTCTTCTTTTATTACTAAATGTTCTGATCTTTATATTATTTTTCTTTTTTGCATATCATTATGTATTTGACGTTTGGTTCATTATCTGTTATTTATTCTCGCTGGGAACAAGTCTCACCTTATTTTTTTTTTCTCCTACACATCACCATGGTTACTGACTACACCCCCTTTATACACTTGAAATAACAATCTTTAATTTGGCTGTAACAGAAAAAAAAAATATCTGACAATGGAAATATCAGCAATAAACAACACTATGCTGTTTTTCTTTCTGGTCTATGTTATTTTCAAACTATTTGTAGATATTTGCTGAAGTGTTTTAACATTTGATAATTGCCTTTTTTAATACAGGTTATATTTTACCTCGTTGTGTGTTTGCTGTCACTGTACATCAGTAATTATTGATTTTTTTATTTATTTTTTTATTCAGTATCCACTGTAGGTAAAGGGACAGCGGAGAGGACAGACGTGGGATTCTTGGCCAGCTGGTCTCATTGGCAAAGCTGCCATCCAAACCGCAAAGAAAGATGTCTGGAATTGGAGACAATGGCTCCAGGCAAGTCAATGAATTGGACTCTTAGCACGCCTTTAAATAAATCATTTACATATACATTGGTATGATTTCTAATATCTGTTTGCATGACTTGTAAAGCTATGCTTGGCTTACCTGTGATGTGACACTGTACAAAACTGTAGATGGGTCATACACAAAATTATTGAAATGTGCATTATAGATGGATGCAGATACAGGATACAATGCTGAAAAATATATATTTTTATATTCCATATTAGCAATGACTGGAACATCTATTCCTACCTCTGCAGCCTACATATCAGTTAGTCATAACTCTGGTTTGGGCCCACACAATTATTACGCATATTATCTTGTTAACTTGGTGGGCAAAATTTGTTGGCAGGCAGTAAGCATCTGAGTGTCAAACACACACACACACACATCTTATTCCTAGCTCTGTGATGATGTATCTTATGTGTCAAGGCCATATGTTTCAAGAGGCAAGTGCTTAGGTGACTTAACACTTTCAGTAAAAAAATGTACTGTACATGGCATGTTCCTGCATTGCCTGAAGTGTTGATTGCTTATGTATATCTGATAATCAGCTGCTCCCCCATCACTACCTCCCCTCAATGGTGGAACAAGACAGTTATAGTAAATGTATACACACACAGTAAATGTACACACACTCGCTCACACACACACACACACATACACAGTACATATATAGACACAAATATACTCACACACATACACAGTACATACATACACACACTCACACACAGTACATATACACACACAGTACATATATACATACTCACACACAGAGTACATGTATACACACATACACACACATTTGGTACATATATACACACAAACACACACACTACATGTATACACACAAATATACTCACACACACAGTACATGCATACTTACTCACACACACAGGACATGTATACACTCATACAGTACATGTACACACACATATATATAGTCACACACATACAGTACATGCATATACACTTACATACATCACACAGCTTGGTAGATACAGTTTATTATAGTAATACATATGTAGGAGTTATATATATATATATATATATATATATAGAAGTATTGCAGCCTTGTACATATAAAGATCAGCCTTATAAACACTTACACAAGACTTGAGTCCCAGGAGAAGTGTGTAATGCTGTTTCTATGCTGCTACAGGAGCTGATGCTATACTGCTGTGTGAATGCATGGTCTGGCAGGGAGCGTGTCAGCTGTCAAGCTGATGTTGGGAGAGGAATTGGAGGCTTAGCCATCTTTTCCATATCTGCAGGAGGCAAAGGGATAAGAATTTCATAAAAAAAAAATATTTAGCACAGAAGTCCCCATTTTGGGCAATGAAACTTAGTTTAGGGGCTTCAGCACCCCAACTTACCCTAAGTCATTCGTGCCACAACAGAGGGCTTGGCGTGCCATAGGTTCGACCATCGCTGCCTTAGAGGGACAGGCCTGGTGCATTGTACCTGCTGCACCTCCTGTTGTTCCACTCCTGACTCCTTCCGCAATTGTCAGGGAAGAATGAGATAGTCAGTAGATTTCCACACTTTACTAGCTTTGAACTGGCTCAGGATCTGCCCCAAACTGCTCAGTGTGGTGTTTCTGAGGTTCATACTGCTGTTTGGATGCAGCTCTATGGAGAGACTTGTGTGATAAGACATGGTTGGAGAGTGCATCATGAGACTCACAGTAACCTGCAGGGAAATAGCATCTCTCTAATATTGAACTAAGAAAGATAAGAAAGATCCTACTTTTGGAGGCTTTAGTTTTTCAGTTCTCAGTCAACAAAAAGTTGTTATTGCAAAAATGAGTCCCAAGGATTTAAGTATGGTGTGGAGGCATTTCTTATAAATTCCAAGTGGTGGGAACCCTACAGGGAAGAAATCACAATGTTTGCAATCTCTGTAACAACTGTCTCATAGACTTTGCAATCTAAACGCAAAATAGAGCCAATGAAAAACGTGTATGTACCTGAACTGAAATTATAGCTTCTCTGCTAGGATGATCCATCTAAACTTAATGAAGAGAGAATGGTGGATGGAGGTTCTACAGTGCCTAGAAGATAGGATGACCAATGGAAAAGAAAAGTGGCAATAAAAGTTGTCGAACCATGGTTAAGACATTGCCAAATGTTTCTTTGTGAGGCCTATGAGGATTGCACTATCTAGGCTACAGTAATGAATCAATCTTTTCTCTTGTACTAAATCGGAGGCCAAACAACTATTCTGTGTAATCAAAAACCATCTCCCAAAGCAATCACTTAGCAATTATTTTTCCCAGTGGGATGGCAAGCATTATGTGACCTTGTTTGGACTGCTAAGCTCACCAAAATACAGCTACAATATTCCTTAAATAAATAGTTTCTTCCATGTTTGAACAAAACACAATTTTAAGTGGGAAATATAACACTTTTAGCTTTTTTGTATTATCATAATTTTATTATTAATGTATCTTTTATTTAGTAAGTATTTTGACTCACAGGCATTATTGGTAAATTCAGCGAGAGACTTGGGACAATTTCTGGTGCAGTCCACAAAAATATTCTGAATATTTGTAAACTCTAAGCCAAGTAGGCACATGTAGTAGTCAGGTTGATTCTTTAGGAGCAAGGGCAGTACCCCTGTGTAAAATAGTGCAGAAGTTATGGATCAGGAGTATTATTTCAATGATCCATGATATTTTGGTATCAGAGATTTGTCATTGGTAAAATGTGTATTCAGACGTTATAGGTGGTGGCGAACGTTTTTGGTCCCAAGTACCCAATTTTTGACCGACACAAACTTGCAGACCACAAAGTGCCAGCACAGCATACTCACACACGCTTATACTCATACACACACACGCTTATACTCATACACACACACGCTTATACTCATACACACACACGTTCATACACATACACACTTATACTCATACACACACACTTATACTCATGCGCACACATTTATACTCCCACACACTCATACTTATACTCCCACACACTCATACACACACATATACCCAAACACACACACACTCATACACACACACACTTATACTCATACTCGCACACACTCATACACACACATATACCCAAACACACACACACTTATACTCATACTCGCACACACTTATACTCATACACAGACACTCATACTCATACAGACACTCATACTCAGACACTCATACTCATACACACACACACACTTATACTCATACACACACTTATACTCATACACACACACACGCTTATACTCATACACACACTTATACTCACACACACACTTATACTCACAAACGCACACACACATACAGGTTCAGCTATCACCGGTAATCTGCTCCGTTGTCCTGGAGGTGCAGGCATCAGTGTAATAGACGGGCGCTGACGGTCACCTGCTTCTTCTCCAGATGATTGGCGCATGTGCGTTATGTGAAGAAGCGTTCAAGTCGGAAAGCAAACAGTTAATTGCTTTCCGACTTGAACGCTTCTTCACAGAACGCGCATGTGCCAATCATCTGGAGAAGAAGCAGATGACCAGCGGCGCCAATCTATTACACTGATGCCTGCACCTCCAGGGCAACGGAGCAGATAAGCGGTGAGAGCTGAACCTGACCGTATGCCACAGCTGAGGGCTCGCCGTGCCAATAGTGGCACGCGTGCCATAGGTTCACCACCGCTGTTATAGGGGGGATCAATCACACTATATATGTTGTAGTGCACCTTGAATATTCCATCTGCTTTGCTTTTGGTAAATAACGTGACAACGTACAGCAAGGCACCAGTTTGTGACCCTATAGAATGACATTATAGTATATTTTCTTTAGGTTTTAGAATCCATTTGGAATGGCTATGCCGAGAATTCTGACTTCCTGTCCAATGTGAGAGGGTCTAACAGTTAACATCAGTGTATCAGAATTTTTAGAATACTGTAGTTTAGAAATTAGTGTGGTGACTGTGGTCATTTAAACCACCAAAAAGATACTTTATATGAGTATGTGTTAATTACAGATGTCCAATATTTTGACTATTGTAACCCATAATTTTTTACTTGATATACATGTTTGTTATTTTCAGTTGTAGAAATAAATAATGATAAGTTTTACATTTTCCTTTTGCTTGGGCACGGGAATAAAGATACTATTTAACATATCAGTTTCCCAACCTGTATAACTTACAAAGAACTGACACCTCTTATCTGTCTTTAACCACTAATCAAAGGTTGGACAGCAGCATCCTGACAGCTTTTGTTGGACTCTAACTCACATTAATATGTTTCAATATGTGTTCATAGTATTTTAATCTAATAATTGTTCCTCTTAACTGTAGTCTTTTTTTTTGAGGATGAGTGGGTCGAGAAGTCATTGGGTATATATATATATAAATATATATACAGGAAGCTTCCATTGGTCTCCATGATGACTGGACCATTTTTAGAACTTTGACCTACAGCTGACCTTTGCACATAATCCTCAATGTGTTTGGGGCATTTTCCAATATGATAGAAAATAGGGCACATCTTTGAGCCTTTTTATAAAAGCATATTATTTACAAGTGTCTTTATCTTTTTAAACCATAGATTTCCAAATGATGGCCCACTGCCTGGCAGTGACCTCTAAAGGTTTTTGATGTGGGCCCTATCCTGACTAAAAAACCTAAAGTCTAGATTTTATTACCTCAGGGTTTTACATATTACTATATAGTTATCATAACTGTTTTTTTAGCACAAGTATCTTAGGAATAAGGCAAGACCAATTTTTTTTTAGCAAGGGCAACAGAACGCTGTGTTTTTTCCATAAGTCTACTGGTTTGTGAACCCTATCTTCTATGTTGGGTCAAGTAGAATTATATTACCTAACTGCCTTTTAATGTGTTTATTTTGTATTTTGATTATTAAGTCATTTTATTTATTTAATAGTAATTGCTAAATATAAATATTTCAAAGGTGGCAGTCTAGTCAGGTGGGCATACCACATTCATTTGCAATTGCATGAGGAGTCTGCTTTCTGTCTCCATAGATGACCTGGATGATTCAGAGCTTGTCTCTGTGGCTGAGGAGACCCCACTGGGGAAGGACTCTGTCTCCCTCGCAGTGGGAGAAGGATTTGTCTCTGGTAATACATGGAGTACACATAAGCTATAACAGGTTTTTTTTTTGTTTTGTTTCATAAAGGTCATTTTTGAGTCCTATATAAATAAAATAGCATTTATCGTTAATGACTGTTGTATTTGTGGTTAATTACTGACTGCATGAAATTACCTTTCTGATTGTCCCACATACCCTTAGTGTTACATTTAGTGTCACAAATTAAAGCTATGGCATCATAGCTCAGACGAGTAGGAACAGAGCCGCCATCAGAGATTTTGGGGCCCTATCAGAACTGGATTTTTTTCTGCCCCCCTCTACAATCCCAAACTAATTTTATCTAGGTATTGGTATATCATACCAATAAGATTTTAAATAACCCCAGGACATGCCACATCACCCGCATTGCACATCCAAGACTTACCCCTGCCCCCAGGACATGCCCCATCTCTCGCATTGCACATCCAGGATTTACCCCTGCCACCAGGACATGCCCCATCTCTCGCATTGCACATCCAGGACTTACCCCTGCCCCCAGGACATGCCCCATCTCTCGCATTGCACATCAAGGATTTACCCCTGCCCCCAGGACATGCCCCATCTCTCGCATTGCACATCCAGGACTTACCCCTGCCCCCAAGACACGCCCCATCTCTCGCATTGCACATCCAGGACATACCCCTGCCCCCAGGACACGCCCCATCTCTCGCATTGCACATCCAGGACTTACCCCTGCCCCCAGGACACGCCCCATCTCTCGCATTGCACATCCAGGACTTACCCCTGCCCCCAGGACATGCCCCATCTCTCGCATTGCACATCCAGGACTTACCCCTGCCCCCAGGACATGTCCCATCTCTCGCATTGCACATCCAGGACTTACCCCTGCCCCCAGGACATGCCCCATCTCTCGCATTGCACATCCAGGACTTACCCCTGCCCCCAGGACATGCCCCATCTCTCGCATTGCACATCCAGGACTTACCCCTGCCCCCAGGACATGCCCCATCTCTCGCATTGCACATCCAGGACTTACCCCTGCCACCAGGACATGCCCCATCTCTCGCATTGCACATCCAGGACTTACCCCGGCCCCCAGGACATGCCCCTTCTCCCGCATTGCACATCCAGGACTTACCCCTGCCCCCAGGACATGCCCCATCTCTCGCATTGCACATCCAGGACTTACCCCTGCCACCAGGACATGCCCCATCTCTCGCATTGCACATCCAGGACTTACCCCGGCCCCCAGGACATGCCCCTTCTCCCGCATTGCACATCCAGGACTTACCCCTGCCCCCAGGACATGCCCCATCTCTCGCATTGCACATCAAGGATTTACCCCTGCCCCCAGGACATGCCCCATCTCTCGCATTGCACATCCAGGACTTACCCCTGCCACCAGGACATGCCCCATCTCTCGCATTGCACATCCAGGACTTACCCCGGCCCCCAGGACATGCCCCTTCTCCCGCATTGCACATCCAGGACTTACCCCTGCCCCCAGGACATGCCCCATCTCTCGCATTGCACATCCAGGACTTACCCCTGCCACCAGGACATGCCCCATCTCTCGCATTGCACATCCAGGACTTACCCCGGCCCCCAGGACATGCCCCTTCTCCCGCATTGCACATCCAGGACTTACCCCTGCCCCCAGGACATGCCCCATCTCTCGCATTGCACATCAAGGATTTACCCCTGCCCCCAGGACATGCCCCATCTCTCGCATTGCACATCCAGGACTTACCCCTGCCCCCAGGACATGCCCCATCTCTCGCATTGCACATCCAGGACTTACCCCTGCCCCCAGGACATGCCCTACACATAAGCTATAACAGGTTTTTTTTTTGTTTTGTTTCATAAAGGTCATTTTTGAGTCTTATATAAATAAAATAGCATTTATCGTTAATTACTGTTGTATTTGTGGTTAATTACTGACTGCATGAAATTACCTTTCTGATTGTCCCACATACCCTTAGTGTTACATTTAGTGTCACAAATTAAAGCTATGGCATCATAGCTCAGACGAGTAGGAACAGAGCCGCCATCAGAGATTTTGGGGCCCTATCAGAACTTGATTTTTTTCTGCCCCCCTCTACAATCCCAAACTAATTTTATCTAGGTATTGGTATATCATACCAATAAGATTTTAAATAACCCCAGGGCATGCCACATCACCCGCATTGCACATCCAAGACTTACCCCTGCCCCCAGGACATGCCCCATCTCTCGCATTGCACATCCAGGATTTACCCCTCTCCCCAGGACATGCCCCATCTCCCGCATTGCACATCCAGGACTTACCCCTGCCACCAGGACATGCCCCATCTCTCGCATTGCACATCCAGGACTTACCCCTGCCACCAGGACATGCCCCATCTCTCGCATTGCACATCCAGGACTTACCCCGGCCCCCAGGACATGCCCCTTCTCCCGCATTGCACATCCAGGACTTACCCCTGCCCCCAGGACATGCCCCATCTCTCGCATTGCACATCAAGGATTTACCCCTGCCCCCAGGACATGCCCCATCTCTCGCATTGCACATCCAGGACTTACCCCTGCCCCCAAGACACGCCCCATCTCTCGCATTGCACATCCAGGACGTACCCCTGCCCCCAGGACATGCCCCATCTCTCGCATTGCACATCCAGGACTTACCCCTGCCCCCAGGACATGCCCCATCTCTCGCATTGCACATCCAGGACTTACCCCTGCCCCCAGGACATGTCCCATCTCTCGCATTGCACATCCAGGACTTACCCCTGCCCCCAGGACATGCCCCATCTCTCGCATTGCACATCCAGGACTTACCCCTGCCCCCAGGACATGCCCCATCTCTCGCATTGCACATCCAGGACTTACCCCTGCCCCCAGGACATGCCCCATCTCTCGCATTGCACATCCAGGACTTACCCCTGGCCCCAGGACATGCCCCATCTCTCACATTGCACATCCAGGGCTTACCCCTGCCCACACAACATGCCCCATGATAATTATTATTTTATATTTCAATTCTCATAATGCCTAGTATGTTTTTTTTTCTAGTCATTCTTTTTGTATTCCTTAGAAATAAGTGTATTATACAGTCTGAAAAATACAATACATTTTAATTTGTTTTTTTATTTTTTATTATTTTCACTCTTATTGAAGCCCCTTCTTAAAATAAAGGTTTAATTTCAGGAGCCAATAAATAAAACAATCCTGTTACACACTCAGCTTATATATTTTTATTTGTACAGCATTACATTTAATTTGATGCTAAACTGCCATTCAGAAATCCAAGGAAGGTAGCTTACATGAACGAATATGTTTGCCAAATATTTTGTAATTATTTAACTTTGGGTTCTTCTTATTATAGTTTATTTGTATTCATTATCCCAATAGCTCAGAAATGTTGACAGTAGCACCCTTAAATGTATTCCATGGCAGTAGAGACTTAAGCCTCTCATCAGTGACCGGACTGAAAGCAAAGATGGAATTATCACAGTGATTTTGGGCCAAATGAGAAGTAATCTGCTTCTAGTTCCTTTGTAACAAAGATGGACTTGTCATCTAGCAATATTTTACTGGTTTACAATTTGCCAGTTACAAAAAAAACAAACCAATTTAAAAGGTTTCTGAAGGTCCATAGAACATTATTAAATTGTCCATCACAGAGCAGAGTAAATGTCCACAATGACCAATGTTGGTTCCTACTCCTGGTTGTATTGTTCACAGCCAATAGGTGGATAGGAATTTGGCTGCTGCAGCTCGTTGACATGGCAGACTGGGAGTCTCATTGAGACCTAGAACAAATGGAATTGTCTTTAAATTGTGCACCCTAAGAGCATTGTTTAAAGCCCTTTCAATCAGACAGAAGTGTACTTTTGTCTGATTAAAAGTTGTTCAGTACTGTTTTAGTCCCTGGTTAACTATAGTGGCAAGAATGCCATAAATTTGTATCCTTCCAGTTATGTTGCTGAGGTGGTAATACTGCATGGCAGTAGAGATGTAGTCCAGTGACTTCCTCTGTACATCATTGGTGTGTGTGCCCATCAATTGAGTGGCACACAACTAACAGTCGGAGATGAGATGATCCTTTCCCCACCTGCTGGAGGCTTATGTGGCATCCCAAATGGTGGCCACCAACCAGCACCGCCAGGTCACGGAGAATCATCTCCATGACTTGACAACCTGGACCATTCAAGAACACCTCATAAAGAATTCTGCATCACTTCTAAACAGTGCTCCAAACATCTTCTGTCTGACTAAAACAGCTTTACAGAAAAGCATTATCCTGTTTAGGATGCAGGATAAAATGTCCACATGCGTGTTTCAATCCTACGACAGTGCGTGTACCACCACAAGTAAGTATTGGACACCCCCAAAAATAAAAGGACTTTACAAAGAAAATAATGGTTTGATCCCATAGAAGGCAGTGTAATGTCCAGTATTTCTTACAGTATGTCAGCCCAGTAAAAGACCTTGACTAATTTCATTATCTTGATACAGTTTAAAAAAATAATGGATTTTTCATATGTCACACTTTAACAGGTGAGCTATTTGCGCTTGACTACATTTCAAACTCATTAGCATATTTATGCTGATACACAATTCAAATTTACTCCTGTAAACTGTAAAAATGTAAGTGAAATGATGGCTAAAAATGCACTGTAATGTTGATATCTGTAGACTCTTAAATAGTTCAGATGAATTACTACCTCAGTAAATGGAAGGATCCACTCCAAAACAAAATACATTTAGAAAATTGGAGCAAGGAGTGGTTCTAGATTTTTATGGGCCCTGTGTGAAAAATCAATTTGCCTCTACCAACAATTTGCCTCCAAAACGATCTCCCCTCAGTTAGACATTGTGGGATCCCCATAGGCATGTGGAGGTTCCAAGCAGCTGCTTAATTTGCTTCTATAGTAGCATCACCATTGCAGAGACCCATAGTATAAACTTTTCTAAAAAGATTAGTTGAGTAGTGTTGAGCGAACCCGAACTGCACTGTTCGGGTTCGTACCGAACTTTACGTTTTTTGGACCCCGGACCCGAACATGGACATTTCACTGTATGTCCGTGTTGGAGTTCAGGATTCGGCGATTACATTGTATGTAATGCTATTGGCTTTCTATAAACCGAAATAGAATCCCCATTCATAAGAAATTCTTATGAATGGGGACTCTATTTCGGTTTATAGAAAGCCAATAGTATTGCATGTATTCCATAAGCCGAAAGTCTATAAACCAAATGACATGCGGTTTATAGCCTTTCGGTTTATAGAATAGCAATAGCATTGCATGTATTCTATAAACCGAAAGTCTATAAACCGAATGTCGTTCGATTTATAGACTTTCGGCTTATGGAATACATATAATAATATTGGCTTTCTATAAACCGAACTAGAGTCCCCATTCATAAGAATTTCTGTGTAGGGACTTGCCAGATTGTGGGGTACCTTGATGTAGTTGGCAAGTTTATTCATCATTTCACCAATTGGTGTAACCAAATCTTTACTATTTACTATCTTATTGTTCTAGGCTAGTTCTCTTGTGTTCCTTCTACTTAGCCCTGGACTCTGTATGTAGTCTTGTAGTTATATGTGTTTGTGTATGCCTTTAAGTTTTGTTATCATGTCTTTGTCTGTGCCCTGTCACTATGTTACTATCTTTAACCCTGTGCCCTGTATTGTTTATCCTTAGTTTGGTTCTTGCACTGCACTGCTTATGTTTGCTTCTGTACTGCTCCAGTCTCTTCTTGGCCCTGTACTCTGTATTCTGTTCTGTCTTATTTTATTTTTAACTATCGATCAGCTCAGCTTGCTTGTTTTCCTTAGCCTACAGCTTCCTGCCTATCATGTCAAGGTTGTTTCATGTCTGCTCCAGGGTGTCTGCAGGGTTTCTTCAGTTTCTAGTCTTAGCTTAACTGGATACAGCAGTTGCTTCCACAGGGCACACCAACCTGGAGCCTCAAGCTTCCAGGGGAGTGCGGTTACCCTGCACCATGACCTGTGCCTCCACCCGTGCACTGTAACTCCTGAACTGGGTGCTCAAGGTCCCAATGTCGTTCATGACAAACCTGAATTGACTCCTGAAGTACATATATGATAAAAAAAAATATGCACACAAATGAACAGGGGGAATAAGGACCCCTACAATATAATAACACTCCAGAAAACTAAGACATCATCAGATCAAATGGGACTCAACAGTCATTTTGCTGAAACACCATGACTAGTGTACAGTAAAGTGCCCTCCCATTTATACTACCTTCCACTCAAAATTACCCATTACCATTCTATACTTTATTCATATCACCTGAAATGAAGACATGATGCTTGATATCATTTTGGATAAAAAATGCCACATTTAATGCAATAGAAATAACTTTAATAACACACAACCATATAAACATATACATATGTAGATATACCAATAAGTAACCCAGATTTGTAAACCGTATTACCCAGGAGCCGAGGATCAATATACACAATACCAAGAACCTGCCGCACTTCACAAGCACAGTGGTGTAAGTGATTAGGATGCCCATGACCCACATCACTTTTTTCAGTATTCCAACCACCATATTCCCAACCTTATTTGGTAACTCTTACCAGATTGAGTATATGATCTCTCGGACCACTCACTGTAACACCATTACATCCACCACACCTACCAACCAAAGTAAAGGTCGGGCTGGCGAGAAAGTTCCTTCATGTTCAGCAAAAATGTCTTAATCACTTAAATTAGCATCCTCCCGCATTGTGTTTACCATAAGATTATTACCTAAGTCCTCAACCCACCCATGTGATCTAGAGTGTATTAACCCAACTTGCCTTGACTCCCAGAAACTGACTCTTGTCATGTGACTCCTGCGCTTATGTATTGCATGCTTTTGTTCCGGGGCCTTCTGGATTGGTTTTAATAAGCATGCCCTGACCAGCATTGATCATGTGTGAGCAAATAACCAGCACTCAATGCTCCACTATAGAGCTGTCTGTAAAGCAATGTATAGGGAGACATAAGGAATATCTTGAAGTCTATGACAGTTGGCAGCTATGTAGTGATATTGTCAGAATCATTATTACAATTCTACTTAAAATCATTGTAAGATGAAGTAATATATCAATCTATCTTGTTATCAGGTATAAATATTTTATCTGTGCTCAAAATAGGTGTAAGCTCTGTGGGGTATTCAAGTAATTTTCAGTGCTTTCTTGTTGGAGCTGCTCTTGATATAATGCTAAGGCTCCAGATATTGTGTCTGTCAGAGTGTGCACAGTGACCAATAAACACTGCTTGTTTCCTCTCCTGCTTCTGCCCTTCCTGTTATTTACAGAAATTTCCTTGTCCTTCTCCATCCTGCGGCGCTCCACCCTCAGCCCTAATGTCCATCTACAGGAGGTGGCAAGGAAAAATCTCTGGGCCCTTGAAAATGACAATAAGGAAATGCTATGGCTATTTAAGGTAGGGATTTATCTTGCCCACTTGCTGGTTAATTATACAGTGTTGTCAACACAGTTGTTACAAAGTTCAAAATAATATAATTAATTTTTATTGTTACTGTTTCAGTTTATTTATTTGTATACTCTTTGCTCGTTGTTTATTTTCCTTGCAAGCTTGCCATGCAGTCTTGTTGTAATTGCTGTCACGATGCAGTATATCGTTACAATGCATAAACAACAACAACAAAAAGAAACATTTCAAAAAATATATTTGTAGGAGATGAAGAGCTTTATACTGTAATTTCTACTGCAAATGTAACTCATATGAATAGCTATACAAACATAGCAGCCAAGAAGGTACTGCTCACGTGTACAGTTGCTGTTAAAAATTGCAAATGGAGGAAATTCGTGATACTGGGTCGACTAGGCCGTGAAGCATTAAATTGGTGATGCTGTTGGGTCTGTCCCTAACAGATCAGACCACTTTCAAACTGTTGGTAACTTTTTCCTATATTTTTACACTTATTAACGGAAACTTGTGCCTAAGATTAATTCCTTTCTTTATACTATAGTATATTATAACTGAAATCTCACTTCAGTGGCATAAAAAGGGTTATTCGTTTGGAATGCTGAGTATTCTGTGTTGGATTCTTTTGTGTGGATGCAATGCATTATGGGATGCCAAATGAAACATTGTCATGGGATGCTACATGTTCTTCTGAGCAATACTTGTTTCAATATGTATCATTTTGCAAAAAAAATAAAAATATTCCCTACACAAAGCCTTTTACTAATTTGTTCTTTTATGAGATTCAATTTTTACTATGTTAAGGTAGTAAAAAATGTTGCAGATAATATCCTACAACCATACGGTTAATCAATATAGTTCTGTTTTGCGTCGGGCAAGTCTGTTTAATTGACTGTTACAGTTGAACTTGCCTGTGTTATTTTCTCTGAGGGGATTGCAGTTTTTATAAGCTGGCTGATTTGCCAAGACAATTTTGGGCAATTTTACCAACAGTTGAATGACCTGACATAACCTGTCGGTGTATGCTTGAGTAAAAACACACCAGGGTAATTAAAGTTGTTTACTTTAGCTTTTGAAGTTCAATAATAGCAATTTACACTGGTGGTAAAGACCACTATACCCCTCCCCCCATTTTGAAGCGTAATCTTAGTAGTTGAGGTGTTCGCTTTGAACATTTTGCAGGGATGGTAATCTAGATCTAGATCTAACTATCCTAAGACATTATAAAATCTTATTTATCATTAACTAACTAACTTAAAAAAAAAACATGCCCTTTGACCACAAAATAATCACATTAAAACCTTTATATAAACTATCCCCACACACATCTTTTAATTTTTTTGTTATAAAGCCACACTGATTCATCTGGATTCTTACCATGTCATAGGTTAATTTAAATGGGTTAGTCTAAATTGCCTTTTGAGTCATCTAAGGGGATAGCATTAGAGTCAAGATAAGCTATTTACCATTACACTTTCAAATAGGAGTGCTGAGTCTGTGTAGTTCTGTAGGCACATTATGTCTCAGTTTATGCAGGACAGACCTGATTTAGAGAGATTGTAACGAGAGATTGTTTCACCCTACACTATCCTGATTGTTTTGTGCAAAAGTCACATTCTTGCTGTCTTGCATGAGTGGGATCAAATGTTGGGATGCAGGCAGTAGTGTATCTTCCACGAGGCAAACAAGGCATTCGCCTAGGGCGGCAATTTGCCAGAGAGCAGCACCTTGCCAGAGGGTGTTAAAGCACACTTCTGGTGCTTCAAACATTTTTTGCTCCCTCCCCCACTGTTTAGCAAGCTTTAGCTCCTGTAATGGGGGTGATGGAGGCATGTAATGGACGTGGTGGGATATGTAATGGGGGTGATTGTGGTCATGTAATGGGTCATTAATTGCGGGTGGGGTAGTGGTGGCATGCAATGGGGGTGATAGGAGCATGTAATGGGGCTGATGGTGGAATGTAATGGCATAGTTGCCAACATTGGCCATGTTTCCAGGGACACATATTTGTTCCACATGCTGCAAAAAGACCATGCAAAGTGCAGCCCAGCAGTATGTAGGATGGATATACTCACAGACACAATCCAATTAATTAATCAGGGAGGAGATCTCAAAGGACTTACTATGATTAATTAATTGGATTGTGTCTGTGCGTATATACATCCTACATACTGCCGGGCTTCATGCAGCATGTGGAACAAATATGTGTCCCTGGATACATGGTCAATGTTGGCAACTATGTAATGGGGCTGATGGTGGCATGTAATGAAGGGATAGGGAATGTAATGGAGGTGACGGGGGCATGTAATGGAGCATGTGATGGGGACATGTAATAGGATGATGGGGCATGTCGTAGGGGTGCAACATGGGTGGGGTGGTGCCAGTGGCGGAATCAGGGTGGGGCAATTCCCCCCCCTCCCCGAGCAGAGCTGGTGCGGTTATGAGGGAAAAAAAAATACAAAAAACCTGCTCCTTAAAAAAACCAAAAAAACGAAAGCGCACTTTCCGGCAGAGACAGTGGTGAGAGGAGATCAGAAGATCCCCCCTCACCATTGCACTGCCTGCAGGCTGCACGGGGAGCCGAACAGGCAGCACAGAGAAACCTCTGTGCTACCTATTTGGCTCCCCGTGCAGTGTGACAGGGAAGTGCCGACAGGTCACGTGACCGGCGCTCTGACTTCAGATTCGCGTCGGGTCACGTGACCTCTCTGCACAACTGCCGGGGAGCCAAACAGGCAGCATGGAGGACACCATGCTGCCTGCCACTAGCCACCAGGGAACAAAGGTAAGTGTCTGGCTCATATCAAATGGCATTTTATTGGGCAAATTGGCTGGGGGATATTTATTAACAAATAATACTGGCATATTATTGGGTAAATTGGCAGGGCACATTAATGGAAAAATAACACTGGCATATTATTGGGCAAATTGGCAGTTGATATTAAATAACAAATACTATTGGCATATTATTGGGAAAATTGGCAGGGCAAATGGCAAATAACACTGGCAAATTATCGGGCAAATTGTCAGGGCAAATTAATGACAAATAATTCTGGCATATTATCGGGCAAATTGTCAGGCAAATTAATGGCAAATAACACTGGCATATTGGGCAAATTGGCTATGGTATATTAAATGGCAAATAATTCTGGCATATTATTGGGCAAATTGGCAAGGCATATTAATGGCAAATAACACTGGCATATTATTGGGCAAATTGGCAGGGCATATGGCAAATAACACTGGCATATTGGGCAAATTGGTGGGGTATATTAAATGGCAAATAATTCTGGCATGTTATTGGGCAAATTGGCAGGGCATATTAATAGCAAATAAAACTGGCATATTGGGCAAATTGGCAGGGGCATATTTAATGGCAAATGCTGGCATAATATTGGGCAAATTGGCAGGGGCACATTAAAATGCAAATAATTCTGGCATATTATTGGGCAAATTGGCAGGGGCTGATTAAATGGCAAATACTGGCATATTATTGGGCAAATTGGCAGGGGTATATTAAAATGCAAATAATTCTGGCATATTATTGGGCAAATTGGCAGGGGCATATTAAAATGCCAATAATTCTGGCATATTATTGGGGAAATTGGCAGGGGCATATTAAAATGCAAATATTTCTGGCATATTATTGGGCAAATTGGCTGGGGCATATTAAATGGCAAATACTGGCATATTATTGGGCAAATTGGCTGGGGCATATTAAAATGCAAATAATTCTGCCATATTATTGGGCAAATTGGCAGGGGCATATTAAATGGCAAATACTGGCATAATATTGGGCAAATTGGCTGGGGCATATTAAAATGCAAATAATTCTGCCATATTATTGGGCAAATTGACAGGGGCAGATTAAATGGCAAATAATACTGGCATAATATTGGGCAAATTGGCTGGGGCATATTAAAATGCAAATAATTCTGGCATATTATTGGGCAAGTTGGCAGGGGCAGATTAAATGGCAAATAATATTGGGCAAATTGGCTGGGGCATATTAATGGCAAAATAATACTGGCATAATATTGGGCAAATTGGCAGAAGCAGATTAAATGGCAAATACTGGCATATTATTGGGCAAATTGTCTGTGGCTTATTAATAGCAAATAATACTGGCATATTATTGGGCAAATTGGCTGGGGCATATTAATGGCAAATAATACTGGCATATTATTGGGCAAATTGGTTGGGGAATATTAATGGCAAATAATATTGGCAATGTGTATGTGATGGGGGCATGTAAATGTGGTGATGGGGCATGTCCTTGGTGTGCAATGTGGGTCATGTCATGGGTGTGCCCAAATTTTGTCTGCCTAGGGCAGCACAAAACCAAGAAACACAACTGGGAGGGGGGGGGGAGGGGGGGGAGAGAGAGAAGAAAGAACACCGGAGAGAGAGGAGAGAACACTGATTTGGGAGAGAGAGAGGAGAGAACACTGATTTGGGAGAGAGAGAGGAGAGAACACTGATGGGGAGAGAGAGGAGAGAACACTGATGGGGGGAGAGAGGAGAGAACACTGATGGGGAGAAGAGAGAACACTTATGGGGGAGAAGAGAGAACACTGACGGGTGGGGGAGAGAGGAGAGAACACAGACAGTGATAGAGTGATAGATAACACAGACGGGGTAGAGGAGGAAAAGAGACAGCTATGGGGAAGAGGAGAGACACATACATGGGTAGAGGGACAAAGAGACAGTCATTGGAGGTAGAGAATAGAGAGACATGGGCAGGGGTAGGAGAGAGAAATAAATGGGAAGGGAGAAGAGAGAGATAGAAATGGGATGGCAGAGGAGAGACAGACAGACATGGGATGGTAGAGGAGAGACAGAGACCTGGGAAATGAGAGGAGAGACAGACAGTCATGGGAAAGAAGAGGATACAAAGACGGACATGGGAAGAAAGAGGAGAGATACGGACATGGGAAGAAAAAGAGACAGATGGACACGGGGAGTGAGAGGAGGATGACAGAAGGACATGAGAGAGAGAGGAAAAGACAGACGGACATGGGAGAGAGGAAAAGACAGACGAACATGTGCCCCTCCCGAGATCAGACTCTGGATCCGCCCCTGGGTGGTGACCGAATTTTGTCTGCCTAGGGCAGCACAAAACCAAGATTCACCACTGGATGCAGGGTATGCTTATAGATACATACAAGATGGAACGTTTAAAACTGATTTCATTTAAGTAAATATACTGCACCTTCTCCCTCCATTACATGTCAATCTACTTCCACAACCTAATTTTTATTCTGGGTTTATTCAGAAAAAAAGGACTACTAACATGCCTACTAACATGTGTCTGCATCATACCAGGAGACTTTACCAAAGTGACATCACTACTGCACATTTGCAAGTTTCCGCCCATGCGCAGTATTTATTCTCTGGTGATCAGTACTAAAAAAGTAGTTGTCCCTAGTGTGAGGATAAACCGGCATGTACTTTTGACAGTACTTGCTAGTTTATCGTCTGGCAGGTGGTATATACAATTGACGATTCAAAAGGAAATGGAGAGGACAGCACTCAAGGAGTTAATAGGTTTAATCACAAAAACAGTGAAGTGGGTGAAAAAAATCCAAACAATCAGATACGCACAGCAAATAAAGATGGGCAAAATAGTGGCAAAAAAGAACTTAGATCGCTTGACTCGTTTCGCGCTGTGAGCGCTTAATCATCATATTGAGGGGTATATACAATTGGCTTTATTCATGAAAGGGAGAATTCCAGAAATATAGGCAATTGAGAAGGAAATGTCAAATCTAAAGCCAAAGTAGTTCAGTTGAATAAAATAATATTTCCAACAATGCTAGTTTGGCTTTAAGTTTGAAATGCCCTTCTGCAATTCCCTATTTCATGAATAACCAAATTAATAGGCAAACTGGGGCATGTTAGTGGAATAACTGGCTGTGGCATATTAACTCTTGGATGTGCAATGCGGGTAATGGGGGCATGTCCTTTGGTGTATTTAAGTCATTGGCATGATATACAAAGACCTGGATAAAATTATACTTTGGGAGAGTAGAGGGGCGAGAGGGAGAGATGGGGGGGGGGGTGAATTTTTCAGTAAGGGGCCCTGAAATCTCTGACCCTGGGTACGGAGATTGATAGACAGAAAAAGCAATTAGATATAAAATGCTCGACTAGGGAATGTAAAATTGAAAATGGATGCAGTCCCAACCCATTGGGCTAAAGTAGAAGGTAACCTGGGGGCGTACTCTGCTTCACTTGCCAATACTTTCTTGTTTATGATTACTATTAAAGGACAAAGTGGCATCCTGAGGGGACGCGGGGGGTGGGGACCACACCGGATGACACCCCCAGCGGGGGTGACACCCGTGCTGCCGGCATCCCCCCTCAGTGGAGGGTGGGATATATGACCAAATTCTGGCATATTAAGGGGTTAAATACTGACATATTGAATGGCAAAATTCTGGCATATTGAGGGGTTAAATGGGGGAATATTGTATAGCAAAATTCTGGCCTATTGAGGGGTTAAATGGTGGAATATTAAATGGCAAAATTCTGGCATATTGAGGGGTTAAATGGTGGAATATTGAATGGCAAAATTCTAGCACATCGAGGGGTTAAATGCTGGCATATTGAATGGCAAAATTCTGGCATATTGAGGGGTTAAATGCTGGAATATTGTATGGCAAAATTCTAGCATACTGAGTGGTTAAATGCTGGATTATTGAATGGCAAAATTCTGGCATATTGAGGGGTTAAATGCTGGAATATTGAATGGCAAAATTCTGGCATATTGAGGGGATAAATACTGGAATATTGAATGGCAAAATTCTGGCATATTGGGGGGTTAAGTGCTGGAATATTGAATGGCAAAATTCTGGCATATTGAGGGGTTAAATGCTGGAATATTGAATGGCAAAATTCTGGCATATTGAGGGGATAAATACTGGAATATTGAATGGCAAAATTCTGGCATATTGAGGGGTTAAGTGCTGGAATATTGAATGGCAAAATTCTGGCATATTGAGGGGTTAAATGCTGGAATATTGGATGGCAAAATTCTGGCATATTGAGGGGATAAATACTGGAATATTGAATGTCAAAATTCTGGCATATTGAGGGGTTAAGTGCTGGAATATTGAATGGAAAAATGCTGGCATATTCAGGGGTTAAATATTGAATGGCAAAAGAATGGCACACTGAGGGGTAAATACTGGCATACTGAATGGCAAAAGAATGGCATATTGAGGGGTTAAATACTGGCATATTGAATGGCAAAATAATACCGGCATATTGAGGGGTTAAATGCTGGTATATTGAATGGCAAAATGCTGGCATATTGAGGGATTAAATGTTGGAATTAAGGGGCTCTTTTGTGTGGCATAATTAAGGGGCGCCTGTATGTGTGGCATATTTAATGGGCCATCTCACTAAGGAATCTGTTTGGCATGGTATTGGAGAAAATCCAGGGGGGTGACACCATGAGTTACCGCACCGGGTGACACCAACCCTGGTGACACCTCTAACAGGGCCACACAATGTGTAACCACACCTCTTATTGACCCCACCCCCTATGCATCAGGGTATGTCATACATATATAAGCATGCATGTGTATGTGTGTGTGTGTGTGTATATATATATATATATATATATATATATATATATATATATATATATTATTTGTAGATATATCTTTTTTTAAGATTGTTGAGGATTTTGTGTTCTTCTGCCCATCGTGACCTACTTCTGTCTCAGAGGAACTTGGTATAATACTGGTACAAGTTTCCCTTGAGCTATTTCTGTTTTAAGGGGACTGTGCCAAAAAAGGCAGCTTACATGGGCAATTTTTAGAGAAATTGGCAAGAGTCCATTGAATTACTATTTAGAAACATCTTTGAAGTGTGAGTACAGGTGTAATTATATGTTTAGTAATTCAGTACATAGCATGCTCTTACAGGATATGTTTTGACTTCACCCTCTTACTTAAATAAAAAATTTCCATTATTTTAAATAAACCTGTACAGTAAATTCACCAGTATTGGCCCTCACATGATTTACAGAAGACAGTCTGTAGCAATTTTGATTATAACATAGGTGTAATGACTCTAATTGGAAAACTTGGAACCTTAATAACAGTGATGCTCTTAATGTGTAACTCAATATCTATGTGTTTATTTTTGGGAATCAAACAAGAGAGACAAAAAAAACATACTCATACTCATGAATTTGACCCCTTTCCAGGAGCTGTCCGCCAGGCTAGTCTCTATCCAGGCTCAGAACGATGTTTTTATGATCACTTTTAAGACCATAGAAGAGATTTGGAAGTTTACAACATACCTCTCACTGGGTAAGTGTGATATATGTTAAATAATTACCTTGTGATTGGATAGTCAGCTAATAATGTGCCAATCAGTTTCATCCTACAATTTAAACGCAGGGAGAACTGCATATCATGCAACCAGTTTCATCCCTCAATGTATATTCAGGGCAGGGGCGTTACTAGGTCAACAAATGATCGGGGGCTAGAGCCCAGATGAGCACAGTCGCACACAGTCTCACCCCGTCTCTCTCTCTCTCTCTCTCTCTCTGTCTCACGCACCCAGTCTCTCTCCCTCCCTTTCTAACGCACCCTGCCTCTCTCTCTTTCTCACACACACTCCGTCTCTCTCTCTGACACACACTCAGTCTCTCTCTCTCTCACACACTCCGTCTCTCTCACACACAGGGAGGAGGACGTTTCCGATGGGACACTTTTTCTTCTGCCGGATGTCACATCCGGCGCACAGCCAGACTCACAGAGCGACGGGGGAGGAACTTGCACCCGTCGCGCTGTCAGTATGGCCAGGAGGTGCGGTCACCGCAGGCACTTGCTTGTGGGCCACCGCTCCAGGAGGAGGTGCCATCAGCAGAACCTCTCCTCCTCACCCCCCGCACGAGCATAAACCTCCAATTCTTCTACTATGTCCCAGACGGGGGAAAGCTCAGCGGGGGAGATTTTTAATTTTTAACAGCCTTGGAGTCTCAGGTATACTTTAGCCCCAGAGTCTCAATTCAGGGCTATGCACTGGGGATTCGGGGCTATAGCCCCAGTAGCCCCCCCTAGCGCCGCCTCTGATGCAGGGTGTACTGTATGTCATCCAACCAGTTTCACCCTACAATGTAAATGCAGGGTGTACTGCATGTCCTCACACAAGATTCACCCTATAATGTATATGCAGGGTGTACTGCATGCCATCCAACCAGTTTCACCCTACAATGTATATGCAGGGTGTTTTGTGTGTCATCACACCAGTTTCACCCTACAATGTATATGCAGGGTGTATTGCATGTCATCCAACCAGTTTCACCCTTCAATGTATATGCAGGGTGCTCTGCATGTCATCCAACCAGTTTCTCCCTACAATGTATATGCAGGGTGTCAGGGGCGTACCTAGAGCATTTGGCACCCGGGGCGGACCCTGAGTGTGGCACCCCCCCCCCCCCCCCCATAATAAAAATGTAAGAAAACACCCACAATTTACAGATACCAGTAATATTGTGCCAGTCAGATACCAGTAATATTGTGCCACACAGAGCCCAGTAATATTGTGCCAGTCAGATACCAGGAATATTGTGTCAGTCAGAGCCCAGTAATAGTGTGCCAGTCAGATGCCTGTAATATTGTGCCAGTCAGATGCCTGTAATATTGTGCCAGTCTGATACCAGTAATATTGTGCCAGTCAGATACCAGTAATATTGTGCCACTCAGAGACCAGTAATATAGTGCCAGCCAAATGCCCAGTAATATAGTGCCAGCCAGAGCCCAGTAATATAGTGCCAGCCAGATTCCCAGTAATATAGTTCCAGCCAGAGCCCAGTAATATAGTGGCAGCCAGAGCCCAGTAATATAGTGCCAGCCAGATGCCAAGTAATATAGTGCCAGCCAGATGCCAAGTAATATAGTGCCAGCCAGATGCCAAGTAATATAGTGCCAGCCAGATGCCCAGTAATATAGTGCCAGTCAGAGCCCAGTAATATAGTGCCAGCCAGAGCCCAGTAATATAGTGCCAACCAGATGCCCAGTAATATTGTGCCAGTCAGATGCCTGTAATATTGTGCCAGCCAGATGCCCAGTAATATTGTGCCAGCCAGATGCCCAGTAATATAGTGCCAGCCAGAGCCCAGTAATATAGTGCCAGCCAGAGCCCAGTAATATAGTGCCAGTCAGATGCCTGTAATATTGTGCCAGTCAGAGCCCAGTAATATAGTGCCAGTCTGATACCAGTAATATTGTGCCACTCAGAGCCCAGTAATATAGTGCCAGCCAGATTCCCAGTAATATTGTGCCAGCCAGAGCCCAGTAATATAGTGCCAGCCAGATTCCCAGTAATATAGTGCCAGCCAGAGCCCAGTAATATAGTGCCAGTCAGATGCCTGTAATATTGTGCCAGCCAGAGCCCAGTAATATAGTGCCAGTCAGATGCCTGTAATATTGTGCCAGCCAGAGCCCAGTAATATAGTGCCAGTCAGAGCCCAGTAATATAGTGCCAGTCAGAGCCCAGTAATATAGTGCCAGTCAGATGCCTGTAATATTGTGCCAGCCAGAGCCCAGTAATATAGTGCCAGTCAGATGCCTGTAATATTGTGCCAGCCAGAGCCCAGTAATATAGTGCCAGCCAGATGCCTGTAATATTGTGCCAGACAGAGCCCAGAAATATAGTGCCAGTCAGAGCCCTGCTCGTTTTAAACCACCCTCCTCCCCCCCCTTCCCCATTACTTACCGATGCTGCTCTCTGCTCCCGGACCGACACCTCCTCCGTGCAGTCTTCCCTCTTGCACGGAGGAGGGAAACACAGTCACCGGATGTGACGTAACGTCACTTCCGGTTGCTGTGATTATTTATTTATTTTTTTTAACTTTTTTCCGGCGGCCGCGTCCAGCGGATGCGGCTGCCAGAAAAAAGTTAAGCAGCGCGATGCGGGGAGGGGGGGGGGTGTCCCGGCAGCACGGGTGTCACCCCCGCTGGAGGTGTCACCCGGTGCGGTCCGCCCCCCCCCCCCGCCCCCCCCTCGGGACGCCACTGCAGGGTGTACTGCATGTCATCCATCCAACCAGTTTCTCCCTACAATGTATATGCCAATACTAGACTGCCATGACTTTTAAAGGGACTACATCACCTAAACATTGTGTATACTCCAAATGCAGAGACCAAAACATTATCACAAATAATCTATACATTGTGTTATCGGAGTTGTATAAACTGTGTTTTAAAGAACTTTGGTATCTCTTGTTTATGAAATTACCTTTCCATGGTTGAGGGCATATCAAGCCACAAGGTGATATCATAAGACAATATATTTTTTTATTTATTTTTGTGCTTTCTTGCAATTCTAACATTAATAGAAAATTTGTGATCATTCACTGTGTTTAGGTGACAAATACTTTATATTTAACAATATTCACTTATTTGTTTCTTTTATTACATTTTGAGACTATGTTTCTCTTATTTGTATTTCACCTCATTTTCATATCCTGACTTTCCAGTGACCATCATGGCAAATATTGACTTTGCGTGTCTTAGCAGTATCCATTGGTCATGATAAATGTGATTTGAGATTCCTCTCTAATACATTCTAGGGTTTGTGGCATGCAGTCTGGAGCATTTGCTGTTTGATAACAGATACTGGCTAAACTCAGCTTTGGTAGAAGACACAGAAATCCAGGTCTCAGTCAATCAAGATGAACTTGCCACACTTTATCTGGGCCTACTTTTGCAAGAAGGTAAGTGCTTCCATTACTAACTTATCTAATAAATACATGTAATAAGCTGAAAGCTATGTGGTTTTCTGACTGATTACTGCCTATGTATAATTTATTGTGAAACTAGAAAAAGGTTTAGCTTTAGCTGTACAGACAATAAAATAAAGATTATTCTTTCAGTCCAGAAGATGGCATAATGGTCTGCCCCATCACTTCACGTTCCGTGGTCCTCCATTTAAATTTTTGCTTTCAAAATATAAGAATGCCCATGGGAGGTCTGGAAAAATGTGTGCTGCCAAGGCATACAGTTTAGTAACCCATTATAGAATCTCACAGACCAACCATTACTTTTGTGGGAAGAAAATGAGGGAACAATTGTTCCCTCCAATTTACAAATCTTACTGCAAAGAAAATGGGGTGCAAGAGGTTGACTACTATTACCATTGCCATTGACTACTATTCCCATTATACTCTACCTGGGAAGAGGCTGACTGAGCATTGTGGTAAATGTTGTCCACATTAGCTGGAGTACCAAAGGTTATACATATGTAGTAGTTGTGCACAGTCCACTGTTACCATCTTGGGGTCCATAATTTAATGTGCCAAAGGTTAGCTGTGTATGATACTCAGCCAACAATGGATGGATATGAAAGGATAGTTGTTAGGGGAGGAAGAAATTAGACCAGTGACGGCTAACCATTAGCATCTTAGTTGTAGTTCACATGATGATAAAAGCCAGCCAAATGATTAGCTCAACATACCATGAGAATCAATCCACAAAAGCTGGAGTGCCCTTTGTTAGCTGTCGAGAATATGCAAAAGTCTTCACTCATCAAAAAATTAAAAAAATATACTGTTAGGCATACATACAAACTGTTTTTCTTGTTCATTTGCACACGCTTCTTGACTTAATTTATTGACTTATCACTGTATAAAGAAACATTTGATATAATTGCTTAGTGCAAAACGTGTTATGTTTTTTTGTTACAGAGCTGGCTCTGTACCTGTCTTTTCCATTAAAAAGCTCACTTTAAGCTGAAGTCACCTGAGTGCAGAGTACTTTTTTTGTTGTTAATTGCTTCTGATGTAGACCCTACTGTTCAGCAGTTGCAACATTAGTCTTACAAAACATGTACCAATTTATATATTTTTTTCATTACTTGATGAGTGCTGAGTTTTCTATATTGTCGCTGATATAACGACACTATTCGTGCACCATCACCTTTACCATCATTTTATTTCTTATTTAGGAGTGCCAGGCTTTACTCTATCTTGCACACCGTGTTACCCATCAGAGGATTAATACAAATTAGACATGTGCAAAACTAAAATTTTCGTTTCGTTTTCGTCCATTCAGACGAAAATGTTATTTATTTTGTCTAAAACGAATTTCGTTCATTACTGCATTCATTTCAGACGAAATTCGTTCATTATTTTCGTTTCGTTTTATTCGTTCGTCTTATAGAATACGTGTAATACTATTGGCTTTCTATAAGCCGAACGAGAGCCCCATTCATAAGAAATTCTTATGAATGGGGCTCTCGTTCGGTTTATAGAAAGGCAATAGTATTACACGTATTCTATAAGCCAAAAGTCTATAAACCGAAGATTGTTGTTCATTATGTCGGTTTATGGAATGTATATGTAATGCTATTGGTATTCTATAAACCGACTCTATTTCGGTTTATAGAATGCCAATAGCACGAATGGACAAATTATTTTCATTTATTAACCATTCGTTCATTCGTCTTTCGTTAGTTTAGCATTTTCGTTATCCGTTTTTCGGACGAATGGACGAAAATGCTATTTTCGGACGAAAATGCATTCGTCCGAAAACGAATGCACATGTCTAATACAAATGTGCCTCCTAGGAGATTATGCGCTAGAAACAGAGCTAGACATACATTAGTAAAAAATAAAAAAAAATAGATTAGGCAGATACTTATACAATTTACAGACCGTTGAATTAAATTAACGTATTTTGTCACCTTTGACCTGCAGGCAATTTCTATGCTAGGGCTGTGGTCCAAGATAGTGGAGCCACAGAGGATGATGACCAGATATCGGAGTTCCTGTCAGTGCCTCTCAATGATGTGGTGCACGTAAAGGACATTGGTGATGAATCCTCATGGGAAGGACAGTCGTTAAGCACAGGGGAGCGTGGATTGATTCCCATTATCTCAGTGGAGCCATTGCCTCATCCCTTCTACCAGTAAGTGCCTCCTTCACATGCTACTTGTCCCAGGTTGATGATGTAAGCGGGCTGAAAATTATTATAATCTATAAAAACCATTCACAAACGTTCAGTTTATACCAGTACTCATTCCTTTAGTTAACTCTGTCTGTTTGTGTGAGTAATATTTATGAAGCTGTGCAATGCTAATATAACACTTCCTTAAAATAACACAAATTGTTTGTGTAATTGTTTATGGACAATTTTGTGAGTCTTCCGTAGTGAGGTACTTTTATTGTTCTTGCACACGCAATGAAAAACACTATTATGCTTATTACATTGATAATCGAAGATTAATTCTACTTAAAACTTAATGAGGATCCACCAGAACATTCAAGAACAATTATACACATTCATTTATGTGTTCACATGTAGATATTCTTATAAATATAGGAAGGTTGAGTAACCCTATCCAAAATGCTTGGGACCAGAACTATTTTGGATAACGGATAATTGTGGATCATTTTCACAATAATATATATTAAAGCTTCTCAGCACTCATGAAATACAGTAGTATCAATGCAAATACTGTATAGAGCAAATACATCCCTTTCACTGTAGCTATGATGTGAGGCATCATTCGGAACCTACCGTTGACTCATCAGGCCTGCACAACTGAGGTTTTATAACCCTTTATGGGCGTGGAGGAATCTGACCATGCATGGAAAGACTATATCGCAGCTTAAGGAAGTTGGACAATGAATAAACCCATTGTGCGATTGCATTCTGAGATTTGTGTGGAAATTGCTACTTGTAGCAAAATCCCAAAATGTTTTGGGATAATGAATAATTTTGGCTACCAAGTTTTTAGATAAGGGTTATACCGCCTGCATGTTTGCATAATATGTGATCTATCTATTTGCATCTATTTGTGTCACATCATGCAAAACGTAATGCTTGTGAGAATGCAACACTGGAATTCAATAATATTTCAAATATTTATTCCACTGTAGACCATGGAGATCTTATAAAAGCATTCCATATACTAAATATATTGCACGGGTCATAAAATGAAGCCATTGCTGAAGCACATGCTAAGGGTTAATTATTTTGCCCCGTGCAATGTATTTAATATAGAGTTTTTATACTGAAGTACTGTCCAGACATTTGTTTGTTCTGAGTCATTTTGGGCTATTTCTCCTCATTTAGGATGATTAGCACATAGTAAGGAACCATTTATTGACTAAAAGCCCTCTATTTTTTTGTTGGGTATTTAATGTAAACAATCAGGTAATTTTTGATAATGTTTAAGTAATGTGTCTGGGCTTTGATCAATGTTGTCAGTAGACA
Source organism: Pelodytes ibericus (assembly GCA_036172795.1). NCBI lineage: Eukaryota > Metazoa > Chordata > Amphibia > Anura > Pelodytidae > Pelodytes > Pelodytes ibericus. The sequence goes on along the minus strand of CM069858.1, from coordinate 92,336,717 downwards.
TACTGTAAGTGCACTCTGTTAATACTAAATTGTACATCGAGCATCAAAAATGCAAGTGTTCCCTCTAGCATAAAATAGACAAATAGCATGACCTATAGTTCCTCTGCATCTGAAATAAAATGATCTATAACGGTATGTAACTGCCACTATAAACATATTATAAACTGTTGCTACAAACACTAAGTAAGATGATCTATCATAAAATAAACATTTATGGTCTGGTCTATGCAATGTAACCTGGATGTAGGATATATCATATCTAAATGAAACTATGTAACATATTGTATATGTGTATATATATATATATATATATATATATATATATATATATATATAGTCTTTTTCTTTGCTACTGACAGCTGTCAAGGAGGCTTAAACACCATGCTTTGTGCATAAAGATGATGTAAAGGAATCAACAGAATGTATTGTTATTATGATAGTGATATTGTGATAAAGCACAAATTGTTGTGATAAAGCTTTTATATAATAAAAACTGTATTCTGTAAATAGATTACTTTCAACATTTAGCCATTACGGATCAACAGTAAAAGAGTGGACCTTCTATTATACCAGATGCATTAATCAATATGCTCCATTCTATAGACTTTATTCATCAAAGGGGGAATTGAGAAGGGAATTGGAAACTTAAGGCCAAAATAGGCGAGTTGGAAAAATTTGCCAATTCAGCTATACTTTAAACTATCTTACCTTCATTTTACAATTCCCTGTTTCATGGATAAAGCAATGTTAGCGTAGATGCACGGTAGTTTGCCATCCACATTTCAAGGAAACCGTTATTGATTAATACACCAAATGTCTTCAGAATGATCTCTGACACATTGCTCAATGACTGTATTCCAATTGTGGTGGAGACAAACATATACTTATCCGCATGCTATAATTAGGTATAACGTACTATATTCCAGAAACATGAATTGTGGTGACAGAGCAGATACAATAACTGCACTTTGTTTTCTTTCAGATGGTTTCTTAAAACGTACCCAATATCATGTAGCATCTCTGAGCAGACCTGCCGGCATATCACATCGCAGACAATAGGTATATTTCACATGCTTCCTTCTTACATCACACAAACAGACTTTTGTTATTTGGGTTATATAATTGATTAGGCCATCTACAAGAAGTAAGTATTTATGATGATAGTCATGGACACATCAATTTTACTTAATGAATAAAAAACACTTGACCAAACACTCTAAAGACATTATAAAATATAATAACAGACTCTAAGTCAACATATATTGATATAAAGATATAAAGCTACATACTCTTGTGTATCACCCTCCTTTCTAGAGTGTGTACTTTGTGTTCCTAACCCAAAAGAGATCTAGTAGTTCACTGGATTGTTTCCCAGGGTGTGTGTTTCATTTAGCATCTGTCCAAAACAAGTTAAGTCATAAAAGTATATAGCTGCACATTTATAAAAAAATCTTTCTCTGGAAAGAACCAAGCCAGTTTTTCTATCCATGTTGGGTGCTCAGAAAATTGTTTGCTATATGTCAAGGCATAAGGTTTTAGTATATGATTTTTTGGAACTCTTCAATAAAACTTCATACCCAGATAATAAGTGCACACAGATTGGCCTTACAGGACTTGCCCCGGCACCGTGAACATACCCAAGCACTTAGATTGCATTCACAGGACTTGCCCCAGCACTTAGACTGCACTCACAGGCAGGGCCGCCACCAGGAATTTCAGGGCCCCTTACTGAACACATTTTCTGGGCCCCCTACCCCCCGACAATATCTCCCACTCGCCCCACCTACCCTCACAGGCATGTTACACCGGTCTACTGTAATATGAAGGGTGGTTTGGAGCAATTGGTCAATATGCCAGTAATATTTTGCCACTCAATATGCCAGTATTATTTTGCCACGCAATAAGTCAGTTTTTTGCCTTCAATATGCCATTCTTTTTCCCTTTAATATGCTGGTATTTTGCCCCTCAATATGCCATTCTTTTGCCATTTAATATGCCAGGATTTTGCCCCTCAATGGGCCATTCTTTTCCCATTTAATATGCCAGTATTTTCCCCCTCAATATGCCATTCAAAATGCCAGTATTTTCCTCCCTTAATATGCCATTTAATATGCCAGTATTTTGCCCCTCAATATGCCAGGATTTTGCCACTCAAAATGCCAGGATTTAGCCATTTAATATGTCAGGATTTTGCCCCTCAATATGCCAGGATTAGCCCCTCAACATGCCAATTAATATGCCAGGATTTTGCCCCTCAATATGCCAAGAATTTGCCAATTAATATGCCAGGATTTTGCCCCTCAATATGCCAGGATATTGCCATTCAATATGCCAGGATTTAGCCATTTAATATGCAAGGATTTTGCCCATCAATATGCCAGGATTTAGCCCCTCAAAATGCCAATTAATATGCCAGGATTTTGCCAATTAATATGCCAGGATTATGCCAATTAATATGTCAGGGTTATGCCAATTAATATGCCAGAATTATGCCAATTAATATGCCAGGATTTTGTCACTCAATGTCAGGATTATGCCAATTAATATGCCAGGAATTTGCCAATTAATATACCAGGATTTTGCCCCTCAGTATGCTCGTTATGCCATCCTCCTTCCCCCTTCCCCAGTACTTACCTCCATGCTGCTGTCTCCCAGTGCTCTGTAGATCCGCGGCTGTGAGGGAAGCGTTGTGCGAGTAACTCCGGTCGCATTTTTTTTTAAACAAACTTTATTGAAGCCGCGCGGCTGGAGAGGAGTGCAGGACGCTTCCCTCACAGCCGCGGACTGGCTTAACAGAGATTTTTTTTTTTTTTACCTGGCGTGACCCGGGCCCGCCGGCCCCCTGGACCCCCCAGGCCCGGGACGCCAGTATCACCCGTCACCCCCTGATCTCGGGCCTGCTCACAGGACTTGCCCTAGCACTTAGATTGCACTCACAGGTCTTGCCCCAGCATGCAGGACATTATGATTACATTGCTGCAGTACCTTCCCCGGCATTGATATTTCACTCACAGGACTTGTCCAAGCCCCTAGCCCAGCACAGAGATTGCACTCACAGGACAGTCCCTAGCCCAGCACAGAGATTGCACTCACAGGACAGTCCCTAGCCCAGCACAGAGATTGCACTCACAGGATTTGTCCTGTATCCCCAGCACCCACAGATGCCCCAGGATTTTTCACAGTATCCCGGTAGGCCAGTCTGGCCCTGTACGGAAGCCTCCAAGTTCTCATTTGTATCATCTATCTGTCTATCCATCTACCTCTGCACCTGCAGCTTTATACAAATAACAGTATGAATTGAAAGATAACGAAAGTTTTATATAGCATTTATTAAGAATGTCTTCATTAAGTAAGAGGGTTTCTAACTACACAAAGGCCCATATATTCTAGTGGCACTGTATTTCTGTATTGTAGCAGTAATATTATATTACATTATTATTTACATTGCTATAATTTCCTTCTAATGATTTTTATGTTTCTTTTGCCTTTCTTCACCAGGGCAGGGCCTCTGCACTGCGAGGGAGAACCATACAGCCACAGAATGGGATGAGCTCAGCTACTGCAGAGGAGATAGTATTGAAGTTGTTGGATTCTATGTACCTGGACTAAAGTGGTTTGTAGGAAGGAACCCTTCTAATGGGACCACAGGCTTTGTCCAAACAAAACACGTTGACCCTAGCTGCTTGAAAGCCTTGTAAGTTCATAACCGTCTCCTATGTACATCACTACAGGGACTATTCACTAAAGCTGACACTGCAAAATCTAGGCATTAGTAGGAGAGCTGGAAAATTGCTACTAATACCTAATGTATACACTTCACTTGCCTTTCACTTCACAGGACATACTTGAAAACAACAGAAATCTCAAGGTGTCCTTTCTACTAAAGTACTTTATAAATAAATACTCTTACTTATGTCTTATATGTTGAATGTATGTTATATTGTTTCATTTTTCTTACTCCTAAGTATATGCTTTTAGTATATGTAAAATTTACTTAATTTTTACTTTAGAATAAATTCCAGTTCTCCCGTAGTTTTACATAGAAAATAATGTTACAGGGCTACTAAATTCAGTGACATCAGTGAGAGGGAATACACAGTCTCCCTCTGACCCTGATTGGGTCTCTGCAACAGTGTCCCTGGCTACCGATCACTTTGTGGTCAGGGCCTGGAACAAGAAATGGGGTTTTGGGGCTTGTGTCTTCTGAGATGCAAGCACCATGTGTCAGGTAGTTATGCCAGTATTGGAAAGTGGTAATGAAAATATTTTACCTTCTCCTGGATTAACAAAAATGGTTACTTTGGAATAATGAACACAAGGAGTTGTCTTTTTTCATGCTTTTTAACTATGTAACAATGTAAACTAAAACAAAAGACAGCTATTGACAAACATTGCAACATTTAAAAATACACTGACAAGGATAGCAAAACACTGTGACTTAAAAACTAACAGTTCCCAATAAGACTAAAATGTTAACTGAGCAGTTTTGCTGTCCGTTTAACCTCCAAATGTTCTAAAATGAGATTTGGAAGTTTAGCGGTTGTTAAATAAATTCAGTAGTGTAATGATATAGTCTCCTGTTTTGGTAATGTAATGGTACAGACTCCTGTTTCGGTAATGTAATAGTACAGTCTCCTGTTTCGGTAGTGTAATGGTACAGTCTCCTGTTTCGTTAGTTTAAAGGTACAGTCTCCTGTTTCGGTAGTGTAATGGTACAGTATCCTGTTTTGGTAGTGTAATAGTACAGTATCCTGTTTTGGTAGTGTAACGGTACAGTCTGTTGTGTAGATCCTGGGGGTAAATTAGTAGCTGTGAACAATTCACCTGATTTAATTTGTCCTCTAAAAAAGGAAAGAAAAGCATTCTACAGGTTAAACCAGCTGTTGTGTAATTTTGGTTTCTGTCACATGGTGTCGCTGTTGCTTCTATGTCACCATTACAACAGAGATATTACTGTAAATTTGTTTGCTGCAAAAGGCATGTTTATACAGAAAAACCAAACACAAAACATCTAATTAGACAACAGTCTGTATTTCTTTTTTTTACAAGATGTATGTAAACATTAATGCAAACAAAGTGAGTTGTCATTTCACAACATATTTATACAGAAGACACATTTTTTTTTAAATGCTTAGGTAATTTTGTTTACCCATATTTCTGTTTAATGCACCAGTTAGGGGAAATTTTAGAAAGGTTAAAAATATACAAATTGAGCAGCCAAACAAGCTGGTGATGGGGGATAATATAGAGTTGTTGTGTTTCCAATGAATAACAAGTTTCACAGTTATAAATTAAATATAATGTGGTGGGTGAGCTCAATTATACGCTGGCCAGTTTATATAACCAAAGCCTCTCATTTATATTACCGTATGTTTAGACAATTATTAGCAATTTTATTAGCCTGAGAAGGACAGACATTGTTTTTTTTTGTATACTTTTGTAATTGTTGAGTTTGTTACCATCCAAAGAATGGCAACTTATGAGATTTCATACAAATGGAGTCTCACTGATAGTGATCAAGTGTTTCCAATTAAAATGACTTTGTATATTCATCTACAAAGCTTTTAACAATTACAGCTCATAAAACAAGAGGACTGGCTGCCCCATCTGCGCTTTGAGATGTTAAATGAGATTAGCCTTTTTAAAAGTCATGTTAAGTAGAATATCAATGGACTTTATAATTATTTATTCAAATGTGGTGGTATTTCTATTGCGTGCATACCACAATATAAAGATCTCCGGGATGGATATGATGTTAAAAAAATGTTTCTATGTTAGGCATGCTGTTGTGATTATAGTTTTAGTCAGGAGATTAGAAGAATTCCTAGGTGTCTGTATTCTAACATACCCTAAATCAGTATCGTTCATATTAAATAAAATATATATGTGCGCCATACATACAATGAGACATTCTAGATTAGTGTTGCACAACTTATTAATGGGGAGGGCAGAATACTTTTACATTACATTACTATAATCTCCAACAATGTATGCAGTGCTTTGGTACAGAGCATAAAAGGGCGATAGAGACAATTATTAGACAAACAGATTCAGACTAAAACATGAGTTAAATATCTAGAGGGAATGAGGAATATGAGGAACATAAGGTGAAAAAAGGAGCAGGAGGGAAGGTGTTGGAGGGAGAGAAAAGAAAGAAAAAAAAAGTTTTTCCTATTATTTTTTTTTTAAATTCCCTTTCAATCCGTTTTATGATTGTGGTAATGGTGGTAATGGTTGCATTGGGCACTGTGACAGCTGTGTGAGCTACACCAAAGTTACTAAATGAGTAATTTAGGTAGATGAAATGTAAACCTGCAGACTCTAACCGCATGGAATGAAAGTAGTTGGGGACTGTAGGTGAGTGTAGTGAGGCAATAGTATACAAGGCTGGACTGGCCTACCGGGATACCAGGAAATTTACTATACAGAATCAAAATAATAAACTAAAATAATTATAAACTACAATAAAGCACTATATCCAATCCAAACTAATACACTGAATGGCAATGGTGTTGAACCTGATTACCCAGTCTACTGCAGGAAATTAAGTTAAAGATTCTATTGTGGTCTCTTCCCTTTCCATTGCCCTCCTTTCCCTCCCTTTCCATTTTCTCCAAATTATACTCCTTTTTTATATGAAATGTGGGTCACACAAGTCATCTATCATGTTCAAACTTTTTCCTTGTTTGTTGATTTGAATAAAAGTTTGAGAAAACCAAACAACAACAACAAAAACCTAGCAAACTGTCAAAACACATACACCATTGATATCAACTCTAAAATGGGATAAATCTACTTGTTTAATTGAGTCTCCCCAATATTTTATATGAACACGATTAACAATAACCATTATCTCCAAAGCTAACTATATAATGGATTACATTGCTGGAGATCTAAACTGCTTGCAAAGTTGGCCCATTACTAACATGGGACATATGATGCAGATTTAAGGGATTTTCTGGAGGATGAAAATAGGAAAGGTGAGCAAACATAAGAAACAACTGTTGTTAGAATGCATTGAGGATAATTTTTAAAAAAATCTCACACTGTCAGGAAGGGAAACAATGAGCAATCCCTGTATGTTATCATTTGTATTTGCATATGCACATGTTTATAAATCACCCCATTGTATTATATGTCCAATTGTCAGCAATTACCAGGAGAAGAAGTATTTGTTGGGTAATCTTGTATTTGACAACATGGATTGAAACTATAGCACTTGGAAAAAAAACTGATCTGTACTTATCTGAGCGTCAACAAAAGAAAAAAAAAGAAAGCATACTTTTTTTTAACCAATTGTATTTGCATTTAGTAATGCTTAAACATTCTTAGATGCAAAGATATATTTATTGATTGAAAATTGTAAAAAATAAATAAAAAAATCTACTCTTTATCCAAGATTGCCAGACAAAACAATATCTTGCCCAGTGTGCTTTTATGTGTCAGACATTTTGGGTGAGTCCCAATCTCTCTGGGAGACCTGATTTTATCTGGACATTTGGAGCTTGTCTAATACTGTGGATGACCTATGGGCATTTCCTATATCATCCAATAAGCTAGTCTGACATGAACTAAAGAAATATGGTTCTAAAACCTACACATAAAGTGTTTAGCTGGACACTTTAATATTACAAACTGGTAGGCATTTGGTAGCTGTTTAATTATTACCTACCTTGTCTTTTCATTTCTACAGAGGTAAGGACTTGCTCTTTCTAAGTGAGGAGGAAAGATCTTCCCTCAACTCTCTGGATGAAGACAGTCAGCGGAGTTGTGTGCAACTATTGAGTGACCTCTCGCAGACTGACATTAGTTCTGTGTACAGATTAGGTGAGTTTCAGGGGGCAAATCTTCCGCACTTTATTATCTATTTATCAAAGAGACAGAGCAGAGAACTCAACCAAGGAATCTTGTAACACAAGTGAGTAAGCTTGTAGCCATATTTAAAGTTCACAGTTTGCAGGAGTAATATTTAAAAACTAGGCATCACTTGTATTCAGCTATTTATTTTACTTTTATTTGTGAACAAACTAAATATTATACTTACAATATCTTAACTTCTACAATCAAGTGAAAGTCTCCAGAAAAGTTCAAAATATGTGTGTAGGAGGTCGGACATGACGTAGGACGCTGATGGGAGGAGCGTCCAGGTGACTGCGAAACTCCGCCGGAATGCCAACGTAAAGTGAGAGCAGAGATCGGCAGATCTCGATCGCTTCTTGGACCTATGCAGGAGAAATCTCAAGAAGGCTCTTAGCAAACTCGAGAGGCAGTTGACTTCCGAAGAAACGGGAGTAGGTACAGTCCCTTGGACGAACACAGCCTGGCAGGTTGCATATGACGTGGCATACGTACAATGGAAGGAAGGCAACATGAGAAGGAGGGAAAACGTAACAGAGCAGAAGTCCCGATGTGGGTGTACCTGACTCTAATTTCCATCACTCTACATTTCCCATCACACACACATCAGAGACTGTCTGACAAATTTATGGAGATAAGCCCCAGGAGAGCCCCCTGTTAAATTGGTCCGCAACCTATATTAATACTGTACAAACATTTAAAATGCACCCTTAATCAGATAAAATCCCTGTGGGGCATGATGGTGTCTAAAAAAGCTCAGGATGCTTGAAAGTAAGACATAAAAGAGACTCTGATTATATTAGAGATCAGGATAAAAAATTGCTTTCTTATTTTCACCCCTGGCTTCTAAGAAAAATCCAAGTCTCAATACCTCACCTGTGCAAGATACAATATCCCCCAGTGAGACAGAGACCGGCGCTCTACAACTAACCCAACGAGAACTGGAAGGTATACCCCTCACCCAAGAGCATTTGCAGCATGTTTAGACTCTCAGCTAAATCAATTCAAAACCCTCTCAGAGAGTCATTTTGAGGAAACAAATGTGAGCCTGCAAGACTTTGGGGACCGTGTAAAGCAGAATGAGAAAAGAATAGCAGGGGTTGAGTTTGATGTATTTGATGATTCATGTATAGAACGGGTCCATAGAACATATAAACCGAGTAACCTGACAGCAGGTCTACCAAGAGAAGTCCCTCATAATAACATAAACTGATAATAATGAACACTCCCGAGAGCCGAATATACAAAGTAGTAGGGGTGGGAAGTATAAATAATTAATGATAAGTATTGTCTGTACGATAATGTGTAAGCAGTAGGTGAAATGCAACATGACAATGTCACAACTGGGAGTTTGTCCTCAGACAAAGAAAAGGAAAAAGAAAATGTACTTATTTATATATATATATATATATATATATATATATATATATATATATATATATATATATATATATATATATATTTCTTTCTCTTCTTCTCATTCTTATTTTTAGTCTTTACACTAACAATACTTTTGAATTGAGTAACACTTACTGATTACGTGAAGAAAGGTTGACTTGGTAAAAGTTTGATTATAGGGTCCTAAAATGTTTTTCATAAATAAACATACATTGTGTGTGGGCTGAATACAACATCTTTTTGCCAGGTATTGGAGTCAACATTGGCGATATAGGGTTTAAAATATATGATAAATAATTAATAATAAATACAGAAAGAGAGGGACAGTATGACTTTTCGAGGTATTAGTGAGTAAGTATGAGTATATGGTTTTAATACGTTTTGCACATAAATACATACACTGTGTGTGGGCTGATCACAATGCCCTCATGCTAGGTAAAGGTCTCACCATTGGTGTTATAGCGTTTAAAATAAATGATACATAATTATTGATATTGAGTGGGAGATAAGGTGTAAGTAGTTGATGAAGCACGCTGTTGTAAACGTTCAGGGGTTTAGTCACAATATCTTCATTCTAGATCATGCTAGAAACAGAGATAAATGGGCTCACCATTGGGGATATAATGTTTAAAATACGCTATCAATAACTAATAATAAATAGTGAATGTTAGATAAGGTGTAAGCAATAAATGAAGCACGTTTACGTTTGGGAGCTTATTCACAATAACTTCATGCTAGGTCCAGACAGAAACAGAGATAACTGGGTTCACCATTGGGGATACAGGGTTTAAATATACAATAAATAATTAGTGATAAATATTGAGTGTGAGATAAGGTGTAAGAAGCAGAAAATGCATGCTTATGTACACATTTTATTCTCCCCATGGGAAGGAAAGGGATGGGAAAGAAAAGGGAATGGGAAGGGGCTTTTCCCCCCCCTCCTTTGCAGCTCCGTTTCCTCTTCATAATCAGTAATTAGTAGAATTGTCAGTTAGCTGGTCACCACTTCTAGTTAAAATAATATTGATGTTTGGGATGGACAACGACTGTCAGAATTCCCCGGGACAATCTTGGTTTTGATGGGACTGTCCCGGCAAAAACGGGTCCGTCAGCAAATATGCCTTTTCTCCTTCAAAAAAAATAATACTTCATCATTATATTTTGAGGCCTTTTGCAATAGCATTGCCTGTGAAATCGTGCATAACAACATGGTCATAATGAGGCAAACATTTATTAAAATATGATGATTTTAATTGATGGAAGGTAGTACTGGGTGTCACAAATCAGTGACAAACTTGCATGCTGGCTAACCACTTTTAAATGTATTCCCAGCTATGTTAAATAAACACATGTAGACATGTGACACAGCTTTCCACATCTGCTCAATATGGTTTATATGTAAATTGACTCTCATATAAAGCAAAAAGTTGAACGACTTTCTATGTTGGAAGCACTGGGAAGGAAATCTAGAAGGTCCCTTGAGAGATATATATATAGAGAGATTCTTTGAATAGTTGCTTGTGGTATTTTGAATATATGAATAGAGAATGTGTAACGAAAGAGAAATTATCTCCAAGTATTAACCGAATATTAAAAAGCAGTTGGTACATGTAATTGGAAATTGACTTACCTGGGTCCAAACACTATGAGGCTCACACAGTTAATAGGGGCTGCCTTACTCACTATAGTCAACTGCGATGTCCAATGATTTTCATTTCTATGTGGCTGGAGCTATACAATTCACCCACCTAGATCACTTATTTAGTAACCATTGGCTGTGACTCACCCTGCTGTCACAGTCCACCCATGCCTTCCATTACCAAAATATATTTTTATTTTATGTTTACTTCCCCACCTTTCCTCCTGCCTCTTCACACACATTATGTTTCTCATGCTCCTCACTTCCTCTAGATTATAAGGTTTCAAGCAGGTCTCTCTACCTCATGTTTTACTCTGGATCTGTTTGTTTCATTCTGTAACTCCCATTTTATGCTCTGTACCAAAGAGCCGCGTAAATTGTTGGCATTATACCGTATTTGCTCGAATATAAGACGAGGTTCAAATTGAGGTCAGACTATAAGACTGGGATCCAGGTCCCCAGCAGAGCTGCACGGGACCTGAATCCCCCTCTCTAACAGCAGGGGATGTCTGCGCGATGAGCGCAGACTCCCCTGCTTCCGCCCGGCACGACCGCCGGGGCTTCTATGAAGAAGCCAGGTACTTCCGCTTTTGTCACAGAAGTCCCGGCGGTCGTGTCGGGCGGCAGCAGGGGAGGTCTGCGCTCATCGGGCAGACATCCTCTGCTGCCCCACTAGCCACCAGGGTGAATCGGGCAGCTGGGGGATGTCTGCACTATACGTGCAGACATCCTCCATGCTGCCCGACACGGCAGTCTATTATGACGGACCAGCTGTCCGTCATAATAGACTGCCGTGTCGGGCAGCATGAAGGATGTCTGCACGTATCGTGCAGACATCCCCTGGCTGCCCCCACTAGCCACCAAGGAACAAAACCAGGTTGGGGGGGACGGGGTCACGACGGGACACAGACAGACAAGGGGAGGGAGGGAGAGTGAAGAGAGAAAAGGGGAGGGGAATAGATACAGACAAGGGGGTGATAGATATAGACAAGGGGAGGGGGGAGACAGACAAGGGAGGTGGAGAGAGAGAGAAGAAGTTGGGGGGGGGGAGAGAGAGACAATGCTGGGACGGAGAGACACCGCACTGGCACATAAAAAGGAAATAAAAACAAGAAATGCATTTGTATAATATACATTTTTTATTAAATAATAAAAAGCAATTTACATTTTACATTAAACTTTTTTTCCTATAGGGTAGTCTTATATTCAGGCTTTTAGTTTTTTTCCTAAAGGAATATACAAATTTTGGGGGGTCGTCTTATAATCAGGGTCATCTTATAATCGAGCAAATACGGTATATAAATAAAGGTTAATGTAATTGTTAACTGTAATGGATTCCAAATACACTCAGGATTAATGTGGGGTGCACATAATTTCTTTTGTCAAAGAAATACTTGCCATAATTTTATTTCTAGTATTTAGCCATTCAGAATGCCAGTATTTTGCCACTCAATAAGCCAGTATTTTGCCACTCAGTATGCCAGTATTTAGCCATTTAAAATTCCAGTATTTAGCCATTCAGTATGCCAGTATTTAGCCATTTAATCTCAGTATGCAAGTACTTAGCCATTTAATATGCAAGTATTTAGCCATTTAATGTGCCAGTATTTTGCCACTCAGTATGCTAGTATTTTGCCACTCAATATGCCAGTATTTATCCATTTAATATGCCAGTATTTTGCCACTCAATAAGCCTATATTTTGCCACTCAGTATGTCAGTATTTAGCCACTCAATATGCCAGTATTTAGCCATTTAATATGCCAGTATTTAGCCATTCAGTATGTCAGTATTTAGCCATTCAGTATGCCGGTATTTTGTCACTCAATATGCCAGTATTTTGCCACTCAATATGCCAGTATTTTGCTCGTTATATGCCACCCTTCACCCCCCTTCCTCAGTACTTACCTCCTTACTGCTCCGTGTTCCTGGTTGTCTCCTCCGTGCAGTCTTCCCTCCTGCACGGAGGAGGGAAACACAGCCACCAGATATGATGTAAGGTCATATCCAGTCGCAATTATTTAATTATTTTTTACTTTTTTGAAGCCACGCTTCATAAAGTGACCGGCTGGAGGGGAGCGCAGAATGCTTCCCTCACAGCACGCGGCCCGGCCGAACAGTGCTGGGCCGTTGCCCGGAGGGTTGGGGACCCCTGGTGTAATATTCATGCTTATTTATAAATAACATGAAACACACATTATATGTTACAAAATATAGAACTGTAATACAGATAAAACACTGAGTTCCATTCACGTGGATGCGTGCTATGACCATTCCTAAACCTTGTATTGTACAGTGATACCAAGCAAATCATTTCTCATAAATTACCTACTGGTTATTATTTCCACCATATCCCGAACTTCAAATACCAGGGTGTGGTAATAATGTAAACAGCAACTTTGTATTACGCTTAATTAAAATCAAGAAACCTTTTAGCCAAACTGATGTTTTCTCTTATTATCTTACAGATGGTCTTGATCCCGTGGACATGTATCACAGAGTCTCACCCCGTAAGTCTAGCGTTATATTGCTGTTATTTCATGTTCACCTCATCAATGTAAAAGGATTTTCTTTGCTCTTTTTACATCATATGGCAGTGGATAATATTTTTGAGGTCATCAAGTTGTAATATTAACTATATTAGGATTGAAAGTGTTTATTAAAGTGGCACTAACTTTTTAAATTTCTTCAGAGAGTGCCTTTTATCATTTGTAAACCCATTTTGTAATTGCTACATATGGGTTTACACTCTGCTCACTAGAGGCAGAGCATATATGATTGCAGGCTCATGCGGAAACTAGCAATGTGCGTTCAGCCAATCAGAACAGGAGCTTGCATGTTACTGGGTCTGATATGTGCCAAAGCTTTCAGATTTAATTACTAAGTATGTGCCATTAACCCCTGCAGCACAAGTTATAAATAATCAATTTTCAATAAGATATGTGTCATCTGCATATTAAGCAAAACAGGAGACACCACAGACGGTTAAAATATAGATTTCTCTTAACTAATGGGTTGTTTGCCATTCTTCTCACCCAATAAATAGATTCTTTGTCATATTTTTTATTCTGTATAAATGAATTACTCATTTACCTAGCAGAACATATTAACACACATTCAATGGAGACTATGGGGTCCAACCTATAAAGAGAGAATTTGAGTGAATTTCAAACTTAAGGGCAAGGTTGCTGTCCTAGTCATCTCTTTATTAAATAGATCCTTATATATGCAGATGGGTAGCACTGTGCTACATCCTCAATGGGTGTCCTCCAGGTTGAAATGTACATGAACAGCAGTATGTTTCTGTAATGTCAGTCTGGCATTCAAGAACTGATATATAGGGGTTGGGGACATCACTCACATCGGCTTCTAAAGCTGCATACATCCAGCGAAACTGTAACTGTAATCAAATCCATATTGAGTATCAAGTTCACTTCTTTGATTTCTCAGAAAAGGTCAGTTTTTGGTTCCAATTATCTATAGAGAATGCCTGCGAAGCTGTATTAACTGTTGTAGAAGTAAAACCTTTGTGCTACATACTAAGTATTTCTTGCATGTAGACTAAGTGTATGTATGATGATGGGAAGCTATTTCTAAACAGTCTCAATTTGTTCTCAATTTGTCCCAATTAACATCTGACCTATCTCTGGCTGCTGCAGAGATGCAGAATATGTTGTCTCTTTATATACATGAACTATTGAGCTATATGTATAGTGGAACTTGTAGTCTACAGCAGCTACAGATGGCCAACTTATTGAAAAGTTATAACTCTATACATTACCACACAGTTTGATATCTGGATTCCCAGTAAAGTTATAGAGCAGACTACACACAGAACTATGTAGGCAAAAAAACTCAACTTCAATAGCATGTCATTGTAGTTTTTTTTCCAGATTCACAGTGTTTATGAGCTGAAGCCCAAACTCTGTACAGTATATATTCAACAAGGATTTTGTTGATAACAAAAAAGAATTTACAAATACTATTCTTGTTTAGCTTCTGCTGGCTGCTGGTGAAATGACGCAAAATAATATTTATCTTTTTCTACATTGCGCTAGGTATAAATCAAGATTTTGGAGAAAGTCACATTTCTGACAGCTGGGAGGAGTTAGAAGCAGTCAGTAGTTCGTCCAAGTGCAGTGCCTCAGAGAAGTCAAGTCCTGATTCTGAGTGGAAATGCGGGGTAGACTTTATAGTACAGAATCAGGAGGAAATCGATGACCCAAAGTTTTTTGTGGATTTAAACTCTGGGGAGATGGAAGACTCTGAAGTCTTTGATCCAGTTTTAACATTCCTCAATAAAGATGGTTACCAACCTTACTTCCAACCATTGTATGATCTCCCAATGTCTTTTCTCAGCTCTACTTTCTATGGGTTTTCCGAAGAGGAAGATCTGGTCTTCTATCTGGAGGCTTCTCGAAACTGGGCTAAAAAAATCCAAATGTCTTGGGCTCACATCCGTTGTTGTTTTCTTCTTGGACGGATTTGTGCCAAGAGAATGAAACTGTCCCAGGCAAGGGTTTATTTTGAAGAAGCCTTAAGCTCTATGAACAAGGGGTTTCTTGATTTGCAACTTTTGGCGGCTTTGTATAGTAACCTTTCTGCTATTTACTTGAAGCAAAATTTACGACCCAAGCAGGAGCTGTTGCTAGAGAAAGCTGCTAGCCTTCTAACTTGCTTGCACCAACACAATTTTAGCTCCGAGCATGAGCTTGAAGTGCTAAAGTATCTTCTGAAGAAAGCCATCATTGTCAACAACACCTCATTTGAATCCCGGGTTTGTTTTCTAATATTCAGGCTTCTTCAACAGCTGGGAAGATATGATGAAGCATTGCCTTTTGTGGAACGACTACAATTTCTTCTTATTGCCTCCTGTTCTCAGACCGTATGTTCATCTATAGGCGTCATTCCCATATTAAGTCATTTGTATGATAAAAAATATTTGCCTCACATTGCTTTGGCATCAGCTAGACTCTGTAAGTCTGTTGGCCTGAAAACAATGCCATCCCCAATGTGGCGAGTTGGGGTGGTTATGCAAAACATATGCAGGATCACAGGGTGCTCCTTGAAAGGTAATCATGTTCCTGCACAGGCTGCTCCTTACCTGAAACATGCACTTTCCTGGTCCTATGAGAGTGGTGATGTGAAAGCCCAAAGAACGTTATGTCTTATAATATCGAAGTTATATCTCCAATACCGTCTTCTGCCTGGTGCCATAAGTTACTCCAAAAGGGCTGTTGAATTGGGTAGATGGACCAGTGAGGATGAGGCTTTTGAGGCATCACTGTTTTTAGGATGGATGTATACCTTAGATGGACATTTTGGCCAGGCTTGTCATATTCTTCGACCTCTGCTTGAGTCTATGCAGGAGACAGACAGTACCACCCAGTGTGGTGTTGTCCATAACCTGCTTGCAAATGCCCAGAAGATGGACAATAAGGTTGCTGAATCATCAAGAGGATATTCTCAAGCCCTCAAAATGGCCACAGAAACTGGGAACCGAAGAAATCAAGCAATAGCCCTTGCCAACTTTGGCAGACTGTCTGTATTCTGTCAGGCAATCATTATGGCAGAGAGATATTTTCTCAAGTCTGTTCAGTTGTACATCGATGTGCAGGGTTGCGAAGAGGCAGAGCGAGAGCTGGTGCAAGTTCTGCATTGGCTGGGTCAAATTCTCACACAGCAACAGAAGTTTGAAGATGGCAGACAGTGCTATGAGTTAGCGTTACTGTATGCCTTGAAGGCCAACAACTTGAAGAGTAAGTAAGCCAACATTTTTTTCCATATTATTTTTATTATAAAGTGCTTTACAATGGAGTAAACAAAACATACAAATAGTAGACTTAACAAATAATAACAAAAGTAAAAAATAGCCCTTATAAACAGGCTTGCATAAATACTATTAGAATATCTAATTCTCAGTTTTTTCTTAATGCAGTTGAGATATTACAATATAACAATTCTTTTTTCAGCTGGTACTTTATGCAGCGGCCTAGAGTAGCGGTAAAACTGTCACATAAGTACACACTGATAATAAAGTGCTATCTGAATGTATCCTTCCTGGGTTTATGTGTTTAGGCCAACTCAGCATCACTGAGGAATTGTGCAGTTTATACAGCAATGTGTCATCTGCTACTGGGACCCATATAGCCTACTGTGAACACTGGGTCCATCTTGTGCAACTACTAAAGGACCGAGAGAAGGAAGGTGAACTACTGGCAAAACTGAGTCTATTGTACCAGGCCCTAAACACGGACAGGTAAGTAGAGTATTAACTACCGTCAACCGGCATTAGTACACTTACGTTATTCATCATAAGCAAAACAGGAAAGGGAACAGGGGAAATACTACAGGGGAGTCTATTCACTAAAAAACAGAACTGCAGTGAACAGACAAGTGAACTCAAATAAATCAGACATTGTGTCTCTGAGTTGGAGAAATTCTCACACTGGCCTTTCTTTAGAACTCTGCTGTCAAGGCCTAGTTTTTGCTGTTTACTTGTTAATTCGCTTACTAATATGAACTGATTAATTTTTTAACATGCCTGAGAGAAACGTATAAGTATATATTTTAACAGTGCTTTTATTTCATCTTTAAAATATTATATAGAAAAAAAGTACACACGGGCTATATTCTATGACTGAAATTAATTTACCTTAATATGGCAGCCTTTTACAGAAAGTAAAAAACAATTATTAATAAAAAGTCACGTCATTAAATTCCTGTGCGATAACAAGCATATATGGTTGTGTGCTGATCAAGAGTCAAAAATGAACACAACCATTTCCTCAATACATTGTAAACCAATGCAGTATCTTATCCATGCAATCCTCTCTGACAAGCATGTTTCCACATGGAAAGAGCATAGGGTTTCACACACACACACACACACACACACACACACCACACACATACACTTACCCCACCACACACACCACACATACATTTACCACCCACACACACCACACATACTCTTACCCCCCACAAACACACCACACCACACATACACTTATTCCGCCCCAATCCCACACATACACTTACCCCCCCACACATACACATTTATACACACACACTCACATACATACACTTACCCCCCACACACACACACATTTTTACACTCACATATATACACCTACCAAACAGTTTTTTGGGGGGCTCCCCGTGATCTTCATACTGCAGGTGCTTCTTCCCTCCCTCTGACCCTTGTGCTTGACCTCACGTGCAGAGTAGAGGAGGGTTATGCGCATGACAGCAGCACCACTCCGTGTAACAACTTCCCATGTGGTGAGCAGTTGGAGTTGCGGCCACCGGAGAAGAGCTCAGCTGGGCTGCACCTCGATGCCTGGTGGGCCGCATTTGGCCTGCAGGCTGCATGTTGGATGCCCCTGCTCTAAGGTGTTACACACCGAACTCCTGCAAGAATATTATTTATCAGAAGCAAATACTTTTTGAAGCTTTTCTTTTTTGAATATGGATTTGTAACATAAGCAAACAGATATTTTATAACCACTGTGAATATTCTACCTTTTATTTAGTGAACCAAGGCTCTCGCCAATGTGTAATGTCTTTTTGAGAAAATACATTAGTGTCCTGATTTAAATAACTCATATCATTGCTTGCTAATTATAGAACGTTTTATACATCCTGGCTCGTTTTAGTTTCTCATCACTACTGATGTTTATAATATGAATGCATTTTGTAGTCATGTTACAGCTGTCCTCTGTGTTAATAGCCAATTTTCAGTAATTCACACTAATGTACCACTTCACTCCAATCCTTTTAACTTTCATACATGTTGCAGAGAGGTTTCAAGCATATTAGTGTCTGATGTGTACTAATGTCACACCGGAAGGTAAATGAGCTATATCCTGACTTTAACTGGTGCAAGCCCCCCTCTAGTGATGCCAATTAATATTGTTACCTAGCTTGGTTGAAATTATTTAAAAAACTTCTTAATAGTGTGGTTTATACTTTAGACGATGTTCAAAATGGAACATTAGCCTACAGTGTCTAACACTTCTAATTAAATGTTAAAGTATAAAACTGAAGAAAAATACATTTATGTATGTGAAAACATTGCATTAATTCCAGGTCCCTTCGGAAAGCTTTAGACTACACCAAGCAAAGTCTAAGGATTGCTATTGATCTAGGACAGCATGACAGAGCAGCTGAGAATTGGCTTCAAGCTGGGAGACTGTACTATTTACTGAAAGAGGAAGAGCTGGTAGAGATTTATTTACATGTAAGTAACACAGCAGAACAATCCTTTGTAATGAACCATAGTATACGCTAAAATAACATTATGCAGCCAGTCCAATGTTTGGTAAATTTTGATTCACTCAATGATCCATCTAGAGAAAAAATCATAACATATGATGAAACAATTGAAAAAAACAAATACTTTTTCTTACTTTGACCTGGAAAATCTTTTACACAATTACAAATGGTAAAAAAATATCTTAATAGTTTCTAAATTTTGTTATAGGGCAATAACTGAAAGTTGTGTTTTTTGTTTGTTTCCTAACCATTTTCTCCTGTGATTTTTTGTGGAAATTATCCTTAACTGGATCAGAGTTTATACACAACAGAAGCTTGAGATAAAAATGGATTTATATCTATTACAAATAAGAAAGAAGCTAAATACTGTTTTTACTGTGAATGTAGAGAATAAAAATTCATTGAAAATTATCTATACATCGTGTTAGCAAAATTGCAAGCAAATGCCTCAATTAGGATTAAAGCCTTTTGTTTATGGCATCACATGTGGCTTGAAATGCAAAATAGACATTCGAATTTGAACCCCAGTTAATTTGCTTTATGATAAAGCCTCATTTGCTCCCATGGATTATTTACTCATAAGATGGATCACTGAAAAAGAAAATAGAAAGTGTTTTCTGTCTATTTACTGTAAAGCTTGAAGTGTCACTTTGGTTGTTCAAGGCTGGCATCCAGGCATCCTTGAAGTCTGAGAATTTTGCCAACACATTGAATGTATATGAAGCCGCTGGAGATGTGTTTTTTCATGGAATCCAGATGAGAGACAGAGCATTACCCTTTTACAAGGTAACCCAATCAATAATGCGTGTTTATCAGCTCTTTTCATTTCTCTTGGGGTGGGGAAACAACAGTTACATGCATTACCTATAAGGTTGCCACCCAGCCGGTAAGTGACTGGCAGGCTGGTAAAAAAAATAAGCTTCAGGCCAATGTTAAGTCTATTGAGATAACCGCACTGCTGGGATTATTTGTAGAAACGTTGTGAGCCTTGGTTACAGGTACCTGATGAATGCCTGCAAGCATTATATTGTCAGGCATAATATATCGGCTTCCCTAAAATGTATGAAAGCAAACCCAGGTAAACCCAATTAATTTCTATGGGAGACCTCTGATGATATACTAGGCTACCCATTTCATAAGATCCCAGCAAGAAACAGCAGAGGAGAAAGTCTGCACTATAACGTAAGCATTTTAGAAACTAATTTTTTTTATGCAGAATAAAGTGTCAGCTTTAATGTAAATTCATAATTTTATTTTTATGAGGGGTACTTGAAGTAATATTTTAAACTCCTTTAAAACTCTGTTAAACACTGTATCAACCTCTAGCATGAGTTGCCATAAGATTATTTCATACATCCACCACACTCCCAGTACACTAATCATTTTTCATGTTACTTTTTAAATGCCTGATCTTCTAATTTAACACTATGTTCTCTTGTGCTGATCGTTTTCAGTCATTTTTTTCTGTTTCTACCCTGATTTTAGGAATATGCTATCCCACTTGCAAAGAAACTCCAGGACACTCAAACACAACTCCGCCTGTTCCACAAACTCACTCAACTTCTCACAAGTCAAAGAAATTTTAAATCTTCACTGGAATTTGCTGCAATGTCTGTCCGGCTGAGTACTCTTGTGGGTGAGTAATCAGAGTTCTATGCATACAACATAGTATACTTAGTCTAATACTATTAAGAAAATTCATTATTTTTAATGTATATGTGGTAAGGAAGTATCACATATTATATTGTTTGACTAAGCAGCAAACATTGCGGGTTATGTATAAATAGTACCTGGGAAGCTTACAAAAAGGTGTAATTGCTATTTTTATTTATTTTGTTTTTATACTTTCTGACATTACCTAGTATGTTAATTGAGCCTCTGCTAAACAATTTTGAATTTGTTATAAGTGTATTGCGCTGGTAATGAACGCCCCAAAAATACAGATGTTTTGAACCAGTGCTCATAGCTCAAATTCCTGCCATTAGTCAGAAGTTTGTCTTATACATAGATGGATAGAGCTGCTATTAAACATTATCCCTTTGTGCACATCCTTTATACATAAGGGTTGACTCGGGAAGCTCATCTTTTCTATAGAAAAAGCTCTGACATTCAGATCCAATCGGATCACTTTGGTGATCCAAGCAACTCTCAAAATAGGACTAGTCAGAGACCACCAAAGTGACCCCAAATATAAGTATTTTTCTGTTTGAAATATGTTTACTTTAATTCTTGTACACAAAAATATCTGGAGAATTGAACTGGTCAAAACTCAGCAGTTTCCTCTAATTTCGGGTCAACTTCCATAGGCTTTCGCTGTTAGATACCCACAAACTTATGTTTCCAGTCAGAAGAACATTTTGTTTGTGTGGCTAACAAACACGCTCAAAGCAGAATCAGGTGCGAAATGCATTAAGCTTGTTTCTTCAGCACATAAAATAAATGTTCTTCTGACTGATGACACTTTATATGTGGGATGTAACTATTATGATTTTAACCTATAGAACTATGGACCCAAATAAAAGCTACAGAAGACATATTATGACGAGTTCCCTCACATGATTTCAGCCAGGCAACCTGACATAACACTATGTTTACTAGACATGTAAATTCATTTTCAGACAAATAGTATTTTCGGCCATTCGTCCGAATAACGAAAACGTAATGAAAGCCGATTGAAAGCAATTCATTCGTCCATTCAGTCATTCGTTCATTTGGATGCCGACAGCCACTCATTCGACAGCCACACTGATATGTCGAAATCAGTATGCTAAAATTGTCTAATATTTGTCTTAAGTTGCTGTATGTAATGCTAATAGCATCGCATAAGCCCAAGCTGAGTCGAAATTAAGTCTATTAGTTCCATATACAACTTAAGCCGAAATTGAGATGGAAATGATTCATGATGACACCACGCATAGTGGAAGAAACATATGTTGCATACCCACAGTATGCTCTAACCCAAGCATAGTCTATTTCCCTGCAAACGTCTGATTTAAATTCAGTGCAAAACTTCTATAGAAATAAGAAAGAATAAAATGTGCAGTGTATGTTTTGCTTATAACTAGCGATCTTGGTGCTATTAATTTGTGGATGCTTTTTATGGTTTTGTGAAGGAGCATGATAACAGCTGAGTTTGTTTGTTGCTGCTCACCTTTCACAGCCTAACCTCTAAGCATCACTCTGTCTACTCTATCTGGATTCAACAAACTATTCTCAAGGGTGAATTCACCCCATTCAGTACAACAAGCTTGGTTGAAAATTGTTAATCCTTGTTTGGGTAATTAAATTAAGATATTTTTTGTACTTTTTGCGTCCTAATATCTGACACAAAATATTGAAACCAATTGTTTGTTCAGTGTCCTATAAGTCTGCTATTATTTAGGAGCAACAAACCATCTAGGCACCTCTATTCATGAGCAAATAATTCACAAGCAATTTTCAACACGCACAAGGATTTATTCTTAAATTATTATTTTTTTTCAGTCAGGCAGGGAATTTTTATATGCAGGTCTTAAGAGGGCAAACTCACTTGACTAAGGGTTCACCCCCATCTCTTGCTATAGTGATTTGAATTTATTATTAAGTGTACCTTATTTACCTAATTTGAAGCTATTTAAATCTAGCTCCAACAATCTAATTTGGTTTTAACTCTTGGTTTTTATTCTTTATTCATCATATTATTTTCACTTTTAATTTCTTTCGTTATTTCTTTTGGAGCGTTTCTATTATGTGTTTGTTTGAGAACATTTTAAATCAACTATTAAAAGTTATTGTTTTAACTGGGAGCACCTGTTCCATTCTACCCATTTCTATAAGTGTTTGAGGGTTATTTATCACAGGAACAGTAGGATATGAGATTTATGGGGAATCAGGAACGAACCGGGTCAACAACAAACTATCAGAATCAACCATGAAGAATCAAACGTTAGTGAGGCACACAAGGCACAATCACAGGCAAAGGTAACCTGTGAAATGAGCGTTTAAATACTCCTGGATGACTAGGACACACCTCTGATCAATTTGGCAAAGGATGGGTTAAAGTGTTATATAGCCCTTTAATTGGGCATATTCATTAATCACCAATTCGCGGATGGCGTCCTCCTGACCTGCAATGGCAGTGGATCAGGTGGAATAGCGAGGTGAGTGGTAAGTAGATGCCATTCGGTTGTATTCAGCTTTTTCATCTGAATTCTTATACTATTGAACATAGGTGAATTTTCCATTCAATGAATAAAAATAACGAACGAGTTTCCTAGAAACAAATACACCAATAGACGAAAATCTAGATCAATGGTCTGCAACCTGTGGCCCTCCCTTGACGGACTACAATCCCCATACTTCTTTGCCAGCCTCCAAAAGCATTATGGGAGACATAGCTCATCAGCAGCTAGAGCGGCCACATGTTGCCTACTACTAATCTAGATCAATGAAAACAAAAAGAGAATGAGGCAAAGGTTACATTAAGGCACAAAATATACAAATAGAATAATGAAGAGTTATGTTGAATGTATAAATTAGCTAAAATACTATATTTAGTCCACACAGATATGCTCAATGCCTAGAGATTTGAAAACATATGGTACCAATATTATACAAGATATTTGTGTTATTGCTATTCTACTGATTACAACATACATTATAAAATAAAATCCCGTATACGATAATTTACATTATTGTTCAAAAAATTTAACCCAGGGCAAACCTTACAATTTGTGACCACAATAAAGTTGCTAGTTAGGAAGAATTGATATTGACCTCCGACTAGCTGACTTGGACACTGGTAAAGCAATACTGATATTGTCTAGCTGCTACCTGAGTAATAATTGTCACTTACTTACATCAGTGTGAATGACCCAAAAATGTAACAACAAAAATGATTTTGCAACCAGGGGTCACTGATGCATGTTTTGCCTCATTGTTTAAGTTTTAATTTTCACATCCATAGAATAAAATTAATGTATTACTAAAATACCTAGGATGCATTAGCCTATAGGAGGTTACATCTGAATACTCTTGCACGTTAGAATCATGGAAATTAAATATATAGTGCATTAGCCAATAACCGTGATTGCGCTGTTTTTTAAAATATCCCGACATTTTAGCGTCTGACACTAACGAGGCGCAGAAAAGCACCTGGTTCACTGTAAATGGGACTAGAACAACACAACAGTTTGGCAACGGATAGTGCAATTATTAAGTACTCTGTGTGCGACTTCATTACACATAAACCACGTGATTTACGGTGTAAATACTTCTAAAGATGTACATATCAAACATTAAAAAATACATGGTTAAATGCTCAGATGTTACAACTTTATATATTCATTATTCTTCTCCTTTATTTCTAAACTTTCATAAATGGAGGCCGGATGGCCATAAATGGCTACTCAAGCATTTCTTGGAATGATATATTTTAGCTCACATGTGGCATTGACATATTTTGCCTGGGATTATTTATATTTAAATCTGAGTTATTTTTGTCTGTTCCTTTAACAATGGGTCCTTAGTGAACTGATTTTAATCTTGATGTATCTTTTTTTAACATTTTAGATGATCCACTTCATGAACTAGTTGCTTTCCATCGGCTGGCAGGGGTGTACTATTCCATGCAAATTTATGAGGTGTCCGAGTACTGCTACCTGAGGGCATTGTCATTGTGTTCCTCGCCCATGGAGCATGTTGCGGAGGTTGGGTACTACTTAAAGGTTTACTGGCGTCTGGGCGATATTGCTCTTCTCAGAAGAAAGGTAATATTTAAATGACTAAATCTGGATCTATGAATGTTGCAAATTTCATGTATTTTAAAGATTGCACATTAGGTGCTTGGGCTACATGAAATAAGCCATACAGACTCTAAGAAGCAATACCGACTCTAAAGAAATCATACAGACTCTAAAGAAACCATACTGACTCTTAAGAAATCATACAGACTCTAAAGAAACCATACAGACTCTAAAGAAACCATACAGATGCTAAGAAGCCATACAGACTCTAACAAAACCATACAGACTCTAACGAAACCATACAGACTCTAACGAAACCATACAGATGCTAAGAAGCCATACAGACTCTAAAGAAGCCATACAGACTCTAAAGAAACCATACAGACTAGACATGTGCATTCGTTTTCGGACGAATGCATTTTCGTCCGAAAATAGCATTTTCGTCCATTCGTCCGAAAAACGAATAACGAAAAGGCTAAGCTAACGAAAGCCGAATGAACGAATGGTTAATAAACGTAAATTATTGGTTCATTCGTCCATTCGTAGTACTATTGCATTCTATAAGCCGAAATAGAGTCGGTTTATAGAATACAATAGCATTTCACTACACGGAGACAAAGTCTCCATTCATAAATTTATGAATGGAGACTCTGTCTCCGTGTAGTGAAATGCCGACAGCCTATAAACCGAACGTTCGGTTTATAGGCTGTCGGCTTATGTAATACATGTAATCCTATGGCTATTCTATAAACCGAACGTTCGGTTTATAGAATAGCAATAGGATTACATGTATTCCATAAGCCGAAAGTCTATAAACCGAACGTTCGGTTTATAGACTTTCGGCTTATAGAAAACATGTAGTACTATTGCCTTTCTATGAACCGAACGAGAGCCCCATTCATAAGAATTTCTTATGAATGGGGCTCTCGTTCGGTTTATAGAAAGCCAATAGTATTACACGTATTCTATAAAACGAATGAATAAAACGTAACGAATTTCGTCTGAAACGAATGCAGTAATGAACGAAATTCGTTTTAGACGAAATAAAGAACATTTTCGTCCGAATGGACGAAAACGAAACGAAAATTTTAGTTTTGCACATGTCTAATACAGACTCTAAAGAAACCATACAGACTCTAATGAATAGTTGCTTTTGTGCTGACTTGTCTGACATGAAAAGCAAGTTTCTTTGAAGAGGATTTGTCTATTTTCCGGATCCTTCGTTTAAGAGTTGAGTGGATAATGCATATCCCGCATCAAATAATCTCCTTAATATAATCATAAACAGTTACACTGCTGTTCAAATAATTCAACCAAGGGTCAAGTGGTTAGCTAAATGTTAAGCGCTCTCAGTATTTTAGTAAAACATGAACTTTATTCTATTTATAAGAATATAATTGAGATATTTCAGGGTTATTCCACTTGATCCTGGGTTATATTATTTGAGCAGCAGTGTAATTGTGAATCATCTTATTAAGGAGGTTATTTGATGCTCTACATTGTAAATCATCAGCAGGATAGCTGCAAAGTCTCCAGTGAAGTGTAAGAAGTAGGTTACAGAAACGAGACAGATTCCGGTTAAGGAACCTTAAAGAGACTCTGTCATCTGAACATTGGTAATACAGTGAATGGAGAACATAACATATGATTATGTTAATCATATATGCATTGTGTGAGCAGAATTGAAAGCAAATGTCTAAATTAGGAGAAAAATGTGTTTTAAATGTGTCTGTAGAGTCTTTTGTTTAACCCCTTTGCGACAATGGACATACCATGTATATCACAGAAAATCTGTCAGGTAATGATAAAGGACATACCTTGTACATCCTGCAATGAAATGAGCATAAGAAGTGACAGTGCTAGAGTGGGAATAGTTATATACCAGACCCATAGCATAATGTCATTATTTCAGACCCATAGCATAACGTCATTATTTCAGACCCATAGCATAACATTATTTTATGTTAAAGGGAAATCCATGCATTTTAAATCACATTTCAAAAAGTGTATTATTTATAGATAAGACTGATATTTACCCCATGCACAGGGCAATATGTAGCCCCCAGTA
Source organism: Pelodytes ibericus (assembly GCA_036172795.1). Lineage (NCBI taxonomy): Eukaryota > Metazoa > Chordata > Amphibia > Anura > Pelodytidae > Pelodytes > Pelodytes ibericus. Next base: position 92,309,756 of record CM069858.1, on the reverse strand, counting down.
TGTACACAAGGTTATATGAATTGCTCTGTGCAGTGGAATATAGCAGAGAAGTGTGTGAGATATAACCTTGTGTACATAATGGCTGAATATATTGACTTACCCCAGCAACCTGATTGCACTCACAGGACTTGCCCCAGCATTGAGATTGCACTCACAAGACTTGCCCCTGTATTGAGACTGCAATCATAGGAAATGCCCCACAGTTCTTGCCCCAGCAACCACTCCAGCACTTAGATTGCGCTCAGAGGACATGCCTCAGCACCCAGGACTTACCCCTGCATTGAGATTTCACTCACAGGACTTGCCCCGGCACTGAGATTGCAATCACAGGACTTGCCCTAACACCCACCCAGTCATATACATTACAGTAATTAATATATATATATGTGTGTGAATTTATGCTTGACAAAGGGCTTGTTAGCCTGAAACGTCGTTCACCATCTTGGGAATTACATTTTGATGTTATTTTCATCGGAAGACCTGTGAGTGCATCTTCTATTTACATATTTAGTTATTTATATAGTGATGTGAGCTGCACCCAGGCATATGATACATATATGACGAATGCTGCGCAGAGTGCTAGTACTTTAGATTGTTTTATATATATATATATATATATATATATATATATATATATATATATACACACAAATCCAAAAGGGAATGCACTCACCTAAATATATTATACGGGGGTGCTGCTGAGACCAAATATTTATACAAAATCCAAAGATCAGCGCACTCACCTCAAAGCAGGTGAGTACTACCTGCTTTGAGGTGAGTGCGCTGAGCTTTGGATTTTGTATATGTATATGGTTAAGGTTTGAGTTACATTAGTGTTAGTAAAAAGCAATGGGCTACTTCTAGTTATTGCCGGGGGGGGGGGGGGGCAATGTATGTGCGCCATGTTTATACATGCCCCCCAATGTATAGATCATTTTCAATCATTGCTTATTCTCTATAGTCACATTAAAACAGTCCCTTAAACATTTGATAGCATGAGAAAATACATATCTATTCATTGCATTAAAAATCATATTCATTTATTGTACATATATCAGTAAACATTGAACTGTGTTAAAATGACAATTAAAAGGGGAAATTGTATCGAACTTCTATTTTATAAGATGGCTATTTTGACAGTGTGATAAGAGAGATGGCCCACCAGAGATACGAACCTGTCCTTCCTTTTTCCAGGATGTGGGGGATGCAGTCACATATCTTCTCCTAGCGTTGGCGGCTGCTATTGAAATTGGAAATGAGGAGTTCCAGCTATTGCTGAGTACAAGACTTGCCGATTTGTATCGGATTTACCTCCGAGATGAGGAGCAGTCGGACATCTTCATGAAGCTTCAAGCACAGCTCGGCAATAGCCGTAAGGATACATGATGCACAGAACAAAGTGGAAAACTCTCATCTATAGAAGAACAGCAACGTCGCCAGACAATGTGTATTAGGTGGACTATAAAGGATAATGCCATGATATACCTGAAATGTATGATGCCAACTCCCATTGTAATGGAGACTGATTGATGGGCACAAGAGTCTTACAGTCTGATAGTGCCTCAGGTGTAAAAATAGTCTCACGTATTACTTGAGAGATCTGCAAACTATTGAGCATTCATTGCTTTTGGCTGAATATTCTCACATATAAACCTATAAATGCATCATTGTATAGAGATGCTCGGGACGTTCTGATCTGTCTGCCTTTAAGAACACAGATTTACTTGGTTGACAGTGTTTAGTAGACTGCTAGGTGCTGTGAATCCCTTCAAGTCTTCTGATTTTCAGAAAGCAGTTGAACCATATTTGATGTCATCATATGATGTCGCTCCAGATTACTCTAGTCTACACCTTTGTGCCTGGTGCTTTTAAGCCCTGTATAACCTGCAGAATACAGGAATGGAATCTTTTATACAATGTACTATTCACATCCTCAAATCACTTTTCAAGGGCACATAGCAACACAACTATTTATGGTGTTGCAATTATTTGTTTATAAATTGGAGTAGGGAATTTAGATCATCACCAACACTATAACCTCAGATTCTATTAAAAGCCACACAAAAGGCACCTTATTTTATGTAATTGCGCTATTTGATTATGACTTTTTTTTTTTGCTCTAGGAATTCAGGGTACAGGACCAAGGTAGTCCAAAGAACAAGATCAAACTAAAGAACTAGTAAATTAAATCTTATTGCAGAAAAGTAATTTAAGAAGCAAAGGTGCTAGTACAAAGGGCATACATGTGATTTATGTGTTGTTCAAGCATATATGTGAGCTAATGTATTGCTCAAACTCAACAATAGGTTTTAAATGCAGCAGTCCCCCCTTGCATTAATGTTCAATTATTATTTTTTTTCCGTGTGAGGTTACTTTATGACAACCATGCTACTAAACTAAAATCAGTTTTTAATTTTCTCAAAATTTCGATGAAAAGAGAAAATGTAGCGAAAAATGAAAATTTTCTAGCACTTTATCTTCACCGTGTAACTTCGGTTTCAGACAAAGTCACATAAGGATTTGGTTCTTCAACAAATGCATCTATGGCTAGATCATATATGCCACTGAGAAGCAACTCATGTGCATACATTTCCTGGAAAAATCTCACATTTAAGATAGTGTTCCACCTGTAAACGAGTGTATCATCAGAGTTAAACATTAAGTAGTAATTTTGCTAGCACAATCTATAGATCATACTATGTGCTCCAATAACCTGTTTCTATACATTTTCTAAAATGCTTTGTTTCATATAGATGAGTTATTGGCATTCTCTCGGTGCACGCTGTATAGGAGAAATCAGCAGTTTACACTTGATACTGAGGTGAAAACACTCTCCCTACAACTAGTTATGTACTAAATGCAAGGGAATATATTTGTTAAATACATAATACTGTGAATAAAAATAAATGAACATGCCTGATGCTGGGAATGGTTTGGAATAAAGATATTTAAAAATAAAAATGCTCTTTTGTTTAACCCTTGACATGAATATCAGTATTCAGCAGACAAGACTATGCATAAAACGACTGAGCTGCACCATAATTATTGCTTGGCTATTCACTAAAGATCAAATCAAGGGCTCCTCTGGTACTTAGGCCATATCGTTTCAAGGTCAGTACAGAGGTTATCTATAAAGAGTAGCTATACTTAGGAGCAACTTACCCTAACTCCATATCTACACCATCTTCATTGGTACCGTCTGGACATGTTCATTTATTCTTCAAGTGGTCCCCACATTATACTTCTACTCACCCATGTTTACCAATGTGAAAAGGTGTTGAGGTTTAGTGGCGCATATCTTAATTTGCCCAAGCTGCAAACTGTCTGGCAACTACCCCTCAGTGCCCAATACAACACTAACAAAATCACACAAAAAAAGGTGACAGTGCGCTAAAGTGCTACACAAGGTGCAAAGTGAAATGATACGTATCTCAATATGACAAGCAAATTATTGCTAAATGGTATAGAAAATAATGTACATTTCAGAGATATGACTCACGTTCCAAATTGTGGTCATAAAATAAAATGCTGTTCTTATATCTTCTTTCTTGATCTTTTGCCTAGTAACCTCCAAGCAATAAGAAGATATTAGTATAAGCACAAAACAAGTTTAATAAAATGCATGAAATATCTTACACATAAAAGAATGAAATCCAGAAGAAGTTCTGACTTGCAGGTTAAGCTCTCAGACCCAAAATCAAACAGTGCCTGGCTGACGCGTTTCGCCCTTAAAGTGGGCTTCCTCAAAGCTGGGCAGATATGACGTGAGTCATATCTCTGAAGCGTACATTATTTTCTATACCATTCAGCAATAATTTCCTTGTCATATTCGGATACGTATCATATCACTTTGCACCTTGTGTAGCACTTTAGCGCACTGTCACCTTTTTTTGTGTGATTTTGTTCATGTTTACCAATGTAGTGAGCAGATCCCTTGTTATGCTGATCTGATATCGTTCAATGAGAGCATATCAAGCACACAGGCCTTATTATGAGGAAGTGTATATTTATATGGAGTAATAACTTAGCTTGTTGCAAAGTAACATCGGGTTTATAAATATATGTATATAGTGTTAATATTTTCATTCTTAAAATGTAACTTACATTTTTGGTTGCTTGTTCTAAAAAGATATGATTTTATTTTAAATATTTTATGTCTAATGTATGTTTTTAAGTGTATAATTAAAGTATCATTATTTACTCCATTGTACAATGTACATTCACTTTACCTTGTGTGCACAGATGCAGTATGAATGATTCTCTCCCGATGTCTAGCACAGCCTTTATACATTCCACATTGTTTCGAACTTTAGGCCAAAGTAGCAGAGTTGGAAAAATTCTCTAATGCAGTTGAATGGGACAATTCTTCCAACTCAGCTACATTGGCCTAAAGTTTGAAATTCAATTCTCAATTCCTTGCAGTTCTCTCTTTATTGAGCAGACCCTGTATGTTTACTGAAAAGAACTGGGGCTAGTAGAGCCCATGGCAGATTTGATAGAAATAGAGTAAAGAAGCTCACATGGTTTGGCAGGAATATAAAGGATTTATATAAAGATCACTGTGTATATATAATACAAGCAATAAATACATATACATTTATGCCATTGGCAGTAACTTTGTATGTAAGGCTTTATCAATAGACATATCAAAATTATGTGTATAATGCCAATGAGCAGTCAATGGAAATAAGAATAAAATCAACGGAAAAATATGATTTGACTTGTTCTACGTAACACATATATATGAATTTCCAAATATGCACATTCCGTTCAAATGACATCACTACCTAAGCAATTTCTAAAAACTTAGAATGGCAAAACAAGTATTTGATCTACTGTTTTTAAAAAAAAAAAATCAAATACAAATAAATCAGTGAGGTTTATTTACTGAAAGGTGAGATGAAATGAACATTTCATGCCACAGATGTAACTATACATTGTACAGGGTGAGTTTCTCCTGTTAGAATAGCCTACCTGGCCATGGATAATGTATGGTTAAATATTTAAAAACCTGTATAATGCAGGGCCAACTCTATTCTTCTAGTACTCAAGTGACTCAAACAAGTGGCTCGCACAGTTCGCACACCCCTAAGAAGCGGCGGCCATCTTGGTTGCCACAATCTGTGACAGAACCCCAATTTTGTAGTAGGGTTCCACGGAACACCTTTTGGGAAACACTGCTCTACTGTCACACTGTAACATAGTTTAGTTAGGTGTCATTTTAATATTATGGTCATTGGTATTCTTGTTTGAGTCACGAGTGCTTTTTTTTACTATGTTTTGCAAAAAAAAGTGCATGCAGAGATGTAATGTTTTACGTTTCTCACCTTACATGTCACCTCCACAGACAGGGGAAGTGAAAGCATTCCAGGAAATCAGCCTACAACTACCAGCATGCTCTGCTCTGTGACAGGGATCAGAATATTACTCTAAGCCCAGTAACACACAATGACCTCTCATTTAGGCAAAATAAAGACATTTTAGTTCTAGCTTTATTTGCTACTCATTAGAGAAAGTGACATCAAAGAATGTGTCAGGAAACGCAGATAATTAACCCTTTATTACCATCCATGTATGTAGCAAAGGGGAATGTTCCTATAATGAATGGTATCACACATATACCCTACTCCCTCATGCCTCCCCCTCCAAAATAAAAGACGCGAGACAGGAATGGAGTTTAAATAGGCCACAGCATTTATTAACATAACAAGTAACTGTATGAGCCAAAATTATCTCCTTTATTATTAAACCTTTTTGTAACTTATTATCAATAGATAATTAAATATAAATATATAAAATTGAACATTTGATGACCAACATACAGCTACAACTAGTCCTTGCCAATCTACCTGAGAAAAAACATAACACATAACCAGCCTCAACCTATCCTTCTAAAACTTCCGGATTATAAGGTGAACGCCTCCCCCCTCGTCCATGTTACCTCTGTATATTGCTTGCCCACTTGATGCTAACCACCAGCCGGCTGTTAGCTCGGTGGGCACGACCATTATGATCACCTACATCGTGATCAGAGGTTAAGGGAGGGGACACCCTATCCATCCATCTGACCAGGGGAGGGCTGGCAGCCTTAGGCCTGGGGGGCAAATCCAGTCAAGTGGCCCATTGCACCATCGAATCGCCTCCCCATCCACCGCCATCTTTTCCTTGTTTTATAACGAATATTGCCAGGATTTTCCCCCACAATATGCCAGGATTTGCCATTTAATATGCTAGAATTTTCCCTTACAAAATGCCAGTATTATGCCCCTCAGTATGCCAGGATTATGCCCCTCAGTATGCCAGGATTTAGACACCCAATATGCCAGGATTTTCTCCTCAATATGCCAAGATGATGCCCCCTCAATATGCCAGGATTTTCCCCTAAATATGCCAGGATTATGCCCCTCAATATGCCAGGATTATGCCCCTCAATATGCCAAGATTTAGACACCCAATATGCCAGGATTTTCCCCTCAATATGCCAAGATGATGCCCCCTCAATATGCCAGGATTTTCCCCTCAATATGCCAGGATTATGCCCCTCAACATGCCAGGATTTAGACACCCAATATTATTATTATTTTTATTTTTTTGACATTCAGATCTATTATAGCTATGGGATTGAGGTCCCTTAATAGCGTTTTTAAATTTATCCTTTTGATCATCCTTATGTCATTTTCTTACACTTTGCATTTATTTCCAATTATTAAACATACAAAAATACAACAACCAGTCATACTACAGTCCAGGAACCAATTCCTAGATACTACCACTCCTTGGTCCGGAGTACGGGTAGGGAGGCCCAGCAAGCGATCTCCTCCTCCATTTTTGCGAACGCCCAGGGGCAATATCCCAAAATTTGAGCACCCCCCCTACCCACGTTGCACACCTACGACATGACCCATAACCCACGTTGCACACCAGGACATGCCCCATCACCACATTTACATGCATCCATCACCCCATTACATACACATTTCCAATATTATTTGCCATTAATATTCCCCAGCCAATTTGTCCCATAATATGCCAGTGTTATTCTGCAATTTAATATGACTCAGTAAATTTGCCCAATAATATTCCAAGGTTATCTGCAATTTAATATGCCCCTGCTAATTTGCCCAATATGCCAGAGTTAATTGCCATTTAATATTCCCCAGCCATTTTGCCCAATAATATGCCAGTCTTATTTGCCATGTAATATTCCCCAGCCAATTTGCCCAATAATATGCCAGTGTTATTTGCCATGTAATATGCCCCAGCCAATTTGCCCAATAATATGCCAGTCTTATTTGCCATGTAATATGCCCCAGCCAATTTGCCCAATAATATGTCAGTCTTATTTGCCATGTAATATTCCCCAGCCAATTTGCCCAATAATATGCCAGTCTTATTTGCCATGTAATATGCTCCAGCCAATTTGCCCAATAATATGCCAGTCTTATTTGCCATGTAATATTCCCCAGCCAATTTGCTCAATAATATGCCAGTATTATTTGCCATGTAATATGCCCCAGCCAATTTGCCCAATAATATGCCAGTCTTATTTGCCATGTAATATGCCCCAGCCAATTTGCCCAATAATATGCCAGTGTTTTTTGCCCACCCCCCCCTTACCTTTTTCCCTGGTGGCTAGTGGCATGACTTCCCTGGTGGCTAGTGGCAGGAGGACTTCCCTGGTGGCAGGCAGCATGGTCCCTCCATGCTACCTGTTCGGCCTCCCGGCGGTTGTGCCGACAGGTCACGTGATCGGCGCGCGTCTGACGTCAGAGCGCCGATCACGTGACTGTCGGCATTTCCGTGTCGGCACACTGCACGGGGAGCCGAACAGGCAGCACGGAGGTTTCTCTGTGCTGCCTGTTCGGCTCCCCGTGCAGCTTTGCAGGCAGAGCGGAGGTGAGAGGGGATCTTCCGATCCCTTCTCACCTCCGTCTCTGCCTGCAAGCGCGTTTTTTTTTTTTTTTTTAATAACACTGGCCCAGCGGCCGTGTTTTAAAAACCTTAGGGCAGCCTGGAGGGCAATTGCCACCCTGCCCCCTGGCCCAGCCCGCCCCTGCATCTGACTCCATCTCCTCCGTCCTTAACTACTGGATTGGCAAGGACAACCCCGCCACAAGCATCGCTGGTTAATCCCTTAAATCAGCTGTGACCCCCACCAACTACCGCCATGGCCTGCTCTATCGCCTCCTGCAATGTTAAATTAAACAGATCTAGCCCCACATCTGTCAGATGGACCCCATCACTCCGGAAGAAATTGGCTGCATTCCTTTCAAAAATTCGGTGACGCACCGCAATACCCCCCATACCCAATACAAATTTGGACACCCGCTTGTTCAGCTTGATCCGAGACCTCTCCAGTGCCCTTTGGTTCTGGGCACATCTCCAGTAATTCCTGGGAACAACTTCAGACCAAACTATACAGACATCCGGAAACAAGACTCGTAACCTAGCCATATCATGTTTCATAGCATCCCCCAAACCCAGGACTGGGAATGTGCCCAAATCGTTCCCCCCAAGATGTATTACCAGTATATCCGGAGATCCTAACAACCGCGATAGCTCCACTACCTCAGGAAGAAGTTGGACCCATCGCATACCCCTCTTCCCAAACCACCGAACCTCAGCTTGCAGAGGAGAGATACCCAAGCGTTCCCCGCCGGGGCGAACTGCTGCTCGCCGACGCGCCCAATACACGTAGGAGTGGCCGATCAGCCAAACCTTACACACCGAATGATCTATGGGGATATCAAATTTGGAGAAGCAATTAGTCCCGCCGGACGGACATAAGATTGAAATCTGCGCGATTCCCACCGCCCCCTATCCGTTGTACAGCCCGATCAGAGAAACCCATCCTGGAAGCCTCCGTGGCAGCCCCTATACGAAAAGAATGACCCCCAAATTCTCCACTGGGAATCCCCATAGCCTCCAAGGCCAGTTTAAATACCCGAATGAACTGAAAACGGGATAAAGGTGTACCATCCTTATGAATCAAAAGGGGGCCCGGAGCAGGCGGACGTAAAGTCAGATACTTGTCAAGGCAAGCCACTGGACACACAATGGACCCTACCGCCTCATGTAAAGTGGCCCACCTGCCTTTCCCGAGCATGTCAGTCTTTGAACGCCTAATCTTAAAGCGTAGGGACCCCAGTTCCCTAAAAACATCCTGCCTTAGAATACCCCCTTGCCTGACCTTAGAAGGACTAACCAACTCTCCAATTCTAAGAGCTCCAAAGAATGCCAATGTGAAAGCTAACCGGAATAAGGAAACCTCCCACTGATACGAACAAATGGACAGCAGCGTGTGAAACAATCCCAAAAGCAGAGCCCCCGACACTGGCTTACGAGAATCCCTACAAATTCTGTCCCTCCGCCAACCCTTGAGAGCTTGGCGAACCACAAACTCCTTTGTGACATCAGGGACCTTGAGTAATTTGAAATTAAAGGCTAAGCCAGATAACTTACCAGACACTGCACTGGGGGACAGGCCAGCCGCCTCCCAATGCTATAACAGCCATAGTCGACCCTGTATACGATCTTCGACCCTTTGGAAACCCCCCCAGGATTGTTCCAGTTCCTCCCATTCAGCCCACGCCTTACCGTATCTATTCCATGTGGCCTGACACACCGACCCTTGTACCCACCGCGCTATTCGGTTCGCCCAAGGCCCCAAAGTTCCTGGGGGCAAGGGGACCCCTTCTCGTCCGCCCATGGGGCAGCCGCCCTGAACTCCGGCCACTGTGAATGAGAGAGTGCGTCAGCAATAACGTTCAAGACCCCAGGAATGTGAACAGCCCTACAGCTTATGTTAAGACATAAACACCGCAGTACAAAACGTCGTAACAGCCTGATAACCGGAGGGGAGGAGGCCGTCAAATTATTAATGGCCTGTACTACCCCCAGATTATCGCAGTGGAACATCACCCTGCGGTCCCGCAAGGCAGATCCCCACAGCTCAAGGGACACCAATATGGGAAAGAGCTCCAAAAATGCCAGATTTTTGGTCAAGCCTGAAACCCGCCATTCGGACGGCCAAACCCCGGAACACCATTGTGAACCCAAGATGGCCCAAAACCCCACCGACCCAGACGCATCGGTGTACAGATGAAGATCCTGATTGGACACCCGTCCTCCCTTAAATCCTCCCTTAGTGGCTGTGTTAACCGAATAAAATGATGAGCACGGGTGATCCCTGCCGTAGCCGCGGCCAACCGCCTGTTAAACACCCTCCCCATAGGGATGATGCGGCAGGCGAAATTCAATTTACCCAACAAGGACTGTAGGGGGCGAAGTTGTATTTTTTGCGCCTCCCTCGCCTTGGCTATCGCGTCCCTGAGCCCTACTAGCTTGTCCGAAGGCAGTCGGCATTCGCCTGCCACCGAGTCGATCTCAATGCCCAGGAAGCTCAAGCATGTCGTCGGGCCTTCCGTTTTATCGGGGGCCAAAGGAACACCGAAGGAACTAGCCACAAACTGTACCGACTGGAGCAGATGCGCACACACATGTGACGCATAAAAAGTCATCTAAGTAGTGAAACACGGAGTCGCAACCCGACTCCATCCGCACCACCCATTCCAGAAAGGTGCTAAAACATTCAAAGTAGAAGCAAGAGATCGAGCAACCCATTGGGAGGCTCAGATCCACATAAAATTCCCCTTCGAAAAAACACCCCAACAGATGATGACATTCTGGGTGAACGGGTAACAACCTGAAGGCCGACTCCACATCCGTTTTTGCCATCAAAGCCCCTGTACCCGCAGCCCGTACCATTCGAACCGCTGCGTCAAATGAAACGTATAAGACCCGACACAATTCGGCGTCAATATCATCATTAACTGATTCCCCGTAGGGGTAAGACAAGTGATGAATAAGACGGAATTTTCCCGGCTCTTTTTTGGGCACCACCCCTAGAGGGGAAACCCGAAGATTAGGAAAAGGCGGATCCCGAAAGGGCCCCGCCATCCTACCTAGGGCCACTTCCTTGTCTAATTTGTCCCGCACCACCCCTGGGTTAACCGCCACTGACCGTAAATTACGATGAGATAATATGGTGGGCCGATCCTGAAAAGGGATCCAAAACCCCTCTTCAAAGCCTGACACCAATATATCCGCCGCCCTCCGGTTCCTATATTTGTTTAACCATGGGTGCATCGCGGCGACGTCCACTGGCGTCTTCCCCCTTTGTGCCCATGTCAGATTTTTCCCCAGCCTTACCCCGTTTAAAGCAGCGGGAGGAGGTGTGATTCCCACCACATCCTGAACATTCGTGCTTGAAACGGCAGTTCGCTCCCCATTTGCAGTGACCATCATTGTATTGCCAGCATGACCCGGGGCGTTTTGGTGTGGCCGCCGGTGTGGTGTTGGATCCCATACCGCCGGCCCCCCCAAGAAAGGACGACAAACCGCCCTGGGCCGAGGCAGGCCTGGTCATAATAGACAACCAGAGTCCTATGTCCATTTGGTCCCAAGTTAATAACGGGCGGACAGCTAAACGCTGGCGAAACTGCTCGTCGTATCACCACCAATTCAGCCCCCCGTAAACCCTGCACGCCGTCCAAACCTGATCCTGATAGCAGAATAAGGACGAACACCGTTCCGGGTATTTTTCCCCCATGACACTAGCCAATATGGAAAAAGCCCTTATCCAATTGCCGAAAGTCTTAGGGATCTTTCGGTACTTGTACCTTTCTCTTTCTCTGTCCGACTCCTTCAACTCCTTGTCAGGAGGAGGAACGTCTTCCAAAGGGAGAAGGGAGAATATCTCCAGGAATTCCCCTTTCCAGATCTTATCCTTAATTTCTTGCTTGCAATGCAGGCCCAAAGGGCCTGACCAGCAAATATAAGATGCCCCGTTGGCCACCGGGGCCACTGCTACCTGAGGAGGCTCTGGAGTCACCAACTCCGAGCCCCCCACCTCAGACCCCGCGCCCCCTGCCTTAACCGCAGCAGAGGGGGAGGGGATGGCAGACCCAGACGCCGTCTCACTGCCTGTTAAGCCCGCGCATGGCCTACCTGCCGGTTCCCACACTCCCCGCAATTGAGTATCAAGCTGCTCTGCAACCGACGGAGCTACCGATCCCCCTGGGGCAGCCATATGCAAAAGTACCCCCTGCAACCCCCGCATTAGCCCTTCCCACGCAGGCGCAAGCGAGGTCCCTGGCATTACTGTCCCAGAACCCAATGTCCCAACATCACCACACTCACCAGGTCGTGTCAGCACACCCGTGGTTGGAGAGCCGGAATGCTGTAGCACAGGGGACAAAGCGCCGGATTGCAGCAACCCCGTGCCAGGGGCCGTGATGCTGGATTGAAGTCCATGATGTGACAATTGCTGTGAGCTGGTGCCAGGAGAAACACCCTGCAGGGAAGAGATAGCAGTGTTAGAGACCCTCCCCCCCCTCCTTAAACCTGTGGGCTCAGCACCAGAAGTGTATGCAGCCTGGTCATGTATTGTGGAGCGGGGATCAGGGGAGGGTGTGCCACCGTCCTCCGCTTCTTCAGAGAAACCTGATATGGAGCCATCAGAGGGAACCTCAAACGGACTGGGAACAGGAGGTGAGCGCTGTGCCCTCCGGTTAGTGACCCGCCTGCCACGTGGCTGTCTGGGCGCACCTGACAAGGGAGGAGTGAGAGGGGCTGCCGCTATCCCTGCCTCTATGTTCCCGCTGGATCTGAGGGCCCTGGCCGTCGGAGAGGTAAGTGGAGCCGGGGGAGGGGTTACCATCCGGCCCTGTGACCTGCGGGTAGGCCTCGCGGCCGGCGACAGCCTACCTCGCGTCAAGGGCTCCACTGGGGCCAGTTGCCGGCGGGAGTGTGCCATCGCGGGCCTCGAGGCCTGCGAGCGCGCTCCACGTGGAGGAGGGATCGAGGGATCGAGGGGCAGGGAATGGACTTACCGGACTCGAGGGAGACGAGCGCCGCTGTCCTCGATGGTCCCCCGGGCTCCAACTCCTGTATCCTCGACGCGCTGGTCCATCTGGGCTCAGGCGGGCGGGGGGGCGCGATACACGCCTGCCCGAACCGCGATCACCTGCGGGAATGGCGGCTCCAACCGCAACCTCGCCATTTGTTGCTGGAGGTGGGCTCCACCGTCCAGCAGTGCCTCAGCCCTGAGGGCGGCCAACACCTGCTCCACATCCATCCTCAGGCCGTTCTTCTGCAGCAGACACGATCAGGAAAAACAAATTTCTCCTGATATGTCCGTCAACCAAAATTGCTGACGGACTCAGGGGATCCCGGCTTATATACACTCCCCCCCCCCAAAGCCACTCCCCCAGTCACACATCACACATCACTCACTCCCCTCACACATACATGGCCCCCTCCCACCTAGGCTCTGCCTGTTTCCCGGGGAACTTTACATACACACACACACACACACACAGTCACTCACACATACATACAGTCACCCAAACAGTCCCTCATAACTAAAAGAGTTGAAAAGTCTCTGCCAATTGGCTGAGACCATCTTCACTCAGAGCTCTCTACAGGACTTTGCATTGTCCTGGATTGTGGGACTGTATTAGGCAATCCGGGAAATGTGGTCACCCTAGTCCTAACCTCGACATCTGAGGAAAGGGATTTAGGAGTAAGTATTTCAGATGACTTAAAGGACAACTGTACCAACAAATGAACTTGTGTTTAGTTAAAAGACTGCATCATGGTGTGTGTCAGGGGGTGGAGCTATGACGCGAGGACGCACGTCGCTATGCTCCGACAGCTGAGAGAGAAGGCGTGCTGAGAATCGCTCCTGATTGAGAGGAAGCCCAGTTACCATTCCATAGCAGCTCGAAAATCTTCCCCGAATTCTGCAGGCTTTGTTGACGAAATAAAGAAATAAACACAGCTCAACGACCACCTAAAAGCGACAATGGAGATGGAAGCCTCACACTGAGGATCCTGTCCTGCAGAAAGGGGAAGAGAGCTGACTCCAACGGCACTGGGAAAGCCTATCCATTATATAAGAACTGTAACGGACCGTCTACCGGACGAAGTAGACCCTCTGTCCGTTGTGGGAAATCACCTCCTTAGCCCCCAACCTTAGCCCCCAACAGCTCAGTATTCATCCAGCAAGTCTTTCCTGGACCCTTGCTCTTTGTACCCAAATAGACAGGACATCTAGCAGTTAGGTACAGCAAGATTGAACTCCTCTTTTTATTTGTGATTTACACAGCACATATATACCAAACTGCAATCAGATAACACTTGATTAAACAATAGAAAACTTAAACACATCACCAGTAAAGCACTATCTAGCCACTTTAATCTGGAGCCAGAAGCAAGATAGTCAGACTGGGTGCCTGACATAATTAAACAATGGAAGGCTTAAACACATTACAGACAGGGTCCATAATCTACTGGGAGGTGTTTGGCCCTCAGGCCCCTCCAAGAACCCCACTCAGGCAGGCTGTCAGAATTCAATTCGTGACATATCTCCTTTTTCTAGGGGAGACTGACACCGGAGGAGCCCCCAGATGGGGTGACTCCTAAGTCAGTCTGTATAGCGTTCTCTCCATGGTCAATCACTGGTTTGCAGTCCCCACACTTTGTTTGTTCAAAAATAGCACTTTCCCGACCAACCTCCACCTCTCCCGAAACATGCATCTGCCGCTGGGGAGAAAGGCCAAATGTTCCTTCTCCTTTCAGCCGCTGGGGAGCAGATATGGTGGCAGGGTTAGCTGGGCTTGATACTATGGGGGTATCCCATTTAGTCCCTGGGAACACTGATTTTACCCCTTCATGAAGTCTCGGCTCATGTTTGGGGAACTGGGATTTTATATTCACTTTGCATCGTATTTCGGCTGTTTATTCGGGAGTAAGCTGCACAGGGCTCATTTATTATATATGGGTTCCTTTACAAGAACAAACTGCGGGGGGAATATACAGGGACCTGATCCCCTATTATCTGTTTCTTACTCTCTCTCCTCTATACCTTCACCTAGAAGTAATTGACTGGAGACATAAGGATTGGGCGAGAAATCTTACTGGTGCCCCTTTGTATAAACGGAGTAAAAATAAGGAGGAATGATGGCGAGCAAAAAAGCAACAGATAAGCCATCAAAAAAAAGAGAAGAAACCTAGTAAAGATCCTGAACAGGGGAAAAGGGACGCTAAGACTATTTCTTCTTCCTTTTTTTCCCCTATCAGTCACAGGGCCCCCTTGGATTCAACTGATACTACGCTAAAAGCTGGAACTGATATTAGTTTAACTGCATCTTCAGACACTGAATGCACTCAGTTGGAGTCTCCACAAAATCATAACATCATTTCAGCTGGAATCAACCCTAGCTGAGCTCTTGAACAACCTTACAACAGAGATTCAGTTGAGTGCTAAGGCAATTCAGCAGGGCATTAATGGTCTTGGCAACCGAGTGGAGAAGCTAGAGGAAAAATGGAGGCTAATATTGAGTTAAACAATAGGAATGAAAAACAAATACAAGGTTTAGAAAATAAAGTTTCCATGTTGGAACTTAAAATGGCCGACATGGAAGATAGATCAAGGCGAGTAAACCTAAGATTCAGGAATATACCAGAAAATATAGCTAAGGATAAATTGGAAACATATTTGATTGAATTCTTTGAGAGCCTGGGGTTGAATCTAGAGAATACAGCAAATATTATAGCCCGCTGCCATTGGATTTCCTAACCAAAGTTCATAGCTCCAGAGGCACCAAGGGATGTTGTGGCCCTGCTGCAATCTGATAAAATCAGAGAAAAGATCCTTGCGGCCAATCGAACTAATCAGGAAAGAGTAAAGAAATTTGAACATATTCAAATTTTCCAATATCTATTCCCATATACAAGACTATTCAGGAGAAATCTTTCCCCGATAACAAGATCTATGCGAGATAAGAATTTATTATATACGTGGGGATTCCCAGCTTTTCTGGTGGTTCACCATCAAGGTGTAAGAATAGTCCTTAAATCATACCAAGCAGCAAAGGACTGGCTGGAGAAGGGAGAAATACAGAATGATGGGAATTAGAGCTGCTTTATTGAACTATTTAACTTAGAAGAAACAAAACTTAGATCTACATCCAGGGAAGGGAGGGGTGGGGAGACTGGGGAGGGGGAAATGGGATAAAGAGGGGCAACCAGAGGATACATTCTTTCTTTTTTTCCCCCTTTTTCTGATTAACCACAAATTTGTCACACCAAATATATAAATGCACTTCATTTTTTTGGTCTGTCTAACTGAATTGTTAATAACACGTATAAATTGATTCTTTTGTGGAGAATGCACTAACCCTAATTTAACAGAAAGATACTGATTAGGTAAGGATAACAAAGATTTGAAAGAGCACAGTACCTAGATGGATGCAGTGTGCCTTCTAGGCTTTTCTCTTTTTTTTTCTTTCTCTCTCTCTACTGTGCCCATACCGCTCTTTTCTCACTTTAATGTATGCACCCACAGACGACAAAAGCCTCAACCCAGAAAGGAATACTTGTGTTTATGATTATAAGATGGTATTGTATAATATTATTGAATCTGAATGTATATAACGTGCTAAGGAGGTACTCCCACTACCCCTCTCCTCATCTACTCTTATGCAGGGAAGTGATGAAATCAGCGCCAGAGGAGTGGGGGTGGAGTGGAGGGGGAGGGAAGAAGGGGGAGGGGAGGAGAAAACAGATAAGAGCCTCACTAGAAGATATGTGTATATATATATATATATATATAGGCTAAGGGGAGGAGAAAGGGGAATGAAAAACTGAAGAGACTGTATCTATAGGGAGTACTCTGCCGGAGCATATTGATGAAGATGTGGGAGAGGAGAGGGGTAGAGGAGCTTGAATATGGATCGGAAAGCTGTAAAATAGGAATTTATTTTTTATTTATTAATTTTTTCTCTTCTTTGCTGAGTCTTTATAATTCATCCGCTTTGTTTTTATCTGTAATATATATATGGGTATGTATATGTAGGTATATATATAGGTGTAGGTGTATGTATAGGAATACAAGGGTATCTCCCTTTTTTTATTTTTTTCGTTCTCTTTTCTCACACATTAAAATTGAAAAATAATTTAGAGCACGAAGGGAGAAAACAAATTGACCTTTTTTAGATCAGAGGGAAAGATACCCTTCTGGTATATAGGTTTTAACTGTATATAAATAGACTTGGATAATTGAAATAGAGAGCACACACTTGTTATAAACCTGTCACATGTATGGAGCAATCACAAAAACAATAGTATAGAAGGTTAAGAATGCATGCAAAATAACTAAATTAGATCAAAATAGAGGTGGGGACGATTATGGGAGGCATTCCCACCATTTATGGGGATAACCCCCTTATGGTTTTCCCCATCCTCTCCTTTTCTTTTTTCTTTGTCTTTCTTAATAATACAAAACCCTGAATCCAGATAGGAAGAAAAATCTAGGATCATTGTCAGAGCCCCCCCTTCTTCTATCTTTCCTCTTTTCAGGACCCCCTCTGAATCTCCCTGGCCCCGGCCGCTTTCCCCTTGTAATATATTCCTATAGACTTATGAGATTATAGAATACTTCCCCTTAGCTGAAACTTTATTTTTAATTTTTTTATTGTCTATCTCAAATCAGGATCCACTAAATAAATTATGAAATTCGGCGCCCTTATTCTCTCTCGGCTTTTCGTATCAAAAGGTCTTTACACCAATTCGTGCCTTAGAGCTAATAAGGAGGGCACGAACCCGAATCCGTATGAAGGGACCAGCGGATCAAGGGTTTTGAATGATTAATGTCGTCCAATATATATCTTGCAGTGAGAGATGTCCAAGTTGGACTAGAAGAGGAGAGACTGGGGATCCAGACCCGCTTTTTACCTCAGAATGGTCAAGTGGATTGTCATGCCCCTCTGGCCCTTACCTGCATTTCCAGTAGTTCCAGGCATCCAGCAAGTCTCTTAAGTAATCCGCGATCGCAGAGTAGGCCGAAGCCTGGGCCTGTAGTACAATCTTCTATCCGCGATCGCGATCGCGGTAGCGCGGTAGGCCGAAACCAGGGCCTAGAGTTTCTACAAGCCCAGGATGCATCCTCCAGACTTCACCCCAATCAAGGGGAACCTATTTCCAGCTGTAGGAGGGAGGTAAACTCTGCCAAATCTCCTATTAACTCCAAGCACAGAGACAGAGGGGTATGTGCTAGAAAAGCACACCCCTCTAACATCCAATCAAGTAAGGAGCTTGTCCCACTGAGGGGAGGAGTGGAGACCCACAGCACTATAAAAACCCCTCAAACTGTTTCTTCAATGCTCCAGTGTTCCAGAGCTTTGGTTCCTGTTGGTCCTTGGACTTCTCACTTTGTTGCTGTGCTACAGTATCTCTATTGGTTTTCCCGTTACCTGACCTTTGGCTTGCCTTCTGGATTACCCTGTTTGCCTGAACCCTGACCCCTGTTTGGATTACTTCTCTTTGACTGCTGCCTGCCCTGATCTATTGGACTGTTTCCTGACTTCGCTTTTTGGATTATCCTTTTGTGGCACTCTCGTGCTCATATCCTTACCAGGGTGCTCTGCCTATATATACTTGTGGACCACCTGGTAAGGGTTAAAAGCAAGAGATAGCATCCCCTGCTCTATGCTCCAAAAACCTCAATCTTGACATGGATGACCATTAACACTCATGGATTGAATACTATATTTAAAAGATCTATGTTAACCAAAATGCTGAAAACCCCCAAAATTGATAACTGCCTACTTCAAGAGACCCACTGGACTAGAGAGTCTATTAAAAAAAAACAAAATCTCAGGATTTAATAGAGTAGCAACCGCCTCAATGGATAATCAACAAAAAAAGAGGCATAGCTATCTTAATTTCAGAACAAATTAAGTGTGAAATAATAAATATTGAATCTGACCCAGAGGCCAGATATGTGATTTTTGTATGCCGCCTAAATAGGGCTCTGTTGACAGTTACTATCATATATGCGCCGAATAAGGCCCCTCAAACCCTCTTAAGAAAAGTACTGGGAAGATTGGATATAGTGAAACAAGGATATGTCCTTATTTCGGGAGATTTTAACATGGTCATAGACTCGCACCTGGACCGAAGGCTACCAAGTGGCACCAAAATCAATAACCAGCATATTAAACAATCAAGGATATTCCAACAATTGCTGAAAGAAAACCATCTATACGATATATGGAGAGCCTTCTGCCCAGGCGAGTCTGACTTATTTCTCCCACCCTCATGCATCGTATTCAAGATTAGATACTTTTTTGGGAACTCAGCCGCATTAGTAGCAGTAGATAATATTAGGATCAAAAGTGTGACTTGGTCAGATCACGAAGCTATAGTAATGTCCCTAAATGAAAATGAGGCACTTAAACCAAGAACAGATTGGAGACTGGACAACAGACTCCTAGATAAAGAGTCGAATAGGGAACACATAAAAGAAATAACACAATATTTTTTTTAAAGAGAAAAACATTGAGGAAATCTCCCAGATGTCCTTATGGTGCACATATAAATGTGTGACTAGAGGTCATCTTATAATGCTAGCAGCCAGGGAAAAATCCCAGTACTACGTGACTCTTCCTGCCAAGATACTTTCCCTTGAACAGGCGATTAGGGATAACAAGATCAACCCCACCTTAGAAGGAGCTAAAAAGATATCAGACTTAAGAGAACAAATTAACATCTTTCATATGGAAAAACTAAAAGAAAATATGAAAAAATTGAAACAAACATGGTACTATAGAAATAATAAAGCTGATCGAATATTAACAAGCAGACTAAAGAAGAGAGCACAACCCAAAGAATTTTTAGGATAGATGAAGAAGGTAACTCTTACTATAAGCCTCAAAAATATAGTAAGATAATTATGCAAATATTATCGGAATCTGTATAACATAGACAATCAACAGTCACAAGAGACCTATAAGGAATACTTGGAGAGAATATCTCTCCCGACTCTTACGGATGACCAATTAGAAGAACTGAACGCCCCAATGGAGCTAGAGGAGATCAATCTGATTCTGGACCACATGAAGAATAAGGTGACTCCAGGACCAGATGGATATACAAACCTATTTTATAAAACCTGTAAAAAAGAGCTAGCTCCAAAACTGGTCCATTTGTTTAATGCGATAGGAATGGGAGGGAATTTTCCATCTGAAATGTGCCGGGCAAACATCATCCCCATCTTAAAGAGCAATAGAGATCCCACTCATATAGGGAATTATAGATCTATTTCCCTATTAAACGGCGATATAAAAATATTTGCCGCCATCATAGCGAGAAGACTGAAGACAATCATCCCTCTCCTGATAAATAGGTACCAGGTCGGCTTTGTGACTGGGAGATCAGCTACAAATAATATCCATCGCCTGATCCATTTCCTGGATCTCTCTCAGACACATTCGACCACTATGCTGACTCTAGATGCTGAAAATGCATTTGACAGAGTCAGCTAGGGGTCGATGAACTCAATTCTGAAGAAGTTCGGCTTTCAAGGCAGATTGATCCATATGATAGATGCATTATATAAATCTCCATCAACTAGGATAATAGGGGCGAGCATTTCTTCTCCGTGGTTCCAGATTAGGAATGGCACCCGACAGGGGTGTCCCCAGTCTCCAATGCTATATGCGCTCTCTCTGGATCCATTTGCTCAGTTAGTAAGACAGAATATCGATATAAAAGGATGCATGACTGCTGGCAATACGGGGAAGTTAGCACTATATGCAGAAGATGTAGTGGTTACAATCACTGACCCAATTAGATCTCTAGCAGCTTTGATGTGGGAGATAAAAAGATTTTCTAAAAATTCAAATGATAAATTGAATGTAGGCAAGAGTGGAGCTATCACAATGAACATGTCCCCCCCAGACGTGCAATATATCAAGAATGCCTACGACTTCAAATGGATCCAGAGAGAGATAACATACTTGGGCATAAAAATCAAACGTGACCCGCGTTACCTTTTAGAAACAAACTATAGAGGCCTGCTATCTCAGAGTAGTGTATCTTTGAAGACATGGAGCAATATAGAGGTCTCCTGGTGGGGAAGACTAAATATTATAAGGTCATACATTCTTCCTAAATGGATATACCTCTTTAGATCAGTACCCCTGTCCTTCTCTACAGCATGGTTGAGAGAAATCCAGACCCTGTTCATCAATTACATCTGGGGTAGTAAAAAAAACCCTGTATTGCTCAAAAGACTTAAAAAAACCCCATCTCTCAGGGTGGTATCGCTCTTCCAGATGTTCAAATCTACCACGATGCAGCGCTAATATGGCACACCTATAAGTGGTTACTGGAGGATAATAGTTAGGAAGAATGGTACACATATTCATCTAAGCTAATCAATATCCCTGACCTAAGTCTAATGCTCTCACTTAACAAGAAGGCAGAAGGTATACTAAAACAGAGATATAAGGGAAACTTAATTCTTTCTAGCTTACTTTCTTTTTGGAGCAATCTCAAGAAGAAACTGGGATTTAATCATATCTCCTTTCCAGAATCCTCCCATGATTTCTTTGACTGGAACATTCCTAATATAAAGCTGGCCAAATGGGCCAGATTTGGTCTAACTAAATATTCTCAATTGTGTGGGGAAAAAGAATTAAAACCTTTCTCTACTTTGGCTAAAGTATACTCGTTACCTCCAGGAGAGGTCTTTATTTATCTTAGAGTGAGAGGATATATTCTAACTGAAACAAGAGATCATAATACGGGAAAAATGGCCCTATTACCACTTTGAAAGGGGATACCCCAGTTAAAAAAATAGTCAAAAGCCGAATCTTTTCCCTTGAGGACATAGACAAACCTAAAGCTTTGATAAAATGGAAGGTAGATATTGGGCTCCAAATTAGCCTTGCAGACTGGTTAAAACCCATGTCACATCTGAGAAAGTCAACTCATTGCCTAAATCTGTTCGAACTATTTTATAAGATCATGTATAGATGGTATATGACCCCATATAAAATAGGTAAGATGTATCCAGACGCTCCAAACTTATGTTGGAGATGTACTAAAGAGGTAGGAACTTTCAACCATATTTGGTGGACATGCCCAGATCTGGGGAAATTCTGGCATATGGTAACGAATTTAATGAACGCCCTAGGAATAAAACTAAACAACGAATATAAAACATATATTATTCACCTCCACTGGCCTATACTGACACCCTTACATAAATATCTATCCGAACATATCATGATCACGGCTAAAATGTTAATTGCCTGCAACTGACGATCCCCAAATATACCAACTTGGGAAAATATCAGAAATCAGATAGAGTACCAACTCCAGATGGAGATTGACCTAATAGTAGGGAAAATAAGTAACCTGCCTAAAGAGGCATATAATAAATGGAAGATTGATATTTGCAGAGAGTAATCGGGTAAATCATCCCATCTAGCATCCCTGATTAAGCTCTAAATCCAAAGTCACCATTAGGTAGATCAATTCCCTGAATGAAGACGGGCTATATATAACAACAGCTAATCTGGGTCTCCTCCCTCCCCTCTCCTTTCCATATTCTGTGATAAATGAAAATAGCTATTAGTACCCATCCATAGATGTACTAAGACACTCTCGGTAACTGAATAAGATAAAGCAAGCTTAGTTGTGTAATATTGTATTGTCATGTTATTGTCTACAGTTTGTCTATTGTACCCATTTTTTGTACTTTAAGAAAATCTATAAATAAAAGATTTAAAAAAAAAAAGACTGCATCAAGTGCAGGCATATAAATGTTTTAATGAAAGAATACAAATAATGTACTTTATTGAGCCCTCTTTGATTCATATTGCTCTATCAGGGGGCAGACATATTTATTAGAATATTGGGGCAGATCTGTTGGAACAGAATGATGGGAGCAGTGCTCCAATTCTGATATAAGATGATTGCAATGAGAACTTCTGATGATTTAGTGAGTCTAAAGGGGATAACTAACGGATTAGAGGATATGTGGAGCTTAATGTATTAATCACCACTCACAGCAAGAAACTGGATAAAACTTAAACCCCGGATCACAACCAGCAACAACCTCACTGAAACAGTGGTAATTCCCTGAATTCAATGTAAAAGGGATCTCTGCAAAGATGTCTTCACATGTAGACTGCTGGCTCACACCACTTAGCATTCTGCAGATGAAACCACCACAGAGGATCTCAAAGCATTCAGGTTCACTTCACACACTATCTCTGCGTCTGTGATCAGCAGCAATGTGTTTGTTAAAACACATTGTTTTATCTGATAAATATACCTTGCCACTGCCTGTGACTGGCATGGGGAGGTGCCACAGGTGTGGCCTGCACAGGTATATCCAGACATCCTAAGCCCTACAAAACACCACCACAAAGGAAGTTATTGGTTTCCATGGTGATTGCTCCACTTCTACCACATACACCCAAGTATGAACATACATAAGTACACATAATACACATAAATACACATAGATACACGTAATACACATAGATACACATAAATACAGAGTTCATTTGTCTTGACCTGCCCATTTCCTTTTCTTTTCTCTTTCTCCTCTTTCCTTCCCTCCCTCCTTTATATCCAGACATCCTAAGCCCTGCAATACACCACCACAAAGGAAGTTATTGGTTTCCATGGTGATTGCTCCACTTCTACAACATACACCCAAGTATTAATATGTGCTCAATTTTACGGTTTCTTGTAATTATCTTTGAAATAAATGAACATTAAACTGTACCTGTCATGCAAAAATGACATGGTATCAATTTATAGGACTGTACAGGATGTATAGGATTGTACATGTATAGGATTTATAGATGTATAGATTTTTTTTATTTAGATATTTCATTTCTCAGATTTACACCTATGCTTCAGCATCTTAGTTAAAAAACAAAAAACAACTGATTCATACAAGTAAAATGTAGATTTATAAACAAATTGCCTTTTCTTTAAAAAAAAATGTTGTTATGAATATACATAAATACACATAATACACATAAATACACATAAATACAGAGTTCATTTATCTTGACCTGCTCATTTCCCTTTCTTTTCTCTTTCTCCTATTTCCTTCCCTCCCCTCCTCTCACTCTCTCTCCCTGCTCTTTCACTCCTTGCCCCATCCCTCTCTCTCCCTCTCTCCTACCTCTTTCTCTCCTCCCCATCCTCTTTCCTCCCTTCCTTTATCCCTTCCTTCTCCCTTTTCCCTCTCCTTTTACAAAGGAAGGAAAAGGAGAGGGACCGGCCAAAGAGAGGTGCAAGCATCCTCTCACAACAAATTGCCTTTTCAAAGAGATGCTCCCGGAACATCCATCTGGGGAATTTGTTGCATCTTTAAAGAAATGAGTAAAGAAATCCCATACATAATGCCCATATCAAAACAAATAAAGGGAATATTAATCCTTGGTTGAAATACTTTAAATGGTAAGCTTTAAAGTTAAGTATTACAAAGACCAAATAGATATATTGTGCATTAATTTGTTCATATTTTACTTTATAGCAAAATCCCTTTGATCTTTAATAGGCTTTTTCCAGAGGCACCACAAATTAAAAATCATCTCAAATCACACATAACACACATAACAGTCAGTTCTCTATATCTTGATGTGAATCTACAGTATCAGCCACTGTTAATAGCCCTGTCTCCAACTAATTGTCTACAATAATTGATGAAAAAAAAGATACCAAATTAAAATGTTACCAAATGTTTAATCTCACCAAGCCAGCGCCAACAGCCTTAATTCTAGTTTAGTGCATGGCTATTAGCCACATCAAATGGAAAGCCACATACAATTTGAAATGCTTTACAAGAGGCTTTCTCACACAGAAATCTCATAACTTTCAACTTTCAAAGCCACAAAAAAGATAAGACTGTGTACAAAATCTAAGTGTAACCACTTCTAAGTCACAAATACACTTTTTTTTGATCATATGACCAGACTACAAACTAACAAAAAAGACAAAACAAATAATAAGAATAAATAATTAATACAACTTGTAAAAAAAAATACAATTAATGCTGACAAACTAGTTCAACTGATACTACAAGTAAGAAAGAAATGTTCAAAGGTAAAAGTTCTCGATAAGAGTACAAGAAACTGACACTATGAAGTGTTCCTATCTCTCTATCTGGGAACTATCACTATACAAATGAGGTGCAGGTGAGTTGAGGTGATATGAACAATTCATGTCACTGAATTAACAATTCATTACAAAGGGCAAAGTATAGTCAGTTTCTTCTACTAGAATAGATAAATTGTCTCTGTATAATTTATAGTTACAATGTTAAAGATTTAACAATGTATTTGACAAGGCCAACTCTGTCTTCTTGTAGGATAAACTCATCAGGTCTGTCCATTTTAATGCAAAGATATTTTAGATATGGTCATCTTACCCCAGCTCACCTGTACCTCATTTTTAGTTAAAGGGACTGTCCCAGATGCTGCAGAAAGAGCATGCAAAGCCCGTCAGTATGTAGGATGAATATACACCAGACACAATCCAGTTAATGAATCAGGGTGGAGATCTCATAGGACCTACCATGATTAATTAATTGGATTGTGTCGGTGTATGCATGCACTCTGCATGCTCTTTCTGCAGCATGAGGAACCCATATGTGTCCCTGGAAACATGGCTAATGTTGGCCACTATAAAACTACGATTGAGTGGGCACACAAACCAGACTATAACAAGTCTAAAACTTTTATAATGTGGTGTATGTGGTTCAATTAATTCTCTTTATAATTAACCACTAGATGGCAAGCTTCAACCAAACAGAGAGGAACCAGCACCTACAGCTGTATACAAGCAGGCAAAAGAAAAACAGTGGTGCACTAAGCTTTCTGCAGGTTCAAGATACTACACATGCATAATATGATGCTTATTAAACAGGTGCTATCAGGCTAAGAGTACAATGTAAGTCACTTAAACGTGTATGCAAAGAAGCCCACAAGATTTGTTGCCAACTTCATACGGGTGAGAAGCACAGTTGGTTTTTGTGTTTTGTATATACTGTAATTGATAGTAGTTTTCTGCTGATGATTTTTTGGTTGCTAAGGAATATACACTGCCTGGCCCAAAAAAAAGTCTCCACCTGGATTTAACTAAGCAAATAGGTCTGGGGACTGCTGTAGATGGTCAGGTCCACCACCATTATGTGCCCAAATAATGAGGTCAGCTAACTACCTGAATATACAGAATAACCCGGTTACTCCATCAATAGATTTTTGTTCCCTGATGGCACGGGCATATTCTAAGATGACAATGCCAGGATTAATTGGGCTAAATTTGTGAAAGAGTGGTTCAGGGAGCATGATACATCATGTTCACACATGGATTGGCCATCACAGTGTCCAGATCTTAACCCCATTGAGAATCTTTGAGATGTGCTGGAGAAGACTTTGCTTTACAAGATCTTGGTGAAAATGTAATGCAACACTGGTCGGAAATAAATCGTGACATTGAATGTGTGCCGTAATCAAAGCTAAAGGCAGTCTAATGAAATATTAGAGTGTGTGACTTTTTTTTTTTGGTGGCGACTTTTTTTTGGCCAGGCAGTGTATATGGGCTTGTACATGGCTGAAAGCCTTCAGAGCTGTGACCTTTTTTTTTGTGGTGACTTTTGTTCGGCCAGGCAGTGAATATGGGCTTGTTCTTATTTACTAAAGATCTTATTTATTTCACTCACTCTCTTAACAGAGTTTATCACAACAACAAACATTTTTTTTAAGGGCATGAATTTCAAACTAGCTTTCCCATTATACACAAAGGGTTCTTGACATAGTTGGTTCAAAAGTAAATTAATATCGCAGTTAGAACATCAAGAAATTGTTTTTTTTTTAGCATTCTGCTTGCACCAATGACAAGCAAAGTGTCTGTACTAGGCCTGCCCCTGGGTAGCACTTTATAGGATTCTGGAATGAATCATTCAAGCACTTGTTCTAGGGGTAATGGCTCAACGCTGGACAGACAGGATTTTTTTTTTACTATGAAAACATTGTGCTAATTTATTTGCCTAGCATAGTTCAATTCTACATCTTCCTCCTGTAATCTTTATTTATGAGTGTGAGATACTCTTCCTGCATTCATAATGTGTCATTTTACCACGCGTTTAAGAAGAAAGGAAGCCAGCAACATTTTGATTGTTATAAAAATATAATTTTGCATATAAATGAAATACATTCATTAAGTAAACATGAATTTGCAAGGAATTCTCATTTACATATTTACAGATGAAACTGAGGCAAAGAGACCTCAGTTAGGGAAAAAGACTAATGAGTCATCTGATACATGTGAGTTTACAGAGGAAGAGGTTCTGCTTCAGCTGTCTACGGTAAAGACAAATACGTTAATGGGGCCTGATAGGACACACTCAAAATTATTAAGAGCGCTTAGTGGTGTACTAGCAAAACCGTTTTATTTATCTAATCACTGTTAATGGGAGTAGGCCCAGAACACTGGAAATTAGAGAATGTTTTACCCATTCACAAGAAAGGTAGTACAGAGTAGTAAGCAACTAAAAGCCAGTAAGTCATTAGAGGGGAAATTAATAGAAACCATGTTAAAGGATAGAATTAGGGAGATCATGCCAAACTAATCTTATTGATTTTTTTTCGATTGGGTGACTAAATTAATGTTTCAGGGTCTTTTTGTGCTGACACAGAGGGGGCTATTCGCTAAAAGGTGAGATGAACATTTAATCTCACAAATTTAGCTATACATTGTGCAGTGGCAATCCTGGTGAGTTTGCTTAATAGGGGAAACTCATCATGTTTGTACCTGCACAATGTATTATTAAAACCTCAACTCAGTTGCAACTCACCTTTTAGTGAATAAACCCCAAAGACTTGCACCAGGGTTGCTGTCCCTGCAGTCTATCTTCTTCCCTACTTCTCCCTTTCCCTGCTCTTTGCCGTCACACTCATGATGATGTCATAAGGGTAAGCAGGAAGTTTGAGGATTCTGAGTCCTCATGGCCACCAGTATTCACATGTAAATTACATGGACATAGGGCTACACATGTCAGATCAAAGTTTTCTTTTGAAATATCTTGTTGTTTAGCTCCAAGATCAACAATAACAGTATAAAAATAAAACTATGAATATTTAGTTGGGTTTCATTGTTTTTCAGTTTTCTTGCATAAATCAACTTGATTAAATGCGCAATCTGACTTTTCTTCTCCATCGGTTAAAACACGTTGGTAAGCAACACGTGACGTATAATGACCCCTTTGGGAACAACAAACTTCCTAAGACAAACCTCCTGAGAAAGCTCAATATGATATGCATTGCAAATGATACTCAAATTACCAATGTGCATTGGTGATGAATTCTGTGAGTGTCCTGCATCATCTAAGGGTAATAAGGAGTTAGTTAGTCCACCATCTGTTTGTGGATGTACTGTAAGAAAAGATTAAACTGCCAAATATGGCTCTGAAATATTGTGACAGGGTCTTGTTTTAATTGGAAACAAGATGATTGAAGTGAATTGAAGAGAATGGAACATAATCTGCTTGTGTGATATCAGCACATCTGCTTACTTCCTTCTATAAAAAGTGTCCTGTATTGATTTCGAAATATATATTTTAGAAGGGATGACATCATTTGTTAAATTGTCGCCAAGTGGCACATGATGTTATAAACAGCCTTTATGCTTCCCCACTCGTAAAGTATTTTAAAATGACTCAACACATCACCAGACATGGTGATATTTATCACGTATCCATCTCTTTCCTTATGCACCATCTTTTTACTTGCTATTTTTATTGCTTATAGTTTTGTAACATAATTTTAGCATTTTGGAGACACTAAGTAAAGTGAATGACCCACCTGCTCCTGTAGAATTTACAGTTTAGTCATTGTTGTCTTTTTTTTTTTTAATGTGGGGGGGGGGGGGGGGCAGGTGGGCTTACACTCTTTAGATCTCCAGTGGTGTCCCAAGTTAAAGGACATTCAAAAAAATGGAGATCAGATCAAAAAAGTAGAATAATTTGGAACAAAAACAGCAGCCTTTACTTTTTCTCCCTCTAGTAAAACGGACCTGGCTTACACCAAGTGATATTTAACTCAAGACAGCAGTCCTACTCTTTCCTCATATTGTAGGAAATCAACTATTTACCTCCCGATTATAGCTCATCAT
Source organism: Pelodytes ibericus (assembly GCA_036172795.1). Classification (NCBI taxonomy): domain Eukaryota; kingdom Metazoa; phylum Chordata; class Amphibia; order Anura; family Pelodytidae; genus Pelodytes; species Pelodytes ibericus. The sequence continues at coordinate 92,280,707 of CM069858.1, read as the reverse complement.
TCATCCATCCATCAAGTCTTCCCTGGAACCTTGCTCTTTGTTCACAAATAGTAGCAATTAGGCACAGCAAGAGAGAACATTTATTTGTGAAAACAGAATAGATATTTATACACAGACAAATATGACATTCAACCAGGAAAAGGCATGACTCACTCCATGGAGGTCGACACCTCCTGACTTAACAAAAGACAGGAAAACCGGTAACACCTGGATAAAACATAACTAAATATCACACCTTACTTTCTGCAGGAACAAAATGAACACACAACTTAATCAGTTCAACTGTAGGACATTGTAGGACACTTTAGAAAAGGATACTGACTGACTTACATATAGACAATGGGGAATGTGACATAATGATAAGAGTACATTTAAAACCTATTAAACAGTAACTGGATATGTAACGCATTACAATAGTACCATAATAACATTTCTTAATACCTCCTGAGAGACTGGAATTTGCGGGACAGGATACAATGCCTTGGCCCTCCCATGATACACATTTTGGCTAACATCATGAGTTAGTCTGTCCTTGGCACCCTGGAAGTTCAGGTTTACTGAATAAAGGGTGCTTCTGGTGCCCCAATGTGTGTACCACAGACAGGGTCCATATTCCACAGGGAGGTGTTTGGCCCTCAGGGCTCTCCAGAGCCCCAGTTACACAGGATGTCAGGATTCACTTTGTGACAGCGTGGCTCTTATTATGCCAGTGTTCTATTTTTTATTCCATCTATACAAGTCAATATTGAGCATATTCCCGTATTTACATTATTCAATCTCAGGGCCTGAGTTCAAACAGAGGTGATGAACTGAATTCAAACAACAAATTATACCTTACCTTCCTATCATTATGCCATTTTAATTCAAATGGATTTCTTTCACAGTCTTTCAAATTGCATACATATTCTTAATCTTTCCTGAGCAATCAACCTGCTTGACCTTAACACCAGTCCTTTTCTGTCAGACATCCGGAAGAGTTCCATATTAACAATAAATGATGAATGACAGCCAAGTTCTACAAGTAACACCCCTGGCAGCTTGACATTAGATATAGAGTGCTTGTTATTTTACAACTATTTAAAATACTGATCATTAAAAAATAAATTGTTAAAAGGTTTCTTTATCAGAAAAAAACAGAAAATGTGAACACCTTAATAATAATAATAATAATAATAATAACATGAATAATTACTTTACTTCATCTTAAGATGTCAAATAGAACAAATACAAAAAGACTGGGGATAGCACAGGAATGCTAGATTTATTTATCAGCAATACCAAACATAGTATAATTATGTCACAAATGTTATATACTGGGTGCTAAGTGAAGCAAATGCACTCACAAACATGATAAGTGATATAGCCTTGAATAGAAAACATTCACCATGAATGCAATGTAGCAAATCTCTTAAATGTTTTTTTCTTGCCACTATATTTAAAGGTGGGATGCCTCCAAAAATACTTTTCCAGGGTGTTAGAGTCTCAGGGCCTTCTCTCTCCCTCTGTTGTCAGACTCCCAAATACCTTCATATTCACCGCCCTGCTAAGTCTGCTAGGCTCTATTAATAGGGAGTAAACTATAACATTTTTATTAATGAGGCAGAAGACCATTTCTAGCTCATTAAAAATCTAATTGGAAAGGTGCACTAATTATGCACCATTCAAAAGATGTGCTCCCTTAGAGCAAATGCTGGGGGGCTTCCACGTCATGGAGCTATGCTGAGAGAGACATCTAATAATGATTGGTCTCTCCGATTGGAATGTGAGCATGTCAATCGTGCCCAATCAGTGGGGAGGAGATAGTCATAGATGCTGCAAGATGGCAGCCTGGAAGTCAGCATTTTGACTTCCAAAAGAATTCAGTTGTTTCTGAACGATGCTTTGTCTTGTTCCACCACTGGCTGTATTTTGTAACCATTGCTGGGACTGAACCCTGGACCTCTGTGTTTCTGGTACCCATAACTGTTCCACCATGGGGCTTGGTTTTTCACCATTGCTAGGTGTCTGTCTGTACCTCCTGCCCATACTTAATTAAGCTCAGGTGTTCCTTGTCCATCGTTACTGCCTTATTTAAACCCCCTCCTCCCAGCACTCTTTGCTGGAACATTTTGCCTTCCTGTCTTTTGCTTGTGCTATTGTTTTGTTCCTTGATCTACTGATATCTACTTGGCCTGTACCCTGACTTCTCCGTCCTTCTCCACTCCTGACTTGGCTAGTACCTTGGCTTCTCCGTCCTTCTCCAGTCCTGACCTTTTGGCTTGTGACCCTGACTACTTTTTCTGATTTGCCCATTTGTTCCTGTTTGTCAAGATGCAAACAAGAAGGCCTCAAAACCCTAATTGTGGCCACTCAAAGCCTGGGGCTCCACCCTTGGGGGAGAGTGGTCACCCTGCACAGGGTATCACACCTGCTCCGGCCCCTGCATCTGTACTCCAGCCGGAACTGGCATCCATGCCGGTGACATATTTAGAATGTATTTATATCAGGATCCTGTCACACGTTTGCTATGAATGTACATGCTTTGTGTCCTTTAATGTTATCTGCAAAAATTGAAACATGCCTACTGAAGCCAACCTGCCGGCCATAAACAAATAAAAAAAATGAGCACAGAAATAGCCCGAAGTATTCTGCTTTTTAATACGTAACTTTTAAAACCCTGACATCACAACTACTGTTCTTTTAACAGCCATGAATTACTCTGAGCCTCTATCACTTTTTCTCTCTCTGTTTTTCCTTTTTATCTTTCTCTTTTATTATTAAAGCACCTTTAACCTACCCGTCTGCATTATTTTCACTACTATGAAGTCACTCAGTTACTGCTCAAAGTTCCCTTTTTGTTTAATTTTGAGGCAGGAGGTGTTCTTGGCTCTAAAATGTCTTCATTCTCATCTTGGCACTATTTTCTGTCTTTTAAAACTGATTTATGTCTCCTACCCCATAGCTGAATTATGTCACCTCCTGTATTTCCCATTAGTTCATGGCGGTGTTGACGTTCTTACCTAAAATAGAGCAGGCACAATAGAAGAAGGTAGTATGTAACCTGCTGAATGCTGACATCACACAACTTGTACTTTTGTGGTGATGTCAGCATGCATAAACATATGCTGCTTCCTGCTCCTGGCCTAAAATTAAAAAGGCATTAAGGCTCTTATGATATTGCAATACAGGTATACAATTAATACAGGGCTTGACAAATTTGACTTTAGGAGCCAGACACACCAATTCATAAGCCAGAGAAGCAGAATTTCTATAGCGTTCTATGTAAAACAATCAAAAAAGATAGGCAAAAAAGATAACAGCAGTAGGGAATTGAGGAGTTATGGCTCCCTGGATTTGTTAAGCCCTAGGTTTAGGCTTGACACCTTTCCTCCAGAAAAATATTGGCCATGGCTGTGCCTCCATAGACTTAACATTGGCCTCATACCATTTTTTAACCAGTGAAATATAACGGTAAAACCAAAATACTGATGGTAAAATACCGGCGAGGTGGCAACCCTAACTGGATTTTTAGAAGCCTTATAAATTCTGTACTACTATGGAGTTATATCACTTACATATTTAAAGGATAAGGAACAAAGATGCTTGGGTGTACGGTGCACCTCATTTACCTGTTGCTTATTTTTTTCATACTCAAAGGGCACTGTGACCAAAAGAATCTTTATAAGGCCCCACACATGTTATACAACATTGGATGTAAAGCATGGCAGGTCATATTCTACACTTAAGTGGAAACTGATATTGTGTTCAATGTAATGTTTGATACATTTTCATGGCTTCTGACCCCTGTTGTTACTAGAAAACTTCAGTTACATTTGATATGTTTTAAATACGTATGGTAAAAACACATTTAACATAGCACTCTGGCTTTATTTAGAAGCAGCTATTTGTGTTTCATTCCATTCATTCTGTACAGACTGTGAAAAACAAGACAAGACAGAATTGGGGCGCATGTACCTCTTGGGACTTTTTCACGCAAGTTGCACTTTCAGTGCTATATATTTTGTACGTGTATTCATTGTTTTTATTGCCTGTTTTGTGTTAGCCACTGCGCAACGGTTTTTTAATGTTTTTTAGATGGAAATGATTAAAACCGACTGACTACAATATTCTGATGAGCCTGATTTCAATATCCGTTTGTGAGTGCACCCCTGTAGAAATTTACAATACATCCAATTACATTTAAACTGTGTTGCACTATTGTTGTTTTTTTCTTTTTCTTCCCGGTACATGCGCCCCAATTCTGTCTTGTTTTTCTATTGCCAAGTGCCCGAGGAGCACTTTAACGGGTGCTGCAGTGCCAGAGGAGGAGTATAATTTAATTATTTTTTCACTAATTTTGTTCACCGTTTACATTTGGGTTAGTGTCACACCTTCTTTCTTTGTACAGACTGTGACCCTGATCCTGTGCCTCACATCTAATATTCATATCTCCAACAACATAAGCCATTAAGCACACAGGTCTCCCTTGTTTCTTGATAACTTAAAAAGAAGGCCATTCAGAAACAAAGTTGACCATTTTTTAAGTCATATATCATTAGATAAAAGGAATAAAGGGCTTCACCTCTACCTCAACCTGCACAACCCCAAACATACACCTCATTTTTGTTTGAATAACTTTTTATCCCAACGTGAATGTATTTCATTTATGGTTTTGCATATTTTATGCTAAATAGTGAGATATACTGATAACTGTTTATTTATGAAAGCTGGGTGTAGTGTGTATTTATTTTCTATGGTGTATTTGTATTAAAGAAAAAAATTATATGAAAAGAACATTTATATAGTACTGCACTTCAGTAATTTTGAAGTAAGGTGTTTTTTGTTTCTTCTTATAACATGACGTGTGGGGGGGCTATTCACTAAAATGGGAGTTGAGGGGAGATGAGCATCTCACCATTTTAACTATATATTGTGCAGGTGCAAACTTGGTGATATTCCCTTGCTAAGGAAACCAGGACTGTCCTTCCACAATGTATAGCTAAGTTGGTGATATTAAATGTTCATCTCACCCCAGTTCACCTCCACTCACGTTTTAGTGAATAGCCCCCATAGATTTGTGGCCAGAAGCTCCCTGTTGTTAGTAATCTGCTACCTAGGTAACCTGGGTACTTGTTTGTATCAATTGCATTATGGCAGACTATAGAAAGTGTGCTTCTATTTCTATTTGTTCCAGTACTAACATATGAAAAGTATAACAAACCAGTTCTCCAAGCCAAGTTCCTCAAGCATTGAAAGGCAACAGAGTCATATAATTTGGCTTTGACACAGACTTTTTGTCTGTTTCTGTGTTTGGTTTTCAGTGTAAGACATACTTATACACCATTTAAAAACAACCCCACACCTAATGTGCTTTTTTATGTGAAACAATATTATCCACAGATTATTTTTACATTACAATGCTGTAGCAGCTTTAGCAGCAGCTGCTGTAAAGATATGGCTTTCAGTGTGGAAGTGGTAGGGTTGTAACTATGTTTTAACCTGCTGCTGTTTTGCAGTATATAGAAGTTATATTGATTAGTTAACTGATTTCCATTTGGCCACAAATAACTTCTACATACTTGACAAAGGTATGGAGAATTTGCACACACTCCCCCAAGAAATACACGGACAACAAACTGGATAGAAAGGTCACAGTATTTATTTAAGAAATACTGCAACATAGTTTTTACATTTTATCATTAACTTAAATCTTGAACACATATTAAAACGTAAAAAACCCTTCAACCCATTGTATAACTTGTATACCAGAGATAAAAAAAACACCTACATATTAGATATAAGCATGTATCCCAAACTAAGTGGTAACATGTCTAGGATTGGGACGCGAGGATCGTAGGCGTAAACCAATTATCTGGCTACCGGCGTCGCTGCCACTGAACGGTAGCCAGCTGATAATCACTCCTCAGGTACCAGCCCGTGGGGAGCCCATGCAGATAGCTACCAGAGCTACTGCCTCCCGGGTTGGCCATACGCAAGACAGCCAACCCCCCTGCACTGACGTCTGACCTCGGGTACCCCCTACCATCTTGGCTACCACGAACAAAACAGAAAGAGGGCTGGGTGCGAGGGAACTGATTCTTTTGGTGGAAAAAAAAAAGGCTGGGCAAAACCTTTTCCAGGGTTTATAAAGGTTGTGCCCAGCCTACAAAGGGGGAGGAATGACAGCCCATGAAGGGTAATTACTGGCCAAGGGCCTCTGATTGACAGGCTTGTGATGAGGCTGCATCACCAACCTGTTGTCATGCTGCCCTTTCATATATTTCAATATTACAGGCCATTTTCTTGAGGTATGGAGAATTCCGCCAGATTCCACAGATCCAGACCAATATCAGAGACGGAAAAAGAGCACCATTGGGATGAACCACAGCCCATCTGGCTGCCCAGTAGATGAATGAGTGTCCTACTATCCATGTCCTGCAGCACATTGGAGTCCTGCGAGGGAGAGGGCAGTCGCAAGGGACAGTCACTAGACCAGGTGGGGTCGGATATCTGATTTTAAGTGGGCAGACTCCCATCTACTACTTAGCTTAACCACTGAGTCTCCCAATCCCCACCTAGTTGCTTCCGTGGCCGCCCCTATTCTGAAGGAGTGGGTCCCAAAAGCAGAAGGCTCATACCATGCAACACTAAACGCTTTTGTTTAGAAAATTATGAGAAAGGAGAGTGCGGAGCCATCCCTGTGTGTTAACAAGGGAGTGCCGCCATCTGGACGGACATGCAAAAAAAACAATTCAGGCAGTGGATCGGGCAAGCGGGAGAACCCGGGAGGGCCAGCCTGGAGTCCTTCCCAGCTTGATCCATTTTTGATGTTCTGATGAGGACGTGGACTGAGTCCCCACGATGCCTTACATCTTCCAACACTCCCCCGTGCTTAAGTCGGGAGGGGCTGACATGCTCGCCTACCCAGAACTCTCCAAAAATGGCCCATAAGTATGCCAAGACAAAAAGAATAAACTCAAAAGGCGAAGAGCACAGCGATGGTAAAACTTCCAAGGTCCGCAGTATGATGGAGAAGGTAACAGGATGACTGCTATCTATCTGCTTGAAGCCCCGGTGGTAGCCCCTCAACGCTTGCTTCATCAGGAATTATTTTCTCACATCAGGACCTCCAGAGAATGCGAAGTAAGCCGCTATTGCCGACATCTTCCGCTTCCGGTTCAGGAATGGGCCTGTAACCTTCTCAGCGAACATATGCCCAATGAACCACAGCAAGGCATAGAGCATGCCCTCATGCGTATCAGGATCGTCCGCCATCCGGAGAAAAGAACGCAATTGTACCCAGACCTTAGAATACACGGTACATGTGGCGGGCACCATGGACCGGTGCAGGAGTGTCAAGGCGCTCCGTCTGCTAGCGTCCATGTCCAGCTGGGAAATGGAGTGGCCGTGCTGTCTGCATCTGGTGCCAGCAGCCTGAACCGATCCCACTGTTGGCGAGACAAAGGGTTGGCCACCTCATTGTGCACACCAAGGACGTGTACAGGCCGGACCCACAAATTGCGCTTTAATCCCAGGAGGACTAGCTGTCATAGCAGATTAATCACTGGGGAGGGATTACGCAGAGATGTTATTGATGGCTTGGACCACCCACATGTTGTCACACCAAAACCAGACCTTCTTGTTTACCAGCAATGGGCCCCAGACAACGATGGAAACCGCTATTGGAAAGAACCCCCCAAAACCCACCGAGCCAGACGCATCTGTCCACAAACTCAAATCTGTCCAAAAACTGCTGTCTCCAAAAACAACGTCCACCTATCAAACGACTGCAAAATGAATTCCACACCGCCAAGTCTGCTTTAAGGTCTGCCGTGAGGCGTATAAAATGGTGCGGGGAACGGGCGCCAGCTGTAGCAAGAGACAGACACCTGCAGAATATGCAGCCCATGGGGATTGTTTTGCATGCAAAATTGAGTTTGCCCAACAGTGACTGCGACTGAACCTTGCGGAAAGCTAAAAACTGCGACACCAGCGAGCGTAGCTCAATAACCTCAGTCTTATCTAGGGACAGGGGGACACAAAAACGGGTCATCACTTGCTCTATGGTACCTAGGATGGATAAACCGAGAGGAGAGTCGGGAGGACGACCACACAAGAAATCGTCCAAGTAATGGATAACTGATTTAGCACCTGCCTCCTGTCTGATCACCCATTCTATAAAGGTACTAAATGTTTTGAAATAGGAACGGGAGACGGAAAACCCATTGAAGGCAGAGATCGACATAAATGTTTCCCCCCCAGTGGCACCCCAGGAGGTGAAAACACTCCGGGTGTACCGGAAGTAGGCGAAAAGAAGCCTTAATCTCGGTTTTGCCATACGGCCCCCCATGCCCATAACTTGTACCCAGTACACTGCCTGATCAAATGAGGTGTAGGACACCCTGCACAGGTCGGGATCGATACCATCGTTCACTGACTCGCCCTTGGGAAAGGACAGGTGGTGAATTAGATGGAACTTGCCCACCTCTTTTTTCTGCACCACTCCCAGAGAGGAGAGTCTCAGGTTGTCGAAAGGGGGGAAAACTGAATGGCCACGCCATTCTACCGAGCAACACTTCCTTGTGCAGTTTATCTGACACCACGTCAGGAAATTGAAGTGCTGATCTCAGGTTCTTAGGGAAAAGGGGGGTAGCCCAATTTTTTTAAGGGATTCTAAAACCATGATTAAAGCCATCCTGCAGGAGCAAGGTGGCCGTTCGGTCGGGATACCGGTTAAGCCAGGGGAGCATTGCTCCTACGACCAACGGTGTCTTCCCCTTTTTTTCCAGAAGCAGTCCTGTTTGTTTCGCTTGAAACATTTAAACTGGGGGTAATTTCCCCACAACCTGCGCAGTCATGTTTGAATTTACATTGATTTTCCCTCCTGCAGGTGGAATCTTTGAAGTGCCAGCATGTGCCCAATTCTGCCGACGCCGGGGACCCTGAGGCAGAGGGGCCAGCAGGCACTGACAGAAAGGGTTGGATTGCCCTGTGATCAGGGGCCATTATCCTCAACTATAATGCAATATCCCTGTGATCCCACCTTATACCTTGCCTAACCGCCAAGCTCTGCCTAAACTCCTCATCATAATGAAGCCAGGACTGACCGCCATAGACAGCCAGGACTGACCGCCATAGACCCTATAGGCTTCATGGATGGACTCCAGTTAGCAAAAGAGTCCAGCATAGTGTTCCGGGATTTTTGTTGCGATAATATTAGCTAAGATGGAAAAAGCCTGAAGCCAGTTGGAAAAGGTCCGAGGGATGAGGAGATACCTCCTCTTCTCCTCGTCCTCCTTTTATGGTTGTCAGGTTTGGAAACGGCATCCAAATTTAATTTTTCTAAGGGTAAATAGCTCCACATACTCCCCCCGTCCAATTTTCTGCGCAATTCCTGCTTGAGATGAGCACCCAAGGGGCCTTCCAAGCAAACATGAATATCCCCCCTGGAGGAGTCCGCTAGCTGGACTGGATCCACGTCTTTTTACTTGACCTCTGAAATCGGGGGGGGGGGGGGGGGGCACAGATGGTATGACTGGATCATTTACTATAGGCGTGGGTGGTACTGGAGCCGAATATGCCCCCCAAACTTTCAGGATGCTAGTAAGGCTTGCCACCAACTGAAATAATCCACCCATCCCTCTCGTGTCAGCCTGTGAACAACCCGTGTGCGGGGGCCCAATGTGTGCAACAGCATTGTGAACATGTAAGTGTGAGTTGGGGACAGAAGAAGAGGTAATATGAGACTCACCCCTGGACTGGTGCCCCGCAGGAGGGACCGCCGTGGGCTCAGGAACTGGAGATCCACGTGGAGGTTGTGGGAAGAGCAGTGGACTTCCGTACACCGAATGACCCATGCGAATGTCCACCAGATGCGGTCTGATGGGGAGGGCTGTGAATCCCAGTCATGGGACCTTCCATCAGGTTGCCGATGCCTGTGCTAGGCTGCCAGATGTAGAGACTCCTGGGGACAGTGACCTGGAGCTGCGACTGTCCCTCCTACCCAAAAACCAGAGCCCTTTAAACAGGAGAGGCCCTGCCAGAGCATCCCCTGGTAAGCAGGGGCTGGGGAGCTGCCGTTTTTTGCAGAAGCCCTCTTTCTCCATTTTGGAACAGGAGGCTGGGGTACACTAGGAGCCTGAGGTTCAGGGGTAAATCTGTAAGGGTTCTGGACCTTCTGATGCCAGCAGCCCTTGAGGGACCTGGGGCAGGTGGGAGGGAAGCAGTTTGGGCAGGGGAGAAATGTTAGAGGGAGAAGGCAAAGTACCTAATATTGTATTATTACTGTCCTGCAGCCACTCTCCTCCATGCAGAACTGCCATCCCTCTACTGTGACAGCAGTGCGTCCATCATAGCTGGTAAGTTGTAAACTGATTATTTTGGTGGAAAAAAGAGGCTGGGAAAAACCTTTGCCAGGGTTTATAAAGGTTTTGCCCAGCATACAAAGGGGGAGGAACGACAGCCCATGAAGGGCAATTACTGGCCGAGGGCCTCTGACTGACAGGCTTGCGATGAGGCTGCATCACCAACCTGTTGTCATGCTGCCTTTTCATATATTTCAATATTACAGGCCATTTCTGAAAGGAAGCATGCACAAGTTATATATAAAATAATTCCCAGGTGGCAACCTGAGAACGTGGCCATCTTGGATTTACATCACAGCTTTTGAACAGTGTACTATAATTACCTCAGCTTAACCGATGCTCCCTTTATTCCACTGTGCAAAAGGGAAACATGATGCAGTAACACATGGACACTCACAGGTATGTGAGAGTGTTCCTTTAATCCTCTTTTTTAGTAATTTTGTATTCATCCCTATAAGTAGGTGTTGATAGCATGTCATTATAATCAAAACTGCATTAATTTTACAACAAAAAATACAACAATATGTATTTATTATCAGGTGTGCATATTGTGACCTTAGGATCGGCCCTGTGTTCATTAAAAATAATAAAAAAGGGAATACAAAGGAATTCACAGCTGATGTTGATGTAAATAGGTCCTCTTATTTTCAGATGTTTGCATGTAAGGGAAAGTAGTCAATTTGAATACACTTCACTATGTGACCGTGGTGGTGTAGGTGGAAGAGGCGCTGGAGGAGGAGGAGGAGGCGGTAGCCAAAACTGTTTTTTATTTGTTTTTTGTTTTTTAAATTGGGGTAGCCCCCAAAATATTGGGACATATAACAACAGAAAACAAAGAATAAGTGCACTTGAGTATAACAATGACTGGGTGAGGCCGGTATAAATGTCTATTCTGCACAACATACAGACAAGTCTGGTGGGATCCATTCCTGGTTCATCTTAATAAATGTGAGCTTGTCCACGTTGGCTGTGGACAGGCGGCTGCGCTTGTCTGTGATAACGCCCCCTGCCGTGCTAAACACACGTTCAGACAATACATTGGCTGCAGGGCAGGCCAGCACCTCCAAGGCATAAAGGGCAATTTTTTTTGTTTTTTTGTTTATTGGACTGCAAGAAATGCACCGCAAGACGTAAATGTACTATTTAGCACCCAAAACTATTAGAATTTTTCAAAGTGCACTGTAAGCACAGTATTAGACTGTTCTATTTGACTCTCAGATATGAAGTGCACCGCAAGACGCAAATGTACTATTTAGCACCCAAAACAATTAGAATTTTTCAAAGTGCGCTGTAAGCACAGTATTGGACTGTTCTATTTGACTCTCAGATATGAAGTGCAGGACGCAAATGTAATATTTAACACCAACAAATTGCAGTATTTAAAAATGCCTAGATGTTGCCCACTGAGCTAACAGAGCAGGATTAAAGTCATGTGCCTGGCACACACGCAGTTGCAAGTGCACTGCACTCTCTGTGGCACTGGGCTCAGGGCAGGGTACAAATATGTAGTATAGCACCCGCTAAAATAATCACTGTAATTTGAATAATCGCTGTAGTTTGCAGATTCAACACCAGAATTTTTTTCAATCTGTCCCTCACAGCTGCAGCATCCTCTCCCTACACTAAGAAGAGCTCATGTGATGTGCGTGTACGTGACTCCAGCTTATATATAGAGGCTGGGTCACATGCTGCACTGGCCAATCACAGCCATGCCATTAGTAGGCATGGCTGTGATGGCTTCTAAGGACAAATTAGTAAAACGCTTGTTGATTGGCTGCCCTGCATTAATTCGATTAAATCGCCGAACCCCGAACTCCAACCCGAACATACAGTGAAATGTCCGTGTTCGGGTCCGGGGTCCAAAAACCGTAAAGTTCGGTACGAACCCGAACTGCGCGGTTCGGGTTCGCACAACACTAATCATATATATTTAAATGCAATCATTGCATGCTTGTTTACGAAAGGTTACTAAACTAGCTAGTATATGTCCACATAAAATTGTCTGTTTAATAGACATTTTGTTCTTCCCCATATCCATGCATCTCAAAATATACTCATTACCGAATGGAATCACAATGCAGCACACATTTAGCCTTCTGGGATCACAAGCAGTGCATTGTGGGTGAATGCATGGTCCAAACTAGTACATTTTCACTAGAGTGAGTTTAGTTTTTAAATATGTTTTAGATCTGTTGATCTTTTTCATAATGCTAAGAATTTATTTGAAGAATCTATAAAGAATCCTTTAATCAGCAGTGGTTTGTTAACGAACCAATATTTGGTCCCCTCAACATCTGTTTAAAAGTTCTGTTGTATGATTGCAATAAAATAATAATTATTTATGTCCACAGAGTGAATTATTCCACGATCAATGTTACTCATTTATGGACCTTAGAGGGATGAAGCACAGAGTTGAATCTGCTGGGATTCAAACCTGTGACCTTGAGGTTTGAACAGGCTCTGCAGTCAGGGCGTTTACCAAAAGATCTCACTAGAACTGTAAATAGGATAATAATCAGTAAATGTTTCACGGTAGTGTCCCATTAATAAAATTCTCACCTACATAAAATTTGCCCCCCATTATGATGGCCGTACTGTTCATTGAATGTCCAGAGGGTGACTTTTACATATCTTTTTGTAGGATCTATTGTCATTTCTAGTCTGATGTAAGTATAGATGATAAATAATTATCAGGTGGTTATCAAAGGGTTAATTAGTAAATTGACGACAAGCGCTAAATTTGGAGATGGACGCTAGCTGCACGAGGCATATGTAAATATTTGATTTGTGTTCCATTGTAAATATATTGAAATATTAAACATCTTCAATCTTCTGTCTTGTTCTTTCCTATACTTCCCTGTTTACATTACCTTGTTGTTGCTGCTATTTGCATTTTCTATTTACATGATCTTTAATTATACTTGCACGTGCCTTATTTCTGTCTGCTATATCAATGTCTAAATCCACACTTATTGTTCTGTGACACCACCCTACATTCTTTTGTCAGACTTTTAACTAAAAAACTCTTAACTCACTCTCTTCTTTACTTATAGCATGCTTAGCATGCATATATGGTAGGGTGCAAATTTAAGATGAAAATTGTAGATCTACATATACTATACCTAACTATTACACCAACAGGGACATTTATGACATTGCCTTCTAAATACACACATATTTATTTGTAGTTAGTTTCTCCCTTTGCAGCTAAACCAACTTCCACTCTTTTGGAAAGGCGACACGATTTTGGAGAGTTTATATGGAATATTTGCCCTGTCATCCAGTAGAGCATTTGTAAGGTCAGGCACTGTTATTGGACGAGAAGGCCTGGCATGTAACCTCAATTCCAGTTCATCCCAAAGGTGTTCAATGGGATTGAGGTCAGGGTTCTGTACAGATCACATTTCCACTGCTCCAGTGGTGGCGTGCTGTAAACCATGCTGATGCTTGGAATTGTTCTTGATGATGTGAGGCATGCATGAAGCTGTTCGGCCATGGAAACACATTCCATGAAGCTCCCACCACAAAGTTTTTGTGCCGATATTAAGAGATTAATAAAATGCTATCTAGTGCATGTCTACATGCCCATCTGAGACGAATGCTCCCACTGTTCTGTTCAGGCTTTCCAAGATTTTGGAGTGTTTCTAAGGGAATTTTAGCCTATTCATCCAGTAGAGAATTTGTGAGGGATGCAAAGGCTTGGCTCATAATCTCCATTCCAATTTATCCCAAAGGTGTTCTTCCACACAAAACTCATCCAGCCATGTCTTTATGGACCTTGCTTTGTGTACTGAGGTACAGTCATGTTGGAATAGAAAATAGCTTTCCCCAAAGTTGGAACTATGTCTTGTGGGCTAGATCAATCCCCATGTAGTAAAAACATGCATTTTTATTTTTAAAGTGTCTTAAAATATATAATTTTTATATGCATCTACTTGTCTGTCTTTTTTGTTTAGACTTAACTTACCATTTGATCAAAAAGGATGCAACAGGAAACATGGCTTTAGTTCAGGGACCACCAAGTCTGGACTGGAATTTAATAAAGTCTGTAAGTTTAAAAGTATATCAAAGTATCTAAAAATTTCATCTGCAGCCTTTGACGTGTCAAATAGACCAGCTTGTGAAATCACTTACACAAAATCACAACATTTTTTGTTGTTGTTAGTTCTCTTCCTCTAGACACCTTGTAGATATGTTTGCTATGTAGTTAGTTTCATAAAGCCATGGTGATATACAAGGCTAGATTTCCTTTTTAACTTCTAAATCATGGTTTTCTGAGTAGGGGCCTACATATAGGATATGATTCACATGTTATTTTTTATACGTCCCCCAGCCTACCTTAAATTCTGTGTTTTATATCTTATTACATCACTGTTTTAATTAAGTCTTCTGTCATCCCATAAATTGTAAACATATAGAGGTGTAGATCATTAAATAGTTTATGGGTTTGTCTTGGATTCTTCTCCCATGTGTACATAGGTGTAAATGATTTAGTTTTCTTTTTTTTTTAACCCAATTAACTGTATAACAAATGTAAATGCTATGGCCATTCACATTACACAATGTGATAGAAAATATTCCACTTTCTGGTTGAATAAACAAAAAACGGAAAAACATTGCATTTGTTAAAAAAAAACCCTGTGAATTGTATGTGGATTTGTAACAAAACCAATAAAAACTAAATAAAATTACCAGCTGCCAAGTATTAAACTTCAGATTGAATTGCCAAGATCACCTTTACAGTGCCCTCAGGTGGAGGAGCTTCTATGACCCTCCTTCTCAATCCGGATAGACTTGTAATGCCTGTTTGCCCCACAAACAGGAGAGGGAACATGGAGATCTAATAAAATAGTCATACTAAAAAAGACAACAGACTAAACTGAGCAAGAATTGGGTTGCCTGACGTTAAAGGAACAGTCTAAAAAATTACTAATGCATTAAAAGACTACAATTTCTTAAAATGCATTCTTTATGGTTCCAAACTTAAATATTCCTGCTATTATTAGCTTATCCAGGCTTAATGTGAGAGGACCATGGCTATTATGGAAACAGCTAAAGTCCTCCCCTTGACTTCTAGGGGAGGACTGTGGCTATTTCCACAATAGCCTCAGCCCTCCTCAAATAAGCCTCAGTCCTCCCCATAGAAGACTCTTTCGGAATTCGGCTCCCAAAATTTTGGGAACAAAATGAAAATAATGGGCAAATTTCAACTGAAATTAATATATTAATGGACAAAGTTTGTTTTCGATGAAACAAAATTCGTTTTTTTCTGAAAGTACAAAAACGAAACAAAAAACAAACAAACTGCGGCACCCAAGTCTACTGCCAAACTACCTGGCAGAAAAAAAGGTGATATGGAAACCTATACCTTAAATGAATTCCTTGACAGTTCATGATGCCCTTGATCATCATCTTCGGCCCAGAGAAAGGGGCCATCCAAAAAATAAATCCACCTATTCTATAAAAAAAATTATCACACCAGCAAAAGAAAACATCTTGCACAGGCCCAATATTTATAAAAAGGATAAGGGGCCATTTCAGCCTCCCTATCCCTGGCATTTAAGGGAGGCAATTTTTTTTAAATAAAAAAAATGGAGGGCATTCATTTTCATCTCATCTTTAACTCCATACTTGTATTTTAATAAACAGACCCAAATATGCTAAGAAGTTAGAATATTAACAGGTTTCTTTTAAAACAAATTTTGTAAGCAAGCCTGTTAAATAGAAATCAATGGATTAATGAGTAACGCTTTTATCCTTGGTCTTTTCCAAAGAAACCCATTTGCAAAGATACATGACCATATAAATGTATATTCATTCTCATTTTGGACAAAACACATCTGCTGTCTGTAAAATTACATTGTTCCAAAACCTTCGGAGATAATATTATACAACGTATTCTGAAGGGCATCTCATCTGTGACACAGTTGATGGCGAGTGTATTGATATAGTTTCCAACTCAGAGAGAAAAGGCTTTTGTTCCACAATAGATTTTCTTTACTCCCAGCTTCCTCAAAATGACATTATTATCTTCCTTGACCCTATCAACCTATCAGAGTTGGATTTAGCATTGTTCTACACATGGTAGTAACCCAGGCAGCTTTGCTCACTCTTCATTTCTCAACCTCTCTCTACTTATTTCATGCCCCCTACACCTTTTGTTTTGTGTTTGGGGCCTATTGATGACTCACAAAACCTTCCATTCAGTAACAAAGGACGTAGAACAGAAAGCATGAATAACAGAGATATTTTATAAAATAATATGTTCTCTATTAAGAGCTTAGCTTGAAATTGCTTTCCAATTTTTCCGCAATTAATGTATCTGCAGCAGGGCTGAAAAAGCAAAAAGTGAAATCGGAGGACGAGGATCAGACAAAAGAATGGATTCTATAGTTTTAATACCTTTTATAACAGAAATTGGTCAGTATGCCTCAATCATCAGGGACTTTTTACATCTGTCTACACAATGTTATATATAGAATTTTACTGGGACACTTTAATTAGCATTAACTAACTAGATCCTGGAGCAGATGGTAGAAGCCACAAATACTATTTTGAGTAAGGATCTGTAAATCAATACTGGAAATGTTAGCATTTACTATAATTAGAGCAGCAGAGCAGTTAACTTTACTGTACATTGACTGCTATATTTATTACACTTTGCTGCACCTAACTGATATTATTAACAGAGCCAGCAAACAAGGAGAACTGAATTTAACACTTACAGTTAAACTATTTCTTCTTTTTTTTTTGTAATGGGCTTTACACTGTGAAACGGCCAATTTCTCACATGATTAAAATCTTTTCCTTCCCAAATGCAATGTACCATAGCATTTCGGAACTCCATAACATTTACAAATTCACGCCTGTTTTTTCATTTTTTTGTTAAAGCTATTTGTGACTATTTTATCAAGTATATCAAAGTAATTGATCATTGTCACTGGAACTCCTTTATATATTATTTAACCATATTGTAGCCCTACATCTTCCATGTTTCTCCACCTACTAACGGTTACAGATGGATTGCCGCATATGCTTAGTTCTATAAATCATTTTATTCAACCGTCATAAAAGCAGGAAAGTGATTTCAAAGCTTTCCCCCATCTAGAGCAGCAGCTTCATCATCATGAAGATGATCACAGACTGAGGCCTATGTGAAACTGCTTCTGGTGACTGCAATTGATCTGCAATACATTGAAGGTTGACTATGCCGTTCCTCGCAGATCACATTTCACAGCGAGTTGCTGATTGAATTTACTGTTTTATGGCAGCTGGAACATTTTGTCAGTTTTGTAATATGATTAATGATCATGATGTAAAGTAATATTTGTAGCTTCTAAGGCTCACACCCTTGACTACTACAACTTAATACACCAATTACTAGAGAGTGCTTCAGATAAGCATGCAAAGGTTCTGGGCATTACTTGTCTGAACCTGAATTTTTAATCAAGCAGATAATAAGGCATGAAAGAATAGATTAGAATAAACAAAATGACCTATTTAAAATCAGAACTGAATTCTGATTGGCTTGTTGGTGTTCTGGTCACTTAGATATATCAGTAATTTACATAAATTGGTCACTACCAATGCACAAAACGCATTGAAGAGAACTTATTAAAGGCAGTTCCTTGTCTGCATTTAAAAGCAACAATAATGATAAAAAAAAAACCCTAACTAAAAATTCCAAAAAAAGTATCTTATTGAGCCCTCTCTGCTCCTTCTTGCTCTATAGAAATATACAATGTGCCTGCAGATAGGGTCAGATGGGTCTGATTTTCCTTCATCCAACCCAAGACGTCCGCTTCCTGCTAGAGCTATACAAAGCAAATAGGACTTAATAAGGTATGCCTTGGTCAAACTGCATAAAACCAATCTCCAGTCTCCATACTCGTGTGAGGCTGGGAGGCAGGAGCGTAGCGCAGGGGAGCTCCAGCAGTAGGTAAGTCCTAAGGCAAAAGTACAAAGGGATTAGGCAAAGGCAAGGTCAAAGGCAGTCCAGAGGGTCGAGGCAGGCAGATTAGTAGCAAAAACAAGTTTGGGAAACCGGGGTCAGGAGAGGAGAGATCAGCAGTATCCAAGAGGGGAGTCAAAGGGTCAATAGCCAGTGGATCCAAATGCAATGCTGAATAGCAATGAAGGATAACAGGAATTTCACAAGGAGAGAACCTAGCTTGGGAATAAACAAGCACAGAATGGCAGGTGAGCAGGGTTTAAATAGGAAGTCAGGCACCATAACCCCTCCCCTCAGCTCTCAGTATCCTCCCTCTGCCATTCACTGCTGGAAAGGCAACACCCACACTCCTTCCTCTACCTAGTCCTGTGTTGAGTGACCACGCCCCTTGATCATGAAGCCACACCCCTTTGACGTGAAGCCGCAACCCCTGGCGGCACAAACGCTACTCGCTGGCCGCACACGAAGTGTGCGTCACTGGGCTCTGTATGTAAGCGTGACTGTATGTAAGCGTGTGTGTCAGTGTGACTCTGTATGTAAATGTGTCAGTGTGACTGTATGTTTGTATGTGTGTGGATTTGTATTTGTGTACATGTGGCTGTGTGTGTAATTGTGTCCATGTGACTGTGTGTGAATGTGTGTATTTAATGTGAATGCTGCACATTACTGATGTATTGCTCCTGGCAGTGCTCAGAGTCCATACAAAATAGGGTTTTCAGGCATTCAGCCAGGCAGTAACTACACTGTGAAAATCAATGTCCCATTTAATCAGAGCTGCTAAATAACTACAGACAAAAAAAAAAAAAAAAACAGGTGTGAGAAGGGCGAGCAACCTGCATGTGTCGAACCAGCTCAAGAGATTGTGCCACCTGGGTCAAAGGATGAAATTCTGCCACCAAACCACAAAACTAAAACCATGCCCACCAAGCACCACTCCGCAAACAAAACATGCCCACCTCAGTTTTGTTAAATCATGGTAATGAAAACTTATCATGAACAGCACACTGTGCAACATTCTATAAAATACCATTAAAATGCCAAGAAGCAGTAAAACACATACATAAACTTTATATAGCAATGAGATGTTATTTGCGTGTGCACTACGTTTATACATGATCCCCTATTTAAATTTCTATGTGCAAGCAGGGAAAAGAAAAATGCTGGTGCACTGAGCTAGTCAGAGGCTCAAGTAATATAAATGTATACAATGAAGCATACCAAACAAGTGTGAACATGCAGCAAATACAGTGTACCTGGCTGTACATTGTATAAAAATCCCCCCCCCCCCCCAAAAAAAAGGTCTGCACCTCTCACCCTAATGAAGTTGGCAACAATTATATTAACATAATATAAATGAGGGGTTTTGGTTAGTGTTGAGCAAATCCGAACCGCACAGTTCGGGTTCGTACCGAACTTTACGTTTTTTGGACCCTGGACCCGAACACGGACATTTTCACTGTATGTTCGGGTTGGTGTTCGGCGATTTAATGGCGCATTTTGAAAGGCTGCAGGTCAGCCAATCAACATGCGTTTCACTCGTTTGCCCTTAGAAGCCATCACAGCCATGCCTACTAATGGCATGGCTGTAATTGGCCAGTGCAGCATGTGACCCAGCCTCTATATATAAGCTGGAGTCACGTACACGCACATCACATGAGCTCTTCTTAGTGTAGGGAGAGGATGCTGCAGCTGTGAGGGACAGATTGAAAAAAATTCTGGTGTTGAATCTGCAAACTACAGCGATTATTCAAACTACAGCGATTATTCAAATTACAGTGATTATTTTAGTGGGTGCTATACTACATATTTGTACCCTGCCCTGAGCCCAGTACCACAGAGTGTGCAGTGCGCTTGCAACTGCATGGGTGCCAGGCACATGACTTTAATCCTGTTCTGTTAGCTCAGTGGGCAACATCAAGGCATTTTTAAATACTGCAATTTGTTGGTGTTAAATATTACATTTGCGTCCTGCACTTCATATCTGAGAGTCAAATAGAACCGTCAAATACTGTGCTTACAGCGCACTTTGAAAAATTTGAATAGTTTTGGGTGGTAAATAGTACATTTGCGTCTTGCGGTGCACTTCATATCTGAGAGTCTAATAGAACCGTCAAATACTGTGCTTACAGCGCACTTTGAAAAATTCTAATTGTTTTGGGTGCTAAATAGTACATTTGCGTCTTGCGGTGCACTTCAAATCTGAGCGTCAAACAGAACAGTCCAATACTGTGCTTACAGCGCACTTTGAAAAATTCTAATTGTTTTTTGTGGTAAATAGTACATTTGCGTCTTGCTGTTCACTTCATATCTGAGAGTCAAATAGAACAGTGAAATACTTTGGGTACAGTGCACTTTGAAAAATTCTAATTGTTTTGCGTGCTAAATAGTACATTTGCGTCTTGCGGTGCACTTCATATCTGAGAGTCAAATAGAACAGTGAAATACTGTTGTTACAGTGCACTTTGAAAAATTCTAATTGTTTTGGGTGCTAAATAGTACATTTACGTCTTGCGGTGCACTTCATATCTGAGAGTCAAATAGAACAGTGAAATACTGTGCTTACAGCGCACTTTGAAAAATTCTAATTGTTTTGGGTGCTAAATAGTACATTTGCGTCTTGCGGTGCACTTCATATCTGAGAGTCAAATAGAATAGTGAAATACTGTGCTTACAGCGCACTTTGAAAAGTTCTAATTGTTTTGGATGCTAAATAGTACATTTGCGTCTTGCGGTGCACTTCATATCTGAGAGTCAAATAGAACAGTGAAATGCTGTGCTTACAGCGCACTTTGAAAAATTCTAATTGTTTTGGGTGCTAAATAGTACATTTACGTCTTGCGGTGCACTTCATATCTGAGAGTCAAATAGAACAGTGAAATGCTGTGCTTACAGCGCACTTTGAAAAATTCTAATTGTTTTGGGTGCTAAATAGTACATTTGCGTCTTGCGGTGCACTTCATACCTGAGAGTCAAATAGAATAGTGAAATACTTTGGTTACAGTGCACTTTGAAAAATTCTAATTGCTTTGGGTGTTAAATAGTACATTTGCATCTTGCGGTGCACTTCATATCTGAGAGTCAAATAGAACAGTGAAATACTGTGGTTACAGTGCACTTTGAAAAATTCTAATTGTTTTGGGTGCTAAATAGTACATTTGTGTCTTGCGGTGCACTTCATATTTGAGAGTCAAATAGAACAGTCCAATAATGTGCTTACAGCGCACTTTGAAAAATTCTAATTGTTGTGCTAAATAGTACATTTACGGCCTGCACTTCATATCTGAGAGTCAAATAGAACAGTGAAATACTGTGGTTACAGTGCACTTTGAAAAATTCTAATTGTTTTGGGTGCTAAATAGTACATTTGCGTCTTGCAGTGCACTTCATATCTGAGAGTCACATAGAACCGTCAAATACTGTCCTTCACCACCAATGAGTGGCCCTCCATGCAAGACCTGTGTGCCATTTTGCACTGTTTCGAGTACTCCACCAACATGGCCAGTGCCAATGACGCCGTTCTCAGCCTTACTATCCCGCTTGTATGTCTCCTTGAAAAAACGCTTAGGGCGATGATGGATTCCACGGTTATCAGGCCAGTCATTCACAAGTGGCTTGGAGGGTGGGTTCCTGCACCAGCATAGGCCAGGTACACAACTGTCAAGCCAGGGCACAGTTTTTGAGGAGAATGCGGATGAGGAGGAGGAGGAGGAAGAAGAGGGGTCAATTCCACGGTTATCAGGCCAGTCATTCACAAGTGGCTTGGAGGGTGGGTTCCTGCACCAGCATAGGCCAGGTACACAACAATCAAGCCAGGGCACAATTTTTGAGGAGGATGAGATGATGATGAGGAGGAGGAAGAGGTCGCCAACGCAGCTGGGGCACCGCCAGCACCTCAGAAGGCAGGGTTAGCATGGGCGAAATGTGGAAAAGCTTTGTCAGCATGCCACAAGAAGCAGCACCACCATCTGATATGCAACGTCTTAGCAGGAGGCAGCATTTCAGCAACATGGTGGAACAGTACGTGTGCACAGGCCTACACGTACTGACTGATGGGTCTGCCCCATTCAACTTCTGGGTCTCCAAATTGGGCACATGGCCTGAGCTGGCCTCCACTGCAGCCAGTGTATTGTCTGAACGTGTGTTTAGCACGGCAGGGGGCGTAATCACAGACAAGTGCAGCCGCCTGTCCACAGCCAACGTGGACAAGCTCACGTTTATTAAGATGAACAAGGCATGGATCCCACCAGACTTGTCTGTACCTTGTGCAGAATAGACATTTATACCGGCCTCACCCAGTCATTGTTATACTCAAGTGCACTTATTCTTTGTTTTCTGTTGTTATATGTCCCAATATTTTGGGGGCTACCCCAATTTAAAAAAACAAAAACAAAAACAAAAACAAATAAAAAACAGTGTTGGCTACCTCCTCCTCCTCCAGCGCTGCTTCCACCTACACCGCAACGGTCACCGCCTCCTCAACATATGGGTCACTTAGTATAAACTGAAAGAAAATACCCTGCACTCCAACCCTCTCTCAAATGGATAATTCTGTTGATCCTCCTGGCAGCCATGCTTTAGATTTAGATTTATAACAAACATATAGAAAGTGGCAGTGCGCTTGTGTGCTATAAAGTGGATAAAGTGCAATGAGGTAATTTTGCCTCTGTGCAGCTATTACAGAGTGAGTACCACGTAGGGCAAATGAAAGAAAAAAGCTTTTTAACACTTACACACAGTCCCTGATGGTATGGGACACAGTAAATGATGTACAACAAATCTTGATATAAGACCTCCAAAGAATAGAAGAAGGTGTTAGTACACAAAACTTCAATTTAATACAAAAAGTGCTTAAAATATCTTACACTTCAGTTTTGGAGTAGCAGCAAAATCTTGGAACATAGATAAGAATAACAGGATCCGGAGAGAGCTCTAATGGGTAGTAGTAGATCGTGATCAACGCGTTTCGCCTTTAAGTGGTAGGCTTCATCAGGATCCAAAGTTTTTTTCTTTCATTTGCCCTACGGGGTACACACTCTGTAATAGCTGCACAGAGGCAAAATGACCTCATTGCACTTTATCCACTTTATAGCACACAAGCGCACTGCCACTTTCTATATGTTTGTTGTTTATTTGTATTGCAGTATTTTGGGATAACTGCTGGGCTAGTTGCTGCTAGTGCTATATCCCTCAGAGCGCATCCTACCTCCCCCATTTCATTTTTTCGAGATTTAGATTTATGTTCTTCCAAAGCTAAAATCAAAGATTCCATCTAGTGCTATTTTATGGCTCAGCTGTATTTGTAATTTGTATGTATTTTATGTTATTTTAAGTTATTTCCCTATCCACATTTGCTTGCAGGGCACTTGTCCTACTCTTACCCACATTTTACTTCCTTTTGCAGGGTCTAGGACACTTGTTCGCCGCATCTTCATCGCTGACAGTTCAGCGCGGCAGTTAGAACGCTGAACTGTCAGCAATGAAGAATAACGCGGCCGTTACATCGCGGCTGCGGCTATGTAAGAGCTGACAGTTCAGCACTGAACTGTCAGCTCTTACAAATGTAAAGGTAAAACGAAAATACCCCCCCCTAATAAATGATTCCCAAATCCCAATACTAAAAATAACCCCTTTTCTAAAAGTAACCCCTTTTCTAAAAATAACCCCAATACTGATATTAACCCCAATACTAAAATTAACCCCCGAACCCTAATACTAACCCCCTAAACCCTAATACTAACTCCCGACCCATAATACTAACCCCCTAAACCCTAACACTAAAATTAACTCCCTAAACCCTAATACTAACTCCCGACCCCTAATACTAACCCCCTAAACCCTAATACTAACCCCCGACCCCTAATACTAACCCCCTAAACCCTAATACTAAAATTAACCCCTTAAACCCTAATACTAAAATTAACCCCGAACCCTAATACTAAAATTAACCCCCTAAACCCTAATTCTAAACCCCTAAACCCTAATTCTAACCACCCTAAACGAAAATAGGTAAAATACTTACCTTTAGCTAAGAAGTGTCCCGCTATGAAATCTCCAGCGACGATCTGTCTTGTGCTGCAGAGTCGGCAGTGAAGTGGCTGCGCGGAAGCAGCCGCGATGAAGAGTCCCATCCCCCCTTTTGCAGCCCTCTAGCCTTTTCCATGACTTTTTTGGAGGCATTTTAGTGCCAAAAGTTTGTGTCCCCATTGACTTTAATGGGGTTCGGGGTCAAGTTCGGGGTCAAGTTCGAGCACGGACCCAGACATTTTTTTGAAGTTCGGCTGGACCTGCCGAACCCGAAACATCCAGGTGTCCGCTCAACTATAGTTTTGGTTATATTCATTGGCCAAAGCATAATTAAGCTCACCCGCCACATCAAGGCACACTCTCAACCTAATATCACCTACTGTATAGTGGGCACACACTGCAGTCTACATTACATTACATTGGAGTGCTTGTTGTATGATTTGGTCCTGACTCCACTATATTGTATATCTCCACCCTCAAGGAAATATGACATATCATCAAGTACCACGTCATTAAAGTGCTTTCATGCTGTGGTGACATCCTGTGATCAGGAAGATGTATTATTATATGTTTGTTTTGCAGTATGGTCTATTTGTGCTGTTGATCTCATAACAGATTGCCTTTAATACAGTGTTCCTTAACTGGTGGGTCACATGCTGGTGTGGAGTGGGTCAGGGACGTGTTCTTTGTCCAAAAAGTCCAACTTTTGATTGGAGGGGGAGAATGATGAGGTATAGACACACGTTATGTTCACCGTCTGAAGTTGAGAAGCCCGCCAAGCATTGGATGGTGTTTTGTTTTTTTTAATAATGGCGCTGATATCTCTTCCAGTAAACCCTTTAGGATAATGAACCAGACAAGATTTCCCTGTTTACTTTTACAATGCAATTTCAAAATTCGCCTGAGATGGGTCCAGTGAAATTCGGGTTTGATGCGGCAGATACATGGCAGTGAGTGTTCAATGTAACTATACTTGTGACTTTTCCACTCTGGTCCAGCTGAAAACAAAATATGGGAACTGAATGGACATTGAACATTGCCTTAGCGTTGCTTTATCTACCGTCACCCCAGACTTTGAGACACTTATCAGAAGCAAAAAGCATCCCCAGCTTTCCCACAAGTTTTAATTACGCTCATGTGTTTCCATGCTTTCCTATTTTACTGATATTTTTTCTCAATAGCACTTTCATTTTGTTTGTTTCATGTTTTGAACAGTGCATATATACATTGTGGAATACTGTACAAATTGATTTGTGGAATAAATTATTCTTATTGTTTTTGGGTCATGACTAGAGTTGAGCGAACCTGAACTGCAAAGTTCGGGTTCGTACCAAACATTAGGATTTTAGGACCCCGGACCCGAACACGGACATTCCACTCTATGTCCAGGTTGGAGTTCAGGGTTCGGCGATTCATATCGCCTAAACAAATTTAAAATTACTAGTGACTGGACAGCTATTGCTGCCTAGTCACTAGTAAAATAAGGCCCCCCCTAGTCCCCACACATTGCCCGTGGGTGGGGACCCTAATAATGTTAGGGGGGACCTAATGTCCCACCCTGTCCCCACCCATTGCTGGCGGATGGGGACCCTATAACAATAAGGGTGGGGGGGACCTAATGTGACCTAATGTCCCCCCCAGGTCCCCACCCATTGTCGGCGGATGGGGACCCTATAACAATAAGGGTGGGGGGGACCTAATGTGACCTAATGTCTCCCCCAGGTCCCCACCCATTGCCGGCGGGTGGGGACCCTATAACAATAATGAGGGGGGGACCTAATGTCCCCCCCCGGTCCCCACCTATTGCCAGCGGGTGGGGACCCTATAACAATAATGAGGGGGGGGACCTAGTGTCCCCCCCCGGTCCCCACCCATGAGCAGCGGTTGGGAACCACAAATAAAGTGCCCAGCCCCTAGTCACCCCCCCAATAAAAAAAATGCCTCGCTACCCCCCCCCCCTCACCCTAATAATAGTGAGGGGGGGGGGGGGGCAATAAACTAACCTGTAAAAAAAAATAACAATTTCATACTTACCATTTGATGTCTTCTTTTTTCTTTCTTCTTTTCTTTATCCCCCAAATAAAAAACCATACTACGCGCTGCAACTTATAATGCCTTGCCCCCACCCTGCAATTAAGCTCAGAGAACTCTGATTGGTTGGTATGAAAACCAACCAATCAGAGTGCTAGCCATTTTAAAAAGTGTGGGAAAATTCCAAAGAACTTTCCCACGCTGTGTAAAATGACACAGAGCACTCTGATTGGTTGGATTTCAAACCAACCAATCAGAGTGCTAGCCATTTTAAACAGAGTGGGAAAATTCTAAAGAACTTTCCCACGCTATGTAAAATGACACAGAGCACTCTGATTGGTTAGATTTAAAATCAGAGTGCTGTGACAGGTAAATGGAGAGACTTACCTGTCAGTCTCTTTATTTACCTGTCAGAGCACTTTGATTGGTTGGCTTAAACCAACCAATCAGAGTGCTCTGAGCTTAATTGCATGGCGGGGAAGGCAATTTTTTTCGGCGCGTATTATGGGTTTTTTATGTGGCCTTTTTTGGGGATAACTAAAAGAAGAAAGAAAAAAGAAGACATCAAATGGTAAGTATGAAATTGTTATTTTTTTTACAGGTTATTTTATTGCCCACCCCCCTGACTGTTATTAGGGTGAAGGGGGGTAGTTAGGCATTTTTTTATTGGGGGGGAAGTGACTAGGGGCTGGGCACCCCTAGTCACTTTATTTGTGGTCCCCACCCGCCACTCATGAGTGGGGACCGGGGGGGGAACACTAGGTCCCCCCACCCTTATTATTATAGGGCCCCCACCCGCCGGCAATGGGTGGGGACCAGGGGGATACATTAGGTTCCCACCACCCTTATTATTATAGGGTCCCCACCCGCCGGCAATTGGTGGGGACCTGGGGGGGACATTAGGCCCCCCCTAACATTATTAGGGTTCAGGTTCGGGGGCAAGTTCGAAACCCGAACCCGGACTTTTTTCCGAACATCAAGGTGTCCACTCAACTCTAGTCATGACTTAATGACAAATGTGGGTTCTGAGATTAGACAAGGTGAGGACCACTGCTTTAATACATATAAACTCTTCACCTCAGACTGCACCATTCCACTGGTGCTAGTTTTGAGGCATTTAAAATTGAAACTGTATTCTAGGTAGACAGGAAACATCTGCATATCAGTTGCTGGCATCAAACATAAAAGTGTAAAAAAATAAATAAAAAAAGAACGGAAGCAAAAAAGAAAAAAATTAGCTCTATTGGCATTCGTTCAATTACGTTTTTAATTTATAGTTTTTCAGAGATCCCTATAGAACAAATATTTTCCAACTAAGATAGTGAAGACAGTTCATGACCGTAACAGAGGAAACCATCAGTGAAAGTACAAGATTGCATGTCCTTATTCCAGATGTGCAGATGTATCCTGTCTTGGGCTAATGGGATTGATTGTTAGAGAGGTGACAATGCTTGATGACCCTTTAGAATTAGTACCATTGTCCAGTAAATAATTCTCCAAACTTTTTAATTTGACAATATGTCCCAATCATATTGAATTCCAAAATTAAAGCCAAAGTAGGGGAGTTAGAAACATTCTCCATATTGACCATTCTTCGAATCCCCTCTGTCATGAATACAGCTGTTAGTGCTTTGTCAAAAAATATGCAGTTAGACCAAACCTGTGCCAACAAACAGGAACTGCATAGGAAACTGTTTTACCACCAGTATAATCAACGAAAAGTTACAGTGAGTTGGAAAAAGGGTGTGACCACCTTAAAGTGGATCAGCTGTGCAAGGATTGTGCTTAGCAGCGCCCTCTGACTCAGAGGCCCTCCAATTAGCTGTCACAAGTCAAACCCAGCTAGTACCCATGTATGCTTGGGACCCGCAGCGATGTATGGAACCATGATGTGTGCTTTAGAGGTATCGTATAGCTTACCGTAGCAGTAACATTCAGATAATTGGCTGTGATTCTGCAATCTTGTAAAAAAAAAAAAAAGAATAATCCTCTCACACTACACTAGGGGTAGGCAACCTTCAACACTCCAGATGTTGTGGACTACATCTCCCATAATGCTCTTATAGTCGTACTGCTGGCAAAACATGAAGGAAAATGGAGTCAACAACATTTGAAGTGGAGAAGGTTGCTTGCTCCTGCACTACACAATGCATCTAGCCCCATTGCTTGTAGGGGGAATTTCACCAGATCCTGGCACTGATCAATATTTGGGGGAGAAGAAGCATTTGGCCAGCTCCTGGCCCTGATTATTATAAAGTAAATGTAATGTCAGGAAGAGAAGGTGGTGGGAGAAACCGTACATTTGGGTACAGTGGGACACATAGGATATAAAGTGTTGTTCAATTTAGTATCTTCCTATGCTGCTGGAAAACAATACATTGTGTGGACTGAGATAAACCTGCTCTTGTACAGTGCAACACATTGTCTGATGACATCACTAGAGGACCAGGAGGATATTTCATTCATTTGAATGGCACTTTTCTCATTGGTTTCTGCAGCAAAAATAAATAAATAAGTAAATTCACTTTTACTCAGCCAGTGTGGGCAGTCCTGGTCTCTTGCAAACTGCTGTAATTTCATAATTTCATCTAGCTGTGAGTATTTTAAAATTTAAACAATATAAATTGTAAAACATGTATTTTAAAGCACTTTTATGTGCATTAACATTTGGAAAATGCATTTTTGGGCACCAGACAGTCTGCTTAGGGCTGACACGGCTTCTTAAAGGAATATATCTTGACATTGAAAGCAGAGTTGCATTCTTTACAAGGCAGGCTGTGTAAATACTCACTATCATGGGAGCAACATGAGAGTGTTGACCAAAGTCTGTTAACTTGTGCACAAACACCACTGTTTCTCTTATACACTTTTTTTGAGAGCATTAGCTGCCCACTTTCCATGCATGTGCTACCCTCAAAACATATAAACATTGTTTTCCCATTTTTTCAGTAGAGGAGGACAGAGTGTCTTTAGTCCTTGCCTACTGTCATCTAGGATAAAAATCTGGTGATAAGTGTCAGATGGGAAGAAAATGAAGTGATTGAATGATGATATTTTATTAATTTCATATAGGATGTGCTATGTGGGTTGTCAGATCAAGAACAGGTTAACCTGACCCAACCTAAAATAATATAAGGAAGTATTAATGTACTGAGATTTTAGTGAATGCATAGAATTGCTTTCCAGTGGAAGTGGTAGAGGTTAATGCAGAGAAGGAGTTTAAGCATGTGTGTGATAGACATAAGACTGTCCTAGATATAAAATAAGGCCAAGGCCTAATGAAAGTATTCATAAAATTGGGCAGACTAGTTGGGCCGAATGGTCCTTATCTGCCGACATGTTCTATATTTATATATATAACAATCTTTTAACCTCGGATCAGCAGATGTGACCATACCAGGTATTCTAAGACTGCTGAATCAATCATGTAAAGCGTAATTACTGAACTAAGAGCGGAAACCGACTGCACATATCTGGTGATTCACTGGTCTGCTACGTGTTAATGACACCATTCAAGTCTATTTCACATTGTCTTGACTGAGCATCGGGGCCAGTAAGGATGCGTTAATCCATTACTGATCTTATGAATCATTCTGTGTGTTGCTTTCCAGTCATGCCATTATTTAAAAATATTCCACCTAATGAATACGAAAACTCTGAAGACGGAAATATAGTTGAGGCTGTGAGATTTTAATTAATGGATTTTTACAAGTCACTTTTTGAAGCACTACTGATAATGCCCAATGGCGCATACATACTTATAAAATGATGCAAGCTAGAATTAATGCATTCTGGAGTACTATTCAGTGACATATTTTGTAGCAGATTTTTGCAGTTTTGTCCCCATTTGCAAACAAAATGCGTCAGGTTATGGGTGAGTGCACGCCTCAACAATGTATAAGGTGGACATTTACTGGACCTTTTGGTGGCCAATTTAATGATATTCTATAAACTTTCATAGACTTTGTCCCGGGCACGAGTTTCTTAAGGTAGAAAATGGCGCAATTGAGGTTTGTTATAATATAGAACAGCAATTGCACCTTTTTATAAATCCCAACACTTTTCAGTGTGGGTGAAAGAATAGTGTATGAGAAAGGCGGAGATTCTCAGACACTAATCAGGCTTTTTTCAGTACCTGTTTTAAAACATTGGCTCCACCGATGCAATGAGTGCCGGCACAACCAGAAAGTACATAACAGGAGGTAGCCGAGTAGACTTCCGATATTTGTCGGGAGTCTGCTTTATACATAGCCACACATGCCAATAGCGTCATTATTTGTGCACAGCATTTATACAAGTCATCAGAGATAGACACAGATAGACAGGCAGGACAGATAAATGGACAGTTAAGGTACATTGAATACACACAGATAAAATAATAGGATAGAAACTATGGCTACGGTTGCCGCCTGGCAGGCATTTTAACGGCACAGCTGATAATTAGGGTCTCGGGGCTGGTGCCAGTATAACTAATATACTGGCTATCCAAAGACTGGTATTTTCGTTGGTGTTAGCAGTGGTAGCTGCAGCACTATACTGCTGCTGTCCTGCTGCTTGTATTTCTCCCGCATGTGAGAGACTACATGTGTGTGTGAGAGACTGCTTGTGTGTGTGTGTGAGCAACAGCATGTGTCTGTGACAAACAGTATGTTTGTGTGAGAGACAGTATGTGCATGAGAGACAGTATGTTTGTGTGTGAGAGAGACAGCTTGTGTATGAGAGACTACATGCATGTGTGAGAGACTGCTTGTGTGTATGAGAGACTGCTTGTGTGTGAGTGTGTGAGAGACTGCTTGTGTGTGTGTGAGATAGAGTCAGCTTGTATGTTTGTGAGACAACATGTGTCTGTCTGTGTGAGAGACAGCTTGTGTGTGTGTGTGAATGGGTGTGAGAGAGACAGCGTCTGTGTGTGTGAGAAAGCTTGAGTGTGTGTATGTGTCTGCTCATTAGCATGATATACACAATAAGTGTCAGACCCCAGTTCCATCCCATGCCTCCTGCAGGGACTCCCTACCTGGTCCAGCAGACTCCAGGTACCGTGCACCCCGCCGGGGAGGCACGCGATCGCGGTATAGGCCGCATCCCCAGCCTGTAGCACAACCTGCCTCGTGTAACGTGAGTGCAGGTGTCAATATGATGTCTGGGGGGCATGGCCTGCGGCCCGGTAGTGTACGAACGACGTACGGTTTATAGAATACATGTAATGCTATTGCTGTTCTATAAGCCGAACGACGCTCGGTTTATAGACTTTCGGTTTATGGAATGTATGTAATGCTATTGGTATTACTATAAACCGAAATAGAGTCGGTTTATAGAATTCCAATAGCATTACATCCATTCCATAAACCGAAATTCGTTCATTATGTCGGTTTATGTAATGTATGTATTGTATTTGGCTATTTTGCTATTGGTATTCTATAAACCAACTCTATTTCGGTTTATAGAATGCCAATAGCAGGAAATGATCTACAATTTGAATTTAGTATTAAAAAATACAGTAAAAAAAGTTTAACCCCTTTGTGACCCATGGTGCTTGCGTCCCAAATGACGTAAGCACCAAAACGTCACGATTTGTTCCTGGCCACTGATCACAAGGTGATCGTTAGCCAGGATCACTATGGCAGAGACCCAATCAGGGTCTTAATATACCCTGTGGGTCCCTGCCAAAAAATTGCAAGCCCTTCGGACGTCACGCACGATTTAGAGAAAATGTAGCCGTGCTTATGGAATACATGTAATCCTATTGCTATTCTATAAACCGAACGTTCGGTTTATAGAATAGCAATAGGATTACATGTATTCCATAAACCGAAAGCCTATAAACCGAACGTTCGGTTTATAGACTTTCGTCATTTAGAATGAATGTAATAGTACTATTGGCTTTCTCTACACAGAGACAGAGTCTCCATTCATACATTTTATGAACTAATTTTGTCCGAAACGAATGTAGTAATGAACTACATACGAAATAAATATCATTTTCGTCCAAATCAAGGAAAACGAAACGAAAATTTTAGTTTTGCACATGTCTAATTTTGACTGCTTTTGGTTTCAGCAGGTCTCAACAGGCTATGATGTCTGAAGTGTGGACCTATTCATTGGCATATCAGGGCATACTGGGTAGTCAAAAATCAGTACCCAATCAGTACCCAATGTGTCCCAAGTGTGCCCCGAGTCAGCCTGGTCTTCGAAGGCACATTTCAGGGCTGAAGATAGATGCAAACTGAGTTGACCCTAGTATTTTTACTTTCATTTTAGCTCTCTGATGCTTCCATAATCCTAACAACAGTAAAAATTGAGTCAATATTCAGCTTACACAAAGTTTGTTCTCAAATGAAATTGGCTTTTGGCCAATGTTAAGTCTATGGAAGCATTAGCATGGCATTAGCAGTATTTGTTTTTTAATAAAAAAAGACAACAGTCCTAGACCTGGAGACTCTGGGCTTTGTCTCACAGGGTCATAGTACTGTACATTGCTTAAGGGAAGTGTGAATTGACCAATATTCAGCATTCTGGTCATAAAAAGATGCGACCAAAGCACATGCTATCTAGATACAGAAAAAAAAATCCATAATACTGAAAGGACAATCAGCCTTTATACTGCTTGATGAAAAAAAAGTAGGGATTCACTGCATGTGCACAATTGATTACTGAATAATTGGGTCTTTCTGCATGCTCAAGTATGCAACAATGTTGCAGTTTTCAGCTCCACTTTGCAGAGACAGACTCTTCCTGTTTTGCACCATGTGCCTTAATGACACCCAGTTCTCCGGCTCTCCAGTAAGTGGATAGTCTGTGTTAGTGTACAAGCACCAGACACTGCACCCTCTTCCTGCAGACATCACTGGCTACTGGTGATCTCTCTAATCAGCTCACCACAAAAAACAAAAGCAATCTAAAAACTTTTCTAAACACAGGAGGAGGTGAGATTTTCCTCTTAACCCCACCAATAGATGCCCACATGGATCTTCCCATTGTGTTTCTTTGAAAAAGGAGGTGGAAGATTCATGTATGTAGTACAGGGGAAGATGTTCCTTACATGTATAAAACCCAACCTTTACCCACAAACCCCCCCAAATAAAAGACGCCAGACTTAAATGGATTTAAATTAGGCCACAGCTTTATTAACATAACAAATAACTGTATGAGCCACCAGCTATCCTCCATTTATTATTTCACTTATAACCTTCTGAAATATATAAATAGATCACAAATATATAACATTAAAATATTAAAGACATCATACAGTCATAACTAGTCCTTGCCAAATAGTCCCTAACACATAACAATCCCGACCTTTTAAAACTAAGGTCCCTACACAAAGGTAGCCCCCCTCCCCCCTCGTCCACATCACCTCATTTCTTCTTTGCCAACCTAATGCTAACCACCAGCCGACTATTAGCTCGGTGGGCACGGCCGTTAGTATCACCTACATTTTATCCGAGGTTAGGGGAGGGGACACTTTACCATCCTTAGGACTTCATCCCTTCCGTCCTTAACTATTAAATTGGCAAGGACACCCCGCCTGCTGCGACAAAGGAGAAAAACATTAAACACACGTATAACAACCAATTGAACACCAATAAAAAAGGGGACGGGTGGGCGGGAAAATAATCCTGCTGTGTCCGTTTTCTAAAATGGCCGACACAGAGAGAGGGGGAGGGCTGCCTTTATACCCTGGTCACAGCCCCTCCCCTCCCTCACCACGTGAGCCATTCCAGTCACTCCCCTCCCTCATACAGGGCCCCCTCCCACCTTGCCTTGCTTGTTTCCCGGGGGACTTGTATGTAGTACAGGGGAAGATGTTCCTTACATGTATAAAACCCAACCTTTACCCACAAACCCCCCCAAATAAAAGACGCCAGACTTAAATGGATTTAAATTAGGCCACAGCTTTATTAACATAACAAATAACTGTATGAGCCACCAACTATCCTCCATTTATTATTTCACTTATAACCTTCTGAAATATATAAATAGATCACAAATATATAACATTAAAATATTAAAGACATCATACAGTCATAACTAGTCCTTGCCAAATAGTCCCTAACACATAACAATCCCGACCTTTTAAAACTAAGGTCCCTACACAAAGGTAGCCCCCCTCCCCCCTCGTCCACATCACCTCATTTCTTCTTTGCCAACCTAATGCTAACCACCAGCCGACTATTAGCTCGGTGGGCACGGCCGTTAGTATCACCTACATTTTATCCGAGGTTAGGGGAGGGGACACTTTACCATCCTTAGGACTTCATCCCTTCCGTCCTTAACTATTAAATTGGCAAGGACACCCCGCCATAAGCACCGTTGTTTAACCACCTTAAATCAACGGTGATCCCCACCACCCCCAGCCATGGCCTGCTCAATTGTCTCCTGTAGTGCTAAATTAAACAGGTCCAGACCCACCTCGTTCAAACGGACCCCGTCACTCCGAAAGAAATTCGCCGCATTTCTCTCAAAAACCCGGTGCCGAATTGTAAAACCCCCAATACCCAAAACAAATTTAGAAACCCGTTTGTTTAATTTAATCCGAGACCTCTCAAGTGCCCTCTGATTTTGAGCACAGCGCCAAAAATTCCTGGGAATAACCTCAGACCATATAATGACCACCTCAGGAAAAAGAACCCGCAGCCTCGCCAAATCCTGCTTGATCGCGTCACCCAGGCCCAACACTGGGAAAGTGCCCAAATCATTACCCGCCAGATGTATGACCAAGATATCCGGGGGACCCAGGAGCCGCGAAAGCTGCACTACCTCCGGGAGGAACCGAACCCATCTCATGCCCCTCGTCCCAAACCACCGCACCTCGGCCTGCAGAGGGGAAAGACCCATACGCTCCCCACCCGGGCGAACTGCCGCACGCTGCCGAGCCCAATAAATGTAAGAATGGCCGATCAGCCAAACCCTACATATAGGACGACCTATGAGGATACAAAAGGAACAGATGAGATTAGCCCGCCTGGGCGCACGTAAGACTGAAAACGGCACGATTCCCACCGCCCGATCCGCCGAACCTCTCGGTCAGAAAAACCAACCCGGGATGCCTCAGTAGCCGCCCCGATCCGGAAGGAATGACCCCCAAATTCACCCCCCGGAATCCCCATAACCTCCAAGGCCCGCTTAAACACCCTGATAAATTGGAAACGGGAAAGGGGGGTGCCATCCAAGTGTAACAGCAGTGACCCCGGCGCAGAAGGCCGGACGTCCAAATAACGATCCAGACAGGCCACGGGACAAACACTAGACCCCACAACCTCCCGTAAAGTGACCCAAGCCCCCCTACCCTCCATATCGGTCTTAGACCGCCTGATCTTAAAGCGAACGGACCCAGGCTCCCGCAACACGTCCTGCGACTGGAGCCCCCCTTGTCTCACCTTCGAGGGGCTAACCAGCTCACCCACCCTCAACACCCCAAAAAATGCGAGCGCAAACGCCGCCTGAAACAACAACACCTCCCCTGCCGACGAACAAACCGACGGAAGAGTGTGGAACAGCCCCAGGAGGAGAGCCCCTGAAACCGGCCTACGCGAATCCCTAGACACCCGAGTCCTGCGCCAGCCTTTCATCGCCTGGCGAACTACAAATTCCTTATTGATGTCCGGGATCCTGAGTAGCTTGAAACCAAAAGCCAGGCCAGACAGCTTACCGGACACCACACCTGGGGACAGACCCGAAGCTTCCCAGTGCCACAATAGCCAGAGCAAACCCTGTAATCGATCCTCGACCCCATGGAAACCCCCACGAGCCTGCTCCAACTCCTCCCACTCAGCCCAGGCCTTACCGTATCTATCCCACGTCGCCTGACAAACCGACCACTGAACCCACTGAGTTACTCGACCCGCCCAAGGTCCCAGAGGTCCTGAGGGCAGGGGTACCCTTCCTCGTCCGCCCATGGCGCAGCCGCCCTGAACTCCGGCCACTGCGAACTAGAAAGGGCATCAGCGGTAACATTAAGAACCCCAGGGATATGCACGGCTCTACAAGTAATATTCAAGCAGAGGCAGCGCAAAACCAAACGCCGCAACAGCCGTATGACGGGAGGGGAAGACGCAGTCAGATTGTTAATGGCCTGCACGACCCCCAAATTGTCGCAATGAAAGACCACTCTGCGGTCCCTCAGAGCCGGGCCCCACAGCTCCAGAGACACTAGAATGGGAAACAGTTCCAAAAATGCCAGATTTTTGGTCAACCCCGCGACCCGCCAATCGGATGGCCACACACCCGAACTCCATTGAGAACCCAAGATGGCCCCGAAACCCACTGACCCTGCCGCGTCTGTGTACAGGTGGAGATCCAGATTGGAAACTTCCGGGGACTGCCACAACGCCCTACCATTAAAGTTAGCCAAAAAACAATCCCAGACCACCAGGTCATCCCGCAGCGGCCGTGTGAGCCGAATAAAATGATGCGCCCTTGTCACCCTCGCAGTGGCTGCTGCAAGCCGCCTGTTAAAAACCCTTCCCATGGGAATAATGCGGCATGCAAAATTAAGCTTCCCCAACAAAGACTGTAAGGGGCGGAGCTGCAATTTACGTGCCCTCATGGCCCCCGCCACGGCATCCCTGAGCCCCACAACCTTATCCATGGGCAGCCGGCACTCCCCGTCGACAGAGTCTATCTCGATGCCGAGGAAGCTCAGGCACGTCGCCGGGCCCTCCGTCTTCCCAGGTGCCAACGGCACCCCGAAAGAGGCGGCCACACTCTGCACTGATCGCAACACGTGCGCACAAACGTCCGACTGACGAGGACCAACACAAAGAAAATCATCCAGGTAATGCAGTACGGAATCATAACCTGATTCCATTCTCACCACCCATTCCAGGAAAGAACTGAAGCATTCGAAATAGAAGCACGAAATTGAGCAACCCATAGGGAGGCTCAGATCCACGTAGTATTCCCCTTCAAAGAAACACCCCAACAGGTGATGACACTCCGGATGAACCGGCAACAACCGAAATGCAGCTTCAATATCCGTTTTAGCCATAAGGGCCCCTACCCCCGCGTCCCTAACCATACGGACCGCCGCGTCAAACGACACGTATAGCACGCGGCATAATTCCGCGTCAATGTCATCATTCACCGAACCCCCAAAGGGGTAAGACAGATGATGAATGAGACGGAACTTCCCGGGTTCCTTTTTAGGAACCACTCCCAGGGTAGAAACCCGCAGATTCGCGAGGGGAGGTTCCCGAAATGGGCCCGCCATCCTCCCTAATGCGATCTCCTTCCCCAACTTCCCCCTCACAACCTCCGGATTACCCGCCACCGACCGCAAGTTCCGCAAGGATAAAACCGCGGGCCGTTCCCGAAAGGGAATCCAAAAACCCTCTTCAAAACCCGACTCCAGAATATCCGCCGCCCGACGGTTTCTATAACGGCTTAGCCACGGGCGCATCGCGGCGACGTCCACCGGCGTCCTCCCCCTTTGCGCCCACGTCTGCCTTGTCCCCTGA
Organism: Pelodytes ibericus; assembly: GCA_036172795.1. NCBI lineage: Eukaryota > Metazoa > Chordata > Amphibia > Anura > Pelodytidae > Pelodytes > Pelodytes ibericus. The sequence goes on along the minus strand of CM069858.1, from coordinate 92,242,902 downwards.
TTTGCCACGCTTAAAGCAACGGGTGGAGGGGTGATTTCCACCACACCCCGAACACTCGTGCTTGAAGCGGCAGGTAGCCCCCCATTTGCACTGGCCGTCGTTAAACTGCCAGCACGAACCGGGGCGTTTTGGTGTAGACGAGGAGGCTGACGGGGGGGAAGCAGTTCCCATCCCGCCAGCCCCCCCAAGAAAGGAAGACATCCCCCCTTGGGCAGATGCAGGTCGGGTCATGATTGACAACCACAAACCAATATCCATCTGGTCCCATGTCAGTGAGGTGCGGACTGCCAACCGCTGGCGAAACTGTTCGTCGTAACGCCACCAGCTGAGCCCCCCGTATACCCGGCACGCGGTCCAGATTTGGTCCTGATAGCAGAACAAAGCCGAACACCGCTCCGGGAATTTTTCCCCCATCACACTTGCAAAGACCGAGAACGCCCGTATCCAATTCCCGAAGGTCTTAGGGATCTTCCGGAACCGATACTTCTCTTTCTCCTTCTCAGAGTCCTTCAAATCCTTCTCAGGAGGTGGGACATCTTCCAGGGGAATAAGGGAGAGGATCTCCAAATACTCCCCCTTCCAGATTTTTTCCCGAACCTGCAACCCCAGAGGACCCGACCAGCACATGTAAGACGCCCCATGAGCCATGGGCGCAACCGTCCTCGCAGGGGCCTCTACTGTAAGCTCAGCTGAGTCCAGCCCTTCCGAAACCAATCCCCCGGGCGGAGCCGGGGTAATTGGAGCCGGAGCTGGCACTTGAGGGGTGGACGAACACCCCGCAACTGGCGAGCCGCCCAAGCCCCCGCTTGGCAGGCCCGCCGCTTCCCATACCCCCCGCAAATGGGTATCCATCTGCTGTGCCACCCGGGGACCCCAACTGAAGCAGGACCCCCTGTAAACCCCGCATTAACCCCTCCAACGCTGGCGCCAAGTTATTACCCACTACAACAGACCCTCCACCCAGACCCCCCGTGTCCCCGCACTCACCACGCTGATGCGGCAACCCAGATGCCGAGGAGTCCACCGGCAAAGACCCTGCAGTCGGGGCAGACGAGGAAAAAGCAGCACTACCTTGTGAACCTGCAAACAGCAAGTGCTGCGCAACACCTGGGGCATTGCAGGGAGGAACAGCCTGCAGGGAAGAGACAGCGTCATTAGTAGTCCTCCCTCCCCGCCGGGAACCAGCAGGCTCAGCACCAGGACAGACAGGGGCAGAAACAGCAACTGTGGAGCGGGGGGCTGGGGAAAGGCGATCCAGCGCCTCACCCTCATCAGAAAGGCCCGATATGGAGCCCTCAGAGAGGGGCTCAAGGCCGACAGGGACTGGAGGCAAGCGTACGGCCCTGCGATTTGCAACCCGCCTGCCACGCGCCAGCCTGGGCGCCCGGGACCCACTAACCACACCAGATGCCACTAGACCAGACCCAGAAAGGGGGGGAGTAAGGGGGGATGATGCCAGCCGCGCAGCATCCCTGGAGGCACTAATGGCGCCAGATCTCAGTGCCCTGGCCGGAGTGGAGGTGAGTGGAGCTGGGGACAGCGTCAGCAGGCCACCCTGTGCCCTCCGTGTAGGCCTCGCGGCCCGCGACGGCCTATCACGAATGGGAGGCGCCATGCGGCCTAACGGGCCACGTGTAGGCCTTGCAACCAGCGACGGCCCACCACGTGGCAGCAGGGGAACCGGAGCAGACAGTGCTCCGCATGGCAAGACCGCAGGCTTCGCGGGACGCGAGCGCGCGCTGCGGGGAAGGGGGGCAGGGGGCACAGCAACAGAGGTACTCACCGGGCTCGCGTGCGACGAGCGCCGACGACTGCTGCGGTCTCCAGGACTCCTGCTCCGGTGTGCGGTCCTCCGCATGTCTTCAGGGCTCAGGCGGGCGGAGGGGCGCGAGGCACGCCTAACCGACCCGCGATCCACCGCTGGAGTGGGGGCTCCGGCTGGAGCCGCCATCAGTCGCGCCATCTGCTGCTGGAGGTGAGCCCCACCATCCAGCAGCGCTTCTGCTCTGAGGGCAGCCAGGATGTTTTCAACATCCATTGCCCCAGGCCGTGTGGAGTATCAGACACGAGCAGAAAATAATCCTGCTGTGTCCGTTTTCTAAAATGGCCGACACAGAGAGGGGGGAGGGCTGCCTTTATACCCTGGTCACAGCCCCTCCCCTCCCTCACCACGTGAGCCATTCCAGTCACTCCCCTCCCTCATACAGGGCCCCCTCCCACCTAGCCTTGCTTGTTTCCCGGGGGACTGCACCGCTGTTTCACTTAGGAGCTGCCAGTGCCGACCTTTGGCTGAATCTAAAGATTGTTTAAAAATGTTTAAAAACTCGCAGGTAACTAGACACACAATACATCGTTATCAAGGTCACTTAACCTTTTGTATGTACATTTTATTGGCTATTTTTGTTTCTAAATTAGTTCACTTAGGAAGTAGATATTATTATCCCCCCTTCCTTTGCCTGCAAATGTGTATCCAGGGAGGGGGCGGAGATAACCGGCTGAGTGGTGTAGCTCCACCCCCAGCCTGTGAAGCAGAGCAGCTTCTGCTTCACGGGCAGCAAGAGAAAGTGCTTAATGCGAGCATGGGCACTTTCTCTTGCTGCCCGTGGCTCCCCATGAAGCAGACGCGGTCACTGGGTGGGGGCGGAGCTACACCTCTCAGCCTGTCAGCTCCACCCCCTCCCGGATCCAGCAGAGCTTGCTGAGCAGAGTGCTGGTGAGGGGGGATCTTTGATCTCCCCAATCTAGTGCCTCTAACGGCTTTTTTTTTAAACTTTTTTTTTTTTTAACTGGTGGTCGGGCGCCCCCTGGGTTGTTGCGCCCTACACCCCAAAGGCCGGCCACCGGCCCTGCGTTACAGCATGTGTACATGTTTAATTCATGTCCTCGTTAAAATAGAGATGAGGGGGCACATTCCTTGTGGTTTAGTGGCAAAAAAAGTATAGAGAGGGTAAAGGTAAAAAAGACAGACTTTGGGAAATAGGAAGGAGATAGAATAGATAGGGGAGGGATATAGACATTGGGGGCATAAGAATAGACATAAATGAAAACCTTGCTACCTTCACCAACAAAACTTAAATATTGTTTTTTGGCTCTTGTGGTGTGTCAGCTGATAACATGAATTTGAAAAAAGTGGTTAAAAGACTGGACGAGCACATCAACTTAGCAATTAAAACAATGGGATAGAGACAGACATTGGAGATCATGGGGAGGGGGGGGGGGGCAGACATGAGGAAGATGTGACAACTGACTGGGGAGCTCAAAAGATCTCTCCTCACCAGCCCTCTTTGTGGAAGTGGAGAGGAAAGATACTGCTGAGTCTGTGCACTGTCCAGGCATCCTCTGAGGCTGCCTCTTGCACTCCATGCATATTAGAGCAACCTAGGTCTCATAACCTCTAGAGGCTCACTGTATACAGATGTGTGGTGAGCGCAGAGAGAGAAATGCACTGGGATGAGTCCCTGGTAAATGCTGGAAAAACAATCATGGTGCTGTGTCAAGTCCTGCGGGCGCAATCTCGATGCTGGGCCTAGTCTTGCGGTTGCAATCTGGGTGCTGGGCCCTGTGAGAGGACTAATTGCTGGGGCAAGCCCTACGTGTGCAACCTGCTCTGGCAGCACCTGTGTGTGCAATGTGGTGCAATCACAAAATTATCTGGGTGCAATGAAGTGCTGTGGGTGCAATAGCAACAGTGCTGTGAGGGCAATAAAAAAAAGAGGGGCATACGATATAGAATGAAGGGGCAGAGGAAGGAAAAAAAAACATTTATTTGATAACTGTACCTTACGACCTCCTGTGATTGATGGGGGAACAGAGAGCACCACAAAGGTGGCCCACTCAGGGTGCCTAAACACCTACCACTGGCCCTGGATAGAATCCAACCCAGATGCCAAACGTTAGGTACTTCCCTAGTACCTCGATTGCTTTGCTGTCACGAGAACATAATTTTTTAAATATGAATAAATATTTCAGCACTAGGGCCACCATGTGTCCTATTCACCTAAACCAAATTCAGTAGCAAAATGTACCACTTGAGAACATCCTTATATGAAGCCCCTGGGCAACATTTTATTTTTATTTAGAATAAAGTCTACTGGTTGGACTCAGCTTCAGGTGGTACATTAATAATAATAGAGCTATAACAAAAATAAAAGCGCACACCAAATATCTTCTGGTGCAGTATTTTAATAGTAGATGGATAACAAATAAAATACCCCCGTGCTAAACGGCTACTTACAAGAGGAAATAGGAATTAGAGCGTTTGGGACCAATTTATTTAACCAATCATTGTTAACAGGAGTAGTTCCAGAAGATTGGAAATTAGCTAATGTTGTGCCCATTCACAAGAAAGGTAGTAAGGAGGAGGCGGGCAACTATAGACCAGTAAGTCTTACTTCAGTAGTGGGGAAAATAATGGAAACCTTGTTAAAGAATAGGATTGTTGAACATCTAAAGTCGCTTGGATTTCAAGATCAGAGACAGCATGGGTTTACTTCAGGGAGATCATGCCAAACTAATCTTATTGATTTTTTTGATTGGGTAACTAAAATAATAGATCAGGGTGGTGCAGTAGACATTGCTTACCTAGATTTCAGTAAGGCTTTTGACACTGTCGCACATAGAAGGCTTATCAATAAACTGAAATCTTTGAGTTTGGATTTCAATATTGTTGAATGGATTAGACAATGGCTGAGTGACAGGCAACAGAGGGTTGTAGTCAATGGGGTATATTCGATGCAAGGTCTTGTTACTAGTGGGGTACCTCAGGGATCTGTTCTTGGACCCATTCTCTTTAATATTTTTATTAGCGATATTGCAGAAGGTCTTGTTGGTAAAGTATGTCTTTTTGCTGATGATACAAAGATTTGCAGCAGGGTTGATATTCATGGAGGGATAAGCCAAATGGCAAATGATTTAGCTAAACTAGAAAAATGGTCAGAGCAGTGGCAACTGGCATTTAATGTGGACAAGTGCAAGATTATGCACCTTGGGCGTAAAAACCCAAAAGCAGAATATAGACTATTTGGTACAGTCCTAACCTCAACATTTGAGGAAAGGGATTTAGGAGTAATAATTTCAGAGGACTTGAAGGTAGGTAGGCAATGCAATAGAGCAGCAGGAAATGCTAGCAGAATGCTTGGTTGCATAGGGAGAGGTATTAGCAGTAGGAAGAGGGAAGTGCTCATGCCATTGTACAGAGCACTGGTGAGACCTCACTTGGAGTATTGTACGCAGTACTGGAGACCTTATCTCCAGAAGGATATTGATACTTTGGAGAGAGTTCAGAGAAGGGCTACTAAACTGGTTCATGGGTTGAAGGATAAAACTTACCAGGAAAGGTTAAAGCATCTTAACATGTATAGCTTGGAGGAAAGACGTAACAGGGGGGATATGATAGAAACATTTAAATACATAAAGGGAATCAACACAGTAAAGGAAGAGAGTATATTTAAAAGAAGAAAAACTACCACAACTAGAGGACATAGTCTTAAATTAGAGGGGCAACGATTTAAAAGTAATATCAGGAAGTATTACTTTACTGAGAGGGTAGTGGATGTATGGAATAGCCTGCCAGCAGAAGTGGTAGAGGTAAACACAGTCAAGGATTTTAAGCATGCGTGGGATAGACACAAGGCTATCCTAGCTATAAGACCGGGAACGGGGGACTAATAAAAGTACTCAAAAAAAAAATAAAAAAATTGGGCAGACTAGATGGACCGAATGGTTCTTATCTGCCGACACATTCTATGTTTCTATGTTTCTATGTTTCTATGTTTCTATGTAACAATCCAAAAATCTGTCTGGCCGTCGTTGGTGGTATCTCTATGAGGGGGTGAGATAGAGCACGCGTCAGATAACTTTTGGTTGGTGCCGAAAAGGAAACCGCTGCGTCTGTGCCATGAACTGTGAACGAGCGTCTGCGTGGTTAGAGTACGGCAGTGCAGTGTCCACAATTCTCCTATTTTATTTGTTATCCACCTAATATTAAAATGCTGCACCAGAAGATCTTTGGTGTGCGCTTTTATTTTTGTTTTAACTTTAGTATACCCTCCCACTACCTTTCCCTTCCACTAGAAGATGTGGGCCGCTTCTATCTAAAGCAGCACCTGCATCGGTCAAGCTACAAACTCGTTCCTTTTTTATTTATTTTAGTCTACATCAAAACGTCCCCTGCTGGGACCCTTATCAATATACTACTGGACTTATAGCTGCACAGTCTCAGGCTGCGCCTTTTTGTTCTCTCTTTCCTTTTATCCTGTATTAATAATAATATACAATTTTTTCTTCACACTTCAACAAAACAATGTGTGTCATTTAATATAATGCAACATCGTGCATTAGTAACATATGCTTTTATATTATAAAATTGCTTTCCTTTTGAGAGAAATGTGTAGGTGGAAGTTAAACACTGTACAAAATTGGATAAAAAACACCAACTCTCAGTGGTACAGTGATTAACACACTCTGCAACTAGGAACACACTGCTGAAGTTAAGAGTAACTATCGAAAAACAAAATAAAAATAAATTCATATCTATCTATTATATCTGTCTATTTAACATGTATAGCTTGGAGGAAAGATGTAACGGGGGGATATGATAGAAACATTTATAAAGGGAATCAACACAGTAAAGGAAGAGAGCACAATTAAATAGAAAAACTACCACAACTAGAGGACATTCTTAAATTAGAGGGGCAACGATCAGGAAGTATTACTTTACTGAGAGGGTAGTGGATGCATGGAATAGCCTTCCAGCGGAAGTGGTAGAGGTAAACACAGTCAAGGATTTTAAGCATGCATGGGATAGACACAAGGCTATCCTAGCTATAAGATAGGGAACCGGGGACTAATAAAAGTGTTTAGAAAATTGGGCAAACTAGATGGGCTTAATGGTTCTTATCTGCCGACACATTCTATGTTTCTATCCCCAGTGGCTGTCAGTTACTGAGCATTGCACCAGTATATATGAAAGGGGAAATGCTTCTGTCTTTACAGCTCATCTAGTCAGCAGATGAGGCATTACTGTGTTTTTATGTTCCCCACTGTCGTGTAGATTGATTTATCATTAACAGATGAGATAACAAAGCTTTGACGTAACCAACAAAGAACAAACAAATACAGAAGTTCAAAATGTGTTCACAATGGAATGAGACATTAAGCCACTATTAAAAGGACTGTCACCTACACATTGTTTATACTGTGTGTATAAATTGGAAATATAAGAACATATTTGATCACAGAGAATATTGTAAAAAAATATTTGATATTACAATATTTACAAATATAACATAAAACCAATATATTGATGTCTACAAACACAATTTATAGCTGCTACTTGGTGTTAAGTGACGTCAAGAGTCAGAAGAGACCTGACCCGTTCCACCCTATTGGGGTTTCAACAGAGGTCAGTAAAATAATAGACAAATATCCGTGTGGATGGTGAGTAACTGAAAACAGATTCCAAAGGTTAAGAGACACTGACTAGTTATTCAAGTTCTATTGTTATGTGATGCTGATGAGAATAAATGAAGATTCTTTCGGTGTCAGTCAGTGGTACCCCAGACATCTTAAAACAAAAATAAAAAATAAAAAGACAGCTTCAGAGTAATGTTGAATAGATGAATAACATAAAAGTGTAACAGATGTAAGAGTCCCACAGATGTCAATGTTGAGACCATGACTTGACAAAGACCACACGGTCGAAACATTGTCACTGGCACTAATAAAATAACTTTAACCTCACTTTCACTGAGTGCTGGGCCATTTTGTTTATTTTTATCAGGATTTCTGTGGCAGCTGCTGAATTTATACTATAAATGCTTGAATGAAATAATTTTTCATTAGAGCTCAGTAAATAGCGCTGGCGCCCCCTGCCTGCGGTGCCCTAAGGCGTCTGCCTAAGAAGCCTTACCGGGGCGCCGGCCCTGCTTGGGGGCATGTATAAACACGACAAATGCCAGATTGCTAATACTGAGGCAATCGGCGTGTGTGCCGATATATAAAGCAGATTCACACAGATCTGCGTTATCTACTCAAAATGCATAGATTTAGGTTGTGTTGCTGCTGTATAAAAAGATCAGGAGCTGAAAAGTGCCTGATTTGTGTTAGGGAACCTCCTCCAAAAACAGTTTGATGGCGGTCCTTTTCCCACACTGCAATGTATCAGGAGTTATAAAAAGAAGTGCAATCGTCATTACATATCAAACGGCAAGTGCGTTTTTTTTTTTATAAAACTGCCGCAGTGTGGGAGGTTTTTTTTATACATAACCCCCATTTGTTTAGCTCTGAGTTATAACAATTTGTTCTTATTCAAATTTAATTATTCAGTATCTAATTTGGTCTTTGAACCCTGATGCATAATGTAAAATAACTTCCTTGAATCACATTCTTAAGCTACAACATTTAAAATCCTGTGTGTCAAATGCTCTTTAATGTATATGGCTCACATGGTCTATGGTCATTAGGAGAGGTAACGTTTAACCTTTATGGGTTTTGCTGGAGGCAACCTTGAATTTTATGAAGATCATTCAGTACACATGTTAAATTTCACATTTACAAAGTAAATACCAGATACCATGTTGCCTACAAGCAAGTTAAATTTAATAGGAAGTCAATGGACCTGTATTACAAAGTCACCACTGAAAAAAACAGTAGTTTATGCACAAACACCGAATACTTATTAGGATAAAGTGGATTTTATTAAAAATCTGATCAATGGCTTGAGGAACACAATAACAAGTTCAAAGTGGTGACTTGGCCTCCAAATTCCTCGGATCTCAATCCAATTGAGCATCTATAAGATGTGGTAGACAAACAGGTGCGATCCAGGGAGGCCCCACCTTGCAATTTACAGGACTTCTGCTGCTAACATCTTGGTAACAGATACCACAGGACTTCTTCAGAGGTCTAGTGGGAGTCCATGCCTTGATGAGTCGGGGCTGTTTTGGCATCAAAAGGAGACTTACACAATATTAGGCATCTGGTCATAATGTTATGGCTGATTAATATATATCTAATATACATCAAATTCAATTACCTACCTAAACAGGCCTGGTGACAGACAAACTATGAGCACTATAATAAAATGATTACTAGAAGAGGAATACGCTGTTTTTCTCTACTGTGAAATAGTATGTAATATAACTTGATGGTCTACGTGTGTAAATCTGAAGTGACTGCAGTGCACCAAACAAACACAAGTTTAAGAAATGAATAAACTGCTTGTCACTATATTTTATTAGTTTTATAAATGCGGCAGAGCACTGGGAAAGTGGATAACATCTGAGGCAAATAATGACTCCATTACTATTCCTTGTAGAGTCTGGAAATGTAGAGCCATTAACAATATCTGTAGTTTTTAAATCAATAAACCCATAAGAACATGATATAAATGATGTTCGTATAAATAAGTGTGAGTATGAGTAATAAATACTATGATCACTACTAAAATGGTATCCAGTGCTGTCATATCCACAGTAGTAATGACATTATTATGATATAATTAAATTGACATCAATACTTGCTTTAAACTGCTTTCTATTGCCTATTAATTATTTTCTACCATTAGAAGGAACTCTATATTATCTGTAAAATGTTATGGAATGGAAGACATGTTGTCTTTTTTATTATACTGTCCTTAAAAATACTGTGCCCATCAACCCATATGTTTTGTTTTTCAATTGCAAACTATTTTATGTTTTTGCAGCTCGGAAATTGCAGTAGATTAGTCCTGTCAGTGATAGCTTTACACTAAAAAGTGAGTTGGAGGTGAACTGGGGATATGTATAAAAAATCCTGCAAAGTGCTGATAGTTTTATAAAAAGGTGCAATGTAGAATGTAGAAGATTACGCATTTTTAAACATCCCAACACTTTGTAGTGCAGGAGAAAGATCTCTGACAAACACTGTTTGCTGGAGGTTCCCCGACACAAATGAGGAGTCTCTCAGCGCCTGATTTTTTTATACACAGGCTGCACCAGTGCAACTAGAGCCTACACAAAAGTGCGAAACTTGTCGAGAGTCTGCTTTATACATTGGCATGCACACACCAATTGCGCCAGTATTTGGGGCAATGTTTTGACATACACCCATCATCTCTGATAATTATACGTAGTGCAAGACAGCTTCTCCTGCTAGAAGAGTTCAGATGGTCATGGATAATGCACAATTGAACCTTTAAAAAATGTTTAGCAATGTATTATGCAGGGCTTATTCCATTATTCTTTCACAATGCGTAGTTCAGTTTTGGGATTTGTAGAAGATAAAAAATGTAGGACAATAAAGTTATGGAACTCACTGCCAAAAGAGGTGGTGCTCTCAAATACAATAGATGCATTTAAAAATGGTCTGGATGTTTTTTTTTTATTTTTAGGAAAGCAGGACATACAGTGCTATTAATAATATAATAAGCATTTATTATAGAGCTTCTAGATCCAAGGATAAATCTGATTGCCCTTTGGGGCAAAATTCAAAATAGCTTCCTTATGGTTTTTAGCCTTCTTTTGGGTCAAAACCAGAAATCATAGGTAGAAAGGTTAAACTTGATGTACATGTCTTTTTTTTCAACCTAAATTACTATGTTACTATGTTATGTTACTACAAATTTATCCCTTTAGCCAAATGTGTATATCCTCAAGGAAATACCTAGACATTTGATGAAATTGAAAGAGATACCCAAAATATCAAACTAAGTTTGCTGCATCTAATAGTGTTAGACCTGTATATTTTACAGTTTTTAGTATACAAATTCATGCAGACATTTAGTAATTTCCTTTAAAGTTTCCAGCTCTGGTATTTCTTATTGTTCTTGCACCTGATTACTTCTGTTTCCCAGGTTTAATTGTGATTGTCAAGCCACATCCAGTACTAAATATTTGACATAAATGAATAGATTTACCAATCCCTGCAAATATGCTCATGTAACGCACAGAAACAGGACTCTTTTGTGTATAAACGGAACACTTCCTTGTTATTGTTGTTTTTAGTCTGTGTATGTCGCCCAAAAATATGGAACAGCTTTCTATCGAGTACAAAGTTATGTTAAAGGAATCACACTCCTAAAATTAAGAATTCTCAGTAGTATCACTAAAGCAATGTATAGATATTTACTAGCAATCTAACTAGCACTATATTTTTTATCTAGAAATTAATATCACGTCATAACTGCAAGACAGGTGTAACATTTATGTGAAGGTTTATTTTCCCTGAGTCTCTACTGTCACTTTAAAGATTTTGTTTCCCACAGTTCTTTGGCACGTTTCATGCACTGTGATGCTTTTGTGATACAAGTGTTTCCACAAGATCCTGACTGCCTGTCCAGATAAATGTTAATCCCTTACATGATGCATACTGTGATCATTGAATTATACAGCTCTGTGTCCAGTTTCCATTTGCTCAATTAAATGTTCTGCCAGGAACCTATAAATAAGAGGCTGGACCTTGACAAATATAATCCATGTATGTTAGTTTAGTTCCCTAAAAAGTAGTTGAGCTAGAGGTATAGTGCTCCCTAGGACTCCCTAGATCCCAGTAGCTCTGTGATGTCTGTTTGAAATGGAAAAAAAAAACACTAGGCAGTGGGGCAATATGCATCACTGTTCTCTTCCACTGGAAACTTGGACAATAAACCTGGTATGTAAGGAGGTCAGGTGACAGCAAGTTACTAATTTAAATGTGTAAAACAGTTTCCTAGAATTAAACTAACAGCAACCTTATTGAAAGGCAAGAAAGATGACAGAAACATCACTGAGACAAGTAATTTCAAGTTCAAAGGGTTAAACAGCTTTCAAATGAATCTGACAATTAACCCAATCTCACGCTTCTCAGTTATTTTGTTGTTTGTGATTATTAGATTGAGAGATAGTGGCAGAAAAAAGAGATAATCACACAAACACAGAGGATCAAATTAATTGAAAACACATGTCGCTTGAACCAAAGATAAGTCTAACTTTAGTTATTATCCTGATTTTATCTCTGATCTTGTGAGTGATCTTAGGACACTCATAGATTAAGCAGTGTCTGTGGATTAAACTTTTTTTTTTTTTAAACACAAAGTAAATTTAAATTTGTCAGCTAAATCAAATCAAAGAAAATGAAAATGTCAACATCTTTCCCCTCATGATTTGGCAGATTACAGTAGTAAAAACATATTATATGCCCCCCCCCCCTGTCTTTCACCCCCCTATGTATATGTCCCTTTCCTCTTCCTTGCCATGTCTCTCGGCCCCCCCCCACCTGTTCTGTCTCTCTTCCCCCTTCCGTCTCTCTCTCTTCCTCCTCGCTTGTTCTGTCTCTCTATCCCCCCTCCACCTGTTCTATCTCTCTCTCTCCCCCCTCCCCCTGTTCTGTCTCTCTCTCCCCCTCCCCCTGTTCTGTCTCTCTCTCTCTCCTCCCCTCCCCCTGTTCTGTCTCTCTCCCCCCTGTTCTGTCTCTCTCCCCCCCTCCCCCTGTTCTGTCTCTCTCTCCCCCCTCCCGCAGTTCTGTCTCTCTCTCCCCCCCTCCCCCCAGTTCTGTCTCTCTCTCCCCCTCCCCCTGTTCTGTCTCTCTCTCCCCCCGTTCTGTCTCTCTCTCTCCCCCTCCCCCTGTTCTGTCTCTCTCCCCCTCCCCCTGTTCTGTCTCTCTCCCCCCCAGTTCTGTCTCTCTCTCCCCCCTCCCCCTGTTCTGCCTCTCACCCCCTGTTCTGTCCTTCTCTCACCCCCTCTTCTGCCTCTCTCTCCCCCCTCCCCCTGTTCTGTCCCTCTCTCACCCCCTGTTCTGTCCCTCTCTCACCTCCTGTTCTGTCCCTCTCTCACCCCCTGTTCTGTCCTTCTCTAACCCCCTGTTCTGCCTCTCTCCCCCCTCCCCCTGTTCTGCCTCTCACCCCCTGCTCTCTCCCCCAGGGCCGGCGCTACCGTAAGGCAGCACAGGCGGCTGCCTTAGGGCGCACCAATGGGGGGGCGGGAAAATCGCCCGCTCCCCCAGACCCCAGTACTTACCTCCATGCCGCTGTTCATGTCCGTGGCTGAGAGGGAAGCACTGTGCGCTCCCCTCAGGCCATGCGCATTCAATAAAGTTTTCAACACACTTTATTGAATGCGCACGGCCTGAGGGGAGCGCACAGCGCTTCCCTCTCAGCCACGGACATGAACAGCAGCATGGAGGTAAGTACTGGGGTCTGGGAAAGGGGGGAGGAGGGAGGTATAATGAGCAATTCCTGGGCATCTGACTGGCATACTATTCCTGGGCATCTGACTGGCATAATATTCCTGGGCATCTGACTGGCATAATATTCCTGGGAATCTGACTGGCACAATATTCCTGGGCATCTGACTGGCATAATATTCCTGGGCATCTGACTGGCACAATATTCCTGGGCATCTGACTGGCATAATATTCCTGGGCTATGACTGGCATAATATTCCTGGGCATCTGACTGGCATAATGTTCCTGGGCATCTGACTGGCATAATATTACTGGGCTCTGACTGGCATAATATTACTGGGCATCTGAATGGCATAATATTCCTGGGCATCTGACTGGCATAATATTCCTGGGCATCTGACTGGCACACTATTCCTGGGCATCTGACTGGCATAATATTACTGGGCTCTGACTGGCATAATATTACTGGGCTCTGACTGGCATAATATTACTGGGCATCTGAATGGCATAATATTCCTGGGCATCTGAATGGCATAATATTCCTGGGCATCTGACTGGCATAATGTTCCTGGGCATCTGAATGGCATAATATTTCTGGGCATCTGACTGGCATAATATTCCTGGGCATCTGAATGGCATAATATTCCTGGGCATCTGACTGGCATAATATTCCTGGGCATCTGAATGGCATAATATTCCTGGGCTCTGACTGGCATAATATTACTGGGCTCTGACTGGCATAATGTTCCTGGACATTTGACTGGCACACTATTCCTGGGCTCTGACTGGCATAATATTCCTGGGCATCTGACTGGCATAATATTCCTGGGCATCTGAATGGCATAATATTCCTGGGTATCTGACTGGCATAATATTACTGGGCTCTGAATGGCATAATATTCCTGGGCATCTGAATGGCACAATATTACTGGGCTCTGAATGGCATAATATTCCTGGGCATCTGAATGGCATAATATTACTGGGCTCTGAATGGCATAATATTCCTGGGCATCTGAATGGCACAATATTACTGGGCATCTGAATGGCATAATATTCCTGGGCATCTGAATGGCATAATATTACTGGGCATCTGACTGGCATAATATTCCTGGGCATCTGAATGGCTTAATTTTCCTGGGCATCTGACTGGCATAATATTCTTGGGCTCTGACTGGCATAATATTCCTGGGCTCTGACTGGCATAATATTCCTGGGCATCTGACTGGCACACTATTCCTGGGCTCTGACTGGCATAATATTCCTGGGCATCTGACTGGCATAATATTCCTGGGCATCTGAATGGCATAATATTCCTGGGCTCTGACTGGCATAATATTACTGGGCTCTGACTGGCATAATATTCCTAGGCATCTGACTGGCATAATATTCCTGGGCATCTGACTGGCTTAATATTCCTAGGCATCTGACTGGCATAATATTCCTGGGCATCTGACTGGCATAATATTTCTAGGCATCTGACTGGCATAATATTCCTGGGCATCTGAATGGCATAATATTGCTGGGAATCTGACTGGCACACTATTCCTGGGCTCTGACTGGCATAATATTCCTGGGCATCTGACTGGCATAATATTCCTGGGCATCTGAATGGCATAATATTCCTGGGCATCTGACTGGCACACTATTCCTGGGCTCTGACTGGCATAATATTACTGGGCTCTGACTGGCATAATGTTCCTGGGCATCTGAATGGCATAATATTCCTGGGCATCTGAATGGCATAATGTTCCTGGGCATCTGACTGGCATACTATTACTGGGCTCTGACTGGCATAATATTCCCATTGAAATACTGGTAAGTTTGTTGATTTAACTTTACTTCATTTTAAATATTGTATTTGTTCCCGTTTTGTTTCTTCACTTCAAAATAAGATATATGCAGTGTGCATAGGAATTTGTTCATAGTTTTTGTTTTTACTATAGTCCGGCCCTCCAACGGTCTGAGGGACAGTGAACTGGCCCCCTGTTTAAAAAGTTTGAGGACCCCTGGGCTAAATACTGGCATATTGAGTGGCAAAATAGTGTGTCTCAGGTTATGTGTGAATTGGTGTAACTGTGTGTGTGTAAGTGGTAAGGGTGTCTGTGTGTGTGACTGCAAGGGTGTCTTTGTGTTTAAGGGTTTCAATGTGTGACACATTTAGAGCATGCGAGTTGAATATTTAGATGTATTTATTTTCTACACTATACATTATTCATATATATATATATATATATATATATATATATATATATATATATATATATACATATATAAAATTTAAGGAGGCTTAATGGTGTGGGAGGCGTGGCGGATCAGAGCAGGGGGGCACCAAAATGCACCTTCGCCTGTGTAGACGAAAATCCTTGCACCGGCCCTGCTCTCCCCCCCTCCCTCCCCTTCCTTTGCCTGCAAATGTGGATCAAGGGAGGGGGCGGAGCTAACCAGATGTACACAAAGTTATATGAATTGTCCTGTGCAGAGGTATATATCAGGGCAGTGTGTGAGACATATCCTTGTGTACATATTTCTGAAGTGTCTCTCTCTCATTTCTGTAGCGTCTCTCTCTCTCTCTCATTTCTGTAGCGTCTCTCTCTCATTCCTGTAGCGTCTCTCTTGCTCTCATTATTGTAGCATCTCTCATTTCTTTAGCGTCTCTCTCTCTCTCAGTTCTGTAGCATCTCTCTCTCTCTCACATTTTTATAGCATCTCTCTCTCTCAGTTCTGTAGCCTCTCTCTCTCTCTCAGTTCTGTATCGTGTCTCTCTCAGTTCTGTAGCATATTTCTCTCATTTCTGTAGCGTCTCTTTCTCTCTCTCCTTTCTGTAGTGTCTCTCTCTCCATCACCTTCTCCCTGTAGTGACTCTCACCCTCCCCCCTTCCCCTGTAATGTCTCTCTCTCACCCACCCCCTTTCCCCTATAGCGTCTCTCTCACCCTTCCCTTCCGCTGTAGTGTCTCTCTCTCCCCCTCCCCCTTCCCCTGTAGTGTCTCTCTCTCACCCCCCCTTCCCCTGTAGTGTCTCTCTCCCCTATTTCCCTGTAGTGTCTCTCTCTCTCCCCCTTCCCCCTGTAGTGTCACATTTCTCCCCTTCCCCCTGTAGTGTCTCCCCCCTTCCCCCTGTAATGTCTTTCTGCCCCCCTTCCCCTGTATTGTCTTTCTCCTCCCCTTCCCCCTGTAGTGTCTTTCTCCCCCATTTCCCCTGTTGTGTCCTTCTCCCCGTTCCCCCTGTAGTATCTTTCTCCCCTCCTTTCCCGTATAGTATCTCTCCCTCCTTCCCCTTATAGTATCTCCCCCCCCTTTCTTTATAGTATCTCTCCCCCTTCCCCATATAGTATCTCTCCCCCCTTTCTTTATAGTATCTCCCCCCTTCCCCGTAAAGTATCTCCCCCTCCTTCATTTATAGAATCTCTCCCCCCTTCCCCATATAGTATCTCTCCCCCTTCCTTTATAATATCTCTCCCCCCTTCCCCGTATAGTATCTCCCCCCCCTTCCCTGTATAGTATCTCTCCTCCCCCCTTCCCTGTATAGTATCTCTCACTATAGTCCTGTAAATTGCCCACCTGGATTAATTTTGGTTGAAGCCAACAAGTCCTGCGTCTAGGACAGCACTGTGCAGGGGGGTGGCTTTTTGCCTCTCAAGCCTGCTCCTTTTTTTTTTTAGCCTGCTGCTCTGTTTTTGTGAGGTAAGCTGGCAAGCTTTTTGGGGACAGAGATGTCTCTGTGAAGTGTTTTTGGGAACAAAGGGGCTACTGGGTATGCGATTGGGCACAAAGGTAGCACTGTTATGCGTTTGGGCACACAGATGGCACTGGGAGGATGTTTTGGCACATGGATAGCACTGGGAAGGTGTTTGGGGACAATGATGTGGATCATAAATAAGTGTGGCCTGGACAGGAAGGGTGTGGGGCAAAGGAAGTTTAGGGAGGGAGTGAGTTTATTAAGGCCTAGGGCATGACAAAGCCTAAATACACCACTGGCTGTACTAGACATGGCATTAGAAAATGATTTGTTGGCATGCATGGCACTGGGAAGTTATTTGGTGGAAGACAAGCCACTTGGAAGTGATTTGAGATAAACATTGCACTTATAATTATTTGGGGCAGACATGATAAGGGGCCAACATGAAAGTAATTAGGGGCCAACATGGTACTAGCAAGTGATTTGGGGAAGACATGACACTGGAAAATGATTGTTAAAATATCTATTAATGTATGGATCCCCTTGCCAGAAGGCTTGCAATGTGCATGTACAGTTAATTCACTAAATAGTGAAATGTGGAGAAATGGCAACTGAATATAAAAAAACAAAAAACAAATCAAAATGGTAGCATTGGAAACTGCTTTCAGTAATGATAATTATAGGTATGTCCCTTGGGTGAACTCCAATTCTTGGCATTAATGTCATTATTGACTATATAGACATTTCAAAGAGCTGTACATTAAGAACAATGGAAAGATCAGAAGCCTAGTAGGTAATGTATGCAAAAATGTAAAATAACCAGTGTTACTATCACTTGGAGGAGGTGATTTGTGAAGTATTCTGTTGAAGGTAACTTGTTACTAATGTACTTTGCTGTGCGTAGATAGGTTGGCTTTGCCTTCACTTTTGCTTATTTATAATCAGTGAACTGCTGATATGCAGGAATATCAGTGATGGCTGCCGATAGACCCATTAGTGACAATTGGACGAGTCAGCAGACATGTATCCATAAAGGCAAATAATTCCCAGCATGATGTGTGTTTTAGGATGTGCAGAAGTAGGACCAGGCCAGTTGCTAGGGGAGGAACATAAATCATCATAGCAAATATAAACAATTGCCTATACCAGAGGCTCAAATTTATTTTGTTTAATGCTTTTATAAATTCCAAACTGTTTAATAGTTTAACTAAAATATGAATAAAGCCAGTTAATAGAATTCACTGTCAAAACACAGATTGTGATAGTAGATAAGATCCAATTGGCTCACCAACTGTCCATAAAAAACTTGAGAGCACATATTTTCGTCCACACCCCATGCCACCATCTTGATCTCGCAAAATGCTATTTACTAAGCATTTTTGTGAGTTTGAGATGTGGTGAAGGAACAGGAAGTGGAGAGGAGCAAGATTAAACTTTCCTCCAGTTGGGTTTAGTCTGCAAAAAACTTTCCTCATTCAAATTAAAATACCTTTTTGTGGGGGACTGAGATATGCATTAAGGGAATGGAAGCCATTTAACTAGCTCCCAACCCCAGTTTCTAAAAAGGGGGGATATTTATTTATTTTAATTGGGTTAATTAACGTCACAGTCATTTAAGCGCAACCTGACATCTTTAGAAGTGGCGAGTTGCATGAGGAGATTCTGACATTTGGACCTATTAGTAACCTCAATAAAACTGATGGAATTTGCACGTATATGTATAATTATACATTAACATCTTTTATTTCATACACCTACATAACAGTATAGTAACTAAACTGGTGTGTATTTGGATGTGTGATGTCACTGGTAATATCATTGAATCCTGCATGTGGGAAGCGGGTATTCCTATGGATCTTTATGGTTACCCTCTGATTGGCCCACAAGAGGCTGGAGACACCTATCCTATAGACATAGCAAGAAAAATTTAAATCTCCCAGCTAAGCATTGCCAAAACTTTAAGAAAAACAAATTAACACGTGCACATTCATTTTTAAATTGCAGGTTGAGTATCCCTTATCCAGAAAACAGTTATCCAAACATTTTTTGGTATTTTGCCACAAATTACACACATGTCTGTCATAATACAAGCACACAACTGTTAATTTAGTGTCCAGCCCCCTTAAGCTGTGACATAGCCTTTCCAGCATGCCCAGATTCCCCATGTCCATAAAATGTAATACACTGGCACATGTGCAGACCTGACGTGCCAAAAGTGTTCCCAACGATGCCTCATATCACAGCTACACCACAGTAAAGGTGATTGATTTGCTCTATCCACTATTTGCATTGATACTACTCATGAGTGCTGAGAGACTTTATTATCCGTTATCCAAAATTCTTCTGGTCCCAGTCATTTTGGATAATAGATACTTAACCTGTATCAGCTTTAATATGAATTTTTGCAATCTTCATGTTTTCAAAGTGGAGTGACCCTTTAAAAAGGTAAATGTTACTGCACTAGGCTAGTTAGATGCTCAGACAGAATTATTTTCTATTAGATACTTACCAAACTGATACTCAGCACATAACTCTTCTTCACAGTTCTCCCCAATGCATATTTATTACAAACACAACTCAGTACAGTTTGGCGTTTATACAGTGAACACCTGTTGCCAATTTTAACGAAGAAGTACAGCCTTTTTTTTTTTTACCCCACAATGCTGTGGAATCCTGCTGATTTCAATTCGCAAGCTCATAGAATTGCTGTTATGTTCTCTATCAAACAGTAATTATACTGGGGGAGGAGTACGGCAGTCAGCTACTGGTTTTGTGAATACGGTCCTTAGTTGAGGAGGAGATTTTTTTTAACCCTCGATTTGCTATAGCTGTGATCATCTTTCCAAATGACTATCACCCAAGTGCTATTTTTTTTGTAATATCTTTATACAATGCCATTAGGTATTTGGACATGAATATGGGCTTTTGCCACTGCAAGGACACCTCTAGCTTTATATCTGTTCTGCAATGTTTTTTTTTTTTTGCTAGCTCCTCTGTACATAGTGTTACGGTCAGCCAGTGACGCGCTGTGGTAAAAGTGTCTCAGGAATCTTCTCTGTAAATCCTAAACAGCCATGGGAATGTGAGCCAGTCAGATAACAGTATACAGATACGATTAGTTATTTGTCTGAGGATTGCACAACCAGTGAGTGTGAAGAAATGTATTCTAGGCTAGGAGGGTGGTCTACAATTCCACTGCATAACTGTCATTAAAGAGATAATGGCTTTGGCATGACCTTGACACCATCGTGCCAAAGTTCTAGAGAAGATCACAAGTCATTCTGGCAGGGATGTATTATTATTGTAATTATGTCCACATGTATTGTGCTGGCAGAACATAAGTAAATTAAGAGCAATAATGGAGGTATATCTCAAAAGATATAAATCTAAGAAAGCCCAGGAACAGTGCGCAAAAACAGAAAGCAATGATAGGCCGGTCTTTTAAAAAAATGTTTTTTAATATATGCTTTCTGGACTTGTTATTGTGTAAATAGAGTTATGGTTTGCATTCATTAATGAAAACTAAGCCAAAACAAACTGTAAAGTAAGGATATTGCATTTAAACGGAGTTCAATATTAAGTTGGCATGCTATAGAACAAATGTTTTGAAATAGTGTACCTGGTAACGTTCAGTGATTGACTCTTTACACAAGCCATATTCATTCATGATGACACTCCAATTGGCAATTATTATTGGTACATGGTAAATGAACTCACTGCTTGAATACAGGTGATCTGTTTGTGCATAATTTGGAAATTAAAGATTCCTTAAGGTTTGGATTTTCAATCAGTTGGCTCCCAAAGTCACAGTTTAAATTCTTCATGATGGCAATTTAATATTCTTCATGGCAGCTGAGTTTCAATGTGCAATGCTTGCTGGATGAGGTGAAAACGTGCTATGGGCTATATTTAAATATGTTTCAAATGGATTAAACATCCTAATTATGCATGTGATGTAAATAGCACTGGATCTAAATTGATGAGTTAATAATAGTGACACTACTGGCACTGTGTGAAAATGTGCATTGAATCCATGCAAAACTGGTGACATGAAAGAATCACATCAAAGGGCAACTGTTTTAAGATTGTCTGCAGGAAATCAAGTTACCATATTTGCTTGAATATAAGACAACCGCCCCCAAACTTTGGATATTCATTTAGGGAAAAATGAAAAAGTCTGAATTTATGACTACCCTTAAAATACAAGTTTTCGTGTAAATATTGAAATGTATTTTTTCATATTTAATAAAATTGTGATAGAAAAAACGCCTTTCTTGTTTTATTTCCTGCAATTTGACCCCCAGACTTAGTCAATGCATCCCCTCACACAGCCATCTGCTTCTGCTTGTGAGCAGGATCCAGGTACCCTGCAGCTCTGTGGGTGACCTCAGTGGTGTATCTTGGTTTTGTGCTGCCCTAGGCAGACAAAATTTGGGCACCCCCCCCCCCTACCCACGATGCACACCCACGACATGACCCATAACCCACGTTACACACCAAGGACATGCCCCATCACCCCATTTACATGCCTTATCACTCCATTACATACACATTGCCAATATTATTTGCCATTAATATTCCCTAACCAATTTGCCAAATAATATGCCAGTATCATTTGCCATTAATATGCCCCAGCCAATATGCCCAATAATATGACAGTATTATTTGCCATTAATAAGTCACAGACAATTTGCCCAATAATATGCCAGTATCATTTGCCATTAATATGCCCCAGCCAATTTGCCCAATAATATGCCAGTATTATTTGCCATTAAGTCACAGCCAATTTGCCCAATAATATGCCAGTATTTTCCATTTAATCTGCCACTGCCAATTAGCCCAATATTATGCCACTATCATTTTCCATTTAATATGCCCCTGCTAATTTGCCCAATAATATGCCAGTGTTATTTTCCATTTAATATTCCCCAGCCAATTTGCCCAATAATATGCCAGTGTTATTTGCCATTAATATGCCTCAGCCAATTTGCTCACTAATATGCCAGTGTTATTTGTCATTTAATATTACCCAGCCAATTTGCCCAGTAATATACCAGTATTATTTGCCATTAATATGCCCCAGCCAATTTGGCCAATAATATGCCAGTGTTATCTGGTATTAATATGCCCCAGTAAATTTGCCCAATAATATGCCAGTGTTAATTGCCATTAATATGCCCCAGCCAATTCCCAATGCATCCCCCCCATCTCTCCCAATGCATCCCCTCAGCACTTACCTTTTTCCCTGGTGGCTGGTGGCAGGAAGCATGGAGTCCTCCATGCTGCCTGTTCGGCTCCCCGGTGGTTGTGCCGACAGGTCATGTGACCCGGGGCGCGTATGACGTCAATTTTGGGGGAGCTGCCACCCCTCAAAATTTGCCACCCTAGGCATCCGCCTAGGATGCCTCGCAGTAAATACAGCACTGGGTGACCTAGATCCCAGTCTTATAGTCAAACCTTGATTTGAGGTCTGATTATAAGATGGAGCTCAAATGGAAGATGAGGGATATTTCAGAAACAAACCTTGTCTTATAATCGAGCAAATATTGTAAGTCTTCAAAGCCCTCAGTTCAAAATGAGTCCACTTGTTTTCCCTTTCCTTCACCCACCATATTAATCATCTTATTCAGATTGTCACCCCATGGAATGTTCTATCCAGACTATACAAAAAGCTGCTAAAACTGGCATTTCGAGAAACTATGAGTAGCTCTCTCATGGACTGCTTGATGTAAAATCATAACACTGATAAAGAAAACTACAAGAGGGTGTGCATGTGAATAATAAATGAACTATAAAAGCTACAATTTCTGGGGAAATTGTGTGAAGTGTTCTTGCCTCCACCAGTAGTCTACAACTGGAGTGGCGGAGTAACTGGGTGGAGTTGCTTGTGTGGTTGGAGTGGCTGGAGTAACTGTGGAAAGGTTGGAGTGCAGTTGCCATCTTCAAACGGTCGTATTTTAAAAACTATAAATCCTACAGCGAAGAACTTTATATTGTGAGAATCACAAGACCCATACCTACATTTTGATGCATAGTATGTCTCTGAAATATTAAAAATGAAGGCACAGTCGCAGTTTAGATATTGCCCTTCAAATTTGAGGTGGCTAGAGTTGAGTTTCAATGAATGTCAATGGACGGCGTGAGTTGCAAACAAATGGTCATATTGTGAAAACTATCAGGACTATGGCTTAGCCGCGGACATGTTTAGTGGCAGCAGGGATAGCTGAACGTTTTGATATAAGATTTGTGTAGATGGGCTTGAAAAGGAGGGAGTGGTGGCAGTTTAGAATTCATGTCCTGATTTTTCAGCTCACACTCTAGCTTTTGTCAGCTCCCACTCTAGTTTTGAACATTCCTCCATTCATTCCTATGGGACCAATTTCGCCACAAAAACGACGATATTTCGTGAACCATTCGGTGAAACGTTCCACAAAGTAATAGCACACCAGTCGGAAACAATCCGCACGTTTCGGTATATTACTGTCTATGCATTGTAAAAACTGTGGGAGGAGTTAGGGTGTTAAATTTGGTTATAATAAGAATAAGAATACATAATAACATAGTAACATAGTAATTTAGGTTAAAAAAAGACATAAGTCCATCAAGTTCAACCCATCTACCTATCATTCCAAACTTTGATCAAAAAGAAGGCAAAAAAACCCCTAAGGAAGCTATTTCAAATTTTGCCTCCTAGGGGGAAAAATTCCTTCTTGACTCAATCAGATTTCTCCTTGGATCAATAAGCTCTATTAGTAATGCTTATTCTATTATTAATACCCCTGTATGTTCTGCTTTTCTAAAAAAAACATCCAGACCATTTTTAAATGCATCTATTGTGGTTAATAGCACTACCTCTCTTGGCAGTGAGCTCCATAACTTTATTGTCCTTACCGTAAAGAATCCTTCCTTTGCTGGTCCCTGGAGAGCTCTTTATATTGGCCCTGCACATATTTATATAATGTTATCATATCCCCTCTAAGACGCCTTTTTTCTAAAGTAAATAAATGCAATTTTTTAAGTCTCTCTTCATAACTAAGATCCTCCAATCCCCTTATTAATTTTGTAGCTCTCTTTTGCACTTTTTCTAGTTCCTTAATATCCTTTTTAAGGACTGGTGCCCAGAATTGTACTGCATATTCAAGTTGAGGTCTTACCATTGATTTTTAAAGAGGCAAAATGATGTCCTCCTCCCGTGAATCTATACCTCGTTTTATACATGCCAATATCTTATTGGCCCTTGCAGCTGCTGACTGGCATTGGGCACTGTTGCCAAGTTTGTTATCTACAATGATTCCTAAATCCTTTTCGTTAGTAGTTTTTCCCAGGGAAATACCATTTAACGTATATGTTGCTTTGTTATTATTTTGTCCATAATGCATAACTTTACATTTGTCTATATTGAACCTCATTTGCCACTTTCTTGCCCAGTCCCCCACTCTGTCCAAATCTTCCTGTAAAGAAAAAACATCAAGATTAGTCTTTATTACCTTAGCTAATTTTGTGTCATCAGCAAACACTGAGACATGGCTCTCAGCACAACGTGGGAGATCATTAATAAACAGATTAAAAAGAAGAGGTCCCAAAACAGATCCCTGAGGTACTCCGCTCAATACCCTGGTCCAATTTGAGGCTTTTCCATTTACAACAACCCTCTGTGTTCTATCTTTTAGCCAATTTTCAATCCAAATACATACATTTGCCCCCAATCCTATTTCTCTCAATTTGTAGAGTAACCTTTTGTGTGGAACTGTATCAAATGCTTTAGCAAAATCCAAATAGATCACATCAACTGCCACACCTAGATCTATATTTTTACTAACCTCTTCATAGAATGTTATTAAGTTTGTTTGACAAGACCTGTCTTTCACAAAACCATGTTGACTTTTACTAATTATATTCTGATTCAAAATGTATTCTTGAGTGTACACCTTTAGCAATCTTTCAAATAATTTCCCCACTACAGATGTCAAGCTCACTGGCCTCTAATTACCAGGCAGAGATTTTGATCCCTTTTTAAATATTGGAATGACATCCGCCTTTCACCAGGATGTTGGCACTATACCTGAACTGAAAGAATCCCTAAAGATCATAAATATTGGTCTGGCCAGAATTATGCTTAACTCTCTAAGGACCCTTGGGTGTATACCATCTGGCCCTGGGGCCTTGTCTATCTTAACAGAGTTTAATTGCTTAAACACTTTTTCCTGTGTCAGCCAATCCCATGTTTGCGGTGACTGTTCCATAACTTCCGGTAGCAGGGGCTCATCCATCTGTTCTTCCTTAGTATAAACAGAAGAAAAAAAAAGTATTTAAAATGTCTGCTTTTTCTCTGTCCTCACTTACCAAATTTCCCATTTGGGATAACAAGGGCCCAACATTTTCCCTCTTTAGCTTTTTTCCATTTATATACTTATAAAAACATGTGGGGTTAATTTTACTCTCCATAGCAATCTTTTTCTCGTTTTCCAATTTAGCCATTTTAATTGCCTTTTTGCAGGCTTTGTTGGCATCTTTGTATTTTATGAATGATAATGTTGATCCCTTGCTTTTATAATGTTTGAATGCCATTTTCTTGTTTTCCATTTCCTGTTTCACGTTACCAGTAAGCCACATTGGTTTTGATTTGTGTCTTTTGTATTTGTTTCCCAAAGGTATATATTGGGATGTGTACTTTTGTAATGTGTGCTTAAAGGCATTCCACTTGTCTTCTGTGTTTAGTCCAGAAAACAATCGTTCCCAGTCTAAATGTTCAATTGATGCCCTTAGTCCATCAAAGTTGGCCCTTCTAAAATAAAGTGTTTTGGTGGCGTAGTTACCAATTTGCTTTTTTGCATTAATCTCAAACGAAACCATGTTATGGTTACTATTGCCCAAGTGTTCTCTTACTTTGATGTTTGAGAAAAGCTGCTCATTGTTTGTTATTACTAAATCCAGACAGGCATCCATTCAAGTTGGGGTGTCTACTAATTGTGCCATAAATGTGTTATTAAGCACATATATGTGAGATAATATTAAGTGGTCTTGCTATGCAATAACACTTAATAATACCGTATTTGCTCGATTATAAGACGACCCTGATTATAAGACGACACCCCAAACTTTGGATATTCCTTTAGGAAAAATACTAAAAGCCTGAATATAAGACTACCCTATAGGAAAAAAGTTAAACTTGTATATACTCACATGTAAATTGCTTTTTTAATAAAATATTATGAAAAAAAAATGCATTTCTTGTGTTTATTTCTTTTTATGTGCCAATGCTGCCTCTCTCTTTCCCTTGCCCCCAGCTTTGTCTCACTCCCCACTCACCTGTCTCTTCCCCCCACATGTTTCTCTCTGCCCCCCTTCCTCTGTCTCTCCCCCCCTTCCTGCTCTGTCCCCCCTGTCTCTCTGCCCCCCTCCCCCTGTCTCTCTGCCCCCCTCCCTCCCTCCCCCTGTCTCTCTGTTGCCCCCCTCCCTCCCCCTGTCTCTCTGTCCCCCCCCCTTACCTGTACTTCAATCCCTGGTGGCTAGTGGGGGCAGCCGGGGGATGTCTGCACGATACTTGCAGACATCCTCCATGCTGCCCGACACGGCAGTCTATTATGACGGACAGCTGTCCGTCATAATAGTCTGCCGTGACGGGCAGCATGGAGGATATCTGCACGTATAGTGCAGACATCCCCCAGCTGCCCGATTGTCCCTGGTGCCTAGTGGGGCAGCAGAGGAAGTCTGCGCGACGAGCGCAGACTACCCTGCTGCCGCCCGGCACGCTCGCTGGGATTTCTGTGACGAAAGCGGAAGTACCCGGCTTCTTCACAGAAGCCCCGGCGGTCGTGCCGGGCGGAAGCAG
The DNA here is from genome assembly GCA_036172795.1 of Pelodytes ibericus. Lineage (NCBI taxonomy): Eukaryota > Metazoa > Chordata > Amphibia > Anura > Pelodytidae > Pelodytes > Pelodytes ibericus. Next base: position 92,216,256 of record CM069858.1, on the reverse strand, counting down.
GGGAGTCTGCGCTCGTTGCGCAGACATCCCCTGCTGCTAGAGAGGGGGATCCAGGTCCCCTGCAGCTCTGCTGGGGACCTGGATCCATGTCTTATAATCTGACCTCAATTTGAGGTCAGATTATAATAGACCTCGATTATAAGACGAGGGGGATTTTTCAGAACATTTGCTCTGAAAAAAACCTCGTCTTATAATCGAGCAAATACGATACTTAATAACGTAATAACTTATAACCAACGAAAACAGTATAGCTGGATGCAAATGAGAAAAACATAAATACAGTATAATATATTGAAATTTAGTAAGGAATTAGTTAAAATCCCATTTAGAACCACACTCACAAATGAATGAGCCTTATCTCCTGGAGATTAAGCAAAATCAAAGATCTCTGAAGCCTCTTCTTGACCTTTAAGAAGTTGATGTAACTCCCAATACCAAACAAACAGGTGTGGAAGCAGAATGGCAACAACACAATAGGAAAGAGTATTAAATGATATTTTACTTTAAGAAGCAAACATATATGTTTACATATCAGAATTAGTAGTAAATATCTTTGCCTGTCCATGCCAGATATCAAACATGCAGCCAAAACGGAATGAAAATCGCTGAATATAACTTAATGCTTTTGTAGTACTCTTCTGCATATGTCTGTAGCTACTCCCTTTCACCCTTTCACATTTCGGCAAGACATTTCTTCAAAGATTCTGCTGAATATCCATGAGCCTGGTTCTAGGCTCTTTAACTAGTAACCTATCTCAATAGATATGTGTAACCATTCACCTTTGTTCAGGCTCATCCAAGCTGTATCCAGGCCTTTCTGTAACCTTTTTGCTTTACATTCTTGTTTATTATTTATGCTTATTACTGTCTTCTATATTTCTATGTTTCTTGCATTAGTTGGTCCTAACATGGTACCTTTCCAGTTGGCCCCAGAGTGGCACCTTCTCAGTTGGCCCCACAGCTGCACCTGCCCAGTTGGTCCTAGTATGGCACCTGCCCAGTTTGCCCCAGTCCGGCCTAATCTGGCTTTAATCCAGTTCAGCCCCCTCTTGTATTCCAGCACTGTCTTGTATTCAAGCTTTGTCTAAGCTTTGTCTAAGCCCTGTCATATAATCCTGTTATGTTTTCCTTGTTTCTGGCTTCTGTTCCTTCGTTCTTCTGTTCTGGTCCAGTTCTGGTTTTCTAGCTGTTTATTGTTTCATTCCATTCCAGGTTTTCTCTCCTATTGCCTTGTTTCTCAGTTCCTGTATTTAATCCCCACATCCATTCCAGTTTTCTGTCCTGTGCAACTCAGTTTACAGGTATTGTCTGTTTGTGTATATGTTCAAAATAAATATTATCATTCTGTCATAGTTAGGGACTTTCAAAATGTTGGGGTTCCTTGGCATGGTTGGCAAGCTTAATCATATTGGCCAATAGAAAAACTAAACCCCCACCATTCCATTTCTAGAGTTAGGCTAGTTCCTGTATATCTGTGTGTTTGAATGTTCTCTTGTGTTCCTTAGTCCTGTCCTCTGTATGTAGTGTTAGTTATGTATGTGCCTGTCCCTTTAAGTTCTGCATCAATACCCTTTGTCTGTGCCCTGCATTATATCTATGTTATTATCGGTATCTCTGTGCCTTGTATTGTGTATCCTTAGTATGTTTTCTCCTCTGTCCTGCTCTAGTATGTCCCTAGCCTTGTAATCTGTATCAGTTATGTTCTGCCTTAGTTGATTTTCTGCTTTTGCTCTGTTTGGTCTGTCTCTTGGTATATTCTGTCCTAGTCTGCAACATCCTACTTTCCTGTCAAGTTATTATCCATGCCTGCTCCCAGATGTCTGCAGAGTTTCTCCAGTTCTAGTTGTGTTTTACTGGAATCAGCAGCTGCCTCCACAGGGCCTCTGTATATGGCTTCAAAAACCTGGAGCATCAACCTAGCGGGGAAGTGCTGTTACCCAGCACAAGGCCGTGTCTCCATCCCTGCACTGTAGCTCCTTAACTCAGGTGCTCAGGGTCTAATTCGATCCCAGACCCTGTGTGTTAGAATAGATACCCTACTCCAGCTGTATGTAATATAAGCTAAATCATGTGTAAAAGGCACTATTAATACCACTTAGAAAATCAGAGTACTTTGGGGCAAAGACTCATGGCTTGTTACCTGCAATGTTGATTTATTATCCTTAGAAAAGAAGACGCCAGTTAAACAAATATCATTTATTATGGAAGGTCTACATTTTCATATTCCAGGAAATTATTTCTGGTATGTAGGTGAATTCTACAGACAAAAATAGGTACCGCCATCTTAACATGTTGTTCGCCAACTTACACAAGTCTTTTCCTGTCCCATTAGGAAGAGCATTATGTTTGCACAAACATCAGTGGAGCCCCAGTTTGGTTACATTCTTAAAAAGGTATATAGATGACAAAATTCGCTCAGTGAAAGGTTCACTGAGCTAATTTTAGATTATCTTAATGATAACACCTGGGATATTAAACTTCAGAGGGAATTTAACCAACAACAAAATATATTTCTTGCATTAAGAAATGCACATTAAAAACAATAACAAAAACATATATTAGTCAATGTGAACAGCTATATATACACACTTTAACAATTATGATTGCTCAACATGTGTCATGCCAAGCTGGCTGAGAGCATGCGGGTGTGAGCCTGGTTTCCCTTGCCTTCAACTCAGCCGCGTCGCCATGGCAACCAGACGTGGCCCCTATTCCTCCCAAAAGACGATCAGTCATTGTGCTCTCAGAGTGTTTTCTGCCTGGTCTCCTGTATTTGCTCTGTTCCTGACTCCTGTCCTTTGGCTTCCCTCGACTTTGTGTGTTTCTGGCTCCCTGATCATTGTGTATTTCTTCTTGCTTCCAAATGGTGCTCAGTTATTGTGTTCTCCGAGTGTTTGCTACCTGGTTTCCTGTATCAGTTCCGTTCCTGGCTCCCTGACCCTTGGCTTCTCCTGGATTCCGTGCATTTTTGGCTTCCTGACTCTGGCTTCTATTACACTCCATTATCATCTGTATCCTGAGCCCTGCACGAGTGTTCCCCACTTTGCTGGCTACACATACATTTCCTGACATTCTAAGTCCTGCACCAGTGTTTCTCTTTTACAGAATTTCATCTCATCATCATTACTAGCAAGTCTGTTCATCCCTGCTTTTTGACCTCTGAACTGTAAGTACCAGTTATAACACCATGGTTGACTAATATGCCTCTTTGTACAAATCTTTAAAAATTAACTAACTTTGAAATATTTGCCCAACAGACGGAATGCCCTAAACGAAGGTTAATAGACGAAAGGTTATTCCTTGAAAAGATGTGGATCAGGCAATTAACACAAAAGGCCCAGACATGATGAAATAATGACAATTCTGACTTGGATGTCCCTATTGTTTGGGATTTTAATAACAAAATAATAAATGTTGGGGTATTAAAAAAAATTATTTATAAACACCAGCCAGTCCTTTGAAATGACCAAGTATTACATAACATCCTTCCCCAAGACCAAAAATAGTAGAGATGCACCCATCTTAACAACCGAACGTTCGGTTTATAGGCTGTCAGCATTTTACTACACGGAGACAAAGTCTCCATTCATAATTTTATGAATGGAGACTCTGTCTCCGTGTAGTGAAATGCCGACAGCCTATAAACCGAACGTTCGGTTTATAGGCTGTCGGCTTATGGAATACATGTAATCCTATTGCTATTCTATAAACCGAACGTTCGGTTTATAGAATACAATAGCATTTCACTACACGGAGACAGAGTCTCCATTCATAAATTTCTGAATGGAGACTTTGTCTCCGTGTAGTGAAATGCTATTGTATTCTATAAACCGACTCTATTTCGGCTTATAGAATGCAATAGTACTACGAATGGACGAGTGAACGAATGATTTTCATTTATTAACCATTCGTTCATTCGGCTTTCGTTAGCTTAGCATTTTCGTTCTTCGTTTTTCGAACGAATGCACATGTCTAGTAACCAGTTTCCTTAAAAAACAGTAACGTGACTGGCAGACTTGATAATTCTGTGTGTTTCCACAAACACCAACCATGTGTTCCATGCAAAAGTACTCACAGAAAATGAAAACTATAAAATAAAAGATTACCTGTTTGACCAGCAATAAAATGTACCTGTTGGAATGTGCATGGAGACTTCAATACATAGGCCACAATGATGTCTCAAAATTGCGGATGGATCTGAGGCATGGTGACCTGAATGTCGAGCTACCCAGGTAGCATAATGTGCCTCCAAATAGGTGCGCAATTTGGACATCATAGCAGAGTCCATGCCGATTTCTCCAGACATTGAAATCAGCCAAAAGGGAGGACTTTGGCTTATTTGGGGGCTATAACGGGAGGACTTTATCTATTGTGAATATCCTCCCGAAATGGCTCAAAGTGTAAAATAATATAATCAGAAAAATCAACACCACCAACATACATTAATTACATAAAAATAAAGAAAATACGCATAAATATAATATAATTTTTCTTAACATTTAAATCTGCGTTTATTATTGTACATATAATATTATAACATTAATATACACTGTTCTATTTAATTCTCCAGCTAAAATCTGAAGAATTGAAATGGGCAAAATTTGTGGATATTTCCCGAATTCATAGCGTGATTGGCGTATATTGGGTAGTCAAAACTGTATAATTTTTACAGTGAAATTATCTTGATCCAAATGTTTCCAATGCTTCATTTTCCAAATCGATTCAGACCTGAATTCAGGCATTTTTGTGAAATCAGTTAAGGTGTCCAACCGGAATCCATTTCAGGTCAGATCGGTGTATATTGGGTAGATCCTAGTGTTTTTTTATATTTCGACATGATAGGAACCCTAAGACTACTCCAGTTTACATCAATTTGTCACATAACTAAAGACTTTTGAGGTTGTAATCCAACAAAAGAACTAGGCAAATGTGGGATGATGTGCATCTACAAATTAGATTTTTAGCCCCATGTTGTATAAACTTGGATTTTGAATTGTATATCTTTTTGTGGTCCACTACTTAAGTCATATCATAAGTGGGAATACCATCTGTAGTCTAATTTTCTTTTTATTTACAATGTTTATTTCTTCCTTTCTGTCAGGAAAGAAGCCTGACATCAATGGGTGGACTGTCCTTGCCTCCTTCCAACTCTGAAACAGTGGCTAGACAGATGGGTTTGCGGCACTCAGGTTCCATCCCGTTTGTCATGGCAACCAGATCAGTAATCATAGATGTAACTGCGCTCCATTGTGGTGCACACTATCCAGCGTGGCGGCTCAGGAAGTGTTGCAGTCCGGGGTTCCTAATGATGGGGAAGTGACCCTGAGCTTTCTGGTCTTCCTATACCAATGGAGTGCCTTGGACTCGGCCCCCATGGTGTTAGACTCCTCCTTCTTCCCAGTACTCTCCTCCCAGTATGGAGTACTGCTATTTTTTTTCTCCCACAGCTAGTGTATATGTTGCCTATCGTTTTGTTTTCCCAGCTCCTGAATAGTTTTTTGTCCTACTTTTTTGTTCCTGGTTTTCCCTTCCTTCTGGGTTTTTTCCCCAGCACTGCCCAGTTCCAGTAGTTTTTCTCAGATCTTTCATTTTTGTTTACTCTGTACTGTCTTCCACTGTTCGGGCTTCCAGGAGTGTAGGAGTCCTTGTAAGGGTTATGTTTGTCTTGCCAAGGGGTTTCTTACTCGAATGGCACCAAGCGATGGTGGTTCCAGATCTGTGACATTTGCATTATTACTAATACTTTCAATTTGAGCGTAGATATTATTTGGAGTTCATATTATGCTTGAATCATGATTCATTATATGCATCTAAGGCAATGATGTTGAACATTTTTTTACCTTGAGTACCCAATCTTCTTCAGAAATCCAAGATTAAGTTCTCAAAGTGCCCTCTTTCAGGCATTTTTTCACTCATAAGTAACAGCCACCCTGCTGATTCTTGCTCCCCTTCCCTTCCTATAATTTCTCCTGCACCAGCGAGTTCAATAAAAAAACTGTGCACTAAAGTGCTTAATATCCACAAATGTCAGTTTTACTGGGTGCTCCATAAGTGATGGGGATTTTGTAGGCACTTGCTGAACACCATCTAAGAGTGTCACCTACATAGGATTCTATGTAAATCAAAAAAGTTAGGAGCCAGCTACATTAATATTAGGAGCCCTGGCTTCCTGGATTTGTCAAGGCCTGCTTTATACAAAATTTCAAAATGTATATATACAATTTATTAAGAGTTTTACATATACTACATAGTTTTTAATCAATACTGATTTTGTGAAGTATTTATTGCATTTTTATGTATGTTATCTTTATAAGTTTAAGAAAATGGGTATACGTTCCAAAAAATGACTTCTATTTCATCACCAGATATTTATGATATATTCAGATTTTTATCTATAGCGTACTAACTATTTGTAATATTATATTCAGTAAAATTAATTTTATACATATATAATAAATACAAATAACAACATATAAATAATATTATTATAGTACTGATATATGTATCTATTTTGATTCTACAAAAAAATAAATCATGGCAGATGCTTTCAAAAGCAGAACATTATGCCACTGTCTGTAGTGACGCTTAAAAAACATTTATAAAAATAGCACATGGGAAGAAATTATAATTTAAAAAAAATAAACTCAAAATAAAAATGAAAAAACAGGAAGGTGTTTGTCCTAATGTTAGTAAAAATGGAAAACAAATTAATAAAATAGTTGGTTCTAGGAAGCATGGTGTAAAATGATACTGAGTTACAGATTTATTTTGAGACCAAAGTTATAAGGCCTCTCTAAAATATAGATAAGCACTGAAGTAGATAATAGGAATATTCTATTTAAGGCATACTAATGGTATTCTGAGGCTGCAGTGCTTTGATTATGCAATGTTCTGCAGATTAATGGCTAGATTATTAAATCCGCTCAATATAGTGCACAGAGCTCTTGATTTCAAGCACTTTCTATTCACAGATTCCTTCTAAATAGTAGAATAGTATGTGGTTATCTTTTACATCTTTTAGCAGTAGTCCATAAACATTGACTTCTGTACTACTAATGTTTTGTCTGTTTCATCATTCTTTTAATCTGTCTTTTCTTGTTTTGGATTCCTTTTTCTTTTATATCTGGCACAAATAGCTTTTTGCCTTACAAGGATTCCTGGCATCTATAAAGAGCAGCTGAGAGACACAGTGCATTAGTTATGATAAACTTATCTTGGCTCATCCAGAGGACATGCAATGATAGTCAAACAATGCTTTGTGTTCTGTAATGCATATCTCTGTGCCGTTATTTCCCTTGAAAATGGCAGAAGTATTTATCACGCAAACATCCCTAACACACACACACCTATTCTGGAAATATATGCAATTATTTTGTATAATGGGGTAGAACTATAAATAAGAAGCCTACAGTTATTGAAACAAAGAGACATGTAACGATATAGGTAACAAACAGAAGGTTTGTTTCAACCAAAAACCGTATAGTAAGAAGGCTCAGTGGAGTAGCTATAACGTTTGCTACCCATGAATTTGCTGTCACATGATACTTGCTTCCTGGAAATTGCAGGCACTAAAACACAGTTTTTGTGTTCGTGGTACAGATAACGTCGATAGTGGCAGAGACCAGATTATGGTCTTAATAGACCTGATGAGTTCTGGCCGAAAACGCGCAACTCATGACTTCACTTCGCTTCCTATACTCGTTTTTGTAATGCCCGCGTTTTAAAGGCACTGTGCCTTTAAAACCGGCATTTCAATCGCTCTCTGGAGCGATCGAAATGCCAATAGGCATTTTTTTCAGTATTGTACGATGCTTCCACACGGAAGCATCGTTACAATACAGCTTAAGCACTGAAAGCGGAAAAAATCCGCTTTCAGTGCTCGTTTAGACACAGGACGGACTAGGTCCATTCTGTGTCACTAACGCCTCGTCACACAGGACGGACCTAGTCCGTCCTGTGTCGCCAAGGGGTTAATATACAACAGCCAATTTGCCCACTGATATGCCACAGACAGTTTTCCAATTTATATACCAATGCTAGTTTGCCAATTAATAGGCCACAGCCAATATGCCACAGTTAGTTTACCCAATAAAAGCATTATCTCCTCTCCTGTTTCCCCCAGTACTCACCTTGCTGCTGCTATTATGTCCACGGCCATCTCCTCCGCACAGTCTTCCCTCTAGGCACGCTGAGTGCAGGAGGCGGGAAATAGATGCCAGCTGGTTGGGGGCTGGTGCCCTCCATGTGATAAATTGATGAGTGCAGTGAGGGCCCTAGGCAAGAACACACTTACACACAGTCATACATAAATACACACAGTCACACAAACACTGTTACAAACTTAGTCACCCTCACAGACATACATTTACACAGACACCCTTATACACACTGTCAAACATACATAATTACACACACAGCCACCTTTACACACTTACACACAGGATACACTTGCACAGACATTCATGTACACACACTTACACAGACAGTAACACACACATAGTTATACACATTGACACGCACATACACCCTTATAAACATTGACACACACTTCCACAGACACTTCCACACTTTTTTAATTTTTTTATTTTAACCTCCTCCCCCCAACTGTTAGCACCTCCTCCTCCAAGCACACCTCGAGGGTGAAAGCTCTGCCCCCATCGCGTTCTGTGATTGGCTGCAGGGAGAAGGACTTCTCTATGGTGTCTGTAGAGGCAGAACACCGCATCCGGCAGAAGAAACAAGATGCAAGTGCCCTGCCTTGGCAGATACTCTAGAGAACGTCCTCCTCCCTGCAGCAGCCAATCACAGAACGCGACCTTTCGCGCTGTGCTTGGTTTAACAAGGAGGAGGACGTTCGAGGGAGAGAGCTCCCTACTTCAGCGCCTCTCCTCTCGTGCGCCTGGGCGCGGTGCACCCTGTGCACCCGCCCAGGATCGGCCCTGGTGTGAATAACATTTGTACAGAGCACAATTTAAAAAAAAATCTGTTTTAAATCAGGTAAAAGTTGTGCTTTATGTGATTAAGACTGTACTTTGTGTTAAGTCCCTTTTTAACAAAAATTTTAGACATTTGTCAATGATTGGGTAAAAAACACCAACATCCTTATAGCTGGAAAAAAACAAGTATACATTAATTTAGACTGTGTTAAAAGAAGAGGACAAGTTTTCGTGTTGGGGTCCCTATAGGGGTATTGCTATAGTGGACACCAGTTTACTCTATAGACAAATAAACTAAGGATTTTTATGATGGAGTATTACTAAGGTGGTAAATCATTTTATATCATTAGTATTATTAGTTTGAACAGAAAAGGAGCAAAATGGTTTTTCCACTTTATGACTGGGGGAATTGCACACAAATATACTAACAGAAGTAAACATGTGCTATGATAAGATTTTAGAAGTTGATGTATTCTCTTAGAATATAAATACAATGTCGTAATAGCTAATATACACTAATAATATGGAATGTCCTACTGTTTCCTATTAGACTTTATCTCTGGTTTTCAGATCCTCAAAAAAAGTCTCTAAAATCCATGTTTTGGAGAGAAACTCAATATGTTTATTACCCACTTATTTGCCACCTACCCTTGCCTCACACAAATCAAATCCCTATGGAGCCAATGCTCCATCCTAATTATACCTGCCTATTGTTCAAAGCACAGAATAAAAGGTCCATGAAGTTGTTCTGACCTGTCTGTTCACAGACCTTGTGACAAACAAGGTCATACCACAAATAACCTTTTTGAAACAGTACACAGAACAATGAATGCAGGGCCTGGTGGGGAGTTCCGCAAGTACTTACACCTTTCAAGGCTTTCTTCCACCAACATCATTCATCTCTGCCACCATCTGACCACCCTGAATGGCCCTCTTTCTGTTACGAGAAGAAATGAAAAGTCAAACTCTCTAGGCCTCTGCATGCCTAATGTGCTTTCCACTTTTTATGTAACACTAACCCTACTTATTCCTAGTCTATATGCTTTTTTGTACAGAGTGTTCCTCACTGGCTGTTCTGGAATGTGTTTGTTGTTTACTATTTGCATGTTTGTCCATTGTACAGTGTTGTGTAATGTGATGGTGCAGGAAAATCTTCCAATGCATTCTCATCCCATCACTACAAAACACCAGATGTAACTTTGATCTAATCCAGTAAACATTTTATCATAAAATATGTATATATATAAAATGTATAAAAAAAAATGTGCTCCGCAAAAGAAAATAGTCAACTAACTAGAAAAACGTATCTAAAATGGATCTTGTAACATCTTTTAGAAAATAAAATACAAAAGAAAAAATACAAGACATGTCCACCTCCATCTGCTACGCACGAACCATTTTGATTCTGAAGCACCAGCAAGAAGGCTTCAGAGCTGAAATGCGTTGTGCATGTAAATAAGCCTAACATGTTTGGGGGCTATTACAATTATTGTATAAGTTCTACACCATCCCTGCATCTCCATCTCTGCATATTTTGGTCACCTGTTGGCTTCTGAAAGTCTGCATATACTCACCCTCAAAAGCACTAATTGAGTGGACAGTGGTCCCATCCTGTCCTTTACTCCAGAGCTGGACATTTAGGCTCTGGTACATGTGAGTCAGATCTCCCAGGTGGGTGTTTATCCATATTTGTGTAACATTTTTGCAGTGTTATATATATAGGTTGACCATATTGTTTCTTGTATTTTTTCTTTTGTATTTTAAATTTGCAATATTAACTTCCTGATTTTACCAACTCATTTACCTTTCCATGTTTACATGTTGCAGTGACAAGTGGAAGAGCAGTGGGAAGCTCTTTTCTACCACACAATTCTAAAATCATGCTAAAGAAGGCCTGCCGCAGTGAGTGTAGGATGGTCTTATTAAGTAGAAGATTCATATCCGCCTCTTGATCAGTGCTATCTAATTATTTACAACTACTCGCTGCTTTGTGCTACAGTATACTTCTCTAATCCAGGCTTTTACCCTTATCAATACGATGCTGTCAATCAAAAGAGAGCTGTAATCACACTATTATTCCCCTTGGGTTTGAAATCCCATCGCCCCCAGCATTAATGTCAGAGAGCAGTTTAAAGCACAGCGAGGCTTGTATGATGTATGGAAGAAGCACAGGCATGTAGGTAATCAATGTGAAGTAATGAGGTAAAGAGAAAGGCAAGCAGCATAGAGCACCAGATAGCAGCAGAGAGACAAGAGGGAGAGAGGGGAGGTGGTAGGGGGCACGAGGGCGTAATGTGTTCTGGGATAAGAGCAGTGTGAGAAACATATAGTGCGAGAAATAGCTCAGTAATGAACAACAATGGAAGATAAAAAAAAATGAAGAAATTTATTGCGAAGTAAAGAAATGCGTAAAAATAAAAGAACAGGATATGTGTCAAGGAGAGCAAATGAGAGCAGTGAGGTTTGAATAATATACATCTTCTGATGCCTTAACCCCTTTTGACTGGATGTGAGGTTCTACAGGATTGTCAGGTGCTCGAATGTGAACTGAACAGTCTGGTTAACCATTTATACTGCACCCATGTATATTCCAGCCCATACCTATTTTAGCCCATTCCAGAACCCATTCCCCATTTACATCCAACCTGCACATGGCAACACAACAACTCCTTTGTCCATGCAGCTCTTCTATTATTTTTTTTCCCTTTGCAATAACCCGTAGGATGCCCCAAATCTTCTCCATTGCAGCTTGCTCTTATCACTGTGTCAAAGCATGAACGCTTTTTTGAGTGTTCCACAGTATACCCCCCTCCCCCCATTCCCTTAGGATTCTGCCAGCGTGGGCTCTCTGTGACATTGCCCAAATGAACAATCTGTCCTGGTACATGCTGTTGGCAATGTTCCCACAAAGATAAGCAGTCCTGTACTGCAACCATTAAGTAGCCACATTAGGTAATTTGCATAGAAACAGTTGGTGCTCTCTACAACCTAACACAACACACGTCTCATAGAAAGCCTTCTCAACAGTTGCTAAGCTAGTGTAAATGATTCCAGGTACTGAAGCAGTTAACTAGAATATATGCTCTTGTATTTTATGAAGCTGTGAAGAGCAGTTTAGATTTGGTCTGTGCATGAGAACACAGAAGAAATGGAGTTGAAAAATTAAATTGTTAGTGGTAGGGACTTTTCCCATAATAATTCCATTTTAGTTCATGTTAATAATTTTAAAATGTGGTTTTCTATCAAATAAGCTATTTTGACATCTGCATTTCATTTGCGATAATACCATTTCACTAAGCTAAATAGATGTTGTTAAACCTTTAAAAATTGAAAAATATTTAAAATAGACTGAAGTTCCAGTTCCAGTTCTCATTTGAAACTGAAGGTGGTTGTGGTTTTATATAAAAAAGGCTACTTAAAAACAACTTTCCCAGATTATTGCATATTAAAAATCAGTGCCATCCATTGGTGGCCACGTTCACCCATGGGCAATTATCAGTGTGGTCATTGTGCTCACTGTAACAGCACACAAAATTTAAAGTTTATAAATCACCCTTATACGGGTAAAAAAAAATAACATCAGTTTATTAATTGCTCTACATGTTTTGTTATTGAGATATTGTTTTGCCCATGTGCAAAATATCATGTGGGTTCCACTTCAAGATCTCTTCAGGAGAGAATTACGAAGCAAAAGTCTTCTACTAGGAATGCAAATAAGACTTTGGGTTTTGATAATGAAAAGACCAATGCTATGTCCATTCATTAACTAAAAGCAGTACATGGTACTCCAACCTCCTTGAAAAAAAAATTTCAATAACATTTTATTGAATCTAAGTACGTCTTTCATAATGAAAATAACATAATAATGAAATGTCATAGCCATAAAAATAGGAGCGATATATCAGGCCATTGATGTACAAAATAACATATTCACTGGGTCATGTCTTGCCATCAGTATGACATTCTATTACAAAATATTGAAAAACACAATAAACAACCTACCACTAAACTTCATCTCCTGTAATAATTTGTGACCCATATGATATTAATAAAATACTTCATATCACGAGGATGGATAAAGCCGGCTAAGCTGTAGCTACTATAAAACCAGCGGCAACCCAACCCAGTTTAGAGAGTGATTGTTGGGATCTCCTAACAATTGCGCTTATTAGATCATATGATCATAGATCATATTGCACCGGGCGAGCTGGTCCATGTAACATGGCGTCTTCTGAAACCCATTTTTTATTTGAATCTGTAGATAAATTTATAGTAGTTTAGATTGAAAAAAGACTTGTGTCCATCAAGTTCAAGCCTTTTTCTATCCCATTGTTGAACCAAAAGAAGGCAAATAAAAACCAATTCAGCAATTTCCAATTCTGTGTTCAGTGGGGAAAAAAATACCTTCTTGACTCCAAATAGCAATCGGATTTCTCCTTGCCTCAAGCACTAAATAAATATGAATGCCTATACAAACATGCATAGCTCTCTATGCTATGGCTCATTAAAAAAGTATCCAGGCAGCACTTAAAAGCATTAAAGGTATTTACTAGAACCACTTCTTCAGGCAGGGAATTCCATACCTTAATTGTCCTTACTGTAAAAAAAATCCCTTCCTCTGTTGTAGACTAAATCTGCTTTCTTCAAGTCTTAGTGGGTTACCTCTTGTCCTTTGTACTGTTCTGTTAATGAACAGGTGTTTATAAAAGTCCTTTGTATGGGCCCTGTATTTATTTACATAACATTATCAAATCCCCTCTAAGCCGCCGTTTCTCTAGCCTGTACAGATTTAATTTTTCCAGCCTTTCTTCATAACTAAAACTTTCCATTGTCCTGATTAGTTTTGTAGTCCTCCTCTGCACTTTCACTAGTTCCATAATGATTTTTAAAAAAAGGCGTCCAGAATTGAACTGCATATTCAAGGTGACCTCTAAAGAGGCAGAATAATATCTTCCTCCTGTGAGTCAACACCCCTTTTAATATACCCCAATATTGTATTGGCCTTTATAGCTGCCAGCTGACAATGTGCACTACTGCTAAGTCTATTTTCTACAACTATTGCCATATCTTTTTCATTAGTAGATTTCCCCATGGAAACACCATTTAAATTATATGTTGCATTTGTATTATTGTACCCAAAATGCATACTTTTACACTTGTCTACATTGAATCACATTTGCCATTTATCTGCCCAATTACCCAATGTGTCCAAATCCTCTTGCAGCGACTATACATCTAGTTCAGACTGTATTACCCTACTTAATTTTGTGTCATTGGCAAACACTGCGACATGGCTCCCTATACCCTCTAGGACAGACCTGGGAATCTTACGGCCCACGGGCCACATCCGGCCCTTTGTGTGTCCCTGTCCGGCCCGCGTGAGGCAGGGCCGATCCTGGGCGGGTGCACGGGGTGCACCGCACCCAGGCGCAAGGGAGGAGAGGCGCTGTAGCAGAGAGCTCTCTCCCTGCCATCCTCCTCCTTGTTAATCTAAGCACAGCGCGACGGGTAAGCTCCGCCCCTGTGGCGTTCTGTTATTGGCTGCTTCAGGGAGGAGGACGTTCTCTAGGGTATCTGCCAAGACACCATAGAGAACGTCCTCCTCCCTGCAGCCAATCACAGAACGCAATGGGGGCGGAGCTTTCCCCCGTTGTGCTGTGTTTGGATTAACAAGGAGGATTAGGTAATAAAAGTTTGGGGGGGGGGGGGTTAAAATAAAAAAAGAAAGGAAGTGTCTGTGGAAGTGTGTGTGAATGTGTATAAGTGTGTATGTGTGTGTCAATGTGTATAACTATGTGTGTGTTACTGTCTGTGTAAGTGTATGTACATGAGTGTCTGTGCAAGTGTATCCTGTGTGTAAAGGTGGCTGTGTGTGTATTTATGTATGTGTGACAGTATGTATAAGGGTGTCTGTGTAAATGTATGTCTGTGAGGGTGACTAAGTGTGTAACTGTGTTTGTGTGACTGTGTGTATTTATGTATGACTGTTTGTATTTATATATGTGTGTATAAGGGTGTCTGTGTAAATGTATGTCTGTGAGGGTGACTAAGTGTGTAATTGTGTTTGTGTGACTGAGTGTATTTATGTATGACTGTGTGTATTTATGTATGTGTGACAGTGTGTATAAGGGTGTTTGTGTAAATGTATGTCTGTGAGGGTGACTAAGTGTGTAACTGTGTTTGTGTGACGGTGTGTGTTTATGTATGACTGTGTGTACAAGAGACCAGCATGGGGAACAGAAAGATAGAGATTGAAAAAGATATAAGGGATGAGGGGAGAGACAGACATGGGGTATGAGTGGCGAGAGAGAGACAGACATGGGGTATGAGTGGCGAGAGAGACAGACATGGGGTATGAGTGGCGAGAGAGAGACAGACATGGGGTATGACTGGTGAGAGAGAGACAGACATGGGGTATGAGTGGCGAGAGAGAGACAGACATGGGGTATGAGTGGCGAGAGAGAGACAGACATGGGGTATGAGTGGCGAGAGAGAGACAGACATGGGGTATGAGTGGCAAGAGAGAGACAGACATGGGGTATGAGTGGCGAGAGAGAGACAGACATGGGGTATGAGTGGCGAGAGAGACAGACATGGAGCATGAATGGAAAGAGAGAGAGACATGGAGCATGAGTGGTGAGAGACATGGAGCATTAGTGGAGAGAGAGACAGACATGAGGGAATGGGGAGAGAGAGAGACAGACATGAGGGTACGTGGGGAGAGACAGACATGAGGATACGGGGAAAGACAGACAGACATGAGGGTATGGGGAGAGAGAGAGACAGACATGGGGTATGAGTGGCGAGAGAGAGACAGACATGGAGCATGAGTGGAAAGAGAGAGAGACATGGAGCATGAGCGGAGAGAGACATGGAGCATGAGTGGAGAGAGAGGCATATATGATGGAATGGGGAGAGAGAGAGACAGACATGAGGGTACGAGGAGAGACAGATATTGAGCAAAATTTTATTGAAATATTGTCGATGTGGCCCTCCAGCAGTGCTCGGGTTGCTCATGCGGCCCCCGGTAAAAATGAATTGCCCACACCTGCTCTAGGAGATCATTAATAAACAAATTAAAAGGAAGAGGACCGACAACAGAACCCTGAAGTACTCCACTTATTACATCTGTCCAATTTGAAAACTTCCCATTTAACACCACCCTTTGCATTCTGTCTTTCAACCAATTGCCACCGCACAAATAAACCTCTGGCCCTAAGCCTATTTCAATCAATTTGTACAGTAACCTTTTATGTGGAACTGTATCAAATGCCTTAGCAGAGTCTAAATATATAACATACAATGTAGCACCCATATCTATATTTTTACTCACCTCCTCATAGAAAGTAATTCAGTTAGTTTGACAAGATCTGTATTTCACAAAGCCATGAAAAAGCACTGCTGTGCATTACACAAAGGTAAGTTGTAGATGAGTTTAGGTGAGATGAACATTTCATGTCACCAAATTAAGTATCCATTTCTTGCTCATTTTCTAGGCGCTGGAACGCATTTGCGTTCCACGCCATGCTTTCTTTGTCTTCCGATTTTCTTTTCAGGCGGTGGAACGCATATGCATTCCACGCCTCGCTTTTGCTCGTTTCTAAGCGCTGGAAAGCATGTGCGTTCCAAGCCTTCTCCTCTCCTTTTCCCCCATTTTCCACGTCCCCCGAACTTCCGGTTCCCGGTATTTTGGGACCCTGCTCTGTCTATTTATTCACCTTCTTCTATTTTGGGCCCTGCTTCTACTTCAATTCTGCCAAGACTGTGTTGCCTGTATTCCCATTGATTCCTGTTCTTTGCCTGCCTTGCAGTTTTTTCTCACCAGCCTCAGATACTTTGGTTTTCATTTTTTCGAAGTTTATTTTTGTTCTTATTATTATTGATGTTTCCTCAGCCTGCCTTTTTACTGCCATATCCTCCTCCTCTAAGACGCCTCATTCTCGTCAGTCTAGGTGAGTTGTTTTTTGTTTTTAATTTTTTTAATTTTTTGAATGCTCTAAAGGGATCTTTTCCTTGTTTATTTTGTATACCTTTTTCCAGCCCTAGGCCGGAGTCAGACCCTCCCAGGAAGCGAAAGGAAAAGCAACCATGCTGTCTAGCTTGTGATGCCACCCCTTTGGAAGGCAAACGTCTCTGTGGGGATTGCCCGGCCCATGCTGCCGTGGCTCCTGATCCATCTCCAGATCTGATGCACATTATTAATCAAGCAATGGAGAAAAGTCTGAAGGAACAACTGAGCAGATTTATTCCTGCCCAGCACCCTTCCCAAGAGTAATTTTTTTCGGAACATCCAGATCCTGAGGATCCATTGGGAATGGAGAGTCATTATTCCTCTGCTGAGGAAGAAGGTGATACAGGGATCATCCTGGACTCCTCCCTTATTGACTACTTTGTTGGTTCAGTTAGAGCTACCCTGGGTATTTCTGAGTCTCTACCCAGTGGTGTATCTTGATTTTGTGCTGCCCTAGGCAGACAAAATCCGGGCACCCCCCCTACCCAAGCTGCACACCCACGTTACACAGCTAAGACATGCCCCATCATTCAGACTCACATCAAGCTCACACTCCCATCACACTCAGTCACACACTCCTACTCCAATCACGCACACTCCGACTCCCATCACACTCAGTCACACACACTGTCTCCCATCACACACACTCTGACTCCCATCACACTCAGTCACACACACTGTCTCCCATTATACACACGCTGACTCCCATCACACTCAGTCACACACACTGTCTCCCATCACACACACTCTGACTCCCATCACACTCAGTCACACACTGTCTCCCATCACACACACTCTGACTCCCATCACACTAAGTCACACACACTGTCTCCCATCACACACACTCTGACTCCCATCACACTCAGTCACACACAGTCTCCCATCACACACACTCTGACTCCCATCACACTCAGTCACACACACAGCACTTACCTTTCCCTGGCAGGCAGGCAGCATGGTCCCTCCATGCTGCCTGTTCGGCTTCCCGGCGATTGTGCCGACAGGTCACGTGACCGGGCGCGCGTATGACGTCAGCGCGCCCGTCACGTGACTGTCGGCACTTCCGTGTCGGCACACTGCACGGGGAGCCGAACATGCAGCATGGAGGTTTCTCTGTGCTGCATGTTCGGCTCCCCGTGCAGCCTGGCAGGCAGAGCGTTGGTGAGGGGGGATCTTCCGATGCCCTCTCACCTCCGTCTCTGCCTGCAAGCGCGGTCTATTTTTTTTTTTTAAAGGGCCGGATTTTTTTTTTTTTTTTTCAGTGCTGGGGGGCGGCAAAATTTGCCGCCATAGGCATCCGCCTAGGATGCCTTGCGGTAAATACAGCACTGTCTCTACCTACGGCTGAAGCGGCTGACAAGTATTTCACCAACCTCCATAGGGTTCGTCCTTCCTTTCCGGTCCATAAATCTATTGAAGAATTGATTGCCTCTGAGTGGAGGGCTCTGGATCGTAAAGTCTCCTCTGGCCGTAGAATCTCAAAACTGTACCCAGTGGCTACGGAGGATTCTACTCTCTGGACCTCACCCCCAGTTGTGGATGCTCCAGTTATTCGTGTGGTTCGTCTTTCTTCCTTACCACTGGATGGGCTGGCCCTATTGCATGATCCTATGGAACGTCGGATCGAAGCCTCTGTCACTCGAGCTTATGTTGCAGCAGCCGCGATTTGTCAGCCCACAGTCGCTATGACATCGGTCTCCCGGGCTTTGAAATGTTGGATCCTCGATCTTAAGGAGGATATTGAAGGTGGGGTTCCCAGGGAGAAACTGTTGGACTCCCTCTCTGACATCAAGTTGTCAGCAGAATTTTTTATTGAATCTTCCTCAGATATACTGAAGCTTGCCGCCAGATGCATGGGCCTGTCAGTTTTGGCCAGGCAGGCTTTGTGGTTGAAGCATTGGCATGCGGATAATTCTTCTAAGAATTCCCTGGTATCCATTCCTTTTGAGGGGAAGTTGCTGTTCGGTAAGGTCCTGGAGGACGCCATCTGTAAGGCTTCTGAAGGCTTGAAAGTTTTCTTGCCTCAAGAACGGAGACGCCTTTCCAGATCGGTTTGGAATGATGGTCGCAACTTTCGCTCTTCCTTTCGGGACTCCAGGCAATACAGACTGGGCAAGGAGGCTTCTCGATCCTCATCATGGAAAAGCGGGTTCCGCAGCATGGCTAGAGGATTCCGCTCCCATCCCACCTCTTCGTTGGGGGAAAATTTCAGTCCTGAAGGTCCCCCTATCCAGGCTGCTCCGGTTGGGGCCCGCCTCCTGGCTTTTTTAGTGGTCTGGGCAGGTTTTTAGTCAGATTCCTGGGTCCTGGACATCATTCGAAGGGGTCACGGTCTGGAGTTTCGTTTCCCTCCTCCTCCAGTTTTTATTAGAACAAGTGTTTCAGTGGATCCAAGGAAAAGGAAAACCCTCAGAAGTCATAGTTCCTGTGGAGGGGCAGAATCATTTCAAAGGAAATTATTCTCCCCTGTTTTGTGTTATGAAGGCTTCGGGAAATTTAAAACCGGTCCTTGACCCCTCGATCCTAAACAAATCTTTGGTGGTCAGGAAGTTCAGAAAGGAGTTGCTCCAGTCTATCATGTCGTTTGTTTTCCCCGGCGATTGGATGACCATCGACCTTCAAGATACATACTTCCATATTCCCATCAGAGTGCAGCACCAATGATACCTTCGTTTCGCTATAGGTGAGGATCATTTTCAGTTCCGGGCTCTTCAATTTGGTCTCAGCACAGCTCCCCGAACATTCTCCAAGGTTCTGGTGATTTGCATTGCGGAGCTTCGCAAACGGGGCCTGACTATTTTCCACTACTTGGACGACATTCTCATCGTAGCGTCCTCTCTTGGCCTCCTGTCCGTTCACAGGGACTTGGCCATGTGCTTCCTGCAAAAGGTCGGATGGAAGATCAACTTCGTCAAAAGCCATCTCCGTCTATCCCAGTCCCTGGCCTTTTTGAGCACAGAATTCAACACCCTCACCGCTTTGGTTTCCCTGTCGCAGGATCGCCAATCATGCCTTGTTTCCACCATCCAGATCATCAGGCTTCCCTGATGGTTGTCCATCAGGAAACTTATGTCTCTGCTGGGGGTCCTGGTCTTGACCATTGGCCTGGTTCGATGGGCCCAGTGGCACACTCGCTTTCTGCAGTCGCTCCTGATGCCTCATCTTTCGATTCCCCATCCTCTCCTGGACAAGTCAATTTTCCTTCCAAGAGTAACCGCTCGTCATCTAGCTTGGTGGTTAGACATTGGTCACCTCAGGAAGGGTTTTCCGCTAACAGATGTTCCCTGCAAGGTAATCACAACAGACCACATCTCATGGTTGGGGGGCTCATTTGGAGGGTCTCTACGCTCAAGGCGAGTGGCTACCATCAGAACAACACCTTCATGCGTACATCTTGGAGCTGAGAGCGATCTACAGAGCTTTAACCCTTGATTCAGGATCACTGGGTAAAGATTCAGTCGGACAACAGATGCGCGGTTGCCTACATAAACCATCAAGGGGGTACCCGGAGTCTGTCTTTCAACCAGGAATTTGCATCCATTGCCCGCTGGGTCCAGAACCATGTGGAGCACCTGTCGGCTGTTTACCTTCCTGGAATGGAGAAGACGGATTTCCTGAGCCGCACCAATGTCAACTCCACGGAAAGAAGGCTATTGCCAAGGGTGTTCAATCATCTTTGCCATCAATGGGGTCATCCTGCAATGGATCTGATGGCATCTGCCTCGAATGCACAGGTTCCTCGTTTCTTCTCCGCAATGCCTCATCCCCTGGCAGAGGGCGTCGATGCCCTGTCTCTCCCGTGGCCAAAATATTTTCTGTACATCTTTCCACCTCTTCCTCTCATTCCCAGGATTCTGAAGAAGATATGGATGGAGGAAGAAGAAGTACTAGCGATCTTGCCATGGTGGCCCAGGAGACATTGGTTCCCGCTAGCAACACGGTTGTCCACCCGGGATCCTTGGATGCTACTTTAGGATCCGGACTTTCTGTCCCAGGGTCCAGTTTTTCATCCTTGTCCTCACTCCCTTCAATTAGCGGCATGGCGCTTGAGCGGCAGTCTCTGCAGGTCCAGGGGTTGTCTGAAGGAGATGTCTCTACGCTGTTAAAGGCTAGGAAGCCTAACACCTCAGCTACATATTATCGAGTATGGTCTGCCTTCCTCGTTTGGTCCAAGGATAGAGTCTCTGACCCACTATCTCCATCCCTGCCTGATGTCCTTGTCTTCCTACAGGCCGTCCTTTTTTCTTGCAGTATTCTGTAGTCTGTTTGTGTTTTTTATTTTGGTTCTTTGGCCCTCCTCTGGGATATCTACTTGGGTATGTCCCATACGTAACTGCTGCCATGGTTAACCAGGAAAATCGAAAATTGTTTTCATACTTACCGTAATTTTCTTTTCCTGGTTATTATCCATGGCAACAGTCAGTTTCCCTCCCTTTGTTTGTTTTTTTATGAGGAGCTTGGTACTTAGACTAAGGAGACAGGGGGTGGGGGCTCTCTTATAGTTTAGTTTTCTGTCCTGCCTACCTTGAGGGTGGAGCTAACCCATATGTAACTGCTGCCGTGGATAATAACCGGGAAAAGAAAATGACTGTAAGTATGAAAACAATTTTTCGATTATAGATACCTAAAATAAAGACATGATAGGCGTGCAGAAGTGAACAAATATTGTGATTATTATAAAATATTAAGTGAATAAAAGACACTAAGTTAAACAATTTGATGAATTGTTTTTTTTTTGAGACAATACTCATAATTAGGGTAGATAGTTTCAGGTAGATTTGATTGGAGGTCTCAAATTGTGGTGGAGGTACCCAGAATACAAAAAAAAAAATTAAAAAAAATAGTATTCTCTGTAGTTGAGATCCCCAGAAGTTGTCTGAAGGGGAACTGTAAATCTTCTTTTGATATTATTGTTGTATCTCAGCATGTGATTATTTAAATTAGCGCCTAACACTGTAAAGTATTTTGTTTATATATATATATGCATACCAATCTATCTTGGCTAAAAAAATGAGCGATGTCTAGGGTGACCCCCTGTCACATAGGACAGGCCGCTGCAGCCTCATGTCCTTGTCGAGTGACCCCCTTCAGTGCTTTCGGGTGACCCCCGATTTATATCCTACCATCATTTTTCTACTCTGTGTGTTCTAGAGACCGGCACTATGTCTACGGAAACTAATTTCGCTCACTCAACAGACTTGAGTGGCTCCACTCTGCACTGGTGGAATCTCTGCCTCCTGCCCTGGCTGCTATACAGCAGTCTCAATCCTCGGCTAACCCTCACGGGGGATGCTCCTCCAACCAATCATAATGATTCCAGATCGGAAGGTTCTCATCACATGTCTACCTTGGATCACTCTCGCAAGAGGCCCTGGCCCGACACATGGGCCCGGATTTACGAGAAGGGCAAGATGCCCCTGAAGCGGGCTAAAGTAAGGATCTCAAGGATGCTTACCTCATGATTCCCATCCATCCATGTGACAGGAAATTTCTACAATTCTGCTGGCACGGCTGCCTGTGGCAGTTCAACTGCTTCCCGTTCAGACTCCTGGTGCTTCACAAAACTCTTGAAGCCCATCATGGAGTTCTTACGTGTGTATGGGATTCGCTCCATAATCTATCTAGATGACATTCTTTTTATGGCCCAATATCATCCTACACTTCGCAGGGACACTTGCCTCACCATCCATTTTACTCCAAGACCTAGGCTTCCTGATCAACGAGGCCAAATCAGATCTGGTCCTGACTCAATCAGTCCACTTTCTCGGGTTTACGGTTCTTAAACTCTACCAAAAAGGCCATTCGTCGTCTCCTCCAACGCTCGCATATCTCCCTACGGAAGTGGGCAAGGATCCATCTGTATGTCATTTACCTCTGGGAATTCGCTCAGCTCGCCCCCCCCCCCCCTCAGTCCGTAACTCCTCATTTTTGGATGTCTCCCAAGTTCTTCCTTTTGTAGAAGGTTGGCCCGGATAATGATCTCCTGTTATTGCAACAGCTTTTGGCTAAACTCGCCTTTTTATTCCATCTTGTGTCATTCCGTATGGTCTCGGACGTTAATTTGGCAGGCATTGATCATTGTTTCGGTGCTCATTCTGTTCGCGGGTTGGCGGATTCCGCGGCCTTCTCTTCGGGTGGTTCGCTAACAGATGTTCTGGCAGCTGCCAATTGGTCCAGGGAGTCGACCTTTCGTGTTTTAACTTCTGACCTTGGATTCACGTGTCGACCTCTCTACTAGACCAGCATTGAAATTGCATATATGAAGCCACCTTTTGTAATTTGGGATTATTCTAGCCTTGGTGTAGAAATAATCTAAATTTGATTAAAGACAGGAGATAAGTATTTCTCTCGCTTTTTCTGTTTTTCCCATCAGCATGTGTTGCTTATGTGGAAGAGGAAGAGAGTATATTTAAAAGAAGAAAAATTACCACAACTAGAGAACATAGTCTTAAATTAGAGGGGCAACGATTTAAAAGTAATATCACTAAGTATTACTTTACTGAGAAGGTAGTGGATGTATGAAATAGTCTTCCAGCGGAAGTAGTAGAGGTAAATACAGTCAAGGATTTTAAGCATGCATGGGATAGTCACGAGGCTATCCTAGCTATAAGATTGGGATCTTGGGACTAATAAAAGTATTTAGAAAATGGACCCAATGCTTCTTATCTGCCGACACATTCTATGTTTCTATGTGTCTTGCATTTGATTATACATTCTAATTATTAGTCATATGTTTATTGATATGTGTTTGCATTTTGATTCTATACCTCTGTCTATTGATATGATATATACGAGTTTGGAGAAACCGTTTACTTTCACGTTGTTTCTCTAGTTCATTTCAGCTTGATCTCGGATCTGAAGGCTGCTATCTGCTCCGTCTTCTCTTCAGTTTGGAAAGTTGGACCTACTTCTTCAGAATTTGGTGCTTCTCCTGGTATGCATATCAAAGAAATGAGGAAGTTGGGGTGTTTACTGGGGTCTTTTATACTGTTTACTGATTAGTTGTTTTACTATCAGTAACTTTAACTGTATTGCTGCTGCGGGTTTATCAGTAAAGAAGGATTATGCAAATACTCACCTCCTTTCTTTAATAAAATTTAGATTAATTCTACACCAAGGCTAGAATAATCCCCAATTTCCATGAACAATTTATATAAAAATTAGTGAGACAAAATTTTCACCTCACCTCAACTCACCTGCATCTCATCTTTAAGTGAATAGTCCCAAAGTTTAAATTATAAGGCTGTTCTAGATTCTAGATCTGTACTGATACTGGTTGCCAAATAAAGTTATGTATCCATGATCTATTCTCTTACAGCATCATTTATTTATATAATGGCCTACTCAAATGTATCTGTCAGGTCCCACCATGCACACATCTCCAGAATATCCATTCCTCGCTGGGTGTCACGGAGCAGCGGGGGACCGCCACTCCAGGCCAGGCAGAGTTCCATTATGTGCGCTACACCCCAGCTGGGTGCGTGCACATCTCCCCTCTGCAGCGTTACTCAAAGAGCCGGCATGCTCGTCGTGACGTCACGCCCCCCCCTGCCTGGCGCGAAGTTTAAAAGGAATAACCAAGCTTAGTACTATGCTTGGTGATTCTCGTGTGTTTTATGCCTAAGCATTTTACTTACCTTCCGTTTTTTTACCTGGACTGCCTTCTCGTGTTGCCTACCTTCTGTTACCCAACCTTGGATTGTACCTTGACCTCTCTGTGCCTGCCTGTGCCCCTGACCTGGATTGTCTTATAGTTTGCTTGTCTTCTGTTACCCTAACTTTGGATTGTTTACTGGATCTCCTTGTGTCTGCCTGTGTCCCTGACCCAGATTGTTCTGGAACTCTCCTTTGTGGTAATTTCATACTTGCTGATAAATATTCTGCATTCTCCCTGTGGATTTTAATTGTCACGCTTGCTTGTGTATGCTGCATCTTCCTGTGGATTATAACTATATGCTTGCAGGCTTATGCTGCATTTTCCCTGTGGATTATAACTATCACGTCGCTGGTGTATGATGCATTGTTCTGTGGATTACTATTGTGAAGCCGAACGGTTCTACGAATTGCTCCTGCAAATTTCGTCAAACTGAACTGCTCCTCGCTATACCTATCAAAGTGTATTCGCAGAACTTGCATCTACTACTACTCCCCGGTGAGTACTGTCCTTCAGTGTAAATCCCTGTAGCCTACATATTGATCTCCTACTCCCAGTCCTCACAGTATCAGGCCCTGACATTGTGCACGTTCCCCTATGTCACTCAAGCAAGTTATTTTATTATGTGTAAACTCCAAATGTTCAGTGAAGAAATTAATGAGCAGACAGATTTCATATACGTCCAATATCTTGTGAGATACGTGACATTGTCCATCTACTGGCATAATACTGTGATATACAGAAGGAGATCGGCTCCCCCTCCCATCACATAGCTTAGCACAATGCTCTTATTGGGAAGCTTACAGACGAAAACCCAGTGGCCAATGCAAGCCAAGAACTCCTAGTTCCCATGGTTCTGACAGCCAGACGTGTGAACATGTAAGGCACACAGGAATGAGATGGCGGTGGGATCTGGCCTGGTTCCCAGTGATACCCGAGACAAGACAGAAATTCAATTCAAATAAGTTAAAGGAAAATGGACAAGATGATTACTGAATGACTAAGTGCTACAGCCTTGGTACTGAACCAATTTCTTGGATTTTATATTTAAATATGCAAGCTGGCAGGATCCAAAAGGTCTGTTAACAGAGTAAAAAATTATTTATTAAAAGTTATTAGTTATGGGTAAATGGTAGTGAGATGAACATTCTATCTCATCAACTTAACTATGCATTGTGCAGGGGCAGAACCTGGTGAGCTCCTCCTGGAACAGGAACACAGTAGGCCCTGCCTAAAGTATTGTTATAAAAGTGAGAGTTTTAAATTATATAGTGATGCATTATCCACAGTTAACTGAGATCTTCCAGCAGGAGAACATTGCCAAGGTTTGGCTACACAGTCCATTACATTGCTTTGCTAATCTACATTAAGATATGTAGTGCTTTTATTTTTAAGAAATTGTAGTAACATCTCCAAAACTCCACCTTTTTATTTCTGACTTAATTCACTCCTTCTCAACCTGCCATAATAAATCAGCTTTGAGCAAAAAATGATACTAATCAGGTCAAGACAGCTGCCCCAGTTAGGTGATCACTTATGGCGAAGACAGGCCCGGCCATAGGGTCACTGATACCTGCATGCAGGTCTTCATCTTAGCCTTCCTCTTTCACTTCAACCTTCTCCCCATGCCAGATCTATAGCATCATTTCAGTATCCCTTCCTCATCTTAACCCCCATACACATCGGGTTGCCACCTTTTGTTCAGAAAAATACCGGCCTTCCTACTGTCTACATAGACTTAACATTGGCCTGATAACAATTTCTTAATGGTATGTTGATAAAATACCAGCCAGGTGGCAACCCTACATACACATAATATTTACACCCTACCAGGACCTCCCTCCCAGGACCTATTTGACCAGTAGCCTACAGCAAAGGTTGTCCTCAACCCTCAATATCTGCATCTGCATTGTAGCTGTCAGACTCCTGCTCACGGCCAGCCTTTGAGGCTGAGCATCATGGGAATTATAGTCCAAACCTAACATCTGCAGTCTTATATAAAGTTGACTGCACATCCCATGATACTCAGCCAGCATCATGGAAGCCATATGTCATTCTGAGCCTGATGTGAACTATAGTTAACAGGAGATGGTGAGACAGGTGTTAGTTCTGGACTACAACTCCCATGATGCCTAGTCATGGTGGGCACCTGCCCGAGCATTATGGGAATAGTAGTTCACAGCTAACATCTGCATTTTTATCTACTTTTGACTGCACTTCCCTTGAGGCTCAGCCAATATCATGAAAGCAGTATGTCTGGCTGAGCGTCATGGAACTGTAGTAGGTGTTTCAGGTGTTAGTTCTGGACTGGACTATAACTGGGTGCTGGTGGGGGGGCGCCACAAAGGTGCCCCGCACAGCGCTCCTGAACACCTAAGGCTTGCCCTGCTCCTGCTGACGTAAGTGACCTGACTGCACTGATCAGTATCATGTTAACCTTTAGCATGGGGCCTGTGACCCAATGCTGGCATTGCTCTGTACCCATCAGTGTGCAGCCCGATTTCCCATGTCTTGATGGAACCAGAGAACAACAAACATTCAATGAGATCATCAGGTTGAAGATGCAGCAGCTCCTGGCTTTAAATGCTTGGCCCTGGGCAGGTAACTGTTTTCACCTGTTTTCATGATGCCTTATTATGAAGTCTAGCTTCTTTATTAGTTCCTAGTACTTTAAACTGTGAAATGGTACAGCCATACTTTTGCTCACTTTTTCATTGGTTTCAGCAGCAATAAAATGTGACCATATAAATTGGTCTCTTACAACTAAAATGAAAAGTATTTCTTGTGGCTTTTCCCCTTACACCGTATAAAGTTTTGTCAAGGAAAATTAGCAAGCACACAGTAAAATGAGCGACAGATTCAACAACAGAGTCCCAGATTTGTCAAAATATTGCTATGTGAACCACAACAAGCATATTAGATTACAATGATCAAGACACTTGTGTGTTTGTCTGAACTCAGTAAAAGATAAGTGCTTTTCCGATATCTGATGTTCGCTTTTCCTGATGGATAATTTTCCACAAAGCTGTGACATCACTGCCAAAACAGAGCTTTTATAAACCTGCTTGTTTACCTCAATATGGTCAGTGGTACTAAATGTACTTACTAGGCCAAAAACATGTTATTTGTATCATATGTACTCAAGTTAACACATATCTCCTGCAAATACAGATTGTTATCATATACTCCCTTACACACAACAGAAATAACAAAAAATAAACTATGGGTTAAACAATTGACAAAAACAATCTGACTCCCTTTAAATGCTGGTATTTTCAAGCTCAATTGAAGAAGTTTATAGTGTCCTGTCCCAAGTAACACTTTGACGTATTAATCTTCAGTCCCATGTGTTGGATGCATCTACTCTGGCACCACTATTGACGTCAATGGAAATCACAGTGTGATCTGATTTGTAATGTTCATACAAACTTGTAACCGAGTCTGAATGAATGGATACTTCTTCGTGCTAGCATATGGAAACTTGCTCGACTGGCCATTTGTAACTTTAACTCATTTGTAAAAGGCACACGATCTGCTCATGTAACTTATTTATTGCAACTAAATGAATTCACAGTCAGAATATCCTGAAAAACATGCTCATGAAGTACATACAAAGTCATGGTTCACTTACGTTCATTCATACGGTGCTTCAGTGTCTTAGAATGTAATTCATCATACTCTATAAGCAACTGAGAGAGATATTACAGTAAACCTGTCATGCAGAGAAAAACTCCAAACAATTCACATTAATCAATAGGACATAAAACATGATAATTTTTACTCCAGTATATTCTAAAACATGTTTTAACCCATCTGTCAAAATCTCTGCACCAATGCTAAGGGCTTCTTGTTGGCCAGATTCCAATTGCTATTTAGATCAAAGTAGCCGAGTTGTAAAAAGTGCATTGGCTAGAGACAGGCATTACAGGTGCATAGACACATAGGTAGTGTTGAGCGAACCCGAACCACACTGTAACCAAACATTACGGTTTTTGGACCCCGGACCCGAACACCGACATTCCACTGTATGTTCGTGTTGGAGTTCGGGGTTCGGCGATTTAATAGCGCATTTTGAGGGCAGCCAATCAACAAGCGTTTGACTCGTTTTCCCTTAGAAGCCATCACAGCCATGCCTACAAATGGCATGGCTGTGATTGGCCAGTGCAGCATGTGACCCAGCCTCTATATTTAAGCTAGAGTCACGTCCACGCACATCACATGAGCTCTTCTTAGTGTAGGGAGAGGATGCTGCAGCTGTGAGGGACAGATTTTTAAAAAATCTGGTGTTGAATCTGAAAACTACAGCGATTATTCAAACTACAGCGATTATTCAAATTACAGTGATTATTTTAGTGGGTGCTATACTACATATTTGTTCCCTGCCCTGAGCCCAGTGCCACAGAGAGTGCAGTGCACTTGCAACTGCATGTGTGCCAGGCACATGACTTTAATCCTGTTCTGTTAGCTCAGTGGGCAACATCTAGGCATTTTTAAATACTGCAATTTGTTGGTGTTAAATATGACAATTG
Organism: Pelodytes ibericus; assembly: GCA_036172795.1. NCBI lineage: Eukaryota > Metazoa > Chordata > Amphibia > Anura > Pelodytidae > Pelodytes > Pelodytes ibericus. The sequence continues at coordinate 92,187,126 of CM069858.1, read as the reverse complement.
CGTCCTGCACTTCATATCTGAGAGTCAAATAGAACCGTCCAATACTGTGCTTATAGCGCACTTTGAAAAATTCTAATAGTTTTGGGGGGTTAATAGTACATTTGCGTCTTGCGGTGCACTTCATATCTGAGAGTCAAATAGAACAGTCCAATACTGTGATTACAGTGCACTTTGAAAAATTCTAATTGTTTTGGGTGCTAAATAGTACATTTGCGTCCTGCGGTGCACTTCATATCTGAGAGTCAAATAGAACAGTGAAATACTGTGCTTACTGTGCACTTTGAAAAATTCTAATTGTTTTGGGTGGTAAATAGTAAATTTGCGTCTTCCGGTGCACTTCATATCTGAGAGTCAAATAGAACAGTCCAATACTGTGCATTTCTTGCAGTCCAATAAACAAAAAACCCCAAAAAATACAAATAAAAATTGTTGACTATTGGCGGTTACATTGTCGCCTGACGTAAACCATCTGTTACTTTGGTGGGTGACCGCAAAGAATGAGGAGAGCGTCAAATAAGGGACGTGGCCCTGGTCGTGGTGCTGCTAGTGTTGGTGGAGCTCCTGTTGCAAGTAGGGGATGTGGTCGATCTGTGCCAGCTACACACACAAGTGAAACACTTTCCTCAGGTGCTAGTACGCGACAGAACCTTCAGCGTTATTTGGTAGGCCCGAATGCCGCTCTTAGAATGGTGAGGCCAGAACAAGTACAGGCGATAGTAGATTGGGTGGCTGACAGTGCCTCTAGTTCCTTCACATTGTCTCCCACCCGGTCCCCTGCTGAAAGCTCAGAGTTGACACCTGAAGCCCATGGCCATCTGTCTTTCATCTCACCCCCTTGCAAATCAGCCAAGCAGTCTGAGCCACAGGTCATGCAGCAGTCTCTTTTGCTTTTTGATGACTCTGCTGGCGGGGTCATCAAACCTAGCCTTGCCCCAGAAGTTGAAGAGATTGAGTGCACTGATGCACAACCACTTATGTGTCAGGATGTGGGACATACGAGGACCACCGCAGCACGTCTCTGATGATCACGAAACACAGGTGCCAACTGCTGTGGCTTTCGGCAGTGTGCAGACCGGCAAGGAGGGCAGTGTTGAGGAGTGGGTGGAAGATGATGTGGAGGATGATGAGGTCCTAGACCCCACATGGAATCAAGGTCATGCGAGTGACGTGTCCAGTTTGGAGGAAGAGGCGGTGGTCGCAAAGAGGCACCAGCGCAGCATAGGAGGGAGCAGGGTGCAAAACCGTAGTGGCCGTCCCCTAGACAGTACGCCTGCTACTGCCCACCGCACCCAGGGGCCAAGCACACCAAAACCAGCTCCAAGGAGTTCCCTGGCATGGCAGTTCTTTAGACAATGTGCTGACGACAAGACACAAGTGGTTTGCAAGCTGTGCAATCAGAACCTGAAGTGAGGCATACACGTGCTAAACCTGAGCACAACCTGCATGACCAGGCATCTACATGCAAAGCAAGAGCTGCAGTGGAGGAAGCAGCTCAAAACCCAAAAAAGGTCTCAGGCTCCTCCTGCTTCCTCTTCTGCTGCTGTCTTGGCCTCTTCCTCCAGCTCTGGAGTCACAGTGGCACCTGCCACCGAGCAAATAGAGGAAGTGGCAGCAATGCAAGCATCTCCACACTGTCCCATGGAAGCGTTCAGCTGTCCATCTCCCAACCACTGGAGAGAAAGAGGAAGTATGGCCCTACCCACCCGCAAACACTGGCCCTGAATGCCAGCATTTCCAAATTCCTGGCCTTTGAAATGCTGTCATTCTGTCTGTTGGAGAAGGACAGTTTTAAAAACCTGATGGTGGTGGCTGTCCCACAGTACGTGGTTCCCAGCAGCCACTACTTTTCCCGGCGAGCCATTCCTTCCCTGCACAAGCAATTGGCGGACAAAATCAGGTGTGCACTGCGCAACACCATCTGTGGCATGGTCCACATAACCACAGATACGTGGACCAGTAAGCACAGGCAGGGACGCTATATTTCCCTAACTGCACACTGGGCAAATGTAGTGTCGGCTGGGCCTGAGGCAGATAGCAGTTTGGTGCATGTCCTTCCGCCACCGAAGATTGCAGGGCATTTCTCTTCGCCTCCTGTTGCCTCCTCCTCCTACTCAGCTTCTTCCTTCTCCTCTACCACCTCCTCTACCACCTTTTCATCCGGTCAGCGTAACACCAGTGGGAAACGACAGCAGGCTCTTTTAAAACTCATATGTTTGGGGGAAAAACCCCACAGCGCGCAGAAGCTGTGGACGGGCATGGAACAACAGATCAATGAGTGGTTGTTACCAATGAGCCTCAAGCCCGGCCTGGTGGTGTGCGATAATGGGCGAATTCTCATAGCAGCTCTGGGCCTAGCCGGTTTGTTGTACATCACTTGCCTGGCGCATGTGCTGAATTTGGTGGTGCAGAAATTCCTGAAAAACTACCCAGATATATCAGAGCTTCTGCAGAAAGTGCGGGCCGTCTGTGCGCACTTTCGGCGTTCTTACCCTGCTGCTGCTCGCCTGTCTGCGCTGCAGCGTAACTTAGGCCTTCCCGCTCACCGCCTCACAAAGTGCAACTCCACCTTGCACATGCTGGAGAGATTGTGCGAGCAGCAGCAGGCAATAGTGGAGTATCAGCTGCAGCACGGACGGGTCAGTCGCTCTGCGGAACAGCACCACTTCACCACCAATGAGTGGGCCTCCATGCGAGACCTGTGTGCCATTTTGCACTGTTTCAAGTACTCCACCAACATGGCCAGTGCCAATGACTCCATTCTCAGCCTTACTATCCCACTTGTATGTCTCCTTGAAAAGAAGCTGAGGGCGATGATCGAAGAGGATGTGGCACAGGAGGAAGAGGAGGAGGAAGAAGAGGGGTCATTTCCACAGTTATCAGGTCATTCACAAGTGGCTTGGAGGGTGGGTTCCTGCACCAGCATAGGCCAGGTACACAACTGTTAAGCCAGGGCACAGTTTTTGAGGAGGATGAGGATGATGATGAGGAGGAGGAGGAGGAGGAAGAAGAGCGGTCATTTCCACGGTTATCAGGTCAGTCATTCACAAGTGGCTTGGAGGGTGGGTTCCTGCACCAGCATAGGCCAGGTACACAACTGTTAAGCCAGGGCACAGTTTTTGAGGAGGATGAGGATGATGATGATGATGATGAGGAGGAGGAGGAGGAAGAGGTCGCCAACCCAGCTGGGGCACCACCAGCACCTCAGAAGGCAGGGTTAGCATGGCCGAAATGTGGAAAAGCTTCATCAGCATGCCACAAGAAGCAGCACCACTATCTGATATGCAACGTCTTAGCAGGAGGCAGCATTTCAGCAACATGGTGGAACAGTACGTATGCACAGGCCTACACGTACTGACTGATGGGTCTGCCCCATTCAACTTCTGGGTCTACCAAATTGGGCACATGGCCTGAGCTTTCCCTTTATGCCTTGGAGGTGCTGGCCTGCCCTGCAGCCAGTGTATTGTTTAAACGTGTGTTTAGCATGGCAGGGGGCGTTATCACAGACAAGCGCAGCCGCCTGTCCACAGCCAACATGGACAAGCTCACGTTTAATAAGATGAACCAGGCATGGATCTCACCAGACTTGTCTGTACCTTGTGCAGAATAGACATTTATTCCGGCCTCACCCAGTCATTGTTATACTCAAGTGCACTTATTCTTTGTTCTCTGTTGTTATATATCCCAATATTTTGGGGGCTACCCCAATTTAAAAAAACAAAAACAAATAAAAAACAGTGTTGGCTACCTCCTCCTCCTCCTCCTCCAGCGCTGCTTCCACCTACACCGCCATGGTCACCGCCTCCTCAACCTATGGGTCACTTAGTATAAACTGAAAGAGAATACCCTGCACTCCAACCCTCTCTCAAATGGATAATTCTGTTGATCCTCCTGGCAGCCATGATTTAGATTTATGTTCTTCCAAAGCTAAAATCAAAGATTCCATCTAGTGCTATTTTATGGCTCAGCTGTATTTGTAATCTGTATGTATTTTATGTTATTTTAAGTTATTTCCCTATCCATATTTGCTTTCAGGGCACTTGTCCTACTCTTACCCACATTTCACTTCATTTTGCAGCCCTCTATCCCTTTCCAGGACTTTTTTAGAGGCATTTTAGTGGCCAAAAGTTCATGTCCCCATTGACTTCAATGGGGTTCGGGGTCAAGTTCGAGCACGGACCCAGACATTTTTTCGAAGTTCGGCCGAACTTGCTGAACCCGAACATCCAGGTGTCTGCTCAACTCTACACATAGGCCATTGGCAGAACAAAAAACAATTAGTATAAAAACAAACAAATTGGTGGGTAGTGATAACGGCAGCAAATGCCATGATACCCCAAATCATAAAAGGTAATAAATGTGCAAAAAGTGTATAAGTGCACCCTATGATATGTATTTCATGATATATTGGATTGCCACCATATGTGACAGAGAAGAGATCTCTTTAGGTACAGAGAATACATCCTAAGGTGAACTATTTTTATTTGTAAAAAAAAAAAATTATTGAAATATTGAATTTCTTTTTTTATTTTTTTATTCCCTTCTTCTGCACCCACATTGCACCTTAACACAGCACTATACAGTACCCACAGCACTTGCCATGCATTTATATTGCACCCACAACACTTGGCGTACACTCATAGTGCACCCATATGATTTGCCATGCCACAGTGTCACTTTGCCCCACAGAACATGCCACAGCATCACTTTGCCAATTAAAATGAGCCACAGTCAGGTACAAATTAACATGCCACTGTTAGTATACCCATTAATATTCCAGAGACAATTTGCTTATTAATATGCCACTGTTAGTATGCCCATTGATATGCCACAGCAATTTGACCAATAATATGCCAGTGCTATTTTGCTCATTAATATGCCACTATTAGCCTTCCCATTAATATGCCACTGTTAATAGGCCCATTTATATTCCACAGCCAATTTGCCCATTAATATGCCACAGTCAATATTGTCCATTAATATGCATTAATATTAATAAAAACTATTACCCCCTCCATCCTTCCCCAGTACTCACTTTCTGTCTCTCGGTCTCCGGCCATCTCATTCATGGAGGGGCGACATACAGCTGCTGGATAGGACTTGTGGTGGCAGTAAGCTGGACCACATACAATGGATGTGGACCAGGGCCGGACTGGGAACAAAAACCAGCCCTGGAAAAAATTTATATACCAGCCCCATTGCATAAGATTTTTAAAGCAGCCCATAGCATAATATAATTTTTTTGTTCATAGAAGGGAAAATCATGCATTTTAAAAAGCACATCTGAACAGTGTATTATTTATAGATAAGACTGATATAAAAGCCTGTCTAGGGCAATATATATACCTCCAGTATGTACACAGAGTTATATGAATTGCCCTGTGCAGAGGTATATATCAGGGCAGTGTGTGAGACATATCCTGTATCCTGTCTCTCTCTGTCCTTTCTGTGGCGTCTCTCTCTCTGTCTTTTCTGTGGCGTCTCTCTCTCTCTCTGTCCTTTCTGTGGCGTCTCTCTCTCTCTGTCCTTTCTGTGGCGTCTCTCTCTCTCTCTGTCCTTTCTGTGGCGTCTCTCTCTCTCTGTCCTTTCTGTAGCGTCTCTCTCTCTCTGTCCTTTCTGTAGCGTCTCTCTCTCTCTCTCTGTCCTTTCTGTGGCGTCTCTCTCTCTGTCCTTTCTGTGGTGTCTCTCTCTCTGTCCTTTCTGTGGTGTCTCTCTCTGTCTTTTTTGTGGCGTCTCTCTCTCTCTGTCCTTTCTGTGGCGTCTCTCTCTCTCTCTCTGTCCTTTCTGTGGCGTCTCTCTCTCTCTCTCTGTCCTTTCTGTGGCGTCTCTCTCTCTCTGTCTTTTCTGTGGCGTCTCTCTCTCTCTGTCCTTTCTGTGGCGTCTCTCTCTCTCTGTCCTTTCTGTGGCGTCTCTCTCTCTCTGTCCTTTCTGTGGCGTCTCTCTCTCTCTGTCCTTTCTGTGGCGTCTCTCTCTGTCCTTTCTGTGGCGTCTCTCTCTCTCTCTGTCCTTTCTGTGGCGTCTCTCTCTCTCTGTCCTTTCTGTGGCGTCTCCCTCTCTCTGTCCTTTCTGTGGCGTCTCTCTCTCTCTGTCCTTTCTGTGGCGTCTCTCTCTCTCTCTGTCCTTTCTGTGGCGTCTCTCTCTCTCTGTCCTTTCTGTGGCGTCTCTCTCTCTCTCTGTCCTTTCTGTGGCGTCTCTCTCTCTCTCTGTCCTTTCTGTGGCGTCTCTCTCTCTCTCTGTCCTTTCTGTGGCGTCTCTCTCTCTCTGTCCTTTCTGTGGCGTCTCTCTCTGTCCTTTCTGTGGCGTCTCTCTCTCTCTGTCCTTTCTGTGGCGTCTCTCTCTCTCTCTCTGTCCTTTCTGTGGCGTCTCTCTCTCTCTCTCTGTCCTTTCTGTGGCGTCTCTCTCTCTCTCTCTCTGTCCTTTCTGTGGCGTCTCTCTCTGTCCTTTCTGTGGCGTCTGTCTCTCTCTGTCCTTTCTGTGGCGTCTGTCTCTCTCTGTCCTTTCTGTGGCGTCTTTCTCTCTCTGTCCTTTCTGTGGCGTCTCTCTCTGTCCTCTCTGTGGCGTCTCTCTCTCTCTCTGTGTGTCCTTTCTGTGGCATCTCTCTTCCCCCCTTCCCCCTTCGTGTCTTTCACCCCCTCCCCTCCCCCTGTAGTGTCTTTCACACCCTCCTCTCCCCCTGTAGTGTCTTTCACCCCCTTCCCCCTGTAGTGTCTTTTACCCCCCTTCCCCCTGTAGTGTCTTTCACCCCCCCCTGTAGTGTCTTTCACCCCCCCCGTAGTGTCTTTCACCCCCCCCCCCCCGTAGTGTCTTTCACACACCCCCCCTGTAGTGTCTTTTACCCCCCCTTCTCCCTGTAGTGTCTTTCACCCCCCCCTGTAGTGTCTTTCACCCCCCCCTGTAGTGTCTTCACCCCCCCCCTGTAGTGTCTTCACCCCCCCCCCCCTGTAGTGTCTTCACCCCCTTCCCCCTGTATGTCTCACTCACCTTGGTTTCTCTGCTTCCCATCCCGCCGCCGGAACTGCTGCTGCAGCATCCGGCGGCAGCAGGTGAACTTCTTAAAGCGGCGACGGCCGCCGAATTGCTTAAAGTGGCGGTGCCACTTTAAGCAATTCGGCGGCCGTCGCCGCTTTAAGAAATTCGCCTGCTGCGGCCGGATGCTGCAGCAGCCGAATTCTTCAATTTTAGTGGCCGAGGCGGCCCCGGGGCAGGCGGCCCACCGGGATTTTTCCCGGTATCCCGGTGGGCCAGTCCGGCCCTGATGTGGACTGCCGGCTGCTGCACTAGCATGAATGTCTCCATGTGAGACAGTCATGCAGGGAGCGCTACCACTGTGGCCCAGTGGACTGTGGCCCAGTGGGTTAGCTTCTTTGGGCCCCGTTTAACCAGTGGGCCTATTGGTTAAAGCACCTGATAGCTCTGCTGGGGGGTGGGGGTGGGGAATTGCCCAATTACCGCCACTGATGAATTTGTTGGCAAATATTCACATGATCTGCCAGACAGACTTCTCAGGGTTAACATGAAAAAGAAGAACACAGAAAACTACAATAGTGAAAGAGAGTTAAACAGGAACAAAGAACTTCTGATTAACTGATAACTGATAAGTGATTTAATAAATGTCTGGCACGGGAATCCCACTTCATTCGTGTTCCTTTTAATGCCTGAATAAATATAGCATTATTAACGTGTGTATTATTTATATGACATATTATGTAAATTGTCTTTTGTACTGTTATAATAAACAAAAAAAGGAGAAACCCAGAACAGTGTAATATGGAATGAGCATATGTACCACAGATGTTATATAATGCTCTCACAGCAAAATGAATATTTAGCACCTTGAGTGCAATACAGGATATTAGACTCATTCCTTATAGATGTTGATCATATTTGTACATGGACTTACATTCAGAGGTGTATGTATTAATGCATAATGCACCTGAAAGAGAAATATGCAGTGAAATAAGGAGAAATGTTGCTGTTTAAATTTAAAAGTGCTTTTGTCTTTGATGACAAAAGCTCCAAAAGACGATATTGTGTTCCTGATCACAGTCCCGATTAGGGTCTTTACAGATCTTATAGGTTCCTGACACAATATTGCGAAACATTGCTTATGAAGTTTTGGCATGGCGCAACTAACGAAATCGTAACTAATGTTCAGAGGTGAAAAGTGAAGTACAAAAATAAGACATAGCACGTCCACTTACATTTTTACACCTTGCTGCTATGCCCTGGAATACCACCTCAGCAAACGACTACAAAAATGGAAGTGGATACAAACTTGCACCTATCTGGCATCAGCACTGCGTAAAATATAAATAGCAATAATAACTCTCAAACAAGACTCACCACGGTGAATAATCTGCAACTGTAAATTTAAGCAGGTTAGTGACAATAAAAGGTTGATTTTTCAATGATAAAAAGGTTAATCTTGTATACATAATGAGTATGGAATGTCATGCCTAATATATGTGTGATCTGAAGAAATTTGAACTTACTTTATTGTACTGTAATTTAATATCTAATTAACATATAAATAATAAACACTGAATTAGAAAATAAACTTTATAAACATATTAAATTCTTAGTGATCAGGTCAGCCACCACAAATGAATAAGACAATGAATGAGACACTGTTTTTCTACTATAAACAGAGACCTCATCTTGCAACTTCCACGAGTAGGTATCCAAGAGAACAAGTATTCAAAAAAACTGTATCAGGCTGGAGACTTTATAGAGTTCCAAAGGGGCCATTTGATGCAAGAGAGAGATATATTGGTCACACATACTACAACATTATTTATTTAACCTTTTCGTGATGCATGGTGATTGTGTCCAAGAAGACAAGCACCAAAGTGCAACTTTTTTTCCTGGCCACCGATTAGGTGCTTGGTAGCCAGGAATACAATTGTAGAGATCCAATCAGGGTCTTTATAGAACTTATGGGTCCGTGCCAAAAAATTGCAAGACCTCCCTACACCACGGAGGTGTGCCCCAACCCGGTTGTTTGGGCATGTTAGTGTCTTTTGGGAACATAAAAATAAGATGGTATATAATGTCCTACCATTATGAAAGGGTTAATCGAAGCTTCTCCAATGCCATAAAATACAAATGCCAAATTTGCACATGCAATGGCAATGGCAAACAGGAACAGTGGATGTGAATAAATGAGCACCCACATATAGGTTATGCGCTAAATTCATGAAATGTGTAGTTTCTTGCCCATTTCATGAAGTGTACATTGCTCATGCACAAGTCATGAAAGGTGACCCTTCACAACCTCTGAAACCAAACTGTTCCAACACTTTCATCTTCACCCTTTAACAAATCTTAACATGACTTTATAGAAAATAACCTCCCACAATCCTTCACAAAACAGGCAGCAGAAACCCTTGATACTCCGATGACAGCTAAAGAATTACACTTAAAGCCATAAAGTCAACAGCCAGTAAAATCCCTGGAACACGTGGACTAACTCTAAGTGTCATGGACATGATATTTATGTTTTTTTTAATCACAATAATAGTTAACCTTTTATGGTCAAGATTTAGCTTCAGTCTTAGGGGCTGCAAGGTATGAATCTAGAAGGTTTTTTTTGTCTTTTCTAATTTTATTGAGGTTAAGGTCAGTCATGTAGCGATTGAGGTTGAGGAAGGAAGACCACCCCAAGACCCTAATTCAGGCAGGCTAAAATGTGGTGTGTTAGGCCTAGTAAACTTCTTTAGAAACATCATTAACTAATTCTATCCACCTAGAGATGCAGATGCAGCTCATCGTTGACAGAGAATACCTGGGATAAACCCATTGCCAGGGGCGTTGCTAGGTCTCCAAAACATCCGGGGCTGGAGCCCATGATAGATTTTATAGAAGTAGAGTAAATAAGATCACATGGTTAGGCAGCATACAGACTGATATAATTGACGCCAATGAACAATAGGTATATATGGGTATATATCAGGGCTCAACAAATCCCAGGCACCAAGAAATTATACCTGGCGCCCAGTTATTGTTGTCCCTGCATGGTGCCCTCGCCGCTGGGATCATTTTATTTATCCAGCGGAGTGTGGGGGTGCAGTGTGTGCACCGGCTGCACAGTCTTCCTGCTCCATCCCCACATGCACCGCACTATAGTGTCCGAGCGCTGAGTGTGCTCAGCAGGGCTAGAAACAACAGCAGGGCACAGACCAGGCTAGAATGAGGTATAGCAGCCAAGAGGGGGACATATTGATAGATGCACTTTTTTTTTTTATCATAAACAACAACAAAATTGCTGACTTGTGCGTAAGTGTATGTGACTGACAGTGTGTATGACTGACTGCATGTGTGTGTGTGACTGTGTGTTTATGTGACCCACTGTATGTGTGTGTGACTGTATGTCTGACTGTGACAGAATGTATATGTGTGTGTCTGTGACTGACTGTGTGTGTGTCTGTCTGTGACTGTATGAGTGTGTTTGTGTGTCTGTTACTGACTATATGCGTGTGTGTGACTGACAATAAGACTCACAGCACACAAAAAACTCACATTACTCAAAGTTACACTTATACACAAAAATACACAGCCACAAATACACACACATACACATGCAGCCACACATACACACACATTCACACTTGCACAGTCACACATGCACAGTCACACATACATACACACACCCTTACACACAGAGACACACAATCCCACTTACACACACCAACTTACATCACACACACACACACACACTTGTATGTGAGCAAATTCCCATGATTTAAAAATAACTGAGCATATAAAAATGACTCAACCCTGACCCCCCCCCCACATAGATACCCTTACATAGACAACCTTACACTCACACACACATCCATTTTTTTTTTATAACAGTAATCTGTGAGGACGAACATACGATCTGTACCGTCCCGACTCCCAGCGACCAATCCTCTTGACTAAAGCCTCCCCCAGGCCTAGCCGTGAAGCCTCCGTGGCTGTCCCAATCCGAAAGGAATGGGTGCCGTACTCGTGCGCCGGCACACCCAGCCGCTCCAACGCCATCCTCATTACCCTCAGGAACTGAAACCTCGATAAACCAGAGGAGTCTGCGTGGACCAGGAGGGACTGAGACCCCTGCGCCCGCACTACCAAAAACTCCCTGATGCAGCGTACCGGGCACACCTGTTCGCCCGGTACCTTAAACAATTCCACCATACGGCCCCGTCTAGCCGTATCCATTTTTGAGGACCTGAGCCACACCAGTAGCTTCCCAGGTTCACACACCACATCCGTAGCCCAGATGCCGCCCAACCGGGCCCTGGCAGGACTTACCAACTCCGATATCCGGAATGCTCCAAAAAAGGCCAGGGAAAAAGCCGCGGTAAACAACAAACGCTCGTAATCCGATGTGCAAATAGCTCGCAACACCTCCACCATTCTACGCAGCAACGCCACCGACACCGGGCGCCGTGCGTCAGCCTGCTTTTTTCCCCTCCGAAAGCCTTTTAACGCTTGCTTTACCAAAAAATTCTTACACACGTCCACCTCCCCTGCGCAATTTAAACAAAAAGGACAAAGCTGCCACTGCTTTGTCCAATTTGGAAGGGGACGCCCCTTCAGCCGAAAGCTGCACCAAAAACCAAAGTAAGGCATCCAGCAGGGATGCCTCGGGGCGGTGTCTACCCCCCGTAGCCACCAGTGAATCCCAATCCCGCCAGACCCTCGCATATGCCGACCATGTGGAAGGAGCAAGCGAACTTTTTACCCATCCCGCAAGCACTCCATTCCGATCTTCCACAGTACCAACGGGCACTCCTGCCCAGTCCTGTCTGCTCCCGGAGCTTCTGCTCGAAACCGCTCCCACTGGAATCGAGAAAGAGCATCCGCTATAACGTTTAAGTGCCCTGGTACATGTTTTGCACGGAACGAGATGTTCAGTTCCATGCAAAGCAGCACAAAACGCCGTAACAGCCGCACCACCGGGGCCGACGCTGCGGATAGGTTGTTCACTGAATGCACGACCGCCAAGTTGTCAGAGAAAAAGACAACCTGCCGGTCTCGCATGCACCTCCCCCATAACGTTAGGGCCACTAACAGGGGAAACAGTTCCAAAAACGCCAGGTTCTTCAGGAGCTTGCTGCTCGCAGATGCCTCCGGCCAACGCTCCGCGCACCACTTACCCGCGAAGAATGCGCCAAATCCCACGCTACCCGACGCATCCGTGTAAAGCTCCAGCTCATCCGCCTGTACCACTGCGCGCTGGAATACCACCTTTCCGTTAAACCGCTCAAGGAAGACCAGCCACACAGCCAGGTCTGCGCGTATCTTCCTAGTCACCCGGATAAAATGGTGTCCCGCCGTGATACCCGCCGTAGCCCGCGACAGTGACCTGATAAACACCCGGCCCACCGGAATTATCCGACAGGCGAAGTTTAGGCGCCCTATCAATGACTGTAACTGACGCAGGGTAACCTTTTTGGCCCTACCAACCATCTGAACAGCAGTCCGTAGTACCACTAGCTTATCCCCAGGGAGCCTGCAAACCCCTGCTACCGAATCTATCTCCAACCCCAGAAAGCTTAAGCACGTAGTAGGACCCTCTGTCTTATCCGCCGCCAAGGGAACCCCGAAGCTACGCGCAACCTGTTCCAGCGAGCGCAGCAGCACCAAGCAGGATCTGGAGCCCATGGGGCCCACGCACAAAAAATCGTCCAAGTAGTGCACCATTGAACGATCCTTTGCCACTTTCTTAACCACCCATTCGAGTAATGTGCTAAATTTCTCGAAGTAGGCACAAGAAAATGAACACCCCATAGGCAGACAGAGGTCCACATAGAACCCCTGATCAAACCAGCAGCCCAATAGGTGGTGACACTCCGGGTGGATAGGGAGAAGACGAAAAGCCGATTCTATATCCGCTTTAGCCATCAATGCCCCTGCCCCTGCATCTCTGACCAGCTCCACTGCTCTGTCAAATGATGCGTACGATACAGAGCAAAGCTCCCTATCGATGTCATCATTAACAGACCCTCCCTTAGGATAGGACAAATGATGTATTAACCGGAATTTACCGGGCTCCTTCTTGGGGACCACCCCCAAAGGAGAAACCCGCAAATGTGCCATGGGTGGTTCTGGAAACGGGCCGGCCATCCTGCCCGCTTCCAGCTCCTTCCATAATTTGTCCCTCACTACCTCCGGAAACTGAAGTACCGACTTCAAGTTCCGGCGGGAGATACGACCTGGGCCTGGGACGAACGGGATGCGAAACCCCCGCCTAAACCCGTCCTCCAAGAAGCTTGCATCCTCTCGCCTACCGTAGCGCCTTAGCCACGGCCGCATCGCGTCGCTGCTCACCGGAGTTCTCCCCTTTAGCCCCAGACTGCCCGGCTGAGCTACCAGACTTGCCGTGCTTAAAGCATCTGGCCGCGCTATGGGTGCCTCCGCAGACCGAGCACTCGTGCCGGAATTTGCAGGAGGCGCCCCACTTGCACTGGCTGTCGTTGAACAGCCAGCACGTCCCGCGTTTTCCGGTGGCCGGCGTGGAGCCTTGGGCTCCACCACCGGCCCCCCCGGGAAAGGGCGACGCCTTTTGAGCCATCATGGTCTTTACCCAGAGCGTAATGTCGATCTGGTCAAAGCTCATGCCTGGGTTAGCGGCTAGGCGTTGACGAAATTGTTCGTCATACCTCCACCATGCTAAACCCCCATAAAGTCGGTACGCCTCCCATATCCCGTCCACGTAACAGAATAGGGAGGAGCACTTTCCCGGGTGCTTTTCACCCAGTACACTAGCCAGGATGCAAAAGGAGCTCAACCAGTTCCCGAATGTTTTCGGGAGCTTCCTATACCGTTTTTTCCTTTCCTCATCCTCCTTCTTCTTCCTATCCTCCTTTTTCTCGTCCTCCTTGAGGTCGATAGGTTCCTCCAAAGGAAGCAAGGAAAGAAGTTCTACGTACTCCCCTTTCCAAATTTTTTCCCTGACCTCAGCTTTCAAATGTACCCCTAGCGGGCCAGAAAAGGACGCATATGAGGAATACCGCGACACCTCCGCTACATTAAGTGCCCCTGTCTCGGCTCCCCCGTATCGTTCCCCGCGGAACCTCCCGCCTGCGCAGCCTCATAGGAATTTGCCCCCAGGGAGTGGGGAGGATCACACGACGATTCCGCTGCCGACCCTGCCGCACAACCAAAACCGCCGCTCGTTGGGGAAGGAAACACGGGAGGGACCCATGCCGACGCTACCGTGTTGGCTACTATTGTGTGTGTTCTACCCACCCATGAATCTAAAAATGCCCGCAAGCCCCCTAGTAACTCCGAATCGCCACAGCTAACGTTAGCAGGTGTTACAGTAAACTCACCGGTCGGCCTTCCGGCCGCCCCGTTGTCCGGCTCCGGCTGCCGAGCCTCTCCAGCCGTACGTTTTCCGCTGACGCTCGTCGTCCTCTGGTCCCTTGGCTTCTCACTGCCATGATGGCCGCCCGGCCGAAGATCTGCTCCCGTCCGTTGGCGCCTGGAAGAAAAGGAACACTGGGAACGTATCGGCGAACAACGTAGCCCTTCCATAGACGGGGGAAGTAACCCCTGACCCTGCGACGCCCTCTGAGCCGTACGCCCTAACCCTCTGCCTGATTGCCAATCCCGGTCCATGGGTGACGGGGATCTACTATCTGGAGACCGAACCCCCCGCCAAGACCTGCAGCGACTGCGAACTTCTCGACGCCTTGTCTGAACCCCCCCGCTCCTACCCGATCCCGGAGATCTGGGGGGAACCCTGGCATTCCTGTCCCTACCCCCGATGTGTCCGCCAGACCTAACCATGCCGAAATCGCCACCACTCATCCCGTCCTCCTCACTATCTTCATCCCCGTCAATTTCTATAGGCAAATCTCCCCGGATCACTGGGGACGCCGACCAAGTTGGGGAACCGGGAGGGGAAAATAGCTCTGGGGAGCCCGCCCCGTACCTATCCTCCAGGGGGGAACGCTCGCCCGGCGAGAGGGACCTACTTGTGCCGGTACCCGGCGCCGACTGGCAACGTTTAGCCGGGGCCTTACCCTGACCCGCCCTAGTCCTTACTCGGCGTGGAAGGGGATCTACTGCCACCCTACCCCCTGGATTAATAGGGGACACCGATGATTCTGGGGATGAAAACCTGGGAGAAGCCTGTGGGGGCCCTGCGCGGCCTCTGGAGCGCCTAGAGGAGGTAAGTGGGGCATGATGGACTACACCAGTGTAGGGGGGACCACCAGGGGCCTTCCCCCCCCCCCACCAGACCCGCTCACCTGATGCACTCCCGCTGCAGCCACCGCTCTTGATCCTCCTCCTGAGCTCCGGATCCGGCCTTCCCGCTTGTCCAGGCCCCCCACCATCGAGGAGGTGCTGGGGCCGACGATCCCCGGCCTCCTGGTCTTCTGGCCGCTGGGCCCGCTCACCGGAGCCTCCGGATGCGCGATTGCATCCCTCACAGGGCCCACTTCCGGTGCGGCCTTCCTCCCGGCCGTCGACTTCCGGTTGCGGCCTAGAGTTCCTCCCGTTGCGGCCGCATGGTGGGTGGGTGTCCTCGCCATTCGGGCAGCTCGAGTCCCGGTCCTGGGGGGAAGAGCAGCGCGGCCCACAGCTCCTGGAACTCCACTGGGCCCAGGGAAGACGTCATCTCCGGGGCTCAGGCGGCGGGGAGGCCTCACCGAACGAGAAGGCCTCCCAGATGCGGTGGCAGCAGGCCCTGCTGCAGCTCCAGGTCCCTCCAGGCGTCCCTTCAGCCAGCCAGGTCCCTTCAGCAGCGCAGCAGCATTCATCTCAGCGAGAATCCTGTCAATTTCAGCCTCCATGATCCTGGAAAAGAAGAAGGGAGACAGACCAGACACACAACAGGTAAGGGGAAAATTTTTTCCTAAAATGGCCCCCAAACTTCCTGTTCCTATCTTTTATACTATCCCAACTCCTCCCACTAATTCCCACTATAGGCTGACATATCCACCCTGTCATGATTGCCCCTCCCCGACCTTGTCTGGGGGCTACACTCTGCAAATTACATTCTGCCACTCACATACATACACATGCACACTCATAACTCTGCCACTCACACCCACTTACACTCTGCCACTCATATACATACACGTGCACACTCATAACTCTGCCACTCACACCCACTTATACTCTGCAAATTACATTCTGCCACTCACATACATACACATGCACACTCATAACTCTGCCACTCACACCCACTTACACTCTGCCACTCATATACATACACATGCACACTCATAACTATGCCACTCACACCCACTTATACTCTGCAAATTACATTCTGCCACTCACATACATACACATGCACACTAATAACTCTGCCACTCACAGTCTGCTACTTACATACACATGCAGACTCATAACTCTGCCACTCACACCCACTTACACTCTGCCACTTACCTCACATACATACACCTGCACACTAATAACTCTGCCACTCACACTCTGCCAAACACTCACCTGCAAAACTTGAGGGGGCGGAGCTAAACACGAGGGGCGGAGCCTATCATGAGGGGATGGAGTCTGCTGCTGTTCAGCATACAGCATGCAGGAGGCGGGATCGAACGCGAGGGGGCGGAGCCGAGCGTGAGGGGGCGTGGTCATGGTCTCCATTCGGGGCTATGGAGGGGAGATCCGGGGCTTCAGCCCCAGTAGCCCCCCCTAGCGACGCCTCTGCCCATTGCTAGTCTCTTTGCTTAGCACATAACATGTCCCTTTATTTTATTATTTTAGGTAGTATTTGTTTATTTTAATTTTGTTATATTTTATTACAATTTAATCTTAAAATCAGGGGTTAACTGTTAGGATACTATTCTGCCAAAACACATTAATTGGTTGGGCAAATGTATGTTGGTTCCAATAACTGTGCTGGTGTTTGTTAGTGTAAACCATTACTGTTACAATGTGGCCTGGAGCCATCTTGGGACTGCCAACAAAGACTCCATTTTGAATGGATTTTCAGTTATATTCACACACAAATTTAAGTTTAACACAGCAGTTATTGTGAAACCCTTTGCTCCATAGTAAAACCACAGAATGCAACACTGAGGTATTATCACATTTTCCTAAGCAACCAGCACATTTAATCAACTGTACATATCTATCTTTGCACTATAACCTGGCAGTCCCACCTACAGTGTCTAAAAATGTGTTTTAATTGAGTGTTGTATCATGTGAAGCAAAGCAAAGGAAACAAATCCGTCTCAAAACTGTTATTGTTATTACTATAGCAAAAGTTCTGACAATCTCCCCAATCCCCCTACTTGTGTTATGTTACAGCTAGCCAGCTGAAACTTGGCTCCCCTGCATTCCAAGCACTTGAAACTGGGGAGTTTAGCAGAGAGACTCTTCCACATTAATCAATTCCACAGTAATTTCTAATTCCTTAGAATTATAAAAACTGCTGCAGAGGTAGACAGTCTGCCTCCAGTGTACTCTTTCTCACTGGTGTTACTGTATTTCATACCTCCCAACTTTTCACCCTGGTAGGTCAGAGTGTCAGCACTACTGTGAATGGGCACAGTTTTTGAAGCAACTGAAATTATTTTCAGTGTAAACCTACATATAAATTGAAATGTGTGCAGCATGAAAAAAACCTAGACAATGGACATCGGACATATGGCACAGAGGCCAAATGTGTCTCATTGACAGCAAGATGTGGCCCACCTAAAGTTGTCCTTTTTTGATAAAAAGGTATACTTTTGTTTGATAAAAATGTATTTAAACTGGTTTTGAACTGCTTTTGTATTACTGGTAAATGACAATGTTATTATTATTGGAAATAAAAACAAAAAATGCAGTACAACATGCACATGCATTTCTGATTATGCGGCCCACTTAAAAAAAACTACAACTTTAACACCCCTACCCTAGCTGGAACTGCCCATTTAAACAGAGTGCCCTCCCTGTCTTATACGTCTTACGACTGTATGATACCTCTATATCAGGACATTAAATTCTCCTATAGAGTCTCTACATGTCCAAGATGCAAGAAACAGCTGCACAAAGCAGCAAGAACTACCAGAAAATAAGTACAAATTAAATAAAATTACTATTTTTTGTAAAAACAAGACAAAAAAAAAATGTTTAGATCATCATGTTTTGATGTATGTTTTTTTTTTTTACAACTTTAGAATGCTTGTATCTTAAAATAGACAAATCAAGGTTATCATTTATTGCATCACTGTGATTGAGTTCCATGGTTGACCCTGGTCTGCCCAAATATTAAGGAAACCAGGATCAATCCACCCCATTTCACCCATCCAAATTTGTGTGTGGATGGCAGTGTATGAATGCAAACCCCTAGGCTTGTAAAAACCTCCTCTGCATTTGCTGACACAGCTTGTCAATTGCTGTCTAAGACTGCCCTTTTTGGGGTGTTCCAGTTTTGCTCAATCCAGAGGTGTCCTGGAACAGCCTGCGTGATTTGCATCAGGTGACGGGGGCGTTACTGACAGGCCAGGGTCAATAATCACTGAACTATTATTTTTAACCTTTCAAGGGTGGCTGGGAGGCTATTCTCTTTTTTGCTTTCCCGAATAGCAAAACTTCCATACTGCCAATTGTGGCCATTTTAAAAGCTGCCCGTATATGCACAGGCATTGTCGTGAAAGGGTTAAGGTATATTGCATAGTGTATTATATTTCTAAAAAAATAATAAAAATTAGAACAATATTTAATATTTCAATTGTTCCATTGTAATGTACCTTATTAATTTCTGACTGGAATTTCCTTAATTAGATTTTTTTTTTTATTACCGTAAAATACATGGCAATTTCATTGCTCATTTTGAAAACAGTGAAGTGCTGATTTAAAGCTTTTACTGAGTTGAAAAGCATTTTTTCCCCAATACCTAGAGGCAAATTCTCATGCTTGTTTGAAAATGAATTGACAAGTTATACTTTCATAATTTAAGTATATTGCCCACAAGAAAAACAGATTGTGTATCTTCTGACTGAGCTTTCTGTATACTATTTTAACAGAGGAAGGAAAGGATTCCTCTAGGTGGTGTATCAGAGCTGGAATTTTAACGTATTGGAAATCTGGATTTTTGTCAAGTTACAGCAATGCTGAATATGCTCCTTTATAGGCAATGTACTTGAGAGAGCTGAAGGAAAAAGATTGCTCACTGTCTAAAGTCCCTGCTGTGCAATGTTAGATAAAACATTGGGGGTATCCAGAGTCCCACAACTGTTAAACCACACTCATGACCCCTAGCTAGCACTTGCCTACTCAGAGGTTGACTGGTCAGGCAAGCTAGAGGTATAGTTCAGCAACCACACGGGAGCTGCCTATTTGCTAGTCAGGATCTTATATAGTTTAGGACTGGCATATCATATATTATATACCAGCATACATGTATATTTCTTCTTTTTAAAATACAGTTACCAGATGTCCCCTTTAAAAAGAAAATGCTTATGAAAAAAATTAATTAAGCTATGGATATTGTGACCACACTTCTGGAGTTCTAGTAGCTAAAAAGCTAATCTTGGAAAGATAACTTGGAGATTTTTCCCACATCAGCTATTAAAGAGGGATATTTTAATCACATAGAAGGCAGATTTTTGTGGAAATCATCTGCTGACTTCTAAGCGGCCATGTTGCTGAGATTAATTCGGTGACCTGGCATCACTGAATGGTGTGTGTGTCTAGGAGAGTGAACACAGTTCTAGCTGAGATTATCTTCCCCACCAATTGACTGTTTTCCACGCTACTGACATATGCACACACCAATCACAGAGAGCAACAGCAATCAGACCTATATCACAGAGCTTCTGCGTCATTTAAAGAAGACATTTTGGTTTTCTCCATTTTTAAAGTCTGATTTTTGCAGTACAAATTACAACATTTGTTAAATTGAAGAATTAATTATGTCTAAAGCCAAACTGTCAGGGTTTAATATTTGTATAACCTCCTTATCTTGACTGTGTTACATGATGCTCAGATTGAAGTGCTGTAGGGTCGCAATGATTAGGATCTTTAAATCTCCAAACATAACATGAACATATACCAGTGTAGTATACATCATTGTATCATTATAATACTTATATAAGTTTGTTTTGTTTTTTTTTGCAAGAAAGCTCTGCAGTCTTCTGTACTGTAAATGCATCTTTCATTCTTTATTATGGGGGCAAAGTCTCAGGGCTAGTAATGAAAGCAAATTGTACATGAGTTGTTTAAGCTTTAGGATATGGTCCTACCTGCATTTCAAAGTAACAATCAAAATGACTGAGCCAAATATTGCAAGAATTGTGTAAAAAATCCAAGATATTCTTAAACTTGACATGTTAGATTAGGAAACTTGGCCTGCATTAATGCTGGAGTGAAAGCTTACACAGATGATTGCAAGCTCTTTAGGGCAGACATAAGCACTAAAGTTCCATACTCTTATTTCCTAAATTCTTTTGTGGTACTTTAGACATAAACCTTAATATTTGTGTTTTTTTTAATACGATTTTGAATCATGGTGGTGCTTTGTGGCGTGAAAAATGACAACAAGTCTGTGGTATCACCCAGTTCTATAATAGTGATCTGTGATGTTGGAATAGGAGCCTACAAGGGTACGATCTAGAACTCTGCTGAGATAGAAAGTGCATTGATAATAATCATTGTCACAAACCTCCATGACTAGGGAAGCCGGCTGTGAAATGTTGTGTTAATTCTGTTGTATACCCCGTGTGTCCCTGTGTTTCCCCAGTTTAAATACCTCCCCAAAAGGGCAAATCACTTGAGTGTTCCTCATCCCCTCTGGTGCCCAACCCCAACATCCCAAGTAGCTACCCCATTACCACAACCTAGACCTTGAGACTAAGGAGCCCGCCACTCAGCCACCCATTGGTTCATTTAAACTCCCGCGACCCGGCCCAACACCGCTTGAATGGGGATTGGCTGGTGAGTTAAAGGGCTGAGTAGCTCTCCCTCCTTTGGTCCGAGCCCTGAAATAGGGAACCAAAATTTATTCGAAAGGTGAGGTGAAATAGAATTACGGACCAGTGTTTTAGACTCCTTTCAGGACAGTATGGTTCCTGGGCGGCGAAGCACCCTAGGCGGTAATCCACAATAAAGGTTAAGCCCAGTCGCCTGGGAGTTTTGCCACCCTTGGCGTATTTAGGGAACTGCTGATTGGTCGTTCCATACTGTCTGCACGGATCCTATTTAATCCACATTAAAGTGCATGTAGTGCTGCCAAATCAGGGGGGACGGACTGGTGCCAAGATGAGTGGAGGTCCCAGTCCGCTCCATTGCAGGAACGCGAGCAGCATAAGCTCTGTCAGTAATATGATGCTCTGTGTCATCACTATGTGCAGGAGTGTGAACAGCATGGACAGAGCTCTGATGATGCCCGAAGGTAAGACATTACGAAGGGATGAGGGATAGAGACATCAGGCATGGGCTGGGGAGGAATGAAAGAGACACCAGGCATGTGGTGGGGGGTAAAGAGACACCAGGTATGGGGTGGGGCGGTGGAAAAGAGACACCAGACATGGGGTGGGGGGTGTCAAAGAGACACCAGGTATGGGGTGGGGGGGAGGAAAAGAGACACCAGGCATGGGGTGGGGGGGGGGAAGAGACACCAGGAATAGGGTGGGGGAGGGAAAGTGACACCAGGCAAGGGGTGGGGGAGAGGGAGAGAGAGAGACACCAGACATGGGGTGGGGGAGGGAGAAAGAGAGAGACAACAGATATGGGGTCAGTGAGAAATACAGACTCGGGGGAGAGGAGAGAGAGATATAAATGGGGCAGAGGACTAGACAAACAGGGAGGGAGATGAGGGAGAGAAAAAAATACAGGAAGACAGTGGGGAGAGGAGAAAGAAAAAAGGGGGAATCATGGCATGGGGAGAGCAAGACAGACACTGATGGCATAGGGGAGACTGAGACAGACACTGATAGCATGGGAAGAGCAAGACAGACAGGGATGCGTAGCAGGAGAGAAAGAGAGACATGGAGGGAGAGTGAGACAGACAGTGAGACAGACATTGAGTGTGTGAATGTTTGGCTGCATGTGACATTGTATGTGTTACACTGTGTGTACGTATGGCTGCATCTGACATTGCATGTGCCTGCTTATGTATGTGACACTGAAAGTGTTACTGCGTGTGTAAATGCCTGGGGGCAGCAAGGGGCGGCAAAATATATGTTTGCATAGGCCGGCAAAACGTCTTGCACCGGTCCTGTCTCTCCAAAGGATATTTTCACACACAAAAAAAAAGACTTTATAGGTTGTGGGTCACATTAAAAGAAATATAATGAAAAGCTGTATTTCTTACACAGGCACGTTAAATGTAAATATATATAATGTAAACCTATAAAATCTTGGATCTCAGTGGAACCTTTGTGACGCACCTTCAGGGTGTGCTTGACTGAGGAGGACAATGATTGGAGCTAAGATCCTAAAACTCCTCCCACTCTACATGTTTTGTAATTAGTGGTTTCAGTAGGATTGTGATGGGGAGCAATATAATGACTTGTAATGCTAAGACCTTCAGTAATGCAATAATTACAATAACTGGGGGAACCATTAGTGTTTTTTCTACCTTTCTTTAACATGGCATTCCTTTTTTAAGTCTAGACTTCTTAGTTACTGCTGACCTAGTGACGAGAAGTATTTTAAAATTGCTATCAGAAAGAAGAGAATACATATTATAACAAAACCAGAATGAGACGCACTCAAAGAATGAGCTGGATGTTATTGTATCTAGTTCAGGGGGACAACATAACTGCCAAAATATTACGGGAGAAGTCAGCCATCAGCAGCTAGAGGGCCTCCGTTTGACAACCCAGATTTCATTTTTGCACTGAAAATACTATTTGAAGATAGGGAAGCTCTGAGTGAATCGCTGCACACATTTCTGGAAGGCTGAGCAATGATTTAGGGACTCCAACGGGTGACTGGACAGTGGACAGCAGACCTCTTTGTCCTATGGAAAATATTACCCTGCCAGGATAAACAGTTATAGAATGAAGCATTAGTAGCATCTTAATGTTTATAGAGGAGTGTGAATATGTAGCACTGCTACGTCAACCTAAGACAAAGGATTTAGAAGACGACTGCTTGATCATGTCTTTATATTGTTTAATTAAGGTTTATGGCTGAAGAGCTCTGCAGATAACTCTGTTTTATGTCCTGCATTCATAAACCTCTGTATTTTACACTGACCCGGATAGTCTATTAATTTAAGACAAACATTAAAACAGCTTCTGTTTTTATTCTCTTTTAGATTTGGAAAACAAATAAGATTTATACTGTTTTATGTAGAGTGTAATCATCACCATCCCAATAAAAGCAGGCACATAATGCAGTCGCTTAATATTTTCCTTACCTCACTGACTTGTTTGATTGCTCTCGGATGGGGGGTGGAAATTAGGAGGTTGAGGCAAGGACACAGTTCCAGCTTCCTGAAAGAAAAATGCAATGGAGTGAAGGTGCACTGTAATATTTAAAGGTGCAGTGTTTGGAAAGAATGCAATAGTCATGATATAAAATACCTCAAACACAAAATACAATACAATTGTGTTTCTTAAAAAAAAGTCTCCTTTAGAGTTTGTCACAAGAAATATTGTTTAGATAAATGCTCTATCATGGTTACATAGTAATTTAGGTTGAAAAAAGACGTGCGTCCATCAAGTTCAACCCTTTTCCTATCTCATGTTTACCGCTGTTGCAGAGGGCAAATAAAAACCCCTTTTAGCAATTTTGAATTCTGCTTTCACTGGGGAAAAATGTTTTCCCCCTTGACTTCAAATGGCAATAAGATTTCTCCTTGGATCAACAGCACTAAATAAATATTAATGCCTATACTAACATGCATAGCCCTCTATGCTCCAGCTCATTAAAAAAGTATCCAGGCCGCTTCTAAAGGTATCCAAGGTATTTGCTAGAACCACCTCTTCAGGCACTGAATTCCATATCTTAATTGTCCTTACTGAAAAAAAAAAAAAAAACTTTCCACTATCGTAGACTAAATCTCCTTTCTTCAAGTCTTAGTGGGTGACCTCTTGTCCTTTGTATCGTTCTGTTAATGAAAGAAAAGAAAAATATTGCATATCATTTTTTTCCTATCTGCCAATAATTGCATATCAAGCATAAAGAGTTTTTGCGGTTTTAAAAGTAGCAGTCCGACCTATCACCTTTAAACCTTTAAACCGACCTATCACCTTCTTGTGTTATATCACATTATGAAAACTAGTTGAAGCCATGCCACCTGTAGTCCATGCATCTGAAACAGCTGATTCCACATTAATAGCTTATTGTAGCCCTTTTTCAGCATATAATGAAAAATGCTGCATAGGAAGCCAGTCAGCCACCAGGGTACTTTTCCCTGAGGTCTCTTAATCTAGGGGCCCCTGTGAAATTATTTGATATGCAAAACTATTGGAGAACTGTAAGTCAATTTAAAAAAATAAATAAGGTGAATTGCATATATAGTGAAAAGATGTTGTTCACGCTGCTGTAAATAACAGAGCAATAATGTAGGCCACACTAGGTCAACTAAGAGTCTCAGTCACCTCAGTCAGAAATGATTACTGAGGTAGGACTTAGGTATGGACAGAGAGAGACACAAGGGGTCACGACTGACAAGGACAGAGCAAGCTGTAGTACCTAGGTACAGCACTTGGCTGGGAGTCTTCCAATCAGGTAACCCTGGATAGGATATAGGAAGGAATAGTTTATTCTGTAGAAGGGTGGTCACAGTAGAAGCTGAAACCCTTCCCCTGGCTGGTTGAGCCCTCCAGGATAGGGGTCCCAGTTCCTGACAGACTAGAAGATAAGTGTATCTTTCAGCAAAGGACCAAGGGCCCAATGAAGTAGATTACAAAAGGTAGACAATCAGCTTCAATGCAAAATCACTGTTAGAACAGAGGTGTGGTTACTTTTAGCGCAGGGTAATTAACAAAGCTCAGCTGACACCACTGAGAGAAGCAACAAAGCAAAGATTGGGAGGCCACTAGAGGTAAAAAGATGAATATGACCACAGAATTAGAATTTTATATGCATGGGACAGGGTACAACCCAGACAACACACAAGCATTTCTGACTGCGGCCCCCTTATTTCTGATCAAATGGTCCACTTTAGAGGGATCCTTCTGGTTAACTATTGGTTTTGTTTTGTGGTGTATTGTCACACTGAACTGTTCCAACGTGGATACTGTAAAGCTGTTTCATTGGCTCCTTTCAGTTGGTTTAACACAGTTTGACACTAGCACTATGATTCAAACACTGGAGTCAATGTGTTAAAACATCACAAATCCCTTCTGATTGAACGTTGAGCTTCTGATTGTGTTTGGGATGTGGGTGATTCAACCTCTAATGAAAACATGGCTCAGGTGATCACGTTTGCCTTAAAGACATTATCCCTTAAAAACAAATAATGTGTTTTTAAACCTTCTGCCTTTAGAAACATGATTTATCAGAAATCAGAAAGAGGAAATGTAATCTGTCTAATCCACAACTCACTATTTACATTTAGCTTCAGTCATCCAGATGTAACACTTTGAACATGTCACATGTCATGCCAGTGTTAGGAGCAATTGACCTTGTAACACTTAATCCCACTAATTATTCTCCTGCCCCTGACAGGTGGTATTTTACCAAATTACCACGGCCAGTACGTGATTCTAGTCAGAGATAATTAAATCCTTAAATGATATTCTTTCTTAATAGCATTTCCAAAATCACCAACTCCATTTAAGCAAAGGAAAACCTTAAACCAAAAATAATCCTTCTGTTTACTGGTTTAAAGGCCTTAGAAGCAAGTGTATTGCCTTGCCAATGCATGTAGGTAATGCACTATTGGCATCTGTATTTCAGAGCATCCCCCACTGTATTATTGCTTAAAGGGCACGGACATTCTAAAATATAAGATGAATCATAAATAAGTGGTTTACTCCTACTGAGGGAGAGTGACCCTGACATGCACAGCTAATTTATACTCAGTGAAGCCTTTAAATGCAGTTGGGTATCTCCTAACAAGATCACACATTAAATAGCTTCACAAGGGACGGATTGCTAGGGTTGAGGGGGAATGGTGGTTCTTAACAGGTATTACCTGAGTAAGGTTTCCAGTCTTTTCAGTTGGATCAGACCTAAACCAACCAAGAATTGGTTTTAGATAGGACAAAGAAAATAAGTAAATAACTTCTAGTTAATCATTTAGCACAGCAAACAAGACAAAACAAACAAAACTATTTTTTTATATATATTTTTTTAATTTACTTTAAATTTCGTAATGAAAATTGTCCTTTAAAACATCTGTCGCCTTAAAAAAAGCTTTACATTAATCACTGCAGAATAACATTTGTTTGTAAGCTGCGTTAAGATATCTTAAACCACTTAGACCCAAATTATTTAAAATGTGTAGATATTTTTATGATATTGATTAATGTAAAGTCCTTAAGTGTGATATTTATTGTGCTAATTATTTTAAATAATTTTAAATTGTACAGATCTAGTTATAAATAACAGACCAAAATTATGGGTATTTGGGATGGTTGAATGTGATCAAGGTTTCTCAAATAAAAACTGTAGTTGCAATGTGCACATCTGTTACACAGTGGTCTGTAGAACAGGCAGTGCAGGCTTGCCCACCAGGTGTGCAATTAGTAAAATACCTATGTCTTCAGAACCCACTAATAAAGGGCTTTTATCACCTAAACCTTGTTTTTATTGTGAATGTAGATAATTAAAAATGATTGAAAATGATGTAAACATTGCTTTAGCAAAATTGCAAGTAATTGCCTTAATTAGGACATAATGTGTTTTAGATCTGTCTATGGAGTCTCCTGTTAATGACATCACCTGTGGCACATTATGCAAATGAGCTGCTTTTCAATGGGTAATGTGTAATTTGCATATCAAGCCACAGGCGATCTCATAAACTGGAGACTCCACAGACACAGTTAAACACATTTTTCTCTTAACTTTACATTAACTTGCAATTTTTCTAACACAATGTAGAGATCATTTTCAACTGTTTTATATCTAACAGTAAAAATAAAATTTAGGTGGTACAGTCTCTTTAAATGAGTACATTCCTTACATATTTGTTTAAAGGAAAATGCTTTAAAATACTTGGAATTTCTAAATTGCAACAGTATCACTGTAGCGGCAGGCAACTAAAATGCTGCCCCAAGTCATGTTATGTCTGATATTGAAAGCCAGGTGTTAATATGACAGTATTTACAGCATGCAGGTACTATAAAAAAAGAAAAGGTTAATTATTATTTTTTATTTAAAGTTGGCTTTTGATATGTGTTATTTATTTTCCATGCAGGTGTAGATTTCTACAGATCAAGAAATAGGCAACTTTACTTCTGTTTTAGGAGGTTTTCTTGTAATTTTGTAACATGATAATAGTCCATAGTGGTTTGGAAAAGGTTAACTTACTGGTGTTATTGTGTAAGGTCGCTTAGGCCTATGTGTAGAAAGAAATCCAGGTAGTGCACTGTGCTCAGACACATTTATTTATATAATGAAACACGGTTTGTCAGTAGCCATGGTCTGGGAGATGATACCTTGTGTAAATACAGTCTCCAGTTTTGTACATCATTTCCACCCTCAGTCAGTTTCCTCTGGAACCAAAAACAAATTGTTTTGGTTTGGGATTCCAGCTGCACTGTATAATTGGGGCATTAAGCAGAGTGGTTAAGGATTTATGTGGAATCACATATACTTTTATTTTTAAAGCTGGTGTTTACTTGCATAGCTGCTATGTTATTGTTTTTTATCCTTTGTTTATTTGTTTTCTTGATAATGTCCTTCCTTATTATTAGATGTCATCCCATATTTTGTCATGTCCTTTCTTGGCTGGGATGTAGATAGGGTTGCCATTTTTTAACAGCCCCATATAACTTTTGCCAGCTGCTTTGCAGTATGTAGAAGTCATATGTGACCAGAAGGAAGTCAATTACACATCCGACACAGCGCAAGCACCAAATATCACGTTTTGTTCCTGGCCACCGATCACAAGGTGATTGGTAGCCAGGGACACTATGGCAGAGACCCGATCAGGGTCTTAATAGACCCTATGGGTCCATGTCAAAAGATTGTGACATCACTGTGGCGTGCCCGAACCCAGAAGTTAAAGAACAGAGTGATTAAGTAAAATGTAGCTGGTGCTTGCTTTGAGCACTGTCTACATTTTCCCTGTCAGACTGACAGGTAGGATCCCGCTGCAAGTTCCTGCAGTGGGATCCGAGCACAGCTCATCGCAGGGAGCTGCGATGAGCTGTTAAACGCAGGACGTTCTATGCCATCCCAGTGTCTTTTATGACCACTAAAGTCAGGATGGCATAGAATGTCCTAGCATCACAAATGGTTTAACTAACCAAGTATCGGATCCCACAGAACCATATTGATTATTTAATTGATTTTCTTCTGGTCACATCTGACTTCTACATACTGCAAGGCTGGTAAAAAATGGCTGAGGTGGCAACCCTAGATGTAAATCTTTTAGACGAACAATGAGGTCTATTCGAGATAAGATGAACATTTAATCTCCGCACATTATGTATTGTTAAAAAGGCAGTTTTCAAGTCCCCTCTAAGAAAATGCTGTCATTAGTTATTACTGTGGAATTAATCTTTCTATGTTGAACTTATCTTTTTCAAGTGCTTGGAATGCAGGCCGAGTGGTTTCAACCAGCTCTTTGTGCTATAATGTAACAATGGGGGAAATAGCCAGGTCAGTTGCTACAGCAACAACAGTAACTCTTTAAAACGTATATGCAGTTTTTAGGAGATTGGAAGCTGAGTGAAAAATGATGAGGAAGATATGCTTCTTTTTCTGTACTTTACGTGATTCAGTATATGTACAAATATTTTTTCAGGGATATTAACTGGAACTGAACCTTTAAGGTAAGTTCTGTGTAGGTTAATAGGAAGAACACTGTATAGTTATTAAATGAGATGTTAAGTGGGATTGCAGCTTAGGGTACAAGTAATAAAATAGTGGTAAAAAATGTATTGTTGTAGGGGACCTTTAAATTAGACAATATTCCAGGATTTATTCCCTGCACAATGTTTAGTTGCAGAAACATAATGTAAGGTAAATAAGAATTAAATTAAATCAACATACAATTATTTTATGGATTTTGACTGAGATATGAAAAATAAAGCTGATATTTTCCATGCTGCCTTTGGGATAGAAATATAATTCTCATTTCTGTAAAGTAAAAATGTTTTAAACTGTATCCAGTGAAATAATGCAATGCTGCATAAATATATATTCATTCCGTATTATGTACATGCTCTGCTGTGAAGAGATAATGCACCCTCAATGCAATGAGTCCTGTTACCCCCAAAAAACAAATTTTTTTATTGCATATTATTCATAAGTGAAATTCATGCAATGAAAACAGTACAACAGCATAACAGCAGACCTCCCAACTTCTAACAACACCAAATCATTAGCCCTGTCACTAAAAATGGTGCAAGTCAGTCAATACAAAGTCACAATTTTGCCTTTGCCCACCCTCCTTTTCCCACATTTATGAAACATAGTGGGTATGTGGGTCCAGAGGTCTCTCCAAAAATTAGGGTTACCCCTTTTAGTACTGCAGAGGAGCAATGTTTGTGCTCCCTATAACACAGAAATGGTTAATGTGCAAATACAGGCTGCGGTTAGCAGTTTATTTGTTTTTCAGGTGTTAACCTAATGGGCAAAAATTGATCTTTCCATGCTATCCATTGCAGCATTAACATGTGGGTTCGCTCCTCCCCTTGCAGGTGATGGGATGGGATTTTCAACAGAGTTCCTAAATAGGACCCCCCCCCCCCCCGCATCACATTCCCCATTCTTTTTTCCTGTCCTCCAGCATACCAATGACACGTTTGAGTTTTTTTTTAACTTTTTTATCTTTTATGGCTTGCCTGGCTTAAAATCTAGCCTCTATCCCTTGGTAGCCCCTTGGTGTCCCTGAAGTCCCCCTCCTTCGTGACCGGAGGGTGAGCCTATAACCCTCAGCCACCCTGTCTCTATAGCAGGGCTCTTTGATTTGGGGCAGTCTGGGTCCCTTCTGTTACTTATTATTGCTTCCGTGTTGTCTAGCAGTCCTTCTTCCATGTTTTTATGCCCTTTCTATTTTTTTTTTCAGCCATGTTTTGCCTTCTGGACTAAGGGTCCCTCTCCCTGTTGCTATGATTCTGCCCATGTGCATAGGTTTTTGGATGATTTGCCTCATTTGTTGCACATGTGCGAAAATAGCACTTTCCAGTTTTTAAATGACCTGGCTTAAAGGGGCATTGGGGTTTTTGCTGTTGTTTGCAGTTTTCAGGCTTCAGGCTGCTGGTAAGTGCCTTTGGGCATCTGTATTTTAATGTCTTGCTGCTTTGTGTCTTTGGTTATAAGGTTTTTTGCAATCCTTCTTTACTTTCCTTCCCAGCTGCCCTATTATATGATGGAATCAACTTCATCTCCTAAAAGGTCCCATTCGACGCATCTGAGGTAGGCCATGGGTTTTTTTTGTAATTAGGTAGGAAAAGAGTGCTATCTTAATATGGTGTGCTTACACTGTTAACTCCAACCCACAGGACCCGGAACAAGTGCAGGATGCCCAGGCCCGGAAGAGGTATAGTAAGACAGCCAGATGTGAGGCTTGTGATAAAGAGAGTCTGCAGGGAAAGCGTTTTTGTACAGACTGCCTGCAAGAAGCAGCAGGATTTTCCTCCGCTCATCCTCCTGGAGACCTGTTGGCATGGCTCAAATACACAGTGGAACAAACTGTGGCACAATCTCTCCAGTCAAGGAAAAGAAAAAGGGTTTTAGATGAGGAGGACTATGCGCCTGAGGGAGAGCAGCCTGCTAGTGATGCAGAGGATCCCAGGTATTCCTCTGAGGAGGAAGGCATTATGGAGGTGCCGGATCTATAAATACATGGAGGCTCCTATTATGCATAAACTCATTCTTTATTCCATCAGCAGCAAGGAAGTACTAACATAGAATGAATATGAATATGAAACATTTTAACCAATCAGGTACAATAAAATAATAACCCCTCCCCCTCCCTCTATACAAAATCAAGTGCACAATAAAAGCTCCTCCTCTTTCTTTACCTCTTCCCTCAGATAAGTACAACATTTTGTTTATCCATTGTACTTATATATATATGCTTCGTTGCTTGTCGGATGTTCTGTTTATTTTCTCCCGTTTTCAGCCATCGCGCATGTGTGATATGCGCAGCAGCCATATTTGTGGAGCCTGTGTATCAGCTACACACACAGATACACTTCTTACCCGTTTTTGTCTCTCTCAGTTTTGGCCGTTGCGCATGTGCAGTACGCACGGTGGCTATCCTTGTGGAGCCTCTGCGCGCCCTTCAGTCCAGGCTGTGTCTCTTTTGCTTAGCCGTTGCGCATGTGCAATATGAAGGGTGGCCATTTTTGTGGAGCCCGTGTATTCATATATATGGCACCACATTGGGCACCATTTTCATGTAGCCCATTCCCTGTTTCATGGCTCCTTCCAACCCCCAGACAGGGGTAGCTCCCCGTCCGATTTCATAGGCTACTCATGAGTGTCACACTCTTTTGGACGCCACAATGAGTTTCCCAGGCTGTCCAGCCGGCTTTGGGCCTGGTTTCGACCAATTTGGCGTCCTCCATCTCCACAGCCTTACGAGCTGTACAGGATTCACAACCCAGTGTGGACCAACCCCTACCTTGTATGAGCCACAAACTCTGATGGTGGGTTGTAAGACCACCTCCAAAAGTAAACATGGCCTCAAACCCTCTTTCCCGGACATGTTACATCATGTCAAAGATGGTGTGTTTCCGCTCTAAAGAGCCCTACATCAGGCTAAATCGATGCGCTTTTGGAAAAAGGCTGAGATACGCACAGACATCCTTCGCTGCTTCCCGGCACTTCCGTCATAGAAGTCCTGAAGGACGTGCCGGGCAGAAGAGGAAGATGTCTGTGCACATTGCGCAGACATCCACCGGCTGCTTACAAGGAGAGCCAGGACCCCTGCAGCTCTGTGGGGGACCTGGATTCCAGTTTTATAGTCAGAACTCGATTTGAGGTCAGACTATAAGACGACCTTGAATACAAAACAAGGAGTCTTTTTCAGGGCTCCCCATCTTATATTCGAGCAAATACGGTATGTCTAGTTTTGTGACTTATAGAGTGAGAGGACCGAACTGCTCAATGGCGTTCAACCGACATATACAGAATTATTTCTTGCTTTACCTAGACCGCATGCTCTGGAATCTTCAGGGTCTCTAGCCAGATGGGTCAATGGATTTTGATCAAGTGTTATTATTTTTGGACCTCATTCGGTCAGGGGGGCAATGACCTCAAGAGCTTTCACCTCAGGTTGTAGATCAGAAGATGTTATGAAGGCAGCGGATTTGTCCAGGGAGTCCACGTTTAGAGAGTTTTATTTTAGACCATGTACTCATTTTGCATCTAAAGTTGTAAATCAGCTTTAAACTTGCATAATAGGAGCCTCTGTGTATTTATACATTTTAGGATTTTGCTAAGTCATGACTTAAAGTCATGATTTATAAATACATAGAGGCGAGTATCGAACCCACCCTGTATGTTGTTGGATTTTCCCATACCCTGATATTATGTAATGTCGATTATTTTTTTCTCAATAGGAGTATGTACATGATAACAATATAAGAGACTTATGCCATAAAGATTTCCCTTTTTTCTTTCCTCCTTTCCCAGTTTGAAGACTTTCTGTCAAGAGTCCTGTTACATCTCATCAAGTTGTCTCCCCGTTGCGATGACTTGTACGTCAGTAACTTCAGATGGATTAAGAAGTTTGAGTTCAAGTTTTCAAGTTTTGTTTGGAACGTCTGAGTTTATTTTACATCAAAGAAAGAGGAGGAGCCCTTTTTGTGCACTTCGTTTTGTATAGAGGGAGGGGATAATATTGTACTGTACCTGACTGGTTAAAACATTTTTATATTCATTCTATGTTAATATTTCCTTGCTGCTGAGGGAATAAAGAAAGAGTTTATGCATAATAGGAGCCTCCGTGTATTTATAAATCATGACTTTACGTCATGACTTGGAAAAATCCTAAAATTCCCTGGATATAAGGTCCATTAATCAGCTCATTGAGGTAAGTTTTGTGATTCTGCCCCTAGGACAGATGCTGCTGTGGGTTGCTTGGCTCGCCGGATGGCCCTTCCAGTAGATAATGCAGTGTCCATCAGGCAACCCATGGAAAAGCGGATTGATTCCAACTTATCCAAGGCTTATTTGATTGCTGGTATGGGCTGTCATCCGGCAGTGACCTTAACATCGGTTGCCAGAGCCATGAAGATCTGAATGAGCAACCTGCAGGGGGCGTTAGAATCCGGGGTCAGTCACTCTAGGATCATTGACTCCCTGTCTGACATGAAAATAGCTATGGAGTTCCTTTCAGAGGCTTCCATAGACCTCGGTCGTGTTTTTCTATGATGTACTCAGTAGCCGCTAAGAGCACTATTGCCTGGAGTTTGAGGCTCCTCCTGCCGAAGGCTTTTTCCAACAGACAAGATAGCCAATTCAGAAAAGGAGAGTTCTCGCAGAATTTATTTCAGAGCTCCTCTCTCAGAAGGGCATCTCTCTGATCCTTCACAATCAAAGATTCCAGGACTATTACTCCACTCTATTCCTCGTTTAGAAGCCTTCTGGGGATTGGCATCCAATTTTGGACCTTCATGGTATAAATGTTTTTATTCAGGTCGAAAAATTCAGGATGGAAACCTTGGCCTCCATTAACCCTCCATTAACCAGCCTGGAGACTGGATGACGTCTATGGATCTG
This sequence comes from Pelodytes ibericus, assembly GCA_036172795.1. NCBI lineage: Eukaryota > Metazoa > Chordata > Amphibia > Anura > Pelodytidae > Pelodytes > Pelodytes ibericus. The sequence goes on along the minus strand of CM069858.1, from coordinate 92,153,385 downwards.
AAAGATGCCTACTTCAATATTCTGATTTTTCCAACCCATCATCACTTCCTTCGGTTCTCTGTGGCTGGAATACACTTCCAGTTTACGACCCTTCCTTTTGGACTAAGAATAGTTCCCAGGATGTTTTCAAAAGTATTGGTAACGTTGATTGCAGCCCTCAGATTCAGAGGTATCTGATTCTTCCACTACCTAGACGACATTCTGGTTCTAGGATCATCTCCAGACATCCTTCAGCTCCATACCGAACAACCCTTAACACCAATCCAGGGTTGCGGTTGGATCATCAGCTCGCAGAGGAGCCAACTAGTGCCTTCCCAACAAATGGTTTTTCTGGGGGCTCTCTTCAACACAAGCAGGTAGAACGTGTCACTTTCCGCAGATCATCAGGACTAGATTCTGCTGAAGATCCACCAGGTTTTATCTCGGACCATTACAGCAAGGGATATGATGAGGATTCTGGGCTCTCTGCTGAACTGGGGAGCATGGAGCAGGGTGAGTGCCAGTGCCCCTGAGGACCAGGGGAATAAGGAAAGTCCAATGGACAGACAAAGTGTCCCTTTAGGTAACTCAGAGTAAGAATGGTCAGGCAAGCTGGGTCAGGGTTGGAGAGAGCAGGAAAGTCCAAAAACAAGCCAGGGGTCAATATCAGGAAGTCAATAACAAGATACACAGCAACACAGCAACTAGGAACTAAGCAGGGAACACCAGACTTAGCAGCTCAATAAACAAGCAAGGATTGAACAGTGTGAGGGGTTTTTATATGGTTTGCCATTACCAGCTCTTCCCCTCAGCTCCAGAGGTTTACTTCCACCCTCACAGGATTCTATGAGACCTTGCAGAGAGGTTTACACCTCTGTCCCCACCTCCCCTGCATCCTCCAATACAGAAACAGCATCAGACATCAGGACACACACCCCCGCCATGTGCAACATGGAAGTGCGCGCTGAACGCGGCACCTGCGTTACTCGAGACTGGGGATGCGGCCTACTATGCAATGGAGCTCCAGCGTGACAGGATGCAGGGGTAACAGGGGCCCCTGTGGAAGGTGAGTGTCCCCTGGAGGAAGGATGAGGGAGGCTGGTATCCTGACATTAGGTGGTGGTGCCAGAGGCAGAACTTGGTCGGAGGTTTCCCCTTGGGCATCATTCCCTGAGAAATTGTAACCATGGATGCCAGCAGCACAGGTTGGGCGCCCATTACAGAGACCATTATGTTTAGAGCCTATGGCGATGCAGACAGATTAGCGTGCCTTCCAATGTCCTAGTGTTGCTGGCTGTTCTCAGGGCCTTGCAGCATCTCATCAAATGGCTTCAAGGACAATGGATAAAACTGAGGATCAACAACAAAACAGCTGTTGCCTATGTGAATCACCAGGGCGGTACGAAAAGTTCCCAGCTCCTGGGCGAAATTCGCCCTATCCTGAACTGGTGGCAGCTCCATGCCCAAAATCTCATGGCAGTTTACCTACCAGGGCCAGACAACGAAGTGGAAGATTTTCTGAGCAGACACAGACTGTGTTGGTGGTGTCTCAGACTTTATTGTCCCAGGGTCCAGTGGTCCATCCATGCCATCAAGACCTCCACCTGATGGCCTAGAAACTGAGAGGTTGAGCCTAGCCTCTAAAGGGTTTTCCTATTTCCTTTTACTACAAGATTTGGTCTGATTTTTACTTACCACCGTTTTCTCCTTCTGTCCCTCCACCTCAGAAGTTCCTGGAATTTCTCCAATGGGGGTTGGATAGAGGACTAAACCTGAACACACTAAGTCCACATGTCGGCTATCTCTGCTCTCACAGGATTTAGATGGGCCAAGAATACGGATTTTGACTGTTTCCTCAGAGGGGTATCCGTTCCTTCTCTTCTTCATGGGATCTACCTCTGGTCCTGCAAGCTCTGACCTCCAGTCCGTTTGAACCAGTGGACTCCATCCAAATGGCTACGCTATCTCATAAATTGGCTTATTGCTTTAACATCAGCCAGAAAAATTTCAGAGCTAAAGGCTTTCTCCTGTGAAGAGCCTTTCACCATTATCCAGCATGAGAAAGCAATTTTGAGACCGGTTCCTCAATTTCTTCCTAAAACAGAGTCCTCATTTCATCTCAGTAAAGAAGTGTTCCTGCCAGCCTTTTTTCCCAAACTAGAGTCTGAACAGGAAATTGAATGGCACAATCTAGACCCGGTCTGATGCCTGAGGGTATATGTTTCCAGGACATCCTCCTAGAGAAAGTCTCCTCAGCTATTCATTCTACCCTTCGGTCCTAGGAAAGGCGAAGCTGTCTCCTCTCCAACCTTGAGCAGATCGATAGTCTCTGCTATTTCTCGAGCATATCAAGCTAAAGGGGCTCAGGTTCCAATGGGTAGTCCATTCTACAAGGTCATTTTCCTGGCTTACTCCGTGGCAGCATACTTGATTCCCTCCCTATGCTTTGGCTAGTCACTAAGACTGGGGAATGGGATGCAGGGGGGGGGGGGGGTGTGTCCTATTTAGGCAGTCTGATGAAAATCCTGTCCTATCAGCTCCGATGGGAGGAGCTAACCCATATGTTAATGTTGCCATGGAGTAAGCCAGGAAAGGAAAATTATGGTAAGTATGGATACATTTTCTGGTTTTGTTTCCCCTTAAGTTTTAGCACACCTCATTTAATCACCTTTGTGCGTTACTTAGCAAATAATTAACGAGTTGGATAATTATTTTATTGTACCCATTAATGTATTTATGCCTGTTTTTGTTTGCAATGTTTGCTTTATCTGGCATCATTGAAACTGCCCCTACTGATATAACACTATCTTTTGATGAAACAGAATATCTTGAAGATAAAAAGCCTATGCTCAAATATTAAACTTAAATAAGCTCTTCAAAGCTGTGTCCTAAAATATAGGAGAGTTATGATTTGTTGAAAAGATACATTATCATTTCTTTTCAAAGTCACTTTGACCACTGGGTTAACGTAATTGATTGCCTTGTAAATTCCTAACGAGGAATGCTTGAGCAGCCGGTAATAGCTCAGCGCAATATACCTCATGTAATGTCGGCTTTGCAATGTATCACTGAGCAGCCGTTGTCTAACACACGCACATCTCTGCCAATGTACCGTTCTGTGGCTGTAGACAGAACAGTTTTTCCAGGGGATCAGCCAAGTTTCGACTGCAATGGAGCTTACAAATCTAAGATCAAAGTGATCTAGAACAGGTCAAACCAGGATTAGGTTTTCAATCAATCATTTTAAACACAAATGTCAAGTTTTCTAATACTATCTTATTTGTAACTGACATTTTTAATAAGTGTTTTTTTTCCCTCTAAAGAGAACATATCTAGTGAAATTGGAAGTAAAGAACGTTTTATGCAGGTATCTGTAATGTCTACTCACTCAGCAGCGAACTATGGAGGAATTGCAAAAATGAGGAATTAATTAGGCAATCCAAAAGTGATCAGGATCAACTATAAAATGGAAGCTGACATTTATGGCATTAACCAGCAGCTAAACACTACTCCCTTTCTTGGAGATAGAAATAATGCCCTAGAGGTCCTAATGTGAATTGCCAGTTACAAAGCCTTCTGGGAAAACCTGGCAAGTTACTAGATATAGTTATGATATCCACAAAAGGCCCACACAAGGATAGCACCTAATAATAATAAGGGTTTACATGGAGGCGTGGCAATTTACGTTGTGTCTCTCGGTACTAGGGTTGACACCTTTTCTACAAAAAAAAATATTGGCCAGGCTACTGCCAATTTGGACTAAACATTGGCCTCAAGCCACTGTGATTGCATTATTTTTTTAACCCTTAAGTGCGGGAATTGTTTTACATAGCCACATGGAGTGTAAGTCGGTTATCACGCTTTAATAGGGCTGCAGAATATGATATCACTTATAATAATTATTAATCTTGGTATTCTTGTCATGTAGCTGTATAGTAGATTATTTATTTACCACATAGATTAAAAATAATGGGATAAAATGGCATACACTTTTTATTAAAAATCTAAATAAACAAGAGGTGCTTGTTAAAAGTTCACACAGGGTGCTATATTTATCAAAATAAATAAATAAAATATAAGTTTGACTGGCTCAGCTAAATTCAGCTTACCTGCTTTAGTAATCATAATGGAGAGGCCTGTGTTTGGAGGCATGCCATGGCAACCTCTAGTGCTGTCTTTGCCTCTGCAATATTCCCAGTTATGCTGCCATTTATTCTGTTTGTCCTATTCAGTTCTTGCGTAGGTGGCGTTTATTTAAATGTTTGCTCTTTGTTATGAACGCCAATATCATACTCCCAATTTACCGTCAGGCCAGACCGTAGAGAAGCTTTTCTTAACCCTTCAATTTCCAGAGAGATTCACAGAATTGCTCAATGAGGATTTGCAAACCCGCTTGGTCCTCTCTAATAGCCAATCGCAGTATATTAATGGGTAAAATTGATTTAATGTTCTCTGTTAAATGCGTTAATGGATAAAATAATGATCGCACCTGTTAAAAAAAAATCTTCAGCATGCAGAAGCATGATGGTAACACACAAAGACTATTCAGTGAGCAATGAGGTGTGTTGAAATGTAACAGGCACAAATGATCCATTATTGCCCGTTAACACTTCAGCAAAATGTGAGTTTAACACATTAACCCTTTCACTGCTGTATGGAACACAAATGGTGCTCTCCTACAGTAATGAAAGTGTTAACCCTACAGTGAAATAAATACTTTAGGGGTCCTCTGGGGCCTGCACAAATAACCCTGCACTTCACTTAAATAGTCTGTGGTAAGAGGATGACCCAAAGGCACCCCCAATATATCAGGCTAGCGGCTGATCAAAATGCAGTTCACCCCGAATTAAAAAATGACCTACCTACTTACTCCCCATCACTAAGTAGCACAAGTGGGGGAGATGATTAAAAGTCCCTAAATTATCGACAATGCCCTGGAACCCTCATCTTTGAGCCATGGAAAGAGGTTATCCAAAAAATGATCCTCTAAAAAAAATCTGAAAGGAGAAAAACTAAACACAATCGCAACTACAAGCATCCATCCTGCTCTGAGGATGGACACGGACAGAATCGACCCCTTAGGCTGGGATTTCAGATACCAAAGGGTGACTTCTGATTGGCTGACATGTATCAGTGAATTAGAGGCCTCCCTGGCACCAGCAGTCCCTTTGGCTAGGTTCTGAAACCTTGAGCATTAGTTGGTAAAATGTGTTAAGGCCCTACTCTATATGCACTGATCCAAATTGGATTTTGATAAGGTAATGTAGCTACTCAATACTGATGAATTTGACTCTGAATTGGTTGTCAGGGGCATTCAGAAACCAAAGCGTCAGAGACCTTTATATCTTGACATTTTAACTAATAAAAGAATGCAAATTTGACTAACCAATATCATTGTGAAATCGGCTATGATGGCTGAATTGTGGACCTATTCTTCGGAGGCATCACTGTGGGGCTGAAGTCCAACCCTGGTGTTAAACAATTTGTTCAAAAAAAAAATCTGTTTTTATAAACCTGATTGGGAAAGTTTTTATTAATTGTACTAAAGACACACATCCATCACTTGCTAGCAGTTTTTCTCACACAGAACATTGATACAATTGTGTTACCAAAATTCAGAGGATGCTACCATAATAATTTCTGTACTTGTATTTTTGAAGAAGTTGGGCATTGATATATAAACCAAAGCACATTTATTCTTTATCACAGTAGAATAGTCGTTTTTGCTGTATTTATCTAAGAGTCTTTGGGATTGACAAATTATTTGCAGACCCTTGAGTCTGACTTCTTCTCACAGGCTTGGTTTGCTCCTGACGGTGTTTTAGGTTAGGCTAGGACCAGTCTTTTTCTGCCCCCAGAAGATAAGGCAGAAGAGTAAGAAGAGCTATCCAGACAACTGAACGGCTGGATCCCAGATATCTCCATTCCAGATATTTGAATTGTAGATTGTAAAAAGTACTGTGCATGTGGAATTCAATACTGAATGGTATTGATGGCGTTAAACAATTAACACTGGTCAGTTTGTCATTTTATGTGTCAGTTGACAGAATACATAAGTAGGTGGACAAAAAGAAACCCTGGCTTATGTTACTTAATATCTCCAAAGGCAAGAGTTATTTTTTAACTGGTAATTATTAAAATGTTAGACTGGAATGACTTTATCACAGTATTGCAGAGTGTCCTCAGTAAAAAGCAAAGTCAGGACACCCTACCTCAAACAATACACTCACAAGGATATTTTCAGCAACATGGACAGGTTGTTTTGTTAGTGTTATCGTTTAATGAATTCTGGTATCCTTTTTATCAGATACTATATTGTTGTAAATCCACAGGATACTGTTTGTATCTTCCTTGTGCTGTAATCTTGTGTATAAGTACACTGCTGACGAGCTGTAAATAAATATCAGTACATACATACTAGATTTGCTCCAGTACCCAAGGGTGGAACAGTCTGTAAAATGCAAAAATAAAGTTTTAACTTAATATAACAATTAAGATAAGATAATGAAAAGATATTGAAGAATCGCCAAGGATATGCTCTGTGTTATTGCAGGGGTCTTAAAAACACAGGCAAACATTATAAATATCTGAAATGAAGAAGGTGATCAGGACAATATATAAGAAAACATTATAAAGGAGATCAAATAAGGGAGAAAAATGTAGGCTTTAATACTGCTCTATGAAAAGCAAACAAAATAAATTAATTTATAGTAGCAGTTAAACGTTTGACTATATTCAGTATAATTGGGGTGTTTTCATCCCCAAAGACAATAAATAAACAAAAACAAAAATGATTAGATCACAGGGAATCAAAAGCAGAAACCCAATCAGGGTCTTTATAGATCATGGATTCAATCCAGTTGCTTTTTTTGTACCTGTGACAGACCCCTCTGTCTTGGAACTATACTTCTATTCCGTCTATCTTTCGGTTAATTGCCTGTCCGTACCCTCCGTTCATTTATTTCACAAACTACCGAATAAACTACTGGGTGGAATTGTCTGATTCTGAAAAAGGTATGTTTTAGGGGAATGTGACGCATATTTTGAAAGTTATCAATATTGTTAGTTAGTCACATTCTGTGAGCATATTGCTTTACGTGTAATGTTTAATTCTGTGAGTAGACCACTCTAAAGGTTTATAATGTGTCAGTGACAATCCTGGATCATTTACTCCAACATCCATTGTTCTGTATTAACTGTATTAACTGATTATGTTGGGTTCATTATGTCTCTTACTGTGTGTTTTGCAATTAGGTCTACTCACTGTATGGTAATTTGGTTGCAGTCTGAAAGTCTAATGTGTTCCTAGCCACAGTTAGTTGGAGAACTATGTTTAGTTCCATCCCCCCCCCCCCGCATTGTATACTAATGTCTGTGATGTCATGTTTATGTCTTTATATAAGTCTGTGTTGTTACACAAATAAAGTAGATCTCTGTTTAACCCTCAGCTTGGTCTCGTACCTGGGGGTATGGGATTCGTATGATTTACTCGTGCGGCTGTTTGGTTCATGAAGGATTTCGTATGGTTCCTGTTCGGCTAATTGGAACTGCTGTTGGCTGCTTTTTCATTCGGAAAGGGAACGTCGTCAGCGGTATTAACCTCTCCTATACCGGGGTGTACCGTAACAGTACCTATTAAAGTCTGATTTTTTTTAGTACCACTACTATAGTGAAGTGAGTGACATGGGGCTGCCTTTTTTGAATCCTTGATTATTAACGTTTAGGCATACAGCAAGTTATATAAATGTAACTTGAGCTTACTTCGAGCACTGGTTACATTTATAGGTTTACTCAATACAGATAAATGCATGTAGAACCTCAATGAATGTACACACATGTATGGAGAGACCTCATGTCAGGATGCTAGCCTCCCTCACCCTCCGTTCAGATTACACTCATTACTCCCCCAATGAAGTTCCATCCAGTAGTAGGCCGCATCCCCGGCCTCGAGAAGCACGGATGCAGTGTTCAGACCACGCTTCCTTGTTGCACTTGGTGGGGGGCGGAGGGGGGCATGTCCTGACATCTGGTGCTGGAGGATGCGGGGAAGGTAGGAACAGAGGTGGAAACCTCTCTGAAAGGTCCCATAGATTCCTGTGAAGGTGGGAGTAGACCCCTGGAGCTGAGGGGAGGAGCTGGTAATGACAACCATATAAAAACCTCTCACACTGTTCAGTCCTTGCTTGGTCCCTTGTGTTGCTTGGTCCCTGTGTTGCTGTGCATCCACTGTGTTTGACCTCCTGATATTAACCCCGGCTTGTTATTGGACTTTCCTGATCTCTCCAAACCCTGACCCAGCTTGCCTGACTATTCTGACCCTCAGCTACCTGCCCTGACACATTGCCTGGCTATGGGACTTTCCTTGCTGTCTGTTGAACAGATCCTCAGAGGCCCTTGCTCACACCCTGTTCTACGCTCCCCTGCCCAACAGGCCCGACACCTCATCTAGGGATAACCCAAATTTCTAGAATCAATAAGACCTGAATGTGAAGTCTCAAAGGGATAAAAGTGAAACCTAACTTTTATTGCATTATAATTTAAAAAAACATGAGAATAATAAAAAGGGTCACAATTCACACCCCTTTTAAATTTGTAAAATAGACATTGTATTACTCCACTTTTTAGAACAATAAAGGGCATTGGACAGCTGTAATCCGAATGAAGACTCTAGACCACAGCGATGTTCTGAGACAAGGTCTATTAAATCTCTCAGCAACAGCAGCACAAGGCAACCATCCCCTGGTGGACAAGAAGCATTCGTGTTTCGTGCCAAACACTCTGTGGTCTGTAGTTTTCATTTGGATTATAGCCATCCAATGCCCTTTATTGTTATTCAGGTCTTCATGTCCGGCGGAAGCACTGGGAGGACAGGTCTGTGAAGCAGTCTGGAAGCGGTTATAGCCAGCGTTATGGTGATTTCCTGATTACTAGATGTGACTACAACCAACCTTAATGGGAAACAATTTAAAACGACAGTGTTTTATTACAAATATAAAATTCCGTGGATGGTTGCTGTAAACAGAGGGTCCGCATCAGCATAGATTATATTGTGGGCCATGTATTTCAGAGGGGCCATGTATTTCAGAAGAACACCCTCCTGCATGCAAGGGTTAACAGTATAAGGTTGTATATTATCAGAACATAGTCTCTATTCAATAATGTTAGGTCATCACGTTGAGCCCAATATTTAATTTTATGGAAATATATAAACTACTAATAATAAGTGAATTATTAAATGAATAGTAAATTGTCACCCAAGGCATGTAAATCTCAATCTCAAGTCCAAATCAGTTAAGTCAGTCTGGGTTATGCAAGAAAAGATTAATCATTACCTCATTATAAAAACATCTTAGCAGTGCTTACAGTTATTCAAGAACAATCTGGAACATTGGTCATCCATTAACCTGTGTGATCTGCATACTCACCTTCCCCACAATGTCATCAAATTATTTTCCTCATTATCTCACTTATGGTTCCATCTTCCTTACTGACCTGTCAAGCCTCTCTCATGCCTCATGTCACATGAAGTGGGTGCTTCTAATAATTACATTTCTATTCATTATACAATGTTATAATTAATGTAAAAATAAATTCAATTATTGTTTTATTATAACCAGTGGCGGAACTACCGATGTCGCAGAAGTTGCAGCTGTGACCGGGTCACTCCAGGGGCCCAGCTGCCCTGCAACCCCTGAGGCCAGGGTGCCCGCCAGCATTGTGGTGGTGGCACATCTGATTTCCTGGGGCCCGGTCAGCTCTACGTTGCTTTAACACCTTCGTGACAATGGACGTTTCAGGCACGTCCTGCCGGGAACTCTGTTCCCGACAATGGACGTGCCTGGCACGTCCTACGGTGAATCAAGCGGTTTTCGCAACATCAAGGCAATAGCCAGCACCGAAATTTATTTTCTGGGGCACCCACGATCGCCCCACGGAACGATCGAGGGAGCCATTCTGAGCAGCATGCTCCGTCAATATGGCTATGCTCTCTGGAGGTCTGAGCTTCAGAAGTGAAAGTAACTTCACTTCCGTCGCTCTGAATATGCTACATACTGCCCCTAGTGGTAGTTAAGTAGCATAGCAATGTAAAAAAATTTAAATAAATATTTAATTAAATAAAAACTGGTTAGATACTCAGATTAGCCTATAGGGTTAAAATTAAATAATTTTTAACATAAGGGATAGGGTTAAAATTAAATTAAAATATATAAGGTTAAATTTTGGGTTCGGGTTGGGGTCAAAAGGTCAATATAGGAAAAAAACACTATTTTTGGTTTTTGCCCCATAACTTGCAAAAAAATACTGAAAAATATGGAAACATGCATATTTTTGAACTCGGGACAACATTTAGAAACTATTTAGATGGGGTCTTTTTTAATGATTGTATTTGTGTAAATTATATTTTAGGTGAAAGTTCGAAAAAGTTCTTTTTTTTTTAATTTTTCATCATATTTTATGATTTTTTTGTAGTAAATTATAAGATATGATGAACATAATGGTATCTAATGAAAGCCCTTCTTATGACGATAAAAACAACATAATTTGTGTGGGTACAGTATGCGAGAAAGAAGAAAATTGCAGCTAAACACAAACACCCCAGAAATGTCAAAACAGCCATTGTCACCAAGGGAAAGTCAAGGTGAAAATGTCTTGTCACTAAGGGGTTAAGAGCGTGACCGGGCCCCAGTATGACATCAGCGCTGGGAGGAACCTGTCACTTCCTCTTCCTCCCAGCTAACAGAGCGCCATGGGAAGAGACCGACGGGGAGGGAGTCAGAGTGGGAGCTCTGACTCCCATCATCGTGAGGCAGCCACTGGACCCCAGGGAAGTCACCCTCCTGCCCCTAAAAGGTAGTAAAAAGGAGGGTGACTATTTTTTTTTAAAAGATTGTGTGTAAGAGAATGTGTGTCTGTGTGTATGTCTGTGTCTGTATGTGGGTCTGTATGTGCAGCTCTTTGTATGTGTATCTGAATGTTTGTCATTAAGTGTGTCTGTGTATTTGCATGCGTGTTTATATGTGTATCTGTCTGCATGTGTGTCTGTTTGTCTGCATCTTTCAGTGTGAGCTCCTATGTACATGTATGTGTGTCACTATTGATATCTGTATGTGATGAAAGAAAATAAGAAAAAAATGGATATTCATAGAAGACTGTTTAGTGAAATTTGCATAATTATTATTATTGTTACATAGTAACCAATTCTTAACTGTTTATTTACAGGTATTTATACACTATATCCGGCTCTGTGAAATATATTTATTGTACTCTCTAGTTCTCTTGACCAGCTTTGCTTTATGCAGTCACTGATGCACAGTATATTTGGGCATTCAGCCAAGCACATTAAGTGTTGTATAGATTTAAAGGATTGAAGGCTGCTTTTCTTTTTCCTTTTTCACTGGCAGCTTACTTAATAAACACTTCCAGGTTGTGTTTAAAGCCCCTTTAGGACACATTATTTCACCAGAGTGATACTAGTACTAACAGCTGATTTAAGAGACTGTGTAGACTAATAAATAGACGTGCATTCGTTTTCGGACGAATGCATTTTCGTACGAAAATAGCATTTTCGTACGAAAATAGCATTTTCGTCCATTCGTCCGAAAAACGAAGAACAAAAATGCTAAGCTAACGAAAGCCGAATGAACGAATGGTTAATAAACGAAAATCATTAGTTCATTCGTCCATTCGTAGTACTATTGCATTCTATAAGCCGAAATAGAGTCGGTTTATAGAATACAATAGCATAGTACACTTACATTGCATAAACCGAACGACTTTCGGTTTATGGAATGCATGTAAGTCTATTGGCATTCTATAAACCGAAAGTTTGGTTTATAGAATAGCAATAGGATTACATGTATTACATAAGCCGACAGCATTTCACTACACGGAGACAAAGTCTCCATTCATAAATTTATGAATGGAGACTCTGTCTCCGTGTAGTGAAATGGCGACAGCCTATATACCGAACGTTCGGTTTATAGGTTGTCGGCATTTCACTACACGGAGACAGAGTCTCCATTCATTATGAATGGAGACTTTGTCTCCGTGTACTTACATTAGCCGACAGCCTATAAACCGAACGTTCGGTTTATAGGTTGTCAGCATTTCACTACACGGAGACAGAGTCTCCATTCATTATGAATGGAGACTTTGTCTCCGTGTACTTACATTAGCCGACAGCCTATAAACCGAACGTTCGGTTTATAGGTTGTCGGCATTTCACTACACGGAGACAAAGTCTCCATTCATAAATTTATGAATGGATACTCTGTCTCCGTGTAGTGAAATGCCGACAGCCTATAAACCGAACGTTCGGTTTATAGGTTGTCGGCATTTCACTACACGGAGACAGAGTCTCCATTCATTATGAATGGAGACTTTGTCTCCGTGTACTTACATTAGCCGACAGCCTATAAACCGAACGTTCGGTTTATAGGCTGTCGGCTAATGTAATACATGTAATCCTATTGCTATTCTATAAACCGAACGTTCGGTTTATAGAATAGCAATAGGATTACATGTATTCCATAAGCCGAAAGTCTATAAACCGAACGTTCGGTTTATAGACTTTCGGCTTATAGAAAACATGTAGTACTATTGACTTTCTATGAACCGAACGAATTTCTTATGAATGGGGCTCTTGTTCGGTTTATAGAAAGCCAATAGTATTACACGTATTCTATAAAACGAACGAATACAACTAAACGAAACGAAAATAATGAACGAATTTCGTCCGAAACTCATGCAGTAATGAACGAAATTCTTTTTAGACGAAATAAATAACATTTTCGTCCGAATGGACGAAAACGAAATGAAAATTTTAGTTTTGCACATGTCTACTAATAAATATGACTGTCTAAGTTTACTTTATGATTCATAATTGTTACTTAAACAGGAGTTTTACTGAATGTTTAGAGGTGTAAAAATGAACATATGTTGAATAGGTTTGAAGTGAGTATGAACAGTCCTCCCTCCCAATTTACCTTAGTTAGAGTCTCACTGTGTCCATTATGTCAGCTCCTTTTTCACCCTCCCTGTTAGCAGGGTCAATTAAGAAATACTTTATAAAAAGGCACATGCACAAATTGCTCATATGTCTCTGTCTCTCTCATACACACTCACGCACACTGTCTTACACATACACACACTGTCTCTCACACATACACAAAATGACTCTCACACATACTCACACTGTCTCTCACACATACACATTATCTCTCACACATACACCCACACACTATCTCTCACACATGCACACACTGTCTCTCTCTCACACAAACACATATATATATAGGCACACTCTGTCTCTCTCACACCCCCATCTCTCTGTCACACACACTTTTTTCACTCTCACACACTGTCTCTCTCACACACATACACACACACACACATCATCTCTCTCTCTCTCTCTCTCTCTCTCTCTCTCTCAAACATATTGCCTCTCCATCTCCTTGATACATGCACGCACACATTGTCTCTCTCTCTCTTACACACACATTGTCTCTCTCTCACTCCCCATGTCTCTCTCTCACCCCGTCTCTCTCTCACAGTGCCTCACTCTCTCTCATACTGTCTCTCTCTCACACACGCACCATTTCTCTCTCTCTCTCTCTCTCTCTCTCTCTCTCTCACATGCACCGACACTCTCTCACATGCACCATCTCTCTCTCACATGCACAATCTCTCTCAAATGCACCGTCTCTCTCACACATGCACAATCTCTCTCACATGCACCGTCTCTCTCTCACATGCACAATCTCTCTCTATCATGCACCATCTCTCTCTCACATGCACCATCTCTCTCTTACACACGCACCATCTCTCTCTCTCTCACACACACCGTCTCTCTCTCACACACACGCACCATTTCTCTCTCACATGAGATTGTCAGTGTTGGGGGGCGCTGTAACCACCTAGGATGCCTCGTGGTAAATACTGCACTGACTTACATCAATACTTAATTACTGGCTTTTTCCCTTCCACTGTGTGCATTTGCACTTATGGATTAGCTCTCTCCTGGTGTATCAGTTTTTGCATATGTGCACTACCTCTCCCCTTAGTAAGAATCTGCAAATTGAACTGGGTGAGCATGTAAAAATGTTTAAAAAGGACATTTTTGTGCCCCTGGCTCTGCCATATGCATAACTAAAATGAGGTCAGAGTGGGCGTTTAATAATAACAGATTAACTCCTCACAGTGCTATTAATACAAAATCACATTGCAAACACAGGCGTATAGAATAGCTAGGAATCTGTAAACATTAAATTACTTGTCAACATTCATGCACTCAATAAAACCAAACTGAATGTTCTGGAAAAAGAAGAACTTAATTCTCTGCAATAATACACATTTGTGCTTGGAAACCGCTCTGTATACATTTTGAAGAATTAATATAAACAGAAGGCTTTTGATAAGGAAAACAGGGAAGAGATGATCAAAGAAAATAGCTTTGTGAAAACCCAGCTGAATTCTACTCTTGCCGTCTTAATGTAACACTATCTGCTAACGAGGGTTACACTAATTAACCAGGGCCTTATGCCCATTGTCATGTAGTGAATGGGACCAAAGTAACACGTGGAATCCAAACGTGTTTTGAATGAATTAGTCTTGCAATCATGAAAAGTCAATGTTATCTCCGTAGCTATGCTAGTGTTTACTGTACATATTGTACAGTTCAGATGCTGTTTTTAGACACATTTTATATACCAGGCTTGTTTCTTTTCCACTTACAACACAGAGCACAATCTGTTTATTTCAGATTAGTAATATGAATTTATCCTTAGTTAGTCCAAAAATTTGCTATTAAATCCAGTTGTCAGAAGGTTAATGCCAAGCACAGGCAGCATTAAAGGATCTTTATTATGTGATAATACCTTTTTATTGCACTTAGCAGATCGTTAAAGAAGAAGGCAAGCTAAAAAAGAATTACAGCCTATAGTATGTAAAGGGACCATGCCTAGGTTTTACCCTCTTAGTCAAGTTCAATAATCACTGCTGTTAAACTAGCAGAAGTTGTAAAAGATGTAAATATATAACCAGCTGTGAACATTATAAATCATTTCCAGACATAGCAACGTTTTTTTTTGTTCGATATGGAATGAAGATTTTCAATACACACTTTAAACTAGATAACAATTAGATGTGATACTTGTTCTTTATCTGGTGTGGAAGAGAGGTTTGACATAAGGTGCAGGGTGAGTAAGGGATGCACACAATACAGTTAAAATCTAATGCAAAAAAAAATAATTTCTACTGATACGCTTATTTCAAGATTATTAAAATCATCCCAAATCTCTGTTGCAATAACGTACAGGGTGGTATTTCTTAGAAGGACATGTACAGAAGTTATTTCTAGAAAACATTATAGATAATTCAGCAGATTGTCAAGTTTCTGTATGATCCACTGATGCCTCCCCCAACATGCCCACTGTCTAAATGTTGCACTCCTCCTGTTGTTGCTGAGCATGCTTGAAAATACAGTCTACAATAGGTAGAATTCCAATGGTTTTAAAGGCTGACCTTTGGCACTCCTATCCTTGCAGATTATATTTGACATTAAACTCAGACCACAAGTAGCTGGCTGACCATGGTGGGAATTGTAATCAACCCTAGTTAAATAAATGGGTAATGCTCTTTAAGTTTGTTGAACTGCTTATGTGCGAGAGAGGACTCAGGTGTGTGTCTCTGGTGTGTGACATCATCATCTGGTGTGTGACAACTGTGCTCCTCTGTGTCTTCCATTGCAGAAGGAGATATGGTAGACTTGTGTGTTTAAATATGCTTGCTGCTGTCTTCTTGCCACTGGCGGGTCCCTGTCTATTCCACCATCTGCACAATAGTTCCACGAAATGGTCAGTAGTACTCAAGATGTGGAGATGGCACATATTCACAAATCTGCACAGGTTTTGCGTCTGCCCCAGCAAATTGGTACAATCTCATAGGGTTAGATATAAAATGGTAAACAAATAACAATAAACAACTGCTTAGTGCAGACGTGCTGCTCTCCAGAGTGGCTTCCTCAGGATGATTTATTGTCAGCCTGGGAATACTTGTCTTCTTTCTGATTGGCTCCTAAGTCCTGCTTCTTGCTCCCTAGCCATACTGTTTATAGATACAGTGGCCATATGTTCCAAATCTAAAATGTTAATATGTTTACCATTTGTGAGCCAGAGATGAAATGAAATCTCTGTAGAGCAATAAGTTGAACACTGTCAACTTCCCTAAATGATGTACAAATATCACCTCTGCTTAATTTCCCATTGCACTTTAACCTCATTTTTTTTGGGTTCCGTCCTCAGTGAATATATGAACTTATATAGTAATAAAAACATTCTGCTGTTGTGGAAATAACACAAGAAAAGTTTGAACCTAAACATTTTGTAACTGTGGGGTAACTTTATTTATTTACAAAATAAGGATACCAAAGAAAATTAAAACTAGACATTGAACACACTATGTGGCATAACAAGCAACTATGTTTGCCACACAGTTGGTATTTTACAGACAGTAAAAAGTGGATTCAATTTAATATTCTATTAAGGCAAAGCCAGTATTTGTACTTTTTTTTTTTTTTAATAAAAGGTGACATCCCTCCAAAAAAAAACCTAGTTAGAAATAAGACACCTTTATAATGCAAACTTTTTAAAAACGAAGACAAAAAATGTAAATAATGACAGACACCATTACTTTTGACGACTGCTTCCCCAGATGACTGGGCTGACTGAGAGGCGACCTTGGTAAAAAATCACCTTTTTTGAGTCTTCGCAAAACATGCTCTTTAGTCTTTGTCTATTCACATTACGCCATAGTCTTATTAGCAGTAATCATTAGACATGTGCAAAACTAAAATTTTCGTTTCGTTTTCGTCCATTCAGACGAAAATGTTATTTATTTAGTCTAAAACTAATTTCGTTCATTGCTGCATTCGTTTCAGACGAAATTCGTTCATTATTTTCGTTTTATTAGTTTCGTTTTATAGAATACGTGTAATACTATTGGCTTTCTATGAACCGAACGAGAGCCCCATTCATAAGAAATTCTTATGAATGGGGCTCTCGTTCGGTCCATAGAAAGGCAATAGTACTACATGTTTTCTATAAGCCAAAAGTCTATAAACCGAAGGTCGTTCGGTTTATAGATTTTCGGTTTATAGAATAGATAGAATTACATGTAATTCTATGTATTCTATAAACCGAAAGTCTATAAACCGAACGACCTTCGGTTTATAGACTTTCGGCTTATAGTAAACGTACAGTAGTAGTGTAAGTCATAAGAATTATGAATGGGTTCAAAGAAAGGCACTACTACTGTTCGTTTTCCATAAGCCGAAAGTCTATAAACCGAACGTTCGGTTTATAGACTTTCGGCTTATGGAATACATGTAATCCTATTGCTATTCTATAAACCGAACGTTCGGTTTATAGAATAGCAATAGGATTATATGTATTCCAGAAGCCGAAAGTCTATAAACCGAACGTTCGGTTTATAGACTTTCGGCATTTGTAATGCATGTAATAGTACTAAATTTATGAATGGAGACTCTGTCTCTGTGTAGTGAAAGCCAATAGTACTATTACATTCATTACAAATGCCGAACGTCTATAAACCGAACGTTCGGTTTATAGACTTTCGGCTTATGGAATACATATAATCCTATTTCTAGTCTATAAACCGAATGTTCGGTTTATAGAATAGCAATTTCGGCTTATAGGATTATATGTATTCCATAAGCCGAAAGTCTATAAACCGAAATAGAGTCAGTTTATAGAATGCCAATAGACTTACATGCATTCCATAAACCGAAAGTCGTTCATTATGTCGGTTTATGGAATGTAGTGTACAATGCTATTGTATTCTATAAACCGACTCTATTTCGGCTTATAGTACTACGAATGGACGAATGAACGAATGATTTTCGTTTATTAACCATTCGTACATTCGGCTTTCGTTAGCATAGCATTTTCGTTATTCGTTTTTCGGACGAATGGACGAAAATGCTATTTTCGGACGAAAATGCATTCGTCCGAAAACGAATGCACATGTCTAGTAATCATATTCAAAGAGATATGTTCAGTTTGTTTCTTGCCCTCCATCTTACTCGATCCTATTTGAGATGATCCCTCCATGGCTGTACCTGTCCTTTTTTTTTTTTAAATGTTTATTATTTTCAATTTTTTCATATACATGTAAGAAAAGACAATACAAATAATATAAATCTCGGATACATATACAGGCGTCTAATCATTACGAGAAAGGTTCATATTATTTAACAATTAAAAATATTATAATATTATACTCACAACATGTAAAAACACCACATTACTCCACACATATATAGATTAATTGCATCTATGCTTGATTCTTAAATATCCAAATTCTCAATCCTTCTTTATGTTCATGATTCACCATAACTTACTCATGTCCGATGCCCATATTTAAAAGAACAGTACTATTATATGGGTAGATATCATCACTCATGTGTAAGTAAGAATGGTGTTTCCTAGCTCCTAAAATATTATAAAGGACAATACGGGGGGGGGGGGGGGGGGAATATATATATAAATACCATATCATATCAGGACAAGATCACTTGCCCAACAATTAAAGTATCACACTTTCCTCCTGGGTCATGTATATTCTAGATATCCTTTCCCATACATGAGGGCAGGTATACAGTCCCGCCCTTTATTGTAGATGCTTTTCTTCCCACTCTATCCTTATATTCTCAATCCACACCTCCCATATGTATCCGTTACATATAACAACACAACATATCACTCAAGCCCATTAAGTTAGCAAATTTCCGCCCCCCGGGGTTTGAGCAGAGTTTTTTATTCTGAGATATTTGAAAATATCGGTCGATGTCAGCCCGTATCTTTTTGTAAAAATTCTTGGTACGGTATAATTTTCTGGTCTTTTATTAGATCCGAAAGTTTTATACCCTTTTGCACCCAGCTAGATATATCCATATCTTCTATATAATATTCGAATATTTTTAATGGGTTTTCTACTCTTATATCGTTATCCCAGTCTAGCCTGTATTCTATTTTAAATCTGTCCCAGAAGTTCAGGATAGCCTCCACGGTCTTGTTCTCTCTAATGTAAGGCACATTCCCAAGTGTTTTTGTTTTTATCCAAAGGATTAGAGACAGATCAGAGATTTTTGTCATGTGGGATTCTATATCCATCCAGCCTTCCAAATTATCTTTTTTTATCTAACCATTTACATATAGGTTTTAATATGGAGGCATCATGGTATTTTTTTATGTTTGGTATCGCTAGCCCACCATTATTTATATCCCGGAACAAGATTCTTTTTTTGATTCTTGCTTTTTTCTTCCTCCATACGAAATCTAGGAAACATTTTTGGAGTTCTTTTAAATAGATGTTTGGGATATCGCATGGGAATGCTTCAAAGACATACATAAACTTAGGCATCACATAGGATTTAATTATATTTATGCGACCCCACCAGGATATTTCAAGATTCACCCAGGCTTTAAGGCTTTCTCTGATCTGGTTTGTTACTCTATCAAAATTTATTTTCGATATTGTGTTTATGTCAGAAGGAATTAATATTCACAAATGTTCTCCTTATTCCATTTAAAGTTGTATTTAGCATTTATCGCTTCCTTATCCTCTATTCCAAGATTAAGACCAAGACTAAAAGATTTAAAAACATTCAATTTGTAGTTTGAGATTTGGCCATAGGTCTCTATCTCCTCCATGAGACTATCTACTGATTGAATTGGATTTGTCATAATCAGTGTAATGTCGTCTGCATATAGATTAAGTTTATACTCTCTACCCTCACATATGACACCTCCAATACCTCTATTACAACGTATCCGATGTGTAAGTGGTTCAAATGCCATGACATATAGGAGAGGTGACAAAGGACAACACTGCCTGGTTCCATTATTTATCGGGAACCAGGGTGATTTTTATCCTCCCTCCTATTATCCTAGCAGATGGACCGGTATATAACACTGATATAGCTTTTTCTATCCACCCTTCAAAGCCAAAAGCCCTCAACGTACTCAACATATACTCCCAATTAACTCGGTCGAAGGCTTTTTCTGCGTCCAGTGAAACTATCACTGTTGGATTTTTACGCTAATTTGTTAGATCTATCAAATTTATTAATGTTCTAATGTTGTTAGAAGCCTTCCACCCCGGGATGAACCCTACTTGTTCACTGTGTATTAGGGATGGGATAATTTTTTTGATTCTTTCTGCCACTATTGTTGAGAAGATTTTAATATCGCCGTTGATCAACGAAATTGGGCGATAGTTTTCTATTAACGTTGTATTTTTGTTTGGCTTAGGGATCGGTATATTATTCCCTTTCAAAAGTTCTTGTTCCATTTGTCCTCCGTTAACTATTTCATTAAATAAGAGTGTCATATACTTGCCCAAATCCGTCTTCATCTTTTTATAGAAGTAACCCGTAAAGCCGTCTGGGACCGGGGCCTTAATTTTTAAAATTTTGTCTATTGCTAAGTTTACCTCTAAATCACTAATTTTAGGATACTGAGTTGCTCTTTATTTCTTTTTGGAAGCTGGCATGTCGCCAGATATTCTTGTATTTGGGTGTCTCTATGTCCTGGATCTAGATTGTATATAGTTTGGTAAAAATCCGCAAAGGCCTTTCCTATTTCCTCTGGATCATATAATATTTTATCTTTATACACTATCTTATAAATCCTCTGTGTAGCGATCCTCTTTTTGATTTTAGCTGTAAGATTTTTATCTGCTGTACCTCATAGAAATCAATCACATGGCTGGGTGCTTTGAAGGATTTCATCAGTTAGATCCAATAACGTGCTATGAATCTCATAATACTATTTCTAGGTTCTGGTAACACATAGTTTCCCAACAAAGTACAAATAAACAGCAATTTCTCCCTCCCCCCCACTTCCCCAGTTATGTACTAGAGTAATGTATGGAAGATGCTGAAGCCTAATGTATGTGACAGATCCCATCTATATGGTTATTGAATTATGCTCCTGAAGCACATACAGATGATTGCCCCTGTCAGTCAGCATGTTCATTATTGCCACAGATTTAATGATCTCCGTTGCCACTCTATATTTATTACCCATTAGAAAGAAGTCATGAAAAATAAAGCACCGATTTGCTCATTACCCTGGTACACCTGATGCACACTTGTGGTACAGCTGGAAATCGGCTTCTAGTTTCTTTCAGTTGAACACAAAGCAACAAAATTTAGCACGGTTTCTTCACAGTTGTATCCTCTGAAGAGCGCCAACCTTCGCAAATGTGACCTTAAGATTTTTACTGAAGCTGAATATTTAAATCACAAATTCATCTCAACTCTTTGAATTGAAGTACATTGTTCATGTATTGTTAACTCAATAAGCTTGTTATAAACACTCAGTTTTTCATGATATGATGTGTAATTATAAACAGGGTCGGACTGGGAACAAAAACCAGCCCTGGAAAAAATTTGTATACCAGCCCTATAGCATAACATTTTTAAACCAGCCCCATAGCATAATATAATACATATTTCTGTATTGTCTCTCTCATTTCTGTAGCGTCTCTCATTTCAGTAGCGTCTCTCTCTCTCGCATTTCGGTAGCGTCTTTCTCTAGCACAATTCGGTAGCGTCTCTCTCTCTCGCATATCTGTAGTGTCTCTCTGTCGCATATCTGTAGCGTCTCTCTCTCTCGCATATCTGTAGCGTCTCTCTCTTGCATATCTGTAGTGTCTCTCTCTCGCATGTCTGTAGCATCTCTCTCTCGCATTTCTGTAGCGTCTCTCTCTCGCATTTCTGTAGCGTCTCTCTCTCGCATTTCTGCAGCCTGTCTCTCTCTTGCATGTCTGTAGCATCTCTCTCTCTCATTTCTGTAGCGTCTCTCTCTCGCATTTCTGTAGCCTGTCTCTCTCTCTCGCATGTCTGTAGTGTCTCTCTGTCGCATTTCTGTAGCGTCTCTCTCTGTCGCATTTCTGTAGCGTCTCTCTCTCGCATTTCTGTAGCGTCTCTCTCTCGCATTTCTGTAGCCTGTCTCTCTCTTGCATGTCTGTAGCATCTCTCTCTCGCATTTCTGTAGCGTCTCTATCTGTCCTTTCTGTAGCCTCTCTCTCTCTGTCCTTTCTGTAGCGTCTCTCTCTGTCGCATTTCTGTAGCATCTCTCTCTCGCATTTCTGTATCGTCTCTCTCTCACATTTCTGTAGCGTCTCTATCTGTCCTTTCTGTAGCGTCTTTCTCTCTGTCCTTTCTGTAGCATCTCTCTCTGTCCTTTCTGTAGCGTCTCTCGCTCTGTCCTTTCTGTAGCGTCTGTCTGTCCTTTCTGTAGCGTCTCTCTCTCTGTCCTTCCTGTAGCGTCTCTCTCTCTCTGTCCTTTCTATAGTGTCTCTCTCCCCCCTTCCCCCTTAGTGGCTTTCTCTTCCCCTTCCCCCTGTAGTGTCTCTCTTCCCTCCCTCCCCCCTGTAGCGTCTTTCTCCCCCCGTAGTGGAATGTAGAGAAAAAAATGATGAACCATTAATGATACATTATTAAAGCAAATGCATAAATTAACTGTGTGTCTGCGGTGTCTCTTACTTATGACATCACCCCTTGGTTTCATATGCAAATTACACACTTCCCAATTGAATTTACTAGAATGGAAAGATTTTGTTTCATCTTTTTTTATTCTCTACATTCAGGTTGAGTCCTTTTAACTTAAAAAAAAAAACAATACATCATAAATACAGCTTATATTAGGAAACGGCTGGTCACTTGTTATTGGGCAATTATCATTCTTGTGTGTACAGTCATTGTAAGAGTTTATGAATGTAGGAGGCATTCATGATGGATATGTGTAGTAAAGAAAGTCCTGATAAAGAAAAAGTGTGAGAGAGTCACAATAAGAAGAAAAGCCAGAGATTAGCATGTCATACTTGGAAAATAAATACATCAGAAACTGTATTGGGATTTCCAAAAAATGTGATCCTTGGCCTTATCTACACACATAAATACTGTTAATTCCTTCAAAATATTTGTTTTATATGCTTTTAGTTTTGTTTAATACTTTTCTCAGTTTGTTAGTGCATGTGTAACTTAGATAGATAACAAGAGTGTAATCTAAACACCACCAAATTCCACAAAGATTTTTCCTATTCTATGAAAGACATTAAGTGCGTAAGTTGAATAAAAAAAACAGGTGCGGGGTATTACATTTACAATTCTTCTCAAATTGCTCAAAATCAGTTTTCCACAGTTTACAGGCACATTGCCACCAGCCAGTTACATTTCTTCATACTTATTTAGTAACTCTCCCTCAAAAAAATATATACAAATAAAGTATAATTAATTATACTTAATTAGATGTAATTATTTAGTAATTTTCACAAATATATATAATATATATATTTGTGGGGATTACTAAATAATTACTACTAATTAATTACAAGTATACAGTATTTATATAAATATATATATATATATATATAATATATATATATATATACATACATACAGTATTTTTTAAAAGAAAAGTGTATATATATATATATATATA
Source organism: Pelodytes ibericus (assembly GCA_036172795.1). NCBI lineage: Eukaryota > Metazoa > Chordata > Amphibia > Anura > Pelodytidae > Pelodytes > Pelodytes ibericus. The sequence goes on along the minus strand of CM069858.1, from coordinate 92,129,878 downwards.
TATATATATATATATATATATATATGTGTGTGTGTGTGTAGAAAATCCAACAGTCTTGATAAATGTCGATTATGATCATATTTTGCTAAATTGTGCTAATAAATAATGGTAAAGTTCCATTTTTTTCAAGTCCCGTGGCTTGGTGCATTTGTTGGATTTTCTGTATATGGACACCCAGGCACCTGGGAAGAGCTTCCCATCCCGGAAGTGAAACACTGAAAGGAGTTAAACTACACATGCAGACTTTTCGTCAGCTGAGCTAGTTACACGGAATATTTGGCTAGTCGGTTCATTTGTTTTGGAGCAGTCTGCTGTGATTTTATATGTAAGATATATTGTTTCACTATTTTGTATTACAGTAACCTTTTTTTGAAAAACAACAAAAACACTTTCTCCTCTGGTTCTCTTTGAGGGACGTTGTTTCCTCTCTTCAGGAACATCCAATTCCCCTGTGGGGCTCCATAAGGCTGTTATACTAGGCAGTAAATCTGCTCAGCAATAAGTGAGTATTCTGAGGGGCATATACAGTTGGTATCTCTGTATACCAGCTGTTTGTTTTACAGTATTATGCTAAGTCCTTTTTATCTTCCATTTTCATCCTGTCTGTAAAACATCCTGAAGCTCCAAGCACAGAAGAAGATTGACTCACAATATGAATATAGGTATTTTTACTTAAAGGATGCACATAGTGGTGTCTTGAAATCAAAAGCGCAGCACCTATTAGTTTATTGTTTGTTGTTGTGAATGCACACCTGTGGCGGGTGTGTCTGGGTTGCAGATACTATAAGTGTTTAACGTAGTAATTGTTTTGTGTCCTATACATAGCGCTGTTTGTGCACACTTCTTTTTCCAAGAGCTTGCAGTGAACATCATATAAAGCTGAGTGCATTAGTTTTGGATTTTCATATTTAGGTGTATAAATATATATATATATATTTGTAGGGATTACTAAACAATTACAACTAATTAATTAAGTATAATTAATTATAACTATACTGTATATATATATATATATATATATATACAATTTAAATGCAACATAGTGTTAAATGGTTATAAATGTAAAAAAAAAACACATTCCACCATGAAGACTCAAGATAAGAATGTATACTGAAATCTAACATCTACAGTATGCGTGTCAAATATTAAAAAAATGCAAATTCAGTTTATGTACAAAATAATGTTTGCTCTTTGCTCTTTTGGAATGAATTAGTCATTTAAAGCACGGTAAATAAATAGGAGTATATTGGGAATAAATCCACACAGAATAAACATATTTAGCAAGCACAAACATCATCACAATAAATGTATTCGAATTAAAAATGAAAATGGAAAGAAATGATTGTAAAATGTTACAAATACTCACATATTTCACCATTCTATTTTACAGAATTCTTAGAACTACTTGATGTTCACATTGTAAATGCACTACTTAACCCTTCTTGTATTTGACGTTCTATGCCGGTCTACAATACAAGGCTGAAAAGCCAATAGGATGGCATAGCATGTCCTGTGTAACAGCTGTGGTGAGCTGTGCTATGAAACCTGTTGTCTGCAGGGCATGCTATGTTCATAGAATACTTGGTCTCTGTCACTGTGACCCTGTCTGCTAGTCACCGCCTTTGGGTCCTTTGTGACAAAATAATCCAGTAGGAGATAAGGGGTTGAATATATATTTTCTCTGTATAACTAATAACTGTAATTTTACACCATACGAGTTGTATTTGCTTTTTTTCTGAATGTATCACCCCATATTAATTTCCTTTTTACTTAACACCACTAAAAAAGAAAATTTTGAAGAGCCTTTGCCCTTTTTTAATATTGCTTATAATTCCATATGCTTGCCAACAAACTGCAATGGGTTCTGGGACATGGTGTGTCTAGAGCAGAAGGGGGATGACTGGGTGTCATAAGATACATCATTTTACAGAGTTAATTGACAATAAAATGAAGGAATCGGCAATCCAGGAATATGTTCAACGTATTAAAATATTTATTCCAGAAGCCACAAACAAGTAAAAAATGACAAGTGATGGACAAACAATGAAAACACTTGTATAGCAAAAGCTGGTCTAGTTTCCAGTTCTGCTCATAGATTTCCTAAATGTACAGTGGATGTATGAAACATGTGATTAGGTAACAAGGATTGAGGAATTAGTCACTCCTCATCCCTCATGCAGATACCTAATATTTATCAGTGTAGCAACACTTTCTCTCCTATATCACGGACTAAGGGGCGGGCTGGGCCGGGGGGCAGGGAGGCAATTGCCCGCCAGGCCGCCCTAATGTTTGTAAAACACGGCCGCTGGGCCAGTGTTAAAAAAAAAAAATGCGCTTGCAGGCAGAGACGGAGGTGAGAAGGGATCGGAAGATCCCCTCTCACCTCCGCTATGCCTGCAAAACTGCACGGGGAGCCGAACAGGCAGCACAGAGAAACCTCCGTGCTGCCTGTTCGGCTCCCCGTGCAGTGTGACACGGAAGTGCAGACAGTCACGTGATCGGCGCTCTGACGTCAGACGCGCGCCGATCACGTGACCTGTCGGCACAACCGCCGGGAGGCCGAACAGGCAGCATGGAGGGACCATGCTGCCTGCCACTAGCCACCAGGGAAGTCCTCCTGCCACTAGCCACCAGGGAAGTCCTGCCACTAGCCACCAGGGAAGTCCTCCTGCCACTAGCCACCAGGGAGGTCCTGCCACTAGCCACCAGGGAAGTCCTCCTGCCACTAGCCACCAGGGAAGTCCTCCTGCCACTAGCCACCAGGGAAAAAGGTAAGAGATGGGGAGGGGGGGGGGGGAACACTGGCATATTATTGGGCAAGTTGGCTGGGGAATATTACATGCAAATAAGACTGACATATTATTGGGAAAATTGGCTGGGGAATATTACATGGCAAATAAGACTGGCATATTATTGGGCAAATTGGCTGGGGAATATTACATGGCAAATAAGACTGACATATTATTGGACAAATTGGCTGGGGAATATTACATGGCAAATAAGACTGGCATATTATTGGGCAAATTGGCTGGGGAATATTACATGGCAAATAAGACTGGCATATTATTGGGCAAATTGGCTGGGGAATATTACATGGCTAATAACACTGGCATATTATTGGGCAAATTTACTGGGGCATATTAAATGGCAGAATAACACTGGCATGTTATTGGACAAATCGTCTGGGGAATATTAAATGGCAGAATAAGACTGGCATATTGGGCAAAAAGGCTGGGGGATATTAAATGGCAATTAACACTGGCATATTGGGCAAATTAGCAGGGGCATATTAAATGGCAGATAACCTTGGAATATTATTGGGCAAATTTACTGAGTCATATTAAATTGCAGAATAACACTGGCATATTATGGGACAAATTGGCTGGGAAATATTAATGGCAAATAATATTGGAAATGTGTATGTAATGGGGTGATGGAGGCATGTAAATGTGGTGATGGGGCATGTCCTGGTGTGCAACGTGGGTTATGGGTCATGTCGTAGGTGTGCAACGTGGGTAGGGGGGTGCCCAAATTTTGGGATATTGGGTGTCTAAATCCTGGCATATTGAGGGGCATAATCCTGGCATATTGAGGGGCATAATCCTGGCATACTGAGAGGCATAATCCTGGCATTTTGTAAGGGAAAATTCTAGCATATTAAATGGAAAATCCTGGTATATTGTGGGGAAAATCCTGGCAATATTCGTTATAAAACAAGGAAAAGATGGCCGTGGATGGGGAGGCGATTCGATGGTGCAATGGGCCACTTGACTGGATTTGCCCCCCAGGCCTAAGGCTGCCAGCCCTCCCCTGCACGGACTTATATGTAAGTTTGTATAATAATGGACTGCACTGTAAGCAGCACTAGAAAGATAAGACTGGCCTGCTAATGATAGTTCAGCATATATAAGCCTGCTAATTACCAGCTGGAAACCTCTACACAGATATTAGTGATTACTGAAACACTAATTTCTTTTTTTTATATATTTGTCTCTTTATTAAATATTTTTTTCTTCATCATATAAAAAAGACATTTAACAACATATATAATTATCCAAACATGTATATAAAGTATTTAGCTGTGATGGCCCATATCATTATCAACCCATTATTCGTGGATGTTGATTATAAACACCTAGTACTAAAAATGGACCTATATCGCCCAATTCTTTAATACACAATTTCACAGTCTTTTTAATTTCCTTATAACTCCTTGACTATTACATATAATTATTACACACAACATAATAACATACAATACATATTCATGCTCATTGAGGTTTTTTTCTTTTTTGGTCCCCCTCCCCCCCTCATCTCAGGGGAGAGAGAAAGGGAAGGGGAGGGGGGGGGGGGTAAGGGGGTAAGGAAGAGAGGATATTCCCATATTAAACCTATTTGATATCTCTATTCAGGGTTCTCAAGAAATGCTCCTAAGTTTGTAATTTATAAAGTGTACACATTCTTTCAATCCATTACTCTGAATTGTTTTTTTTTGATCTTCTATGTGGAATTGATAGGTTATCTGTTTTTTTGGTTGTTCCCAATGTGGTATTTCCATTTTACTCCAATTATCTATAATTAGAAACGTTGTTGCTATTAACAAATGGACAAGTATGTATCTCTTTTTTTCCCAATTTTTGTCCATTCTAAGTGTAGTAGAGCCACACCTGGGGTGAATGAAATATCTATCTGAAGTATTTCCCTCAAAATTGAAAAGACTAAATTCCATGGCTTTTGTATTTTCCTACAGTTCCACCATCTATGCAAATAAGTGCCTAGCTGTTCGCCACATCTCCAGCATGTTGGATCCTGATCCGAGTACATTTTACTGATTTTTGTTGGGACCAAATATATTCTATGCATAATTTTATATTGTAATTCAATAAGATTTAGGCAATGGATGTTTGTTTTGATATTTGGTATGATTTCAAGCCAATCTTTGGGATCTATTCTAACTGCCAAATCTTCCTCCTATCTTTTTATAACCTTTCCAATATCTTCGTATCACTCTAACTACTATTCTACAAATAAGGTATTTTTAAGAAATGTACTCGTTTTACTTCCATGGGTCAGCATCATCTTCAATACTACGATGTCCTCATCCTCTCTGCATTTATTTTTTGAGATGTCATTTTTAATTCTTAAATATTTAAAGATGTCACCTGTTGTCAAGTCGTACCTTTGGGATAGATCTGGGTATGGTATAATTTTCTGATCCTCTATTATCTCTGAAAGTTTTAATATGCCTTTTTGCTCCCATTTTAATAGATCCATATCTTCTATATTATATTCCAATATTTTTAATGGATTTCCTATTCTAATACCACTATCCCAATCTAATTTATATTCAATTTTAAATTTCTCTCAGAATTTCAAGATGCCGTCAACAACCTTATTCTCTCTGACATAGGACCCTTTCCTAGTTGTTTTTGTTTTTATCCAGGGGAGTAAAGACAGGTCAGGAATTTTTATCATGTGACTTTCTATAGCCATCCAGCCTTCCAAATTGTTTAAAATGGAGGCATCATGGTATTTTTTTTATATTTGGTATTGCTAGTCCGCCGCTGTTTATATCTCGGAATAAAAGGCTTTTTTTAATTCTTGCTTTTTTCTTCTTCCATACAAAGTCTAAGAATAAAGTTTGAAGTTCTTTTAATTGGATATTCAAAACATAACATGGGAACGCTTCAAATACATACATAAATTTTGGCATCACATCTGATTTAATTATATTTATGCGACCCCACCATGATATCTCGAGATTCAGCCAAAATGTAAGCATTTCTCGGGTCTGATTTGTTAATTTGGCAAAATTAGTTTCCGAAATTGTGTCTATATCTGATGGAAGATGTATTCCCAGATGTTCTATATTATCCTTATTCCATTTAAAATCATACTTATTACTTTTTTGTCTTCTACTCCAAGGTTTATACCCAAGCTAATAGATTTGGACATATTCAGTTTGTAGTTCGAAATGTGTCCGTATCTCCCTATCTCCTCCATCAAACTACCAACTTAATGCTCTGGTTTTGTCATAATCAGTGTTATGTCGTATGCATATATATTACTTTTACACTCTCTTCCTCAGCATACAACTCCTCCAATATCCCTATTACTACATATGCATTGTGCTAAGGGTTCTAATGCCATGACATATAGGAGAGGGGACAAAGGGCACCCCTGCCTGGTTCCATTATTTATAGGGAACCAGGGTGACTTTACCCCCCCTATTATCCTGGCCGATGGACCCGATTATAAAACTGATATTGCTTTCTCTATCCAATCTCCAAAGCCAAAAGCCCTCAACGTACTTAACATATAATTCCAATTGACTCGATCGAAGGCTTTTTCTGCTTCCAAAGATACTATAATTGTTGGATTGTTCCATTTGTTAGTTAAATCTATGAGATTTATTAACGTTATGTTGTTAGAGACCTTTCTACCTGGTATGAATCCTGCTTGTTCCCAATTTATTAATGAATGGATACTTCTTTTAATTCTATCTGCCAATATTGTTAAAAAGATTTTAATATCTCCATTAATTAACGAAATTGGGAGATAATTTTCTATCAACATTATATTTTTATTTGGCTTTGGGATTGGGATTATATTAGCTTTAAGCAATTCTGGTTCCATTTGTCCTCTATCTACTATTTCGTTGAATAGAAGTGTCATATACTTGCCCAGGTCTATCTTCATCCCGTAAAGCCTGGGGCCTTATTTTTTTTAAATTTTATCTATTGCTAAATTTACATCGAGATCACTAATAGGATGATTTAGGATACTAAGCTGTTCTTTAGATAGTCTTGGTAAATGACATAGCCCCAAGTATTCTTGTATCTAGGTCTCTCTTTTTACTGAGTCTAGATTATACATGGCTTGATAAAAGTCAGCAAAGGCCCTACCTATTTCCTCTGGGTCATTTATCGTTTTCCCTTTATATATTATCTTATATATACTCTGGGTAGCAGTTTATTTTTAGTTTTGTGGTGAGGTTTTATCTGCTCTATTTCCTTTGGAATAGTGTGTTTGATTCCTTTTTTCCCAAGTTATTTTTAACCTCCTTCATTAATTTTTTATTTACTTGCATTAATTATTTTAGATGAGTCGCCAATGGCAATTTAGGTGTTTCTTTGTTTTTATCCGTTACATTTTTTAAACTGATATATAATTCTGCAAGGGATGGGCCATCTCATTTCATACAGCAAACCTAAATTCAAAAATACTTTATTATTTTCATTTCACTTGATCCTTTTGACATAAAAATGTCTCTTTGTCATCGCTTTCCTCACTTTTCTACAGAATGACAGCATAATTACTGTCAACCAACAGAAGGAAAGATTTAAAAGTATAATGCTTCCATGGTAACATTAAAAGTGAAGGTTTGAAGCATTAATATAGAGTAATATATGACATTCAGTGATAACCATTCGTATGAGAAACAACAAAGCTTATGAAATGTGGAAATTTTACAAAAAACTGTTTTATTATTAATTATTGTGCTTTAAAGTGGGAAGAAAAGTTTCAAACTCCAGTTGAGAAATCAGGTTCTGTCAATAGTGGGTCTACTCTGGCCAACTTTCATAGAAAACAAGAGCTCCGAGTTTTGGACCCAATTGAATCATATAGCCCTTAAATTCGGGATGATCAGAGTCCACCAAAGTGACCTCAATGTGGCAGATTTTTGTGCCGACTTTTCGGCGGCTGAACTTTGGGGAGGACTTTGGCTTTTTTCTGGGACATTTTGGGGGGACCGTGTCCATTACAGAAATAAATGTCAATGGGAGTACGTGAGTTATAACCAAAATAGCCAAAGTGCTCCTAAAATAGGCCATAGTTCAATAAAAAAAAATAATCAGTTCAATTAAATACGTGAAACTAAAGCAAATTAGCATAAAAATATATAAAAAATGTTTTATTGGAATTTAAAAATGCATATTTTAATGTAAATATTCTATTATAACATTACATTTATATATTATAATTGTATATGAATATTTTTAGAGTTTAAAATATGTTAAGTTTAATATTTTTAGTTAATATCTTTAGCTAATATCTGACGAATTGAAATGCTAGAAATTCAACTATTATAGCCAAATTTGAGCCATTAGATGGCCTTTTGGACCAAAATCATTGGAAAGTACTGTTTCGAGGCCTAAATTGGCCATATTGAGTTGGAATTCGCAAGAAATTCTACAGATCGACCAGAAGCTCCAATCTGTCCCCAATTGGAGCAGATCAGTCTATAGTGAGCAGACCTTTAGGAATCAGAGGTACTGGTCATCAATTGGGCACACATTATTGGCATCACCTATTAAGCGGCATGCACTTAACTTATAGAAAGTGTTAACTGATAGATTTGACAGCTGACGGGTATTTTATTACACTGTTCATCTGCTTTAGTGTATGTCTGCATCTCCTATGTTGTCTAATGAAGTGGTTACTAAACTGAAGCGAGAGAGTGATGTCACTAAGGGGTGAAGGACAAGTAGGTGATTATGTAGCTATATGTATAATGATCCTGCACATAACAGTTTAAAGGAGGATCCTGCGGGAATAATGGCAAACATTGGCGCTATCACTTCATGCGATTTGAGCTATGTGTTTTGGTCCTGTATTCTCTGATTACTCTGACACACTAGGTTCCAGCACAACCCATGTATACACAAACAGAGTCAGAAATGTGCCTGAAAAGTTTTGGGCACCTTTTGCCACGCTCTGTTTTATAGAGGAACTATTCATGCACAAAACGTTTTGTGATGTGTAAACAATTTCCTTTATACAGAACATACTGGCGATTGCCCTTTTTAATTTTCTGACACTTTTATTTATTAAATGTTATTTTTTAAATAAAACTCTACGTATGTTTAAGCCTTGGGGTAAAAGTTTTTGACAAAACACAAAGTGCAAAATGCGTCAAGCATCTGCATGTTATGTAAGAAGCTCCTTGCTACTAGCTTTTATGGACCAGAAGAAAGTTAAATCGGTTTTATGAAGAGGCCGTTGTTGTCTTTTTATAGAACTGCTGGAGTTACTTTAGATGTTGCTCATAAATAAGCTGAAAATAGTATAAAACACATGCATTCTAATTTAACTTGTTCACAGATAGAATTTTAGAGTCATCACAATGGCATCCATTCAGGCTAGAGGAGAAGGGACTTCATGTAAAGCTCTGAAAAAAATGTTAATGTATTTTATTTTAACAGTAAAAAGCAATTAAGATAATGAATCTGCTGCCAAGTGAAACTATTAGCAGATTCTGGCAGATATTCCACATTTGTGTCAAACTAAAAATTGTGTAAAGAGTTTTTTTTCTGGATTGTTAAATAGTTGCAGTTGGAATGATTGAACTTGATGGACTAAATCTAACTATACCCAGTAAATTAATCTTTCTTATGAATAGTCACAGTTTATGACAAAAATGTTTGTGTGCCATTGTTATTTTCCATACACAATCTTTATTCTAATTATCATGCCCACAATATTTTTTTTTCATTTATCTTTCTTCATCCTTAAATTTACTTCTTTATTAAACATTTTCTTTATAAATTACATTAAACATTCACTGTAGTCCCATTCCAAACAGAGTGTACAGAAAGATAAGGAATAATGTAATTGTTCATAATAACTATTCAGATCTACTATTGCTATTATTTCCTTTATATCTGGCAGGTTTTATGCTTTCCAGTTTCTAGCTATACCATGTTTCCTCACCAGCAATATATGTCCCACCAATCTTCCTATTTGTTTTGACGTTAATTCTGGGAAAATATTAAATAATACAATTTCTGCACTTTTATTCCAGTTGACTCCCGTTATTTCTCTTATCGCCTGGAATATTTTTTCCCAGAATTCCACTGCCTTCCGGCACTCCCACCATAAGTGCTGCATTAAGCCCTCCATTTCACATCCTCTCCAACAGTCCGCAGAGGAGGTTTGAACATTTTATTAAGTGTTACTGGGACCATATACCATCTATATATTATTATTTTTTTGTGTCTCTATATAATTTGAACATTGTGAATATGATTTTAAGTTCGCCATTGCTCTTGTCCATTCCTCTGTGGAGATTATAACCCGTAAATCCCGTTCCCATTGCAGCATACTTTTCATTTAGATTTTTGGGTCTTTTAGTACTATACAATTATATAAAACTGATACCCTTTTTCTTTCTGCCTCTTGCTATACATAGGTCCCACAGTTTCTTTTGTATATTGGGTATGTCCCTATAGCACACTTTCTCTCTTCTACATAGGTATTTAAATTGTATAATATTTGTAAAAGTCTTTTTTTTATGTTAAATTTTATATCCATAAATGTCATAAGGTGTGGTTGCCCCCTAATTTGTTGTAGGCTTGTTATTCCTTTATATATCCAACCCTTAGGTTTAATTGTGATATGCGGGCTTCCAATTGCAGTGGAGAATACCATGATTTCTCTTTAAGTGTTGGAACCAATCTTAGCAGCTTCCTACATACTTGGAAAGAAACTTCGGTAGTATAAAATTTCTTTTACTGCTGGATTTACACCATAATTGTGGCATGTGGTTGGAGGGCAATCTTCCAAATCTACCCACGCCACTGTGCCCGGTGGGGAATAATACTGGATCACTTGGGCAGTATGTGCTAGATAATACCATTCCAAATTTGACAGCCCCATCCCTTCTGCTTTATGTGTATTATATAAAATAGTTTCTTTTTAATTCTAGACTCTTTTCTTTTATTTACACATTTATTTATTTCTCTCTGGGTTTCCCCAAAAAATTACTTGGTAATATAAGCGGTAGAGTATCACTGCTATTTTAATTGCATATATTCTACCTGACCATGATATCTCTGAATTTGTCCACTTATTCAGATCTTCTTCAAATAATATATATATATATGTATACATATGTATTTACATACACTATAGAAACTATTATAATATCATAAGTATATGTACAGAAGATAATATAAACATTGCCCACTCATGATGCAAATTAAATCATTTCACTTCTTTTATTTTCGATTGCCAAATTTAAGACTTCTTTAATGGATGGGATATTTGTAGATTTCCAATATTTAGGTATTAAAGAGTTGGCAGCAAGATGGGTATTAAAGTGTTGGCTGCAATTAATAAATGTTGTAATATAATTGATTTGTTTTTGGGTACATTTTGGAGAGGTTTTTTAAATAAACAAATTGCAGGGGTTAGGAGTATAATTGAATCTGTAATTGTGTTAATTATTTTATGAATTGAACTCCAATATTGTTTTATGAAGGGGCACGCCCAAAAAATATGGCCTAAGGACCCCACTTGTCCACAATCCCTCCAACATTTAATAATTTGAAATTGTGCAATTTTGAGGACCATCTGAATAATAGGTACCATCTGAATAATAATTTATAATGGGATTTATAATGTGAGACGCACTATGCAGTACCTTTCTATGATAAAATAAAACCATTCCAATCATCCAGATCAAAGGCCAGGCCTAACTCCCGCTCCCAATGTAGCATGAAGTCTGATTTCTCATTGTTGTTCTTTTCAAAAGTCAAGTAAAAAATAGATATGGTATGTTTCCTTCCCGGATCCAAATATACATTTTTTCTATAGGTGAGAATGACATTGATCTCTTATTCAGATCCCGGTTGGAAACATAAAATTTTAAACTAATCCAATCAATTTTTGGGGCAACTTATTTAAATTATTAATTTCTGTTAATTGGTTAAAGGGTATGAATTTGTTATTTTTTATAAGATTATCAATATGTTGAATGAGAGGACCAATATGCAGAGTCAAAATGGGTATATCTTTGGTAAAAATTTGTTTTTGGACTGATCAATTTGAAAATTAAATACCATGCTTTACTAGTAGTTTTTGTGTTTCGATATAATGAACACAGTTTTGGTCTAAAATTTGTAGGAATCCTTTGAATTTCTTAAATTGAGAGTGGGTACATTTTTGTTGATTCCATTTCCAACCATTGGGGTTTATGTGAGTCCAAATTGAATTTAAGGGCCGCTGCTGCATTTGTTGCATGGTAGTAATGAATAAAATCAGGTAGGCCTAATCCTCTCCCAGCTCTGGTCTTTTGTGAAATTGCCAGTTTGATTCATTCTACTCAGTTTATAATTACAAATAAATTTTAAAAGTGTTGAATGTAATAATTTGAAAAATGATATGGGGATTTTGAGAGGGATGGCTCTAATGAAATATAGTATTTTTGGGAGGACATTCATCTTAATCGAGTTAATTTTGCCTAACCAAGAGATTTCAAGATCACACCAATTTTCTATGTCATCTTAATTTTTGGCCAAATTTTTCTCAAGTTGCAATCATGCACCCTTCATAGATTCTTATATAAGTTTATGCCTAAGTATGAAATATAAGAATATCTCCAATCAAATTCAAATTAATTTTTTAGAGTATCCAATTCAAGTCTTGAGATGAAAAAAGAAAGAGCTTGTGATTTGGAGGTGTTTTATTTATTAAGGAAGATATTGCCGAATTCTTCTAGGATAGACATTAGCGGTGTAAGTGAGGACAATGGGTTTTTCAATGAAAGCATAATGTAATCCGCACATAGACCAATTTTATGTTCTTTATCCCGCACCACAATACCTTCAATCTCTGCACATTGTCTAATGATTTCCACCAAAGGCTCCATTGCCAACACACAAAAAAAGTGTTGACAACTAGCAACCCTGTCTTGTAACATTAGACAATGAAAAACTATCTGATATGAAACCAGATGCAGAGACTTTGGCTGTTGGATTAGAAAACAAAGTGAATACCCCCAATGAAAGGATTGGGTAAGCCAAATCTTGACATTATTTCCCTAAGATATTCTCAGTGAATCCTATCGAACACCTTCTCTGCATCTAAAGAAAGAAGCAAAGAAGACGTGCGTCCCAACTTTATTTGATGGATTAGGTTAACATATCTCCTGGTACTATTCGGGGCCTATCGATTTATTGGTCAATGTCAATAATTGAAGGCAAACATTTTGATAAACAAATTGACAACATTTTTGCATACATTTTTGTATCATTGTTGATTAAAGATACTGGACGAAAATTTGAACAAGCATTTTTTGCTTTAACAGGTTTAGGCAATGTTATGATTTCAGGACACCGATTTTCCTCCGGCATTGCACCATTTTTCCAATATTGGTTAAATAATTTACTTAAATAGGTGATTAACATACCTGAGAGTGTTCTGTAATATAACATTGTAAAACCATCAGGTCCCAAAGCCTTTCCATCAGGAACACTTGGGAGATTGGTGAGTTTAGGGAGGCCAAATTATCTTTCGAAATTTGTTTCACTGGGATTTTTTCCGAGAATGAACATATTGTTTTGTAGGTGGGTTGTTTTACAGTAGGGTCTGTAGCCAAATTATATATTTTTTAGTAATAATTAGCAAAGGTATTACAAATTTTATGAGGATTGTTGTTTTAGAACCATCATCATTTGTTAAGTGGTCAATTCTTGTTTGGGAAATTTTATTTCTTAACTTAGAGGCCAGAAGTGATGAGGCCTTGTTACTTTTTGAATAAAATAATCAAATAAGATGCCCTTTGAATGAAATGTCCTCTTAAAACTGATTTATGGGCATTCCAAAATGAAGAATCAGATACATTTGTGTTCAAATCCATAATTAAGTAATCACTAAGTCTCCAAGATCTATTTGGGTTTGCCTGAAGAGATTCATCTAAATGTAGTACAATAGGTGCATGATCTGACCAACTGATGTCCAGAATTTTAGTTTTTAAAACTAATATGTATTGTTTGTTCATTAGCTAAGAACCTAAAAATACGAGAATACATATTACAAGTAGAGTTGAGCGGATACCTGGATGTTCGGTCAATGGGGACCCGAACTTTTGGCCACTAAAATGCCTCTAAAAAAGTCCTGGAGAGGGCTAGAGGGCTGCAAAATGAAGTAAAATGTGGGTGTATCCCCATTCATACAAATAGGTCAATTGACCTATTCGTATGAATGGGGACTCTATTTCGGTTTATAGAAAGCCAATAGCCATGTAATGCTATTGGCTTTCTGTAAACCGAAATAGAGTCCCCATTCATAGGAATAGGTCAATTGACCTATTCTTATGAATGGGGACTCTATTTCGAATAATAGAATAGCAATAGCATTACATGTATTCCATAAACCGAAAGTCTATAAACTGAAAGACATTCGGTTTATAGACTTTCGTTTTATAGAATACATGTAATGCTATTGCTATTCTATAAAAAAAAAGTCTATAAACAGAATGTCTTTCGGTTTATAGACTTTCGGCTTATGGAATACATGTAATGCTATTGGCTTTCTATAAACCGAAATAGAGTCCCCATTCATAAGAATTTTCATTTGTGGTTCGGGTTTCGGGTTCGCTCAACACTAATTACAAGATGTTGAGTAAAATGTGTAATCACTTTCATTTTCATGCTGGAATCTCCAACAGTCGGACAGGCCACGAGAAAACAATAATTTCGAACATAAACCTGCCAATTTTTCAATTTTGTAATCATTATTTTGGTATTTATTTTCTCTAATTATGTCCAGCTTATTCAGATCCTGTTTCAGTTTTTTCCATTTGTCATAGATATTAAGTTGCAGCATCTTAAATGTGTTCTCTGATAGTTTTATACCCAGGTAATCAATAATATAATAATCTATTTGCCAATCCAATTCGTATGTCCTTTTTATTTTCAAAAAATCCTCTTTTCTAATACCAAATGAGAGTGCTTGTGATTTTTGCTTGTTTATTTTATGATATGACACTTTACCATAATTACCTACCGTATTTATCGGCGTATAACACGCACTTTTTCTCCCTGAAAATAGGGGGAAAATGGTGTGTGCGTGTTATACGCCGAAAAAAAAAATTAATCTAAAACTTACCTCGTTCCTGCTCTGTCCCCCGGTGCTCTGAAGCTGCGTGGCTGTGAGGGAAGCGTTGTGAGCTTCCCTCCAGTCGCGCGGTCAATAAAGTGTGTCTTTTTTTAAACAAACTTTATTGACCGCGCGGCTGGAGGGAAGCTCACAATGCTTCCCTCACAGCCACGCAGCTTCAGAGCACCGGGGGACAGAGCAGGAATGAGGTAAGTACTGGGGTCTGGGGGAGGAGGGTGGCATAACGAGCATACTAAGGGGCAATATCCTGGCATATTGGGGGCAATATCATGGCATATTGGGGGCAATATCATGGCATATTAAATGGCATATTGGGGGCAATATCATGGCATATTAAAATGGCATATTGGGGGCAATATCTGGCATATTAAAATGGCATATTGGGGGCAATATCCTGGCATATTGGGGGCAATATCCTGCATATTAAATGGCATATTGGGGGCAATATCCTGCATATTAAATGACATATTGGGGGCAATATCCTGCATATTAAATGGCATATTGGGGGCAATATCCTGGCATATTAAAATGGCATATTGGGGGCAATATCTGGCATATTAAAATAAAATATTGGGGGCAATATCCTGCATATTAAATGGCATATTGGGGGCAATATCCTGCATATTAAATGGCATATTGGGGGCAATATCCTGCATATTAAATGGCATATTGGGGGCAATATCCTGCATATTAAATGGCATATTGGGGGCACAATCCTGGCATATTAAAATGGCATATTGGGCTTCAAAGTTCTTTATTTGAAATTTAAGTTTTTTTTCCTAAAATTTCC
Organism: Pelodytes ibericus; assembly: GCA_036172795.1. Taxonomy (NCBI): domain Eukaryota; kingdom Metazoa; phylum Chordata; class Amphibia; order Anura; family Pelodytidae; genus Pelodytes; species Pelodytes ibericus. Next base: position 92,114,184 of record CM069858.1, on the reverse strand, counting down.
TTATTAAAATGAGGTGCGTGTTATACGCCGGCGCGTGTTATACGCCCGATAAATACGGTAATTGTTCCATCAATGCAGGGAGAGAATCTGCGAACAGTCCTGCTTTTATTTGGCCCACCTTGAGGCGTTCTATCCCTCTTATGTTTGTAACTGCCCAGATTTTTTTCTGCCAAAAGCTCCAGTGCAAGAACATAAAATATAGGTGACAGAGGGCAACCCTGTCGGGTTCCATTAGTAATTAAGAATTTCTATGATTGGTATCCTAAATACAAAACTGTTGCAGATGGACTTACATCGCCAATATTTCTTTTATTATTTGTTTTGAGAAATCAAATTTAAACAATACAAGTTCCAGGTATTTCCAGTGCAAGCGATCAAACTCTTTTTCCGTGTCTAATGCCAACATAAGACCCAGAACTTTTAGTTTTTCTAAGTGTCTAATTAAACTTGAAAATGTCCTTATGTTGTCTCCAGTCTGTCTCCCTTGAATAAACCCTGTTTGGTAATAATGGGATATTTCTGGCAATACCTTTTTCATTCTGTTCGCAAATAGTTTTGAATATATTTTTAAATCTATATTCAGAAGCGATATTGGCCGAACATCTGGACATCCCTCAGCCTTCTTCCCTGTTTTGGAATAGCCACTATCACTGCTCTCAGCATCGTCATGCCCACAATATTGAGGGTATATGAGCCTATATCTGTGCCAGTGGATGAAAAATCTTAGGAGACAGGAAGCAATGAATATTCACATAAATTTTACTTTTGATGGTTGACTTTCATTTTGTGACTAAGTGAAATTTGGCACCCATGTTTGACTTAGAAAAATAACCCTGAATCTTCCCCATTGAAAGTAATGGGAGGTGAAATCATCAAAACTATTTTTGAGACTAAGTCAAAATCTTGTATTAGTCTTAAATATATCTTTGATCTTATTGGAATCAATCAGCTATAGTGCCATACACACATAATTTTATATAAAATAATCGTTACTTTGTAATGTTTGCATTTATAAATTGTTTAACCATTCATAGTGTTTTATGAAAAAAAAAATGGTAATAGTTACTATTCTAGTAGTGTAGTGTTTCCTAGCTAAGAAACTGAACTCTGCTTAGGGACAGTATGTTTTGTTTTTTTGGACATTGCTACTTTCACATCCTCTAAGCATTATTTAACCAGTTGAGATATTATTAACATGTATTTGACACACATTTTGTTAAGATTAATATTTTGCCTTTTTATGATCTATCTACCAAGATAAAATAAAAGGTGAAAAAAATGCACAGTAAATTTAATGATATTTAATAAAGCATAAAATCTATGATCCTGATGGTAAAAACCTTAATACTGAAGACCAATTATGAAACCATATTTCTCTTTTCTTCATGAAGTCTGATTTTCTTCATTTCATGAGGTTCAGCTCTTTGGCAGCTCACAGAACTGATGCTCTTTGTTAGTGGTGTGTGTTTGTGCCAGTCGTGCCCCACATAACCAATAGGGGGATCAACATTTCCTCCCAGATAGGGTTGTGTTTGGCTAGTCATTTGCTGACACACCTATAGCTGTGCTCATGTCACAACTTGAAAATCTTTCCGAAGAAAGAAATAACTTTCTAGGCCTTCCAAGGTTTTCCACTGACTATTGAATAATAAATCATTTCTGTTCAACAACTCAACTGATCAATATCGCAGCATGGATTAATATATGTTCCTTATATCCTAGATATATAATACAATCAGTTCTAAGTATATATATTATAAGAAAGTGTGAGACACATAGCTCAATGATGCCAGAACACACTTCTAAACTTCTTTTAAACTTAGGAATGTAACCAATTGGAACGAGGATCCACTATGCAATAACCTTATCATGATGAAGGTGAGTATATACGTAAAACCCGTTAATTTGGTCTTTGAGTGGTAAAAGGAGGTCTTTGGTCCAAATCAGTAATACCTTTGGTTGAGCTGTGGGCACAACAGAAAAGGAATGGCTGCACCTATAACACTCTTTAGACACCAGGGAGGGAAATTACTCAAGCGTTAAAGTCACTTAGGGATGGTGTGTATGGAACACAGTCACTGGTAGCGAGAGACTTGTTACTGGACACACAGCTGCTGGTAGTGAGAGACTGGATACTGGACACACAGCCGCTGGTACTGAGAGACTGGATACTGGACACACAGCCGCTGGTACTGAAAGACTGGATACTGGACACACAGCTGCTGGTACTGAGAGACTGGATACTGGACACACAGCCGCTGGTACTGAGAGACTGGATACTGGACACATAACTGCTGGTACTGAGAGACACACAGGGCCGTGTTGGGGTCCAAAGGACTCTGGAAAGATGGACTTTTAGCTTTAGGGACAGTGGTAATGGAGCGAGTGGGAGTGACAGGGAGCTTGTCACTAAACGTGAGGAGCAGGTGAGTTGACATGAGATTAACATTTTATCTCATGGATAGAGTTGAGCGGACACCTGGATGTTCGGGTTCTGCAGGTTTGGCCGAACTTCGAAAAAATTTCCGGGTCCGTGCTCGAACTTGACCCCGAACTTGAACCCGAACCCCATTGAAGTCAATGGGGACACAAACTTTTGGCCACTAAAAGGCCTCTAAAAAAGTCCTGGGAAGGGCTAGAGGGCTGCAAAATGAAGTAAAATGTGGGTAAGAGTGTCCCCATTCATACGAATAGGTCAACTGACCTATTCGTATGAATGGGGACTCTATTTCGGTTTATAGAAAGCCAATAGCCATGTAGTGCTATTGACTTTCTATAAACCAAAATAGAGTTTATAGAAAGGACCCTAATAAAAATGAGGGGGGGACCTTGTGTCCCCCCCCGGTCCCCACCCATGGCCGACGGGTGGGGACCCTAATAAGAATGAGGGGGGGACCTAGTGTCCCCCCCAGGTCCCCACCCATGACTGGCGGGTGGGGACCCGCATAAGAATGAGGGGGGGGGACCAAGTGTCCCCACCCATGAGCGGCGGGTGGGGACCACAAATAAAGTGACTAGGGGTGCCCAGCTCCTAGTCACTTACCCCCCCAATAAAATAAAAAATTCATACCTATCCCCCCTCACCCTAATTATAGTGAGGGGGGTGGTCAATAAGCTAACCTGTAAAAATAAAAACTATTTTATACTCACCATTTGAGGTCTTCATTCTTTTTTCTTTCTTCAGCCCCAAAAAAGGCCAAATAAAAAACCATAATAAGGCGATATTAATCGCCGAACCCCAAACTCCAACCTGGACATACAGTGGAATGTCCGTGTTCGGGTCCGGGGTCCAAAAATCGTAGTGTTCGGTACAAACCCGAACTTTGCGGTTCGCGTTCGCTCAACACTACTCATGGACATATATATGGTGGTATATAACATCAGTGCTATGAAAAGAAACAGGATCTGTGTGGGGGTTCCAGACCCCGTCTCCAACAAGCTAGGGGCCCCTTACCTGCATCCACTCCCGTTGCTGCCCGACGGAGGGGAAGGCCGTCGCGTGGTAGGCCGCATCCCCGGACTCCAGTAACTCGCGTCCCGCGAGTTGCTGGTGCTGCTGTTATTTCGGATGACAGAGGGGCGTGGCCTATCACACAATGGTGCCGATCCATTGGTAGAGACAGCGGGGGTGTGGCTAGAGGCTGCCACTCACCCCAGTGAGTGTCAGGCTTCTCTATGTGAGTGGGTGGACTTTCCTGATTGGAGGAGGCGGGGAGGTACACTTGACAGCCCATAAATACCAAGCACTGACTACAATCAGTGCTTGTGTATTGAGCTGCTAAGTGGTGTAAACCCTTGGTTCCTTCTCAGAGTTCTTTTCCCTTGTCTTACCTCCTGTTCTCATTGATTCCCCGGATTTTGACCTTGGCTTTCCTCCTGGACATTCTGATTTCTCCTGCCCTTTGATCCTGGCTTGAATTGTTTATTCTCTGGTTACCCCAACCAACATCCCACTCTCTGCTGCTCCCCTTTGGCCACTCACGACCCTCCTGCCATAGGCTCCCAGCCCCAAACCTGACAGAATACACAAGCCATTATGGAGCCTGCAGGTGTGGCTGAAGCCATCCAAGCACTCACCCAGCAAATTGCAGCATTGGCTCACGCAGTACAAGACATACGAAACAATCAACAGGAATTACAAAATCAAGTTCAAACCTTGCAAGCAGCACCCCTTCCACCACCTGAACCGGTGTTAGTCACTGTTGCCCCAGTGGAAGGTGCGGTAGCTGCTCCCGAACCACAAGTCAAACTACCCGATCGCTTTAACGGAGACCGATCTACCTATAAAACCTTCATCACATCATGCGAACTGCTATTCGTTCTGAAGCCTAGAACTTATGCCACAGACTTCGTCCGTGTGCGTACGGCCATCTCACTCCTCACCGGGGGTCCCATGTCCTGGGCACACCATTTGTTGCAAACGAACCATCCCTCTCTGGCTACTTGGGTGGCCTTCCGGCAAGCCTTAGATGCCTTATATGAAGATCCACACCAAGTTGCGGTGGCCGAATCATCCATCCGATCTCTGAGACAAGGTCGCCACCCGGTAGAGGATTACACCTCCGAATTCCGTCGCCTGGCCGTAGAGACCACATGGAACGAACCAGCCCTTATCCACCAGTTTAGGCTTGGACTCTCAGAGTCATTGAAGGACGAAATAGCCCGAGTGGGCCTCCCCGGTACACTTGAAGAGGTTATCCAGTTGGTCACTCAAATCGACCGGAGACTTCGGGAACGACGTATGGAACGGATGGCTCATCAATCTCCGCTTCCTAGAGCTTCTAGCACCCCACAGACCACCTCGGTTCCTACCTCCAATCCTTCGGAGGAACCAATGCAAATAGGAATGGCCCGCGGACCCCTCTCGGAGTCCGAACGGAATAGAAGAATCAAGGGCAACCTTTGCATGTATTGTGGAAGCGCTAATCATCTGATTCCCCAATGTCCCAAACGTCCCCCCAGAGGTAAGCCCGACACCTCGGACACTGCCGTACTATTAGGATGTGCAGCCTCTCATCTATCCATTTCTATCTCTTTACAGTGGGATAAGACGAACGCCTCACAAATGGCCATTCTGGATTCCGGAGCCAGCGATTGCTTCCTAGACAGTCAGCTCGCTCACTCCTTGAAGATCCCTCTTCGAGTCAAGGACCAACCTCTTACTGTCCATCTCGTAGATGGAAGTGCCATCCAATCGGGTCCGGTGACACACGAAACACTTCCTCTTACTCTCTTCATTGGTCCCCGGCACAAAGAAACCCTCACCTTTAATATTATTCCATCTCCGCTATTCCCTGTCATCCTGGGACTCCCTTGGAGCCGAACATCCAGTGGTCCCTTGGAAAGGTGGTCTTCTCCTCATTATTCTGCAAAAGTCAGTGTCTCGCCTCTGCAACCCTTGCTCCAACGTCAAATTTTGTAACCACACCCAACACCAGTCTTCAGCTCCCGGTACAGTATCTTCCCTTCAGTAGAGTCTTTGACAAAAAAGAGGCTGAACTCCTCCCTCCACACCGCTCCTATGACTGCCCGATAGACCTACTACCTGGCGCCGCCATTCCATTCGGGCGTATCTTTGAAGTCACCACAGTGTCATTCTTGGGGTATATCATCTCCCCCGGTCATATTCAGATGGATCCTTCTAAAGTCTCCGCTATCCTGGAATGGCCTGTACCCACTACGGTAAAAGGCGTTCAAAGATTCGTGGGATTTTTCGAATTTCTGTAGACGCTTTATAAAAAACTTCTCTCAAATTGTCCAACCCATTACAAGTCTAACCAAGAAACATACTCCCTTCAAATGGACTTCCCAAGCACAACAGGCATTCCAAAACCTAAAGCAGAGTTTCACCCAAGCACCTGTGCTGGCCATCCCCGAACCCACACAAGCATATTCACTCGAAGTAGATGCCTCCGAATATGCAGTTGGAGCCATACTGTCCCAACGATCTCCTGAGAGTCGGAATCCTCCACCCAGTGTCCTATTTCTCACGGAGACTCACAACCCCAGAAAGCAACTACAGTGTGGGAGATCGGGAATTATTGGCCATTGTGTTAGCCCATCAAGAATGGAGACATTTATTGGAGGGAACTATACATCCTATCACGGTTTTCACTGACTCGCCTCTGCAACCCTTGCTCCAACGTCAAATTCTGTAACCACACCCAACACCAGTCTTCAGCTCCCAGTACAGTATCTTCCCTTGAGTAGAGTCTTTGACAAAAAAGAGGCTGAACTCCTCCCTCCACACCGCTCCTATGACTGCCCGATAGACCTACTACCTGGCGCCGCCATTCCATTCGGGCGTATATTCCCCTTATCTGAACCAGAATTGGCGGTACTCAAGGACTATCTAGAAGACAGTCTATGGAAGGGGTTCATTCAGCCATCAACCTCCCCTGCAGGGGCCGGTATTTTCTTTGTGGGAAAGAAGGACGGAGGTCTTCGACCATGTGTCGATTATCGAGAGTTGAATAACATCACCATAAAGAACAAGTATCCACTCCCTCTCATCACAGAACTGATGGACCGACTTCGAGAAGCCCAAGTTTTCTCTAAACTCGACCTACTAGGAGCTTACAATTTGGTTCAAATCCGCAATTGAGATGAGTGGAAAACGGCATTCCGAACTCGTTATGGACATTTCGAGTACAATGTCATGTCCTTCGGTCTGTGCAACTCTCCAGCCACTTTTCCAAACATTTCCTCAACGATGTGTTTCGAGACCTGTTGGATTCGTGTGTGGTGGTATACCTGGATGACATTCTGGTTTACTCATCTTCATTACATGAACATCGAGAACATATGAGGCTCGTCCTCACTCGCCTTCAAGAGAACCATTTATATGCCAAGATTGAAAAGTGTATCTTTGAAGTCACCACAGTGTCATTCTTGGGGTATATCATCTCCCCCGGTCATATTCAGATGGATCCTTCTAAAGTCTCCGCTATCCTGGAATGGCCTGTACCCACTACGGTAAAAGGCGTTCAAAGATTCGTGGGATTTTCGAATTTCTATAGACGCTTTATAAAAAACTTCTCTCAAATTGTCCAACCCATTACAAGTCTAACCAAGAAACATACTCCCTTCAAATGGACTTCCCAAGCACAACAGGCATTCCAAAACCTAAAGCAGAGTTTCACCCAAGCACCTGTGCTGGCCATCCCCGAACCCACACAAGCATATTCACTCGAAGTAGATGCCTCCGAATATGCAGTTGGAGCCATACTGTCCCAACGATCTCCTGAGAGTGGAATCCTCCACCCAGTGTCCTATTTCTCCCGGAGACTCACAACCCCAGAAAGCAACTACAGTGTGGGAGATCGGGAATTATTGGCCATTGTGTTAGCCCATCAAGAATGGAGACATTTATTGGAGGGAACTATACATCCTATCACGGTTTTCACTAATCATCGGAATCTCGGATGATTAAAAACAGCAAGAAGATTATGCCCCCGACAAGCCAGATGGGCTCTCTTTTTTACCCGCTTCAAACTCCACATCACATACCGTCCCGGAATCAGAAATGGGAAAGCAGAAGCCCTGTCGCGAATCCATGAACCCGTTCAAGTCGAGACTCCCTCGGATGACACTATCCTCCAATCTCACCATTTTTATGGCCGCACAAACTACCCTAATTGAGAGAATTAAAAAACAAAGTAAGAAACACATACTGTCACCCCGTTTACCTCCTCTCAGAACAGAACAAGGCCTTTTTTACAAGGATGACCTCCTGTTCGTCCCTCCAGGCTCCCGGGAAGAGGTCCTTCAGGTCATCCACGATCACCCTTTGGCCGGCCATGGAGGATTGAAGAAAACCCTCACTCTAGCCCTACGACATTTTTGGTGTCCTACCATCAGAAAGGACGTTCAACGGTATGTTCAAGCCTGTTCGGTATGTGCCCGTAGCAAGGGAAGTCACCAACTACCTTCCGGACTCCTACAGCCCTTGCCTATCCCTGATCAAACCTGGGAGGCCATCACAGTGGACTTCATCGTCGACCTGCCTATTTCTAACCAACACAATACTATCATGGTTGTGGTGGATCGCCAAGATGGCACATTTCATCCCGGTAACCCGACTTCCCACAGCCGCTGTTACAGCAGAATTATTCATTAGCAGCATCTTTCGTCTGCATGGAATCCCTCGCTCTATTTTATCCGATAGAGGAGTGCAATTTACTTCAAGATTCTGGAAAGCATTCTGCCAAGGACTAAAGATCGAAGGCCTATTAACCTCAGCCTACCATCCCCAATCTAATGGACAAACCGAGAGGATAAACCAAATCCTTAAACAATACCTCCGATGTTATATCACCCATGCACAGGACAACTGGTATCGTATGTTACCATTGGCAGAATTCTGTTATAATAACCATCTCCAACGTTCCATTGGAATGTCACCCTTCAAAGCCAATTATGGATTCCATCCCACATTCATCCCTCATTACTCCCAAGTCCAAACCATTCCCACTGTTACGGATCGTCTCCAACTAATAACACAGGGGATAGTCCAATTAAAGCGACATCTTTCTCAAGCCCAGGAGAACTACAAAAAACAAGCTGATCGACACCGTAGAGACTATCCGGCCTACCAAGTAGGAGACAAAGTATGGCTATCCTCCATCAATCTGAAACTTCCAGGTCCCGCAAGAAAGCTTCAACCCAAATTTGTAGGTCCCTTCCCTATCACCGCCCTTATTGGTAAATCAGCTGTCCGTCTTCAACTTCCTGATACTTGGCGTATTCATTCCACCTTCCACACATGTTTGCTCAAGAGATGGGTACCTAATCCTCGAACAAGAGATTCCCAACCTCCTCCCATCCTTATAAACGACTCAGAGGAATATGAAGTCGACCAGATCCTGGATTCCCGTGTCCATCGTGGTAGATTCTAATACTTGGTACAGTGGAGAGGATATGGTCCCGAAGAAAACTCCTGGGAACCTGTATCTCATATTCATGCTCCTGCTAAGATCAGAGCTTTCCACAGACTACACCCAAGTCGTCCTACTCCTTCACCCGACCGAAGGTCGTGCCTCAGGGGGGGGCTCTGTGGGGGTTCCAGACCCCGTCTCCAACAAGCTAGGGGCCCCTTACCTGCATCCACTCCCGTTGCTGCCCGACGGAGGGGAAGGCCGTCACGCGGTAGGCCGCATCCCCGGACTCCAGTAACTCGCATCCCGCGAGTTGCTGGTGCTGCTGTTATTTCGGATGACAGAGGGGCGTGGCCTATCGCGCAATGGTGCCGATCCATTGGTGGAGACAGCGGGGGTGTGGCCAGAGGCTGCCACTCACCCCAGTGAGTGTCAGGCTTCTCTATGTGAGTGGGTGGACTTCCCTGATTGGAGGAGGCGGGGAGGTACACTTGACAGCCCATAAATACCAAGCACTGACTGCAGTCAGTGCTTGTATATTGAGCTGCTAAGTGGTGTAAACCCTTGGTTCCTTCTCAGAGTTCTTTTCCCTTGTCTTACCTCCTGTTCTCATTGATTCCCCGGATTTTGACCTTGGCTTTCCTCCTGGACATTCTGATTTCTCCTGCCCTTTGATCCTGGCTTGAATTGTTTATTCTCTGGTTACCCCAACCAACATCCCGCTCTCTGCTGCTCCCCTGTGGCCACTCATGACCCTCCTGCCATAGGCTCCCAGCCCCAAACCTGACAATCTGTTAAGAGACATGTGTCATTTACACCTTATCACGTAAGTAATTTACTAAATAGAACAGCATACACCAGTGTTGTTCAAGTTTTTAAGAACAACATTATATTCAGCAGCTTAGGGAATTTGGGCAGACATTTTTTAATATTATAAGGTAATACAATATAATCTATGGGTTTTAACAAAATTATAGGCATCAATGGTATACATAACTATTGTCACCGGAAACATAAGCGTATTGGGCTGGATTACTGATGTAGGGCTAGTAGTTGAATCAAAGATGAGAACTCTCCACCAGTGTTTCAACACTTGGCTTTGAATGGCCACAATCAGATGTCTTATTGGTCTTCCCAGGAATCATATTCAGACAGAGCTAACAGAACAGAAGCTAAGTCACAGTCACAGAGCTAAAGGTTGGAGCAGGTGGAGAGTAGGCACGTTCAAAAATGGGAATGCAGAAACAAATACAAAGCAGGTCAGTAAATCAAAGTGCCCCAGCACTGTTTGCTGAGAGTATTGGGTTTATATAGCCCAAGAGCTCATTACAGGAATAGGTAATATCAGAGATGTGAGAAAGAGGAACAAGCACAGATTAGTATACTCCTGCCTAGACATGTATTGAAAACTGCAGGTGGAGTCCAGAGGAAGAGAAGGAAGCAAGCAAATAATTCATAGGGCAGGGCTCATGACTATGTATAGGCAACTGGAATTTCACAGTGAAAAATAAACTGGTATAAAATGATACTACCACTTTAACATTTTAACACCTTATCTGTGAAGAGAACACATTTAACCTCTGTACTCATAATATATGTATTTTTGATATTTAAAGAATTCTTTAAAAATGTCAGCATCTGTTGCAGCTAACAATATGAAGACAGTTAATGGAATTTAATTATGGAATGCAAATAGAAGCACCTGTGGCTAACTATTAACAAACAAAGCAAATAGAGTTAGTGAGCATATAAATGGCAATATTTAATTTTTTGCTGGTTTAACACCTGTTCAGCGATGGGAAAATGCTGTCAGGAGCTGATGGGGGATAAGCATAAAAGTAATTGTGTAAGAAAAATGGCAAAAGATAGGGAAATATTCTCTCAGGTTGATTTAGGGAAAGTATATAAAGATCTTATTTTAACTAAAATGGTACCACTGCAACAAGAGTTATATATATATATATATATATATATATATATATATATATATATAATAAAATATTTATTAATTCCACACTGTATGTGATGTCTTCATCCAGTAGATGTGAGATGCTTTTCACCATATTTGTATCCAGTACATGTGAGATGCTTTTCCTAGTGAAGTGTCAGCTTCAAAGTTCTCATTTACTTATATTAAATAGATTGTGCTGGTGTGCATACCCTCTATTTTTCATTTTTGAACAGAATTTTGTATTCTGTTTTCTAAGTAATAACTGTTGTTTGAGGACTGTGCAGCTAAAGTAATTCTCCACCTTATCCACACATGATGAAAATCATATTATCCATTTTCAATATGGACTTACGAACTCTGCAAAATTAATGGCTTTATTTATGACAGAGGCAATTGCATATAATTGAAAATTGAATTTTTCCAACCTAACTATGTTGGCCTTAATTTTGAAATTACATCTTTCATAAATAAAGTCATAAATCAGAAGGTCTTCCTACTACCGAGGACAACTATAAGGCAATGGAGGAACTTGGGCAGAAGAGAGAGTGGGCCCCCGTTTCTCTTACTACCACCCATGAAACTTAAACTAAAAAGTTTGCCTGGGGGAAATTCAACAGGCCTAAATTGATGGGGAATTTCAACAAGCTGAAAAACTAGATTTAAAAAAAGTGTCTACATTGGCCATTTTAAGATAAATCAAAGGCTTTCATTTAAATATTTGTTTGATATACTATTCCTGAGATATTAAATGTTTTCTCCAATATCCAAATGTGCTTGTCGCAGAGATTCTGTAAATCAACAGAATTTCTCCACCAGTGAGACAGTTGATGTCAATAGTCATACAATTAGCTCTACAGAATATATTTTGAGATAAAACTACTTTTGAGGTGAAGCTGGAAAACTCAGAAATCATCTGGGTCATTTTTTTCCCTTTTTGTTTACTTCTTCTTTAATGAATTTACCATTGACCTCTCTTGGTACAATGTTGCAAGATTAGCCATTATGTTTTCCATATATTTTTAAATGTCAGAGAATACTTTGCAACATAAAATTCTCAGCCAAGGTAACAATGCTTACCTGATAGCTAAGTTGAGTGGCTGAAAAACCATGTAATTGTTTTTACAACTGTAACTTTCCATCTAGGTTTTGTTATCCAACAGTAATTTAATTGGTATCTGCAATTTGTATTGAGAGATGAATCATCCACGTTTACGCATAACCTTACACTTCCTGTAATGTATGCAAAGAGATAATTAGTAATAATGGTATATCACCAATAGGGGTAGAAAACTGTCTATTCAACAATAACAGTGCTCATGACAAGATCTGTGGAGGTCTATATAACATCATTAAATTGTCTACCATAATGTCCAGTAAATGTCCACAATAAATGATATTGGTAGATAATGCAGAAACTTTACAACAGCACTAGTGTTGAGCGAACCCGTACCGCACTGTTCGGGTTCGTACCGAACATTACGGTTTTTGGACCCCAGACCCGAACACGGACATTCCACTGTATGTTCGTGCTGGAGTTCGGAGTTCGGCAGGGCGACCTAGGCAGCCGCCTTGGGCGCAACTTAGCAGGAACCGTGAAAAAAAAATTCCTCCCCAAGGCTAAATCCTGGCACATTGAGAGGCATAATCCTGGCATATTGAGGGGCATAATCCTGGCATATTGTGTGGTAAAATCCTGGCATATTGAGTGGCATAATAATCCTGACATATTGGGTGGCTAAGTCCTGGCATATTGAGAGGCATAATCCTGGCATACTGAGGGGCATAATCCTGGCATATTGTGTGGGAATATCCTAGCATATTGAGTGGCATAATCCTGGCATATTGAGGGGCAAAATCTTGGCATGTTGAGTGGCATAATAATCCTGGCATATTGGGTGGCTAAGTCCTGGCATATTGAGAGGCATAATAATCCTGGCATATTGAGGGGCATAATCCTGGCATATTGTGTGGGAAAATCCTGGCATATTGAGTGGCATAATAATCCTGGCATATTGGGTGGCATAATAATCCTGGCATATTGAGGGGCAAAATCTTGGCATGTTGAGTGGCATAATAATCCTGGCATATTGGGTGGCTAAGTCCTGGCATATTGAGAGGCATAATAATCCTGGCATATTGAGGGGCATAATCCTGGCATATTGTGTGGGAAAATCCTGGCATATTGAGTGGCATAATAATCATGGCATATTGGGTGGCATAATAATCCTGGCATATTGAGGGGCATAATCCTGGCATATTGGGTGGGAAAATCCTGGCATATTGGGTGGGAAAATCCTGGCATATTGAGTGGCATAATAATCCTGGCATATTGGGTGGATAAGTCCTGGCACATTGAGAGGCATAATCCTGGCATATTGAGGGGCATAATCCTGGCATATTGTGTGGGAAAATCCTGGTATATTGAATGGCATAATAATCCTGGCATATTGGGTGGCATAATAATCTTAGCATATTGAGGGGCATAATCCTGGCATATTGGGTGGGAAAATCCTGGCATATTGGGTGGCTAAATCCTGGTACATTGAGGGGTATAATCCTGGCATCTTGAGGGGCATAATCCTGGCATATTGAGGGGCATAATCCTGGCATATTGTGTGGGAAAATCCTGGCATATTGAGTGGCATAATAATCCTGGCATATTGGGTGGCTAAGTCCTGGTATATTGAGGGGTATAATCCTGGCATCTTGAGGGGCATAATCCTGGCATATTGTGTGGGAAAATCCTGGCATATTGAGTGGCATAATAATCCTGGCATATTGGGTGGCTAAATCCTGGCACATTGAGAGGCATAATACTGGCATATTGAGGGGCATAATCCTGACATATTGAGGGGCATAATCCTACAGCGATTATTCAAATTACAGTGATTATTTTAGTGGGTGCTATACTACATATTTGTACCCTGCCCTGAGCCCAGTGCCACAGAGAGTGCAGTGCACTTGCAACTGCATGTGTGCCAGGCACATGACTTTAATCCTGTTCTGTTAGCTCAGTGGGCAACATCTAGGCATTTTTAAATACTGCAATTTGTTGGTGTTAAATATTACATTTGTGTCCTGCACTTCATATCTGAGAGTCAAATAGAACCGTCCAATACTGTGCTTACAGCGCACTTTGAAAAATTCGAATTGTTTTGGGTGCTAAATAGTACATTTGCGTCTTGCATTGCACTTGATATCTGAGAGTCAAATAGAACCGTCCAATACTGTGCTTACAGCGCACTTTGAAAAATTCTGGCTACCTCCTCCTCCTCCAGCGCCGCTTCCACCTACACCGCCACGGTCACCGCCTCCTCAACCTATGGGTCACTTAGTATAAACTGAAAGAGAATACCCTGCACTCCAACCCTCTCTCAAATGGATAATTTTGTTGATCCTCCATTCTTTAGATTTAGATTCATGTTCTTCCAAAGCTAAAATGAAAGATTCCATCTAGTGCTATTTCATGGCTCAGCTGTATTTGTAATTTGTATGTATTTTATGTTATTTTAAGTTATTTCCCTTTCAACATTTGCTTGCAGGGCACTTGTCCTACTCTTACCCACATTTTACTTCATTTTGCAGCCCTCTAGCCCTTTCCAATACTTTTTTAGAGGCATTTTAGTGGCCAAAAGTTCGTGTCCCCATTGACTACAATGGGGTTCGGGTTCGGGGTCAAGTTCGCGGTCAAGTTCGAGCACGCACCCAGACATTTTTTCGAAGATCGGCTGAACCCGAACATCCATGTATCCGCTCAACTCTAATCAGCACTTATTCATAACTGCCATTCCTCTCCTGTAGATGCATAATACATTGTACCGTTGAAACAGTGGCTCGTGCTTTACTGGGTAACCATAGTGTGCAGTCATGCCATTCTTTCACGTGTAATATAGAGAGATACTTACCATGCACATTTGCTCACTATATGAATGACCTGTATATACTTATTCGACCTGTTAGCCCTGCTTTTGATTTTTAGATTTCAGATTAGACCTTACCTATAAATAACTCATTTATACTACCACACATTTCTCCATCACCCTTCACATAAGCCTTTTCAATTTACACCCATATTGCACCATAAAAAGTGTAGCTGCTATGTAAATACTGATAACGAATATGTGTCAGATATATAGAATTACGTGACATTTAGAGTTCTGCATTCTGCTGTAAAATACCTAAATGGAATTTAATGGCTGTGTAGGCCTATATGCTCTATTTTACTTTTAATGGCTACATCCGACAGATCGCTGGAATATTAATCACTGGATTACTGGTATATAAATAAAAAGCAGGTCCATATTTTGTTTAAGTCACTCATTGATTAAACATTTTAAGTGACTGTTTCCACGAATAATGTGCTAACAATGCATGTTTGATAAGATGTATTGAGGGACTATTTCCATTTTCAAGCTACTTTAAGTCTGTTGTATATAATAACTGTAAAACTATCAACATTTCTTCAAGTGACTAAATGAAAAAGATTGACTGCATTATTTAAACACTACTGAAAAGGATCAAATGTTAAAGGTAAACGTCGAGCAAATGCTTTCCCCACTATTTTGTACAGCAGACATCCCTCTCAACTTCACTGTAAACTGTAAATTGCAAATTAAAAATATTTAGAACAGACCGAGGCAGAAAAATGCTGGTTCAAATAGTTTATTACATTTTTCCATAAAAAGAAAGTTTCATAGTAGAGAAGCATAAACTGTAATCGGTGCAGCATACAATGATCCGAGTCAATAACACAAAACATCACTAATTATTGGGTTTTAACTCAAATTTTTCTATTACAGTCCATGGGATACAATGATATGACATAAATTAACTCCAGTC
Organism: Pelodytes ibericus; assembly: GCA_036172795.1. Lineage (NCBI taxonomy): Eukaryota > Metazoa > Chordata > Amphibia > Anura > Pelodytidae > Pelodytes > Pelodytes ibericus. Next base: position 92,098,518 of record CM069858.1, on the reverse strand, counting down.
ATTGAATAGACCTCAGTCTGTATTTAAAGGCACAGTAGTAAATAATAATATATCCTGCTGAACTTCGCATTTGCATACATTTCACCAACAACAATCAATGAATGAATAGTAGCAATTTTACTTAAAATGCAATCTATCAGATGTAGTGTACTATTAAAGATTGAGGAAGGACAATTTTTTTTATTAATGATATGGAAAGCAACTTCTGTCTCATTAAAAGTCAAATTTGAATGGTGCACTCTTCAAAAGATATTCTCTCCCAAAGACTAGGGGACTTCAGAGTAACAGGGCATTGCTGCAGAGATAGACCATCGCTCTTTGTTTGGAGAAAGCATGCGTCAATCACGCCAAAGACTGGTGAGGAGGTTGTTTGGCATCATAAATGCACCACATCAGTCAGCACTACCAGGTTGTGCAGAACCATCTCTGCAAGATGGCAGCTTAGAGGTCACTGTTTGACTTCCTGAAGAAGTCCAAATCCATATCTTCCGCCAAGCTATGTGATCTGGTAAGAGTTCCAACGCAACATCTTTTTCTTCAATATACTCAACAAAGGGAAGTAGTGGGTTTTGTATACGTTCCATTTGATTTGCATTCCTTGGTATCTAATGCTAGTTTCTTTCCATTGCATTGAGCAGCGATGATGCAGAATCATTATTTGCCCATCTGACAAATTCATATTGTGACCTTAAAGTAAGCTCCTGTTTATTTTAGCCTTACACCTGGCTAAGTCTGTGATGAACGTGAAGAGATTTGGCAATGTCATGAGAGGAGATAATAGCCAATAACATGTTGTCAGGAAAGAGTAGCAACATATTCAGTATCACTCACCAGGATGCCTATAGAGACATACAAATTTTGATAACTGCATATTTATTTTTATCATTGTTGACCTTTAATATGCATAGGTTGGTCATTTTCAAGTCAGGCTGTATCTTTTAAGGAAAATCCAACCAATTGTTTCCCCAAGAGAGAAGATAAACCAACTACAATAGTTTATACGTATCTTTTCCATGATTATTAAAGTAAATCATAGATTTTCAGTAAATCCATGGCCTCATATTTTATATAATCAGACATTAATTCCCTTGCTATATGTATTTGCTGATTTATCAAATGTACTTCAATTAGGGCAACCTTCATAAGATTTCTATAAACATTTTCTTAAAGTTTGAAATTTCCATCTCAATTCTCTGCAATTGTCTCTTTATTTAAGTAGACCCTTTAATAAAATATATACAGTTTTCAAATTACTATGACTGGCAGGTCTTGGCAAAAATCCCAGTTGAGGGCCAAATTATCTATGTTTCAATGAACTTTAAACAATTTTTTTTCTCTTTTTTCCATATACATGTATGTACAACAAATCATTATTAATGCCCTGTATGTCATTAAACCATGATGTAACATGTCAATGTCTACAAGGCTGTTTCTAATTGAAAATAGGCTCCAATGAGAAAATAGCCCTTACCAAAAATGTCCTTTTTTAAATTGTAATTTTGATTTGTTCATAGTCTGTAGCCAATTCCTATTAGAGCTTTCTTTGTCTGGCTGTTATTTTTAATCCTGTCAAGTGTAGACAATTACATTGCTTGTAAACCTGTGGCCTACGGAACCTAATGAGACCTTGTTACATCTAGGGCTAAATATAGTGCATTGTAACTGTTAAAACAAGTCATTAATTCTTTGTTGATGGATATTAAGTGTTGTATTCCAGAGCCTTGGTGGGTGTAGTTTCAGGGCTTCCTAAGGAATACAGAATGTTACTTTATTCCCTGGCATTTATCTCACCAGAGGCTAGTTGAAAGTAGTTTCATTGGCATACATTTGTAATGCATATCTTTCAAAGTCCATGATTCTAGGGAAACCCAGCTTCCTCTTCATTGTCAGTTTGTTTTAATAAATTGTTTATTATTCTTTTGGAGAGATTATGTCCTATTCTTGTACCAAAAAGATAGTGGAGTCTTATAAGGATTTCTTCTTAGAGCACTGAGGCTGAGTTACACTATTCCAATATAAGTAAGTAAAATGCTTTTCTAGGGTGCTGAGAAATATATCTATTAGCATTAGTATTATTCTGCTCATACTTTTATTTTTACTCATGTTTATATGATTATTTATTTTTTATTATGTACTTAAGGATTGAGTGCCATTTTGAACGAGACTGTATAATTCTAAAGGAACCACCTTAATCTTCCAGCATAAATAAATAAAAGTATTCAGTAGGAAAAGCTAATATGTAACTAGTAATATAAAAAAAGATAATGAGATTTATAAATGTACAGTGTGGAATAGATACCTCCAGGAAAGTAAACAAGATATGTCTCAAAGATTTCTATGCAGACTCATAAAGATGATAATACATCTTGTAGAGGAAGTCAGAGTTGATAAGCGTGCCTGACTCATCATTAAAGATGTTACTCCACACAGACAACATATGAACTCTCTGCAAGGGAAATTAAATGAGGCTGTCATTTGATGCATTTAATTTATCTACAAATAAAAATTTCAGAGCTGTTTCTGCTGCTAAGGAAACAAACTGTTTGAACATGTCAATGTCCACTTAGTCTCCTGTAATGTTTGATCTCATTGTATGTGGTTGCTTGCAGACTAAGGTCAGTAAATAAAATGGTGGACTTGTAGACCCAACAGTATCTCCATAGAAGTGTTGCTGGTTAGACCATGGTTCTAAAATTATTTTATGGAATCTGATGTTAAATCTATATTTGTTATTAGCCCGTATTAGGTATTAGGAATTTAACAAAAAAAGGAATGTGTGTCCTTTCACAGCAGGCACCCGTGTTATTTAGTTATGGCGTTAAATGATGACATTGGCAGTCAGCAATAAACAGCAGCATAGCAGGAGAATCTCTGGAATTTCTTCACATGTTAATTTTAGTTTCAATAGTTTATAGACAATGATAATCAGAAGTGGAATTAGAGTGCCATTCTTATCAGCTGTAGAGCTTTACTACATTGCTCTTTGATTCTCTGCATGCATTATGCTGGTTGTGCAGCCAATCAGAGGAGAGTGGACCTTTATTTTCTGTGATTGGCTGTAGCTCCGCTATTAGCACTGCAAGGCAAGTTGCTGCCATGCACAGGAAGTACATATATGATTATGCATATTAAATGTTTGCTTACACATTTTTTTGTCTGCATATACATATGTGTGTATTATTTTTTTTGTCTTTGCACATTATAAATGTATACAGGTATATGAAGAATTGTTTCTGTTTATAAATGCATGTATATTCTGACCATAGCATGTCTGCACTTTAGTACTTAAGCTATTTCCTGTCATACTTAGCCAACAGCTTGCTGAGCATCAGAAGAAATATAGCCCACAACTGGTGCTATACAACAGGTTGGTCATGTCTTTTTATGACCATGTACTGAACGTTTCTATCTAGAACTGGGTACTGGGGAGCAAAGGGACTTAAACAGTCTTGTGTAGAGGTCCACAAGCAAACACTTGCTGGAGGACCGATTAACATTAATGACAGCCCTGGTCAGCTCATTTTTCCAACTGACACATAGTTGTGTGAACACATTGAGAGTGAGAGATGCGTAAAAGTCAAGTGGGAGACCTGGAAGATCAGTGCATTTTCCGTTCTCCCCTTGTCACGTTGCCAACTTCTGTGACCGAGATTCACAACATATCTGGCTCTGAACATAATTTATTTTCTTTTTTATTATTCCTTTTGGATACCACATCAAGAGTAATCCATTAAAGAGCATTATTGTTTATTAATTATTTTACCACGATTGCTTGTACTGGATTATGTTTTCTGTGTACTGCGTTTAAACATACCCTCTCGGTCAAGAATGTCAATTAAATTGTACATTTTTACAGCAAGATTGTTCGACTCCTAACTGTTTCCTACTTGTTTCAGTAGTTAACAAGGGCCTTTTTCATCCATTAATGAGAGAGATTTCAATGTTTCCCGAGATTTGTTTACCAGCAATTACATCACATGTCACAGGCATCCAGACTCCAGACAGATCCAGCAGGTCTGACAGATGTCAAGGCCTGAGGATCAGTATGTCAGATTATTCAATAATGGAAATTAAGAAGAGCGAAAGAGAGGGTGTGAAACTCTGGAATTCAGACCCATCCAGCCTTGTTAATGTGACAATGAAGTTAAAAGGGCAGTTCCTCCTCGGGCCAGTAAATATTTGTAGAAGTGAAATGTGTGAGGAGTTAATTTGGATAAATTCCACGTTAAGTGTTTTAAATATTGATGTTGGTTTATAATCCTGGGAGAGGTTTGATTTCCTCTGACTGCAATGTTTTATAACAACAGATATATGGTTCAACAAAGTACCTTTCCCATGTCCATATCAAAAAATAACATACTTTGGATTTATTTTCTGCCTGGCCATCAATCCCACATCTAGGTGTCTAGACCAAATGCACCTATGTCCACTAAGGATAAGAGCATGTTGCATATTTACATGGTCTATGTCATGAAGTGCATAAGTAACATGATAAAAAGATAAGGGTAAAAATCTCATGTTCAGCTGCACTGGAGAATTGTTTCAACTTGACTACTATTTGGCCAAAAGTTTGGAATTCCCATCTCACTTCCCTGAAATTCTCTGTTTATTGAATAGACCATATAGCTTACACATCAGACATTAATAGGACAGACTTACCCTCTATGAACTCGTGCTCAGCTTGATGGTTTGATGCAAACAACAATACTACTGGTATGACTTAAAGCATAGCTTAAAGCTCGGAAGATGGAACTCAAAACTTAGTGGTAACATTATATTTTTTCCCACTTCTTTCTGCATTTTGTCTATTTTAATTGAAAAATATTGGTATTTCTTGAAAATAGTTATTTTGGAAATGAGCTATAGTTATGCACAGTAGTTAAATAATGTTTTTTTTTTTAGAAAAAGCAAACAATAGGTGCATATAGTTCATCATTTGCTTGAACCAGTTTTGATATGTTTTTCTATGAGGACATTGTGTAATCCATTGCCATATTTTCTTCAACCAGTGTCTTCTAGCAGTATATTGTTCTCCTTAAGTAAATTAAGCCATTTGAAATAACAGTACTATTTTATTTTCTTTTATTTGTAATTTGGTGGTGCTGAGACATGATGCCGTAAGTTTCTTCCTTGTACCTTGTAGTTGGCCCATGCTGCCTATGCATTTCTGCCTGAGTGGACCCAGGTGACACCTGTTATGTGGACCTACTTGACACTGCTGATAGTTCTGCTGGTTTTCAAGTACAGACGTGTCCTGGAGATCAAATAGAATATTCTGGTTATTACTGCACAATTACCTAAACAACCCACTGGTGTATAGCATCCATTCCTTTGCAGTAATTGGCATTAAAATAAAATCAGCTTGGTGCTTATCTTCCTTCAGGGACAGATGCTCAACAAATACAGTCTCATTTGTTTGTAAAAAAAAATCTGGATATGTTTTTTGTTTGCTTTTTTAATATTAAATAATCATTGTAATCAATAAAAAAGTTTTTCTTTATTAATTTTCTCACCATTGAGTCAGTGAACATTATTTCTCTATATGAAAAGGACTATCATTTTTTTTCATGTCAACGTCTCTTCCAGTATTGACATTTTCTAGGTGCCTTGTACACTTTAAAGCTTTTACTTTTTATATTAGTAACAAGATACATATGCATTTCCATCAGTTCAACATCATTCTCCTTATCCCTTATCTCCTTAGAAACCAGAGAAATAAGTGTCATTGTGGAAACATTTTTCAAGATCAAACACAATGAATACTATTTCAGTGTAAATCTATAAACTTGGAGAACGTTATGGAATGTGAAGGCCTGTCTGCAGAGAAATGGCAAACAGTTTTAAAATGAAGTATATAACAGGGGTAAGGGTTTAAGACTAATATATATGTTTATATCCTAAATGTTTGTCTATTTTTATATGATAAAATTAAATAAAGAGAATTTATAAAAAAATAAAAGTAATATCAGGAAGTGGTACTTTACTGAGAGAGTAGTGGATACATGGAATAGCTTTCCAGTGAAAGTGGAAGGAAAAAATGCATAGTCCCAATAGCAAAGCTCAGGTCCTAATGTCAACTGTAATGCATATTCACCCAATGGCCAGAACTAATGAAAGTATTCAGAAAGTTGGGCAGACTAGATGGGCTGAAAGATTCTGATCGATACATTCTACATTTCAGTGGGTGAAGCTCTTGCTCATTGGTTGTCTAATAGGGAACTCAGCATTAAGTGTGTTTGCAAAGTGTGTGGGATTGGTAACCCATATAAGAGGTGATGGATGTTAGTTCAGGAGACATCAAGGTAAAATGAAATGTGACACCTTCAAGACTAATATGGAAAAATGAAGTTCTCCAGAACTGTGTAAGACATGGACTGCAACATGCCTTTCTTCAATCTTCTTTCTCTAACCCCTTATGTTTCTCTTGTACCCCATTCCTTTTTAAATCTTAAGCTTGCAGGCAGTGCTCTCCTTACCTTGCATATTGGTCTAATTACTTTGTCTATGTTTTTAACTCTGCCTTTTAAAATCTGTACTAATCTTTGTGTAAATTGCACTGTATAAATCAAAGTTAATATAATGTAGTGCTATTCCAGAATAATACTGGATGTAGTTGGGAAGTATTGATCAGTATAAATCCATTTCCATAGTTTAAGAAGGACACATGTTAAAGAAGTCTTGACTCAGCTGAGATATTGATGGTGTATGTGTTCAATTCAATTTGTAGATAGTCAAGTTTAAAATGTAAGATAGGGTGTGGAAGTAAATGTCAGGGCCATTATGCGAATTATCACAAATCAGCCCGTGTGCATTCAGGCTGTATCCAGTCCTTTCTGTATCCTTTCTTAACTTGCTCTCTTGTTTATTATTTATGCTCACTCCTGTCTTTTCATTATATCCCTGTACCCTGTATGGCAGCCCAAGCCTAGCCACAGACACCACCTGTCAAAGCCTAGCCACAGACTGGCACTTGACCAAATCTAGCTTATGTCCGGCACCTACCTAAGTCTAGCTATAGTCCAGCACCTGCCCAAACATAGCTATAGCTGGCACATACCCTGTTCTGAAGCCCTGTAATGGGGATGCCTTGTACTGAAGCCCTGTAATGGTGGTGCCCTGTTTGAGCCCCACTAGGGGAATACCCTGCCTGAACCCCATTTGGGGAATGCCCTGTCTGAACACCATTAGGGGGAGGCTCTGTCTGAGTTTCTTTATTATATGTTTCTTTATTTTTATGCTTTCATCCATTCCTGGTTTTCCTTGCTGCCTGTTTTTTTATTCTGTTCATTCCAGGTTTTCATTGTTTCTTTTTTACTTTTCCTTGCTCCTTATAAATGTACCATACCCATTTGTTCAATTTGCTTCAAAGATCTCAGTCACAGGCATGTTCTTTATGTTCATGTTGTTTTCCTGTTTAATTCAGTCCTATTTATTATTTTAGAAAGGTTTTTAGCATTGTAAACTTGCCTAATTGTGAGGTACCTTGTGGCAAGCTTATCATCTAATGGCCATTTGGTGTAGCTAAACCCTCATTTACCAGCTAAGAGTTCTAGGCTTTCCTGTGTTTGTATCTGTGGTCTCCTTTAAGTTGTTACATCAATAAACTGCAAGGGTACTGGTTTCTCATGCTCAGCTATTTCTCAGGTGTATCATGGATGGTCAAAAACACTAACAACATCCATAACATTGTGAAGAACAACAGATGGCTTACAGTCCAGTACATGATTGTGTGATAGAAAATATGTACAATCTGTGGTTGCCCCACATAGCTGAGAAATTAGCATTGAGTGCAGAAAGAGTTCTATTTATGAAAAAGAGAATTGCAGGGAATTGCCAGTTTCAGTTTCAAAGCCATGGTCACTTTTATACCGCTACCCCCATGTTTACCTGTGGAAACCTGTGCTTTCTTATACTCTCCTTCATTTGTGACATTGCTTAACCACTTTTTTTGGAAGTTCTGTCCACATGTTTATATATATTTTTCAGTAGGCTATGTGCGGTAGTAGTTTATCTGGATAAAAAATTTGGATTTTTTGATTCTAGAATCTGTAATGTAACAATAAGACAGTGGGGTCTCACCACGAAAGAGTGAACGGTGGTGACTTGATATACAGGCCACTGTTACCAACTCCACTGGTTTTCCTATGGAATTAGGCTTTTTTTTTTTTTTTTTAATTATGCTGTTTTTAGCTGTTGCAACTGTCAGTTTGTATTTTTTCATTCATTGGGAACATGTAGAATTGCATCCAGCTCCAGTCCATGACATGCGCAAGTCCTCCAAGAGGGAGGACTGTACTAGAGCAGCAACATACACACAGACGAGCTTGGTGCCAGCAGCATGATAAAGGGAGCAGGAGGTAAGGAATTAGGTTATTATGATATGGTTTGGGAGTTCGGTAGTTATATATGTCCTTATCTGACAAAAAACTCTTATCAGACAGACTTAAAAGGGAACCTGTGTTAATGTTGTGACACATGCAAACTTTATTACCTTGGACGCGGTTATCGTATGATTCAACATGCCTGTAACAGAACAGATCTTGGGGGCTATTTGTGAACTAAAAATATCAGGCATGACTAGAGAGGTTGTAAAACAGGCAAGTAGGAGAATTTTTACAATTGGGAGTTGGAAGCAGGTAGTTGGGAGTTGGGAGCTACTGTTAAATTATAATTCATTTCTTGGGATAATGGGAGTTGTAGTTTAAGATCTTTTTGACAACCCAGAAAATAAGCAAAGTGTCCCTACAATGACACCAATGTCCATAACAAGGTCTGTGAAAGTGCCATCATTTAATATTTTTCAACTCTTGTCCCCAGAAAATCTGAATCTTGGCAGGCAGAGCATAGAGAAGCACTGTCAGTCAATCTGGCCACGTTACTGTGCATGAGCAATAGCCAGTTAACCGTGTCCTAGATACTGGACACTTCCATTTTTAGTCCTGGATAGAGCTCTAAAATCCTTTTTGTCCCCCTGAACTCTCCTTCTGTCCTGAAAAGCAGGTAGAGCTCAGTGGGACAATAAAAATTGGGACTGTCTTGCACAATGCTCCCCAGGGTTATATCTGTACCCACTAGGCTCCCCAGTCTCACCTCTGTCCCCACTTGGCTCCCCAGTGTCACTTCTGTACCCACTGAGCTCCCAAGTGTCATCTCTGCCCCCACACAGCTCCCCAGTGTCATCTCTGTCCCCAATGAGCTCCCAAGTGTCATCTCTTTCCAAACTCGGCTCCCCAGTATCCCCTCTGTCCCCCCTTGGCTTCCCAGTGTCACCTCTGCCCCTGCTCTAACTGTGTTGGCAGGAACCCACAAGGTCTGTAGAGACCCTGATCAGGTCTCTGCTTGTATGTTCCATGCTCAAGAACAAAGTGATCAAGGCCAGGAGCACAAAGACACCGGTTTGGAGCTTTGATCCAGCACCATGGGGTTAACAATAACACATTATTATTAACACCATCTGACAATTGCGAAGCAATATTTTCCCCTCCTCGTTCATCCTGAATTACTGCAAGAAAATTCACAGCTTGGGTTCATGTTGTGTCTTGTTGTGATAACATGCAATTACATTTTGCATTAATATACATAGAAAAAGCACAGGCAAAGTGAAATGGTGCATCACTGGAAAGAATTTGAAACACTGTTCATAATAATATGAGTGATATTCGCTGAACACAAGGTTATCTTTATCATGTATGCTATGCTGGAAGGATTATTATTGGGCTACTTTTTGGGAGCAACTGGACTAGATGTTTGTAGAATTGTTGTCAACCCTGGATCAGGGAGGATGAGGGTGTTATGATTGTGTAGATGTAGCTATGACAATATTTATCAGCATTATGAGTAAAGTGAAAAGGATATACTAGATTTCATAACAGACATTGCAGTCGTGGTTAATCACATATGATTCATAACAATACTAAGGTGCAATCTGTGTGTTGTCAGATTTCCTGATCTTTTGTTGGCGCCCAAACAGATGATCCTCAATATGTGTTTCTCCTAGTTTATATTTAGTAACAGTGAAAGGTGCTTTGTTGTCAGCCCTTATAAACAAAACATGCATTATAGTAGATTCATTAGCATCACATATTTGAATACAGTCCCACACCCTCTGCTAGCGCTGCTTACAAACTGATGGGTTTGTTTGGAGAGATCAAACAGCTCATGACACTTACAGATCTAAATTATTGACTGTCAACAATGATGTACGTACACTACAGTTTAATAACATGAATGATGCATCAGCTAAATACACATTTAATCTTTTAACAATAACAAAGTTGTTTTTTAATAGAAGCAAAAGTTAAAAATATTGTGTTTATTGTTTTATGTAAACCCATCATGTTACGCTAAGGATACCCACTGTGTTTATAGATAGATCCTGTGTTTGACCATTGGAAACTCCATTTTTAATTCCTCCAGTGTGGACATCTTCTCATCAGGCCATGTTCTGAATTACTGACTATTATCATGATGTACATTTTAAGGTAGCTTGCGGATGCTGAACTTATCTATTTTTTTCAGGACAGTATAATACTTACATTTGAACACTTTATGGGCTGATTCGGTAATTAGTGCATATTTTCTAAAAGATTTTTGGGTCACTCTTTACTTGTGTTACATGTGTTTACATATGGGGTGATTCACTAAATGTCATCTGATGATTAAGTTATTGTTTTATGGCCTACTAGGAGGAAACTCTATTTTCCTATTTTAATTATTATTCAGTCTAAACACCCAGAATGATGTGATGTACTTGGATTACGAGGTTCAGGGAAGTTGCATCTATTTGTAATATATATCTCACTGGAACTTCTTGTAGAAACAGAGAACCTCTAGAACACCAGCTGTTGTAAACTAAGTTCCACATAATGCTCAGCCAGCATCAATGAAAGTTTGTAGTTCACAGAAGTTAAAGGTCAACATATATTCTTTTTAGAAGATTTTTCTCTTGGTACAGATGACTGGTGAAAAAAATAATGCAAATTAGTTTAAATTAAAAAACATTTAATTTGACATTTTCAAGGATTTTCATATAAAAGTTTAATGTTAAAATATCTTTCTTATTTCTTCTTTTAACACAGGTCAGATGGTTTTGAGGAATCATCCCCTTTGTATGTGAATGAACCTTTCTGAACAAGAAAAAGGGAAAAAAGGGTATTTACACCAAAATATTTTTTTCTTTTTAATATAATTTGGATGTTATTCGAATTAAATCAGCAACATATACTAAAATGTTCCAGAATAATGTTTGAAACTAAGTTGTATATAGACAAATAATTAATAAAAATAATGTACTTATCCTAAAGATGATTCAAATAGAGCTTGAAGAAGTGACCCAAAGCATGTTTTTAATTAATTGAAAGACCAATTTCTAGAAAATACATGGACTATTTAATAATCGAAAACAAATAATATATTACAGAAAAAAAAGAAAAAAATCTTACAAAATGCATCACTTTTCTTATTCTTGGCCGACAGTATCTTTTAAAGTAAGTTTTTTGTGCAATATAACTATATGATCAGTGGTGCTCAATTTAGATTTAGTCTGCTTCTTTAAAGGACATAGTCTTAAATAACAGGGGTAAGGGTTTAAAAGTAATATCAGGAAGTGGTACTTTACTGAGAGAGTAGTGGATACATGGAATAGCCTTCGAGTGAAAGTGGTAGAGGTTAACACAATAAATTGGTTTAAGCATGTATGGTATGGGAATACGGCTATCCGTAGGTATAAGAGAAGGCTAGGGACAAATTAAAGTATTAAGAAAATTGGTCAGGCTGGATGGGTCAAATTGTTCTTATCTGCCAACATATTCCATGCTTCTATGTTTCTGTATTTATTATTTTCTTTTAGTTTTTCTGGCAATAGTTAAATTTGAAACCAATACTTTTCAAAAAGAAGGTAGGAACAAATGAACAAAGAACGAGAGAAAAAGAATGATAGACTGACAAAGAGAAAAAATAAAGAAAACAAAGACAAAGAAAAAAGTAAGGTTTAAAGAAAGTGATGGAGAGAAAAAGACAAAAGAAAGAAGCAAGTAATAAAAGAGAAAGAGAGAGAAAATAATATAGAGAAAGAAAGAGTGAAAAAGAAAGAAGCAAGGAAGGAAAAAAGAAAGAATGGAATAAAAGAAAAAAGAACAAATGAAAGTTAGAAGGAAAGAAAGAAAGATAGGAAGGAAGGAAGAAGGAAATAAAGATAAAACATAAACAGAAAATAACAAAGAAAGAAATATGGAAAGAAGAACTTCTCACCTTCCTCTGACACTCTGGGGTTAAACAGCTACTCTGTTAAGCGCATTTATAACTTAAATGTTAATAATACTGATGCTCCACTCTGTCTGGTGCCACTGCAGAGAATAATGTTCTGTTACGGTTTGTGTTTGTCCTTAAACAGAGTGCAGCTGATTTAAATCTTCCGCATGCTGAAAATTGGAAGACACTCTGGAAAAGTGTCTGGGCTGAAATGAACCGGCAGGATGGATTGTCACCATGTAAAAGCACAATAGGACGCAGGCTGTTGCACTAATAGGTTGAGTTTGATGCCCCCGAAAGGACCTGAAATATTGAGGGCATTATTTTGAAATGTAGGATATAATTAGCCAGCTGAAGGAGGCAGAGAAAACTGTTTTTTAATTATCTCTGAGAATGCGAGCCAAAGTCAACATGCGGTGCTGGGTGAGTGCCCAGAGTGTTACAGCGACGGTTGTGCATGAGTGTATTGGTATTGGATCAGGTTCCTGCATTAGGCTGCTTACACTGCAAGGGTTACACTGGCTGCGATCGCCAGCTCAATCAGTACTTTAGGGAAAAGATTGACACAAAAATAGCAGTATTTCTCAATACAGGTTGCAAAAATCTGTCATTCAAAATGATCCATTATCCAAAAATTGTTTTAGATTTTGTCACAAGTTGCAAATTCCACAGACACCTGTCAGAATGCAAGTGCACAACAGTTTATTCAGTGCCCAGTTCTCTTAAGCTGCGATATAGTCTTTCCATACATGCTCAGATGCCCCCACTCACTCAAAGGGTAATTTAATGGCACGTGTGCAGGACTGACAAGCCAACAGTAGGTTCCCAACGATGCCTCACATCACAGTTTAAAGTAATGTATTTACTCTATACAGTGTTTGTATTGATACTACTGTCATGTTGGTGAGATACTTTGTTCGAAATGAACCGTTATCCAAAATACTTCTGGTTCCACGGGATACTAAATTTGTAGTGTTACTATAATGATGACTATAAGTATTGTATACTGTCCAATGGATAATCGTATACATGAGCAAGTGACAGACAGGGCAGGCTATGGGGTCATATAAAAAAAATTGTAGAACTGTAGATATAGGACTGGTCAATTTTATGCCTGTCATCATCTGGGGACATGGCAGTGCAGAGGCAAAAATGAATGGAGTGACTGTGATGTAGCATGGTATGAGGTGCCATTGTCCCAACCGGCACAAGTATGTCTGGGTGTCTGGCGCTCACTTCTTACATACATAAATTATGTAATGTATAGTTTAAATACAATGCTACATGGCACAGTGAAAAACAATTTGCATAGACAGTAGGCAAGCTTGGATAGGCTGAGTTTGACAGGGCAGGATGACCAAAAATATGACTATTGCTAAAAAACCAAACTCTGTTGGCAACTATGGCCTATATCCATTCCTCCAGCTGTTGTTGAACAAAACATTCCCATAATCCTGGTGGGGGGGGGGGGGGGGGGGGAGTGTATTGATTGTTTAGGAAATCAGCTGGTTACCCCTCAAGTGAGCTGCAGTTCCACAATGGCTGTAATGGCAGCTAGCCTTTTGGCAATCCAGTTGTTTTATGAGCTCAGTCAGAATACATAGCTGAGGGATATGAAGTTCTGATCTAAATCAGATCATCTATCTGAATCTAGCCTGTTAATGAAATGATCTGCAACTAAAGAGTATGTAAGATGCAGTAAAAGAGACACAAAACATCAGACAAAAGAATAGAGACTAGTTTAGATTAGGTCTGTTTGCATTGATTAGGGAGGAAAAGAACTGTTGCTTAGCAATTTACACAGAAACCATTTTTTGAGTTTAATGCAACAAATGATTAGGTAAGTCTAGAGACTAGACTGTTATTATCCTTCACTTATCAGATTTAAGCAAAGGTTGCCTTGTTTCAGAGGCCTTGAGTTTGTTGTGTAGAGGTGAAGTAAAACATGTATGCACAAATTCCTCCAAAGCAGTGAAATCATTATTATTACAATTTGTATTTTGTTTTTATTTATAGTAAGTTCAATATTAAACAAAAACTGTTGTTATTAATTATTTCAAAACCAATAAAAATAATAATAAAAAAAACATTTGTGAGAGAAATGGAGATAATTCTAGATAGAGCAGTTGTTAAAAACATTGTAGAAAACATTGTGGTTATGTATAAAGATGGCACGCACACCAATAGTGCCAAATAGTAGCTCCATCAGCATGTGTGCCTATGTAAAAAGCAGACTCCCGACAAATTTCGGGAGCCTTCTCCTACTGTGTCAGAGAGGCACTTATGGGTTGTGACGGTTGCTCAGTGCGCCGTCGCAGCCAATGTAAAAACAATAGAAAGGGCCTGATTATTGTCAAAGAACATCCACCAACACTTTTTGTCACTGCATAGTGACAGAAGTTATAAAAAAGTGCAATCACCGTTATACATAAACTGAGATTTTGCCTTTTTATTAAACTACTGTCCCCTTGCAGTGTGGGATTTCTTTCCTGTGTCTGGGGGAGCTCTGATAGAAGGAGATCTCAGCCAATCAGTTGAGACCTTTCAACTCTCCTGAGAGTATGACACTATGTATGTATGTGTGTCAGTGAGTGTGTGTCAGTGTGAGTGAGTGTGTGTGTCAGTGTGAGTGAGAGACAATGTCTGTGTATGTGCGTGAGTGAGTGAGTGAGTGGATACAGGGGTTAACTCCTCTGATATTGCCAGACTGCCTATATCTATCTAGTCACCCAAGTGGTTAACTCCTCTGACACTGAATATATCTGTCTAGCCACCCAATGGGTTATCTCTTCTGATACTGCCTATATCTGACTAGCCACCCATGGGGTTAACTCCTCTGACACTGCCTATATCTGTCTAGCCACCCAAGGGGTTAACTCATCTGATAATGCTTATATCTGTCTAGCCACCCAAGGGGTTAACTCCTCTGACACTGCTGATATCTGTCTAGCCACCCAGCGGTTAACTCATCTGACACTGCCTTTATCTGTCTAGACACCCAAGGGGTTAACTCCTCTGACACTGCCTATACCTATCTGGATTTTGTTATAGGTCACTGGTCACATTATTTTTTAGGGAATTGCACAGCCTATTATCATAATAATGTTTTACCATTACTTTATTTTCTCCTTATGCCCCAGGCAGCACAAAGTCTTTGGCCGGCCTGGGCAGCCAAACAGGGTTACCATCTTTTTTTTCCTGTTGCCAAACAGGGTTACCATGTTTTTTCAAAACAATATCGTCCATACTATTTCCTGCATAGACCGTCATCTTCCTTAATTTCATACCAGTCTACTGATAAAAACTGTCTGGAAGATGACTTTTGTGCCATATGTTGCCTATTTCTCAAAATAAGTCTCTTCTGGACTCACATATATGGTAAATGTTTGCCATTTGTGTTAAGTAGCCAGTGAGGGCTATTCACTAAAAGATGAGTTGCAGGTGAGTTGAGGTGAGATAAAAAAATAATCTCATCAATTTTGCTATACACTGTGCAGGGACAATCTCAGATTTTACTTAGAGGAGCAAACTCACAAGATTTGTACCTGCACAATGTATAATTAAAATGTTGAGATGAAATGTTCATCTGGCTATAACTCACCTCATAGACCGTAATGATTCTTCAAATGTTGCTGTTGTCAATAAAGAATTACATTTTATTGAAATGTAGAATTAACTGTTTAGTTATCTGCCCTGTCTAAACCTTGCAAAATTAAACTACCCCCAAGAATGTGTAGAATCCAAATTTCATAACATCTTGGCTCATTTTTGTATGACTAACTTTGCAGTCTTTTGTTCCCTTCTGCCAAACAGTTTTCAAAATCTATGCAGGAGGTAGCCATGTTGTTATTAATATACCTAATCTGTTATGGTGTTTCCATCACAACAACATGCTGTCCTGGACCCACTCCCTGCAAATCCACTGTGTATAGTTCAGGAGCTTCAGTATCCCATGTTGTGACTTTTGGACCGTGTTGTAACATTCTTTGCAAATTCCTGTTGTTGCAGCATTATTTCAATACTGGGAAATTGGTTTATAAGCTGTGTTGGAAATTTTACATGGTTTCAGTGATTTTCAAGATAATTTTAGCAACAGATCTTAAATGATCTACCATGGAATAATAATATATTATTCCATGCACATCCAATGCACATTTTGACCAAACAGCTAACACCCTCCTATTTCCTGTTTTCAGCATCCGCTTTAAAACAAATTGAAAATTCAAAATACAGACACAAAATGTAGCCAAACAAGAAGAACAAGCCAGGTACTTACTTAGAGATGCACGAGGGGGAGTTATTAAGGGAAGTAATCATTATAGAAATGAACTGTATATTTAACATTTTTTTTAATAATGAGAAAATAAACCATATGTAAAAAAAATAAATATCTGAAGACAGGGTTATAATAAATATACTAACTTTCGATGCATAGATTTAAATAAATTCACAAAAGCAGCAGCATACTCTTCAGTAACCTAGACTATTTACCATAAAGGCAATCCTATACAACCAATCCTATACACGCAATCCTATATAAACTAGAAAGAATATAATCACAAAGTAATTTGAGATTTTTTTACAGCATACTTTGTGTTAAAAAAACTATTTAAGTCTACTATGAAAATGCAAACAAAGCAGATAAGTTACTAGCCTCTATGTTGAAGTCACAATTGTCATCTAGGTTAATTTCTACAATTACCACTGGTTTAGGGACTGTGGTAACCAACCCACAAGACATTGCTAAAGAGTTTCATGATTATTTTACGAGTCTTTACAATCATTCCCCTGAAGAAACTTTTTTTAACAAAAAACATATTGATGAAGTCTCTAAATACCTAGATCAAATTCAGCTACCTTCTCTTACACAAGAGGATATTGGTCTTCTGGGTTGCCCGATAACTGAATTGGAAATTGAATCGGCTGTCGGAACCCTGAAGACCAATAAGGCCCCTGGACCAGATGGCTTTACAGCTCCTTATTACAAAACCCTGAAAGAAATTCTAATTCCACAACTACTTCCAGTGTACAACAGTCTCTTGATGGGGAACTACCTAACTGATGACATGCAAGAAGCTAACATTACTCTCATTCACAAACCAGGTAAACCAAAGGAATATACAACCAACTACAGACCAATAGCACTTTTAAATATAGACTACAAACTTTTTACAAAAATTCTTGCCAACCGTCTTAATACTATATTACCTAAGCTAATTCACCCGGATCAGGTGGGCTTCATCCCTGGTAGGCAGGCATTGGATAACACCAGGAGGTGCATAGATCTTCTGTGGATGGCAGATGAGTCTCGAATGCCTTCTCTGTTTCTTTCTTTGGATGCAGAGAAGGCGTTTGACCGAGTGAATTGGGCTTTCTTAAGACTGGTCATAGAAAAAAAGAATTTTCCACAACAATTCTTAAATTGTCTGGCGGAAATTTACCATAAACCTTCTTCTAAAATATGTATACCTGGGGCTACACCCTTAAGACTGTATAATTTTAATGGAACTAGACAGGGCTGCCCTCTTTCACCCCTCTTATTTGCTATTTCTTTGGAACCCCTTCTGCATTCTATACGACAGAACACAAACATTAATGGATTCACAGTAGCCAATAATCGATACATAGTAGCTGCCTATGCAGATGATATTATACTCTCTATTACTGACCCACTTCAATCCCTTCCACACATTTTTAAAGAATTATACATTTATTCTAAAGTCTCTGGTTTTCAAGTTAACCCAGAAAAGTCCAGGGGACTTCCGATTCATTTAGCTGCTCAAACTCGTCAGGTTATACAGTCCACCTTCTTAATACCATTATCTGACCAACCATTTACTTACTTGGGTAGACAACTCTCATCTGACCACACTAAATTGTATCAACTCAACTACACTCCCCTCCTGCACAAACTTAAATCAGATCTGGATAAATGGAATCCCCTTTTAATCTCTTGGATTGGACGATTAACTACAATTAAAATGAACCTCCTACCTCGGTTGCTGTACCTTTTCCAGGCATTGCCAGTCCCACTAGTCACCAAAGATTTCTTGGTACTGCAAAAATCAGTTAATCGTTTTATCTGGCAAGGTAAGAAATCTAGAATTAACATCTCTACGTTGTACAAATCCAAATCTGCTGGGGGATTAGGCCTTCCTGATTTCTCAAAATACTATCTAGCTGCCCAGATTGCACAAGTTTCAGCCTGGCATTCCCCTGTTGCTACAATTCGATGGGCTGACTTGGAGAATGATTTATTTAGTCCAGATGTCTTAAACCATTATATTTGGTTACCTAAAAATCACAGACCTCTTTTACAGACGCGATGTCCGATGATACTTAATTCCCTTAGAGTTTGGGACAAATATGCCATTAAAATTAATTTAACAACAGCACAATCATCTCTTCAGCCTATTTGTCGCAATAGAAATTTTCCGCCTGGTATGGATTACGTTCAGTTCAGAAATTTTGATCAAGGGGGGATCTCAAGAATCTGTAATTTATTTCATAATAATTCTGTTATATTATTTGATGATCTTAAAAAGACTTTACCTTTACGCTCGCCTGATTATTTCCGATATTTACAACTAAGAGACCTTGCCCTCACTTACTCTTCAATTAATTCAGCCAAAATCAAACAGACATGGTTTGAAAAGCTTTGTTTGAATGATCCTAGACAAAAGGGTCTGATCTCTCAATTATACCAAGATTTTCTTGACTTAAATTCTAATTTTTCTCCATCCTATATAAAGGCTTGGGAACGTGATTTGGGTCATCCAGTGGACTCAGACGATTGGTCTGACATATGGGAAGCCACCTCTAAAATTTCCATCTGTACTACTCATAAAGAGCAGGCTTATAAAACTCTGATGAGATGGTACCGGCCCCCCACTACTGTGGCAAAAATGTACACTTCAGCCTCTCCTCTTTGTTGGAAAGATTGTGGACAATTGGGTACCTACTTTCACTGTTGGTGGTCCTGTCAATATCTGCAAGCCTTTTGGGAGCAAATTCACAAACTCCTCATCCATGTTATAGCTATGCCAATACCATTTGAACCTGAGCTGTTCCTACTGTCCAAACCTGCTGACATATGCACCAAACATGAAAATGTACTGATTACTAAAATTACTTTGGCAGCTAGTAGAGCTATAGCACAATTGTGGAATCAACCCAACATGCCTACGTTAATGGAAGTTAAAAACATGATTATTGAGGTAAAAAACATGGACCTCTTAACTGCATATGTACATGATACTCCAGCCAGATTCCCCAAAATTTGGTCATTATGGACCTTGGCCCTCCCTTAAATCTTTATACATAATATTAACTTTCGAAACTTATAATCGTTCCTCCACCCTTGGGTCCCCCTATTATATTATTATATCAATACCCCCTTATCCTTACCCATTCCCGTTAATACTTTTCTGATTCACCTTCCTTTTTATCTTCCTTTCCCAGGGTAATATATGTCTTTTTTATTTTTTTTCCTCTCCCTTTTTGTTATTTTTATTTTACTAGTTTTTGTTTTTTACCCTAAGTATTGTATGTTCTCTCTTACCTACTTTCCTATCATATTTCCCAAAACCTTGTCTGTCCTGGTTGATTTAACAAATTGATGAGTAGCAGACAACGAGCTTATGTTATTTTAATTTTTTCTTAATTAATTATAAAAATATTGATTGAAGAACTATTTCTACTGTCCTATTAATGTTTTTTATGCGTGTTTTTGTATTTATGTTACCATTTGTTGATGGTGCACTATTGTTGTCTTGAACTTATGTACTGTCCTTTTAATATTTTCTGTATGTGTTCTTGTATTGTCATGTAATGGTATCATTTGTATATTGTATACTATTGAAATCTTGGACTTATGTATAAATGGTTTCTTCAAATAAAGAATGTTAAAAAAAAAACTGTTTAAGTAATTAATTTAAATGAAATTAAAGAGAGAAAAAAACATATGCAGAGAACTAGCACAAATACTAGATAATAGATGTAATAACTTAACAATGTATGACTGTAATTAAAGCTAGCACAGATTGAGCCATAGGTGAGTACATAATTAAAGGACAATATGCACATTTTTAAGATAATATTTTAACAATAAATATGTATTTACCTTTTGCAGGCTTTCTCCTGAGCGACGTCTACATATCTCTGCAACAATGGGCATGGCTTGCATCTTTCTGGAGCGGATCAGATGGCTCCTATACTGGTACATGTGAAGGTGCTTAACATCAGTCACACATGGCCAGTGCTTTCCCCATTATTCTTCGTGGCTGAGTTGCTAGACATGCATAGATCAGAGCATACAGTAGTATGCTCTGAATCTGCAAACCTGGTGAATTACATATCTCCGAACATTTCATCCCTGGTGAATTGGGCCACCAGGTGGAAGAGCTTGGGAGGTCAAGTGGCAGCACCATGGTTGACCAAGAATGGGGTCAACAGAGGGGACCTTAACCCCTGCTCACTGCAGATCCCGATCAGATGAATGGGGAAATGTTTTATGCATTTCCATGCAATTTTTCTAACACAATGTATAAATCATATGTCATATTTTTTATTCTCAGTACAAACAATTCTTAGGTTGACAGAGTCTGTTTAGCTGATTATAAAGACTTGTTTACAAAGCATTACAGAGAACTAATCCATCTGCCAACAAAACAATTACAAATATTACAAATATATTAATAAAATAACTAATTCTTTCTCTAAAGGCTAGATAGGTAAATCCATCCAAGCAGAGCAAAACATGAAAAAGCTAAATAATATATTTAATAAACAGATGAATTGGTAAAATGAATGTAATTATTAATGCATTCAAACGTAATATTTTAATAAATTGGTACATTCATTCATTTACTCACCCTGAAATAATACTGGAGCTCATGGGTAGGATAATAAAAAATAATAAAAATGTGGCACTCAATGCTGCCCCATATTTAATTAGTGTCTGGAGTCCCAAATACTGTGTTACTGTATTTAGAGCAGGGGAGTCCAAGTTGTTTATAAAGTGAGTTGTATTTTTAGAAATGTATGTGTGTGTGTGAATGTGGGCCACATTCATTTTTCTTACTTAGAGTAATGGTGAAGCCATAGGTCGTCAGCCATAGAAAAATGTTTACTTATTTAGTGGTAATACAAAAGCAGTGCAAGACAAGTTTAAATTAACTTTATTCAAACAAACGTGCACATTTATAGGTGGGCCACACGTTAGACTCCCCTGGTTTAAACTCTTTCTAAATTCACATGATCAAGACTGGCTCTCTGTAAAATATATCAATGTATTAAGTTACAGTCTTAATGTTACTTTTTCTAGCACCAAATTCCATTTCTTCATCCTATTTTGCTATTCGAACAATCAAGGGGTGTGAGTATTTTATAAACTATGGTCATATATCTCTTCTCTGGCTCCTAATTATGGTATTCACTAGCTCGTGTATACTACAAACCAGAGGCGTCGCAGGGGGGGGGGGGGGGGCAACTGGGGCTGAAGCCCCGGATCTCCCCTCCATAGCCCGAATGGATACTCTGACCACGCCCTCTAGCTCTCGGCCCCCGCCTCCTCGTGATCAGCTCCCCCTGCATGCTGCACTCTGGGTGTGAGCAGCCCCAGACTCCGCCCCCTCATTCTCGGCTCCGCCCCTCACTCTTAACTCCGCCCCTCGTGTTTTGAACGTGAGTGTTTGGCAGAGTGTAAGTGAGAATGGCAGAGTTATGAGTGTGTATGTATGTATTTGCGTGGAAGAGTTATGAATGTGCATGTGTATGCATGTATGTGAGAGGCAGAATGAAAGTGGGTGTGAGTGGCAGAGTTATGAGTGTGCATGTGTATGTATGTGAGTGGCAGAGTTATGAATGTGCATGTGTATGTATGTGAGCGGCAGAATGAAAGTGGGTGTGAGTGGCAGAGTTATGAGTGTGCATGTGTATGTATGTGAGTGGCAGAGTTATGAATGTGCATGTGTATGTATGTGAGTGGCAGAGTGTAAGTAGGTGTGAGTGGAAGAGTGTAAGTGGGTGTGAGTGGCAAAGTTATGAGTGTGCATGTGTATGTATGTGAGTGGAAGAGTATAAGTGGGTGTGAGTGGCAGAGTTATGAATGTGCATGTGTATGTATGTGAGTGGAAGAGTTATGAATGTGCATGTGTATGTATGTGAGTGAGTGGCAGAGTAATGAGTGTGCATGTGTATGTATGTGAGTGGCAGAGTTATGAATGTGCATGTGTATGTATGTGAGTGGCAGAGTGTGTGAGAGTATAAGTGTGAGCAGCAGAGTTATGAGTGTGTGTGTGAGTGAGTGTGAGCATGAGTGGCAGAGTTATGAGTGTGCGTGTGTATGTGTGTGAGTGGCAGAGTGTGTGAGAATGTAAGCGTGAGCAGCAGAGTTATGAGTGTGTGTGTGAGTGGCAGTGTGTAAGTGTGCAAGAGTGAAAGTGTGAGTGGCAGAGTTATGAGTGACAGAGTGTGAGTGTGAATCCCAGTGAGATTACTAGGAGAAAATGTGACTAATGACTATTATTCATATTGAATGTGATAATCAAGTTTGAAACAATGTTATCATCTCATATTATTTTTATTTTCATACTTGATTATCACATTCAATATGAATAATAGTGATTCATCTTTATATATAGTCTTTATATTCATGGCAATAAAAGTCGATACACATGGCATTAAACATCCCATGTACCTGGTTATAGTACTAAACCCATACATTATGAGTGAATGTGCTGCTCATTATATTATGGGCTTTACTCATGAAAGAGAGAAGTGCAGGGAAGTGAGATGGGAATTTCAAAATTAAGTCTAAAGTAGCAAAGTTGGAAAAATTCTCCCATTCAGTTGAAATCTCATCTCAATTCCCTGCATTTCTCTCTTTTATGAGGTTGGTAGAAGGAGCATACCTTCATTCCTCAGCCTATTCTCCCCAGGTTTTTGACCCCTTTTTATTAAAAAGTAAAAAAAAAAATATTTATGATGTGCGTGTGAGAGTTGCAGGTTTACACACATGTCTGCGTGGCAGAATATCTGTGTGGGAAAGGCCATCTGTGTGTAAGGTTGTCTGGATGTGTGTGTGTGTAAGAGAGTGTATGAGTGTAAGTTAGTCTATGTGGGGGTGTAAGGGTGGGTGTCTGTGTGTGTGTGATATCCCCTATATTATGACATACCGTATTTGCTCGATTATAAGACGACCCTGATTATAAGACGACCCCCCAAACTTTGGATATTCCATTAGGAAAAAAACTAAAAGCCTGAATATATAGGAAAAAAGTTCAACTTGTATATATTCACATGTAAATTGCGTTTTTTAATAAAAAATAATGATATGAAAAAAATGCATTTCTTGTTTTTATTTCCTTTTATGTGCCAATGCTGCCTCTCTTTTTCCCTTGCCCCCAGCTTTCTCTCTCTCTCCCCCTTAGTGTTGTCTCTCTCTCCCCCTCCCTTTGTCTCCCCCTTGCTCCCCTTGTCTCTGTCTCTTTCCCCCCTCCCTCCCCTTGTCTCTGTCTCTTTCCCCTCCTCCTTCCCCTTGTGTCTCTCTCTTTCCCCCCCTCCCTCCCCTTGTCTATGTCTCTGTCCCCCCTCCCTCCCCTTGTCTCTGTCTCTTTCCCCCCTCCCTCCCCTTGTCTGTCTCTCCCCCCCTTCCTCCCCCTCGTTTCTCTGCCCCTCCCTTCTTACTCTATCCCTCCCTCCCTCACCTGTTTCTTGTGGGGGCTCCCTCCCTCACCTGTTTCTCCCTGGTGGCTAGTGGGGGCAGCCGGGGGATGTCGGACAGCTGGTCCGTCATAATAGACTGCCGTGTCGGGCAGCATGGAGGATGTCTGCACGTATCGCGCAGACATCCCCCAGCTGACGGATTCTCCCTGGTGGCTAGTGGGGCAGCAGAGGATGTCTGCGCGATGAGCGCAGACTTCCCCAGCTGCCGCCAGGCACGATCGCCGGGACTTCTGTGACGAAAGCAGAAGTACCGGGCTTCTTCATAGAAGCCCCGGCGGTCGTGCCGTGCGGAAGCAGGGGAGTCTGCGCTCATCGCGCAGACATCCCCTGCTGTTAGAGAGGGGGATCCAGGTACCCTGCAGCTCTGCTGGGGACCTGGATCGCTGTCTTATAATCTGACCTAAATTTGAGGTCAGATTATAAGAAGACCTCGATTATAAGACGAGGGGTAATTTTCAGAATTTTTTTTCTGAAAAAAACCTTGTCTTATAATCGAGCAAATACGGTATTATGAGACTGTTGGTCAACTTTTTTCTCAAAGTCTGGTAAATGGTGTATGCAACGTATGCAATGCTCAGTTATTTTGAAATCATGGGAATTTGCTCACATACAAGTGTTTGTGTGTAAGTGGGATTGTGTATCTGTGTGTAAGGGTGTGTGTATGTATGTGTGACTGTGCAAGTGTGAGTATATGTGGCTGTATGTGTGTGTATTTGTGGCTGTGTATTTATGTGTATAAGTGTAACTTCGAGTAATGTTTTTTTTGTGTGCTGTGAGTCTTATTGTGTATTGTGGTACTGTAATGTGCAGCATGATACACTCACACACTGCACATTACTGTGAGTTTTATTGCTGTTGAGACTGTGATACACTCACACACTGCACATTACTGTGAGTTTTATTGCTGTGGCGGTAGTCACAGACAGACAGACACACACATACAGACAGGCACACACATACAGTTGGTCACAGGCAGACATACAGTCAGTCACACACACATATAGTCAGTAACAGACAGACACACACATACAGTCAGTCACATACGGACACACACATACAATCAGTCACAGACAGGTACACACATACAATCAGTCACAGACAGATACACACATACATTCAGTCACAGTCAGACATGCAGTCAGTCACACACTCATACAGTGGGTCACAGGCAGACATGCAGTCAGTCACACACACACAGTCAGTCACACATGCAGTCAGTCATATACGCACACACACACATACACACACACTGTCAGTCACATACACTTACGCACAAGTCAGCAATTGTGTTGTTGTTTACGTTATAAAAAGTGCATTTATCAATATGTCCCCCTCCTGGCTGCTATACCTCATTCTAGCCTGGTCTGTGCCCTGCTGTTGTTTCTAGACCCGCTGAGCAAACTCGGCGCTCAGGCACTATAGTGCGGTGCATGTGGGGATGGTGCAGGAGGACTGTGCAGCCAGTGCACACAATGCTCCCTCGCGCTCTGCTGGATAAATAAATAAATAAAATGATCCCAGCGGTGAGGGCACCAGGCAGGGACAACAATAACTGGGCACCAGGTATAATTTCCTGGTGCCCAGGATTTGTTGAGCCCTGATATATACCCACATATACCTATTGCTTATTGGCACCAAATATATCAGTCTGTATGCCGCCTAAGCATGTGAGATTATTTACTCCACTTCTATCAAAACTGTCATGGGCTCCAGCCCCGGATATTTTGGAGACCTAGCAACGCCTCTGCTACAAACATTTGGCAACAGTAAAACACATGCAATGTCTCTCTAGAATTACTAATAGAGAGATAAAAGTAAGTATTCTACAATATCTTGCCAGTTACCAGAAATCAAGCATTTTAAAGTATGCATTTTTAATTTCCACAAAATAAAGCAGGCATAACATAAATCAATGAAGATCATATTGTGATGAAAACATAAAAACAATCCTCTTGATATTTAATTCATATTTCTAATTAAGCTTTAGTTAATTAAAATGTGCTTCCATCTTAACATAGAGAAAAAATTTTAATAAAAATTGCAAGAAGAATGATTACCCTTTTTACTACTGATAGTCTTGCTGGAGCTCTTACCTATTTATTTTGAATAAATAATTTAAGTAATGTTCTACGTTAATATACATAATATATACATATATATATAATTATATATAGACATAATCAGGTGAACATAACTCAACCCACATATTAACATTCAACACAACAGAAACCAAACAGCAATTAACCAGTTAAATTGAAAACCACACCCTAATCAGTTTAACAGTAAATTTAATTAACACAGAACAGTGGATGTTGAAGTAAACTACCACTCATTGTCACCAACAACTTTTGACACATTGTAATCCTTTAGAGTGGTCTGCTCATAGAATTATGCATTACACATAAACCAATTTAATAACAGAATGTGACTAAATAACCATATTAAAGTATACAGTTATTACACATAAGCCAGGGTGAGTCAGGATTACATAGGGAACAATCTGGGTGCATGAATATTTTCAATGCAAAGTGCATACATACCCACTGTACCCAAATCCCCAAAAACAGAACTCTCTTTTAATGCCAGGGGCAATAATCTATAGGGAGATGTTAGCCCTCAGGCCCCTCCAAGAACCCTAGTCTGGATTCACTTTGTGACATTCATATTAGGATAAAATGTTCCTGTAAGATTGTGGAAATCAAATCAGTATGGTGAGGAAATATCCTGCAAATTTATCATCACATATTTTGTAAGATACTACAAACAAGGAACTCATTGGACTTTATTTGTTATCAGAAATCAAGAACATGGCTTCTAAGCAATTATCTTTAAAAATAAATCATTAGATTGCTGTCATATCAATATCGATAGTGAGGTTTTAAAAACACAGAAATTGGTTCAGTCCCTCTTTAATTCTAAGTAAGACCAGTGTACCTGACTTACATGTGTAATATACTCTTCTTTTCTGTGTGATTGATTTAGAATACATATAAATACAAGTCTGAGATATCTTCCCAACTGCAACTGAGGAATAAGGATCCCCTTTCTTTTCTTCTTCTGCCCACAACTTTCACTCTAGACCTGTTACCAATCCATCTTATTGGCTACCTGTTACCATTCCATCTTATTAGCTTCTGTTTTATTGAACTGTCAACTATTCCATTTATCCAACCAATAGCCACCTCATCAACCTTTCTCTCTTCTCTGGAACCATTGACCTTTAAGCATGATGTAATCAAACCTACTCTAGAAACATATTTGGATTCCCAATTCTATAACTTTACTAAGCTAATGTCACCAATGACAACCTTGACTCTTTTCAGTCTAGTTTGAGAACCCTATTCCTTACAAAATCAGTATCTATTGACTTGCTCTCTATCAATTCTAAAAGATTCTTCCCTGATCTCACCAACGCATTTGACACTGATTACCACTTCCTTCTTGGCAAATTATGCTCAGATCCTGTACAGTTTGAATTTTAAAAGATCTCTGATAACTAATTATCCAATTAGTCATACAAAGTCCCACCACTACTTAAAACATAATTTTTCTATAACAGAAGTAACCATCGTCCCATCTTAAATGTCCACCTCACTACCTAAATTTACCCCTGAAATTGATAACGCCACCATTTTTCCAACTAACCAAACCTGTTGTCTCACAGACTCTCCACTCTCCTTAACGTGTACAAATAATCCTGTTTTTGTTGAGCAATTCTATAATTGCTCAACAAAAAGACATCAGGAAATATTAAAGCAAAGGGTATGTGACTCCATCCCTATGCAGTAATGTAGGCCTCAGTATCTCAATTATCACTTCAGTTGCTTTGACAATGTGGCAGCCAAAGAAATACTAACATACTGGTAGGGTAATAGCTTTTTAAGACATGGTTGGACGGTTCCAAGCTAGGATGACTGGAAGACAACAATTTATACTACACGGCCTAATTGAAATCCGTGCTATCCCGCAGAGTGCATTTTTTTTTCAAATGACTAATCAAGATTCCTACACCCTGAGCACAAGGTTGGTTCCCCAATGCAACAATTGCATGTGCTTGATCTGTGAATTGTGTTAATAAAATATGTAAACTGTGGGCAGAGAATATGACTCCTGTTCACTGCCTACTTTATTCTGCTTTGAGAGGAAAGTTTAATGAGGCCTGCATTTAGAATTCTCTTTTGTAACAAACTCACAACAAAAAAATAAATTTAGTAATTAAAGCTGAAGCGAAGATTGTGCGACAAGAAAAACATGTCTTGGAAGGCTAAGCCAGCTGGTATTCCTTATCTGCTAACACCATTGATAATTATAAAAATAAGTTATGACAGGGGTGCAAAAGATTGCTCTAAGTGGGTCAATTGATTCAGAATATCATTATTCACATCTCAGACGTGTAAATTATTCAGTGTTCCACGTGGAGACTCCTTTTTTGCAGTCTTGTTAATTTAACTAGCTGAGAAATACAATTTCTTTTTTGCTATTTCCTGTAATTATAATGTGGGAATTACCTTTTCAAGTTCTTGGAAAAATTCCAGCAAAGTAGTCACTGGTAATTGATTCATTTAGCAAAATAAAAAGTTTAGAGATGAACAAACAGAATTTGTATGAAGTTTGTTGCTTTGGTCACCTTAGAATTTGTTTCACAAATCAGAAATTAGTTTCTAGTGACCAAAAGGATAACAAGTATTATACTGTAAATATAAGATGAAATCTCAACCCTTATAGGCAGGTACCACAGGTAGGTTATACTAAACATCATTTTCATATAAAATAAAGATTATAGCCCTCAGGGTGAGCCCTTGGGATGTGTCAAGGCCAGGACCTTTCATCGTGTAACATAGTCTGATAAAACTGTGAAGGAACATGAATTAAAGGTGCCAAGTATTGAAGAAAGACATAGTTAGGAATAGCCAATGTCAGGGTCACAATCACAGGTTCAAAAATTAGATAAGAGTCAAGGACAGAGGTCACAAGAACTGGTTCAATGATGAGATGAATAGCCAAGGTCAGGATCAAGTAGCTGGCACACAATTAGTATTTTCCTATTCTCTAGGCACATATATGTATGTGCATTTGCACCCACACAAGTACTCAATCATAAATACATAGGATTGAATAGGTGTGTTGGATGTTAACAGCATCAAGAAAGAACTAATTTAGTAACTCTAATGGAACAGTGTGGCCAGTGTAGGGCTGGTCTTTTGAGCTTGAAAATTGGACACAGGGTGCAACACTCAGAGGGTGCCAGATGCTCTGGCTCAGGAGTTCAAAAAATCTTCCCTAGTTAGTCCTCTCTCTGTGGGGGCAGGCAGCTCAATCTATCTGTGTGGGGAACCTGGATCGTGTGCTCCCTGCTTGTCAGGGAAAGTCAGAGTATCTGGGGTCAAGTGACCTCCCATTGCTCAGATTACAGAGATGTGTGGGCAGTGCAAGAGGCAGCCTGAGAGGATGTCTGTGCACCTGGAGTTGCACCCATAGATCAAGCTGCCCACCACTAGGCACCAAGGAAGTCCATGTAAGTCCTTTGGATTTAATGTACATGCTAGGGCATATCCTGTGGATGCAATCTAGGTGCTGGGACAAGTCCTATGCATGGCTAATCCTTGGGTCACGGACACCTAGTTGCAGGTTTTCTTTGGCACCCCCAGGTGGGCATGGCTATGTTATAAACTCCTCCCCTTTACACATCTATGTTCCAGGCATGCCACTTTTTAATTATTGGTGGGGGGAGGGGTTAGAGCACAAACTTTATTTTGAAGTGAAGGGCCAACACAAACTTTTATTTTAAATAAAGATATTTATTTGGCTTCAAATACAGTGTAGTGGTTTTATTTATGTTGATGATGATCAGCCAGCAACAAGCGAGCAGCCAGCAACATGCGAGTTTTAACTACCGTTCCCATGATGCCCAACCAGCCAGATCTCCCATTTGTCTGGCTGAGTATCATTGGAAAAGAACTACACAAGGAGTGATAAAAAATATTCCACCATGCTCCCCATGTCACACACGTGTCTCTCTCTCCTCATAACTCCATGTTGGTCTCTCTCTACCCATCTACCCATGTCCATAAATATGCCACCGCCAGTTTGCCCATTAATATGCTACAGTTAGTTTGCCCATTAATATGCCACAGCCAATTTGCCCATTAATATGCCAATGTCAGTTTGACCACTAATATACCAGTGTCAGTTTGCCCATTAATATACCACTGTTAGTTTCCACATTAATAGGTCACAGCCAGTTTGCTCATTAATATGACACTGTTAGTTTGCCCATTAATAGTGTTGAGCGAACCCGAACCGCACTGTTCGGGTTCGTACCGAACATTACGCTGTTCGGACCCCGAACCCGAACACTCCAATGTATGCTCGTGTTGGAGTTCAGGGTTCGGCTATAAACCGAAAGTCTATAAACCGAAACACATTCGGTTTATAGATTTCGGATTATAGAATAGCAATAGCATTACATGTATTCCATAAACTGAAAGTCTATAAACCGAATGTCTTTCGGTTTATAGACTTTCAGTTTATGGAATACATGTATTACTATTGGCTTTCTATAAACCGAACTAGAGTCCCCATTCATAAGAAATTCTT
The DNA here is from genome assembly GCA_036172795.1 of Pelodytes ibericus. Classification (NCBI taxonomy): domain Eukaryota; kingdom Metazoa; phylum Chordata; class Amphibia; order Anura; family Pelodytidae; genus Pelodytes; species Pelodytes ibericus. The sequence goes on along the minus strand of CM069858.1, from coordinate 92,067,945 downwards.
GTGAATGGGGACTCTAGTTCGGTTTATAGAAAGCCAATAGCATTACATGTGTTCCATAAGCCGAAAGTCTATAAACTGAACGACGTTTGGTTTATAGACTTTCGGTTTATAGAATAGCTATAGCATTACATGTATTCTATAAACCGAAAGTCTATAAACCGAATGTCGTTCGGTTTATAGACTTTCGGATTATGGAATACATGTAATACTATTGGCTTTCTATAAACTGAACTAGCGTCCCCATTCATAATAAATTCTTATGAATGGGGACTCTAGTTCGGTTTATAGAAAGCCAATAGCATTACATGTATTCCATAAGCCGAAAGTCTATAAACCGAACGACATTCGGTTTATAAACTTTCGGTTTATGGAATACATGTAATGCTATTGCTATTCTATAAACCGAAATAGAGTCCCCATTCATACGAATAGGTCAATTGACTTATTCTTATGGATGGGGACTCTATTTCGGTTTATAGAATAGCAATAGCATTACATGTATTACATCTGAGAGTCAAATAGAACCGTCAAATACTCAGTGGGCAACATCTAGGCATTTTTAAATACTGCAATTTGTTGGTGTTAAATATTACATTTGTGTCCTGCACTTCATATCTGAGAGTCAAATAGAACAGTCCAATACTGTGCTTACAGTGCACTTTGAAAAATTCTAATTGTTTTGGGTGCTAAATAATACATTTGCGACTTGCGGTGCACTTCATATCTGAGAGTCAAATAGAACAGTCCAATACTGTGCTTACAGTGCACTTTGAAAAATTCTAATTGTTTTGGGTGGTAAATAGTACATTTGCGTCTTGCGGTGCACTTCATACCTGAGAGTCAAATAGAACAGTCCAATACTGTGCTTACAGCGCACTTCGAAAAATTCTAATTGTTTTGGGTGCTAAATAGTACATTTGCGTCTTGCGGTGCACTTCATATCTGAGAGTCAAATAGAACAGTTCAATACTGTGCTTACAGCGCACTTTGAAAAATTCTAATTGTTTTGGGTGGTAAATAGTACATTTGCATCTTGCGGTGCACTTCATATCTGAGAGTCAAATAGAACCGTCAAATACTGTGCTTACAGCGCACTTTGAAAAATTCTGGCTACCTCTTCCTCCTCCTCCTCCAGCGCTGCTACCACCTACACCGCCTCGGTCACCGCCTCCTCAACCTATGGGTCACTTAGTATAAACTGAAAGAGAATTCCCTGCACTCCAACCCTCTCTCAAATGGATAATTCTGTTGATCCTCCTGGCAGCCATGCTTTAGATTTAGATTTATGTTCTTCCAAAGCTAAAATCAAAGATTCCATCTAGTGCTATTTTATGGCTAAGCTGTATTTTTAATTTGTATGTATTTTATGTTTTTTGAAGTTATTTCCCTATCCATATTTGTTTGCAGGGCACTTGTCCTACTCTTACCCACATTTTAATTCCTTTTGCAGCCCTCTAGCCCTTTCCAGGACTTTTTTAGAGGCATTTTAGTGCCCAATCAGTCATGTCCCTATTGACTTTAATGGGGTTTGGGTTCGGGGTCAAGTTCGAGCCCGAACTCGGAATTTTTTCCAAAGTTCGGCCGAACCCGAAACATCTAGGTGTTCGCTCAACTCTACCCATTAATATACCATAGCCAGTTTTCCCATTAATAAGCCACTGTTAGTTTGCCCATTAATATACCACAGTTAGTTTGCCCATTAATATGCTACAGTTAGTGTGCCCATTAATATGCCACAGACAATTTGCCCACTAATATCCCAATGTCAGTTTGCCCACTAATAAACCAGTGTCAGTATGCCCATTTATATACCACTGTTAGTTTGTCCATTAATATGCCACCACCAGTTTTCCCAATGAAAGCATTACCCCCTTTCCCTCATTCACCAGTGCTCACCTTGCTGCTGCTCTCTTACGTCTCCTCCATACAGTCTACCCTCTGTATGGATGCGGACTGCTGTCCTCTGTGTAAAACAGTCTCCATGTGAGACAGTCACGTGGGCAGTGGCAGCGTGTTGTGGCCAGCGGGGGCCCCTTTAACTGTGTGCCCTGGGAAGTGCCCACTTAGCACATCGGATAAAGCGCCCCTGCCTATACACATACACAGACATACAGTCACGCTTATACACACATTTACACAGACACACACACTTAGTCATCATTACACACATATATACTGTCACTCACCTGATCCCCTCACACCGCTTGTCACCTCCTTCCTCATGCCGTCATAGCTCTCATGTTGTTACAGCAGCCATGTTTTTGGAGTCAGGAAGTCACTAGTGACTTCTGGAGATGTTTTTCATCTACGGTGGCCATGTTTTTGGAGTCTGTTTGCTCTCTATACAGACTTCAAATAGATGCCTTCATTTTTGTTTTCTTTTCGGTTTTACTTTCTTTCTATCACTTGGGATCCTCTTCTATTGTAATATATATGCTTATATATTTTAGTGTTCTGTATTCTTTTTGTTTTTTCCTGTTCCTCCCTCCTGACACACCCATTTCCTTCTCCATTGGTCTATGCTAATTACTTCCTATATTTATTCACCTGTTCAATTGTTTTCTAGTTGCCTGTGCAAAGAGTTCTCTCTATCTTTGGGCTATTGTTATATTTCGTCTGACTTCTGATATTGACCCTTGGCTTGTTTTTTGACTCTGTTTTTGATGTCCGCCTGCATCGACCCCGGATAGTACCTTGACTTCGTTTGATCTCTGCCTGCCTCGAATCCTCAGCCTGTTTTTGACTTTGCTTGACTTCTGCCTGCCTCGACCCCCTGGCTTGTTCCTCGACTCCGCTTGTTCTCAGCCTATTTATATCATCAACCTGTTCCAGTCTGTCTTGTCTCCTGTGCTGCTTAGAGTACTCCAGCAACCCATTCCTGGTTACCTCTAGATTGTACTTGTGCCGCACAAGCCCCTGGCAAAACATTACCCTGGGCTCAACCTTCGGGTACATATTTGTCAGGGTGAACACCACAAAGTACTTCCCAAGAGGTGATCTTGCAACAAGGGTTCCTCCTCCTGGGTGTCACTGGTACACCGTAACATATACACTTACACAGACCTCCTTATACACACTGTCACACACACGGAAATACACACACAGTCACACTTACATACTTAGACACACAGTCACACTTACAGACACACAGATACACACTTATGTACACACATCTACATAGACAGTAACACACACATTGACACACACACAGAAATACATGGACATACACACACACATACAATGAAACACACACACCTTCAAACATTCACACACATATTGAAACACACACACTGACACACACACACTTACACACACACACTGAAACACACACTTACACACATAGTGAAACACACACTGACACACACACATTTACACACTTGACACACACACACTTACACACACTGACCCACACACTCACACACATTGACACACACACACATACACACATTGACACACACAAATACACATCTTACCAAAAAAACCCTGTTCTACTGTTGGTCCCCCTCCCTGCTTAGCTACCTTAATTTTCAGGGTGGAGGACGTTTTCTACGGTGTCTGCAGAGGCAGAACACTGCCATTTAGTTCTTCTGCCGGATTTCAAATGACATCTGGTGCGCTGGCAATCTCAGAGCGTGATGGTGTCTGCAGAGGCAGAACACCGCCATTCAGTTCTTCTGCCGGTTGTCAAATAACATCTGGTGCACTGGCAATCTCAGAGCATGACGGGGTGGAGCTTACACCATGCTGTGCTTGATGGGAGCAGGAGGTGTGGTGACCGCAGGCACTTACCTGAGGGCCGAATCTCTAGGAGGAGGGATGAGGGAGAGAGGTCCCTGTGGGAGTGCCTCTCCTCTCGTGCACCTGGGCCCTGGTCCAATGTGTTCAATCTGGATGCTGGGGCACATCCTGCATGTACAATTTGATTGCTGCACATGTCCTGTAGTTGCAGTCTAGGTGTTAAACATGTCCTCTGTGTGCAAATTAAGTGCTGGGGCAAATTCTATTTGTGCAATCTAGATGCTCTGGAAAGACAATTGGGAGCATGCTGGGTTCTCTGACAAGATCTCTGAGTACAAGCTTGGTCCTGTACGTACATGCTTTTGTTTTTTTTTATGAAACTATCAAAAGTTACAGTAATTCCCATTGTTCATTATTAAAACATCATAAATAAATACTGGAACATGTACTCTACATGTACTTTCGTCATAAATACATATTCAACTATAAAAAGGGTGCTGTCCTAAATTCAGCACATACACATGGCAGGTGTTACTAACCACCTAACATATAACACCCACAAAAACAAACAAAGAAGAAAAAATACAGAACTTATTCTTTCCCGCTGGAGGTGGTGGGGGGGGGGGGGGGGGGGGGAGGAGACGCTACGCCTAAAATGTGAGAAAGCATAATCAGGACTCAGAGCCATTCCCCCCTAGCATCCAATGTCCCCATAGGTAGACTAAAAGGCCCCGGATTCTACTATATCTGACCAATGGTTCCAATATTGGCATTCTACGGTATTTCCTGTATTATGGTAAGTCCTACTACTCTCCATCTTACGTTTGGGAATTATTTGTGCTTTAATCTTCAGCCACTCTGGGGCCATGGGATTTTTACAGTTTCTAGCAATCTCTAGTTTACAGGGAGTCAATATATGAAACATTCGCTTGTGATATTTTGTATATTCAGGAAACTAAATAGCCCTATAACATCTATTCAGCGCGAGGCACCATTCTTTTTCCTCAATTTGTATATTGAGATCTTTTTGCCATTTTAAAATTGTCCTTGGGATCTTAGTAATTTTTGCCTATCTAATTATCTCTAAAGATTTTGATACGAGCTGTTTGTGGCCTTGTTGGCGTAAGATCTTACTTAACAGTGCCACAGGTCCCGATATAGTAGGGTCTCCAAAACTCAGATTTTTTTCAGAGAAACCCTTAACCAGAAGGTATTTAAAAAGATCTTAAACCAGAAGATCGAATTGGTTTTGCAAAGCAAGGATTTTATCTTATTATTTTCTATCAGATCTTCAATACAGAATATTTCCTTGCTCACTCAAATCGAAAGATCAATATGTTCTAGAAGGCTGTTAATCAGGGTTAATGGTAAGGCGGGAATTATCTTATACTTAAGGCCAATTTTATTCCTAAGTAGGTTCCAATTCTCCAGAATATGGCTTAAAGCCAGGCTTGTGTCTTTACTGTCTGATTTATAGCTCTCCTTATTTAACCGCCAAAATAATACATTTAAATTTGATGTTTCAACTGATTTAAGTTCCCACTGGTACCATTCCTCCATTGTCCCCTTAGATCTCTGAGATAATATAGCATGAGCTAGCAGAGCGGAATCCGAATATTCTCCGGAGGCTGTGCTTACACTCTTGATGCTTTGGCAAGACCAGTGAGTGCAAGCTGGTAGAATCAGATCTACTTAATACATTTTTATATCTAAATAGATACCCCCCTCCCCAAACCCCTAACAACTGTGCATCCACAATATGGGCTCATCAGCAGTTCTCTTTATTTTCCGTTATTTAGTCTTAATTTTTCTTTTGCCTTTTGCTCGCTTTTTACTTTATTCTCTTATTTACTGTTGCTGCAGCTGAGCCCATACTGTGGACACAGTATGTGTGGGATTTGGGGGGTTAGTGTATAGGCTATCCATTGGGAGGTGCTGTGCTCCCTAATGGCCTGTCCATTTTTCCTTTGGATCATAGTTTCGGGTGATGGTGTATTTTTGTCAGGAAGTTTAGACGCACTCTAAAGTGACGTTGTTATAGCTGGTAAAACTTTAGTAAAAAAGTGGTTGAAAAAAGTTATCACAGAATGGACATTTATACATTGTTACTATTGACTTCTCAGGGCGGTTTCTTTATGTATTCTACAGAAGGTTAAATAGCAAATCCGAGCTAACAAAACTAGCACCACACAAATCTTTGTGGGTAATGGAATTTGGCCTATGGCGTGCTACATACTTTGGCTGATTTTAATTTTCTCAGCAAAACTTCTAAGGGTTTTTTGCAACTTGATGTTTAGTATGTTTGTCAAGATTTATGCATTGAGTACTGAGTACTAGACAAAGTCAACTGGGATCTATCCGCTAAAAAGAGAAGTGTGGTTAACTGACAAATTTATATATCTGGCCTTAATAACTGATTTGGAAATATTTTCTAAATACATCTGTCCAACTCAGCTACCAATGCCTTGTGTTTGCAGTTCACTTGTCAGTTTACCATAGTTCACTTTTTAGTCAAAGAAACCCAGTGAGTCTCTGGTACAAGAAAGATTTGAGAGTCCCATCCTCTGGAGGACTTAACTGGTTTGACATGTTTGGCTCAGCTTTTTTGTCCCTAAGCTAACACACAAAGAGATAACATTACAGGGACCTACCAATTAAAGCTGGGCAGCATACCAGTTGATATCAATCTAAAACAAACTGGAGCTGTTCAGGTCTATGCTCCATGAACACTTATGCAACTCTTCTTCCTGACCATGTACTGGATGATTGTCAAGGTCAACAGACAGTGATGGTAAATATGTAATTATATATGATTTTAGTTTGGTTTCAGAGTGTAGCTAAAACAATTCATAGAAAGGCCTGAAAATACAAAACATCATAATAAACAATATATATGCTTTCATAATTTACAACTATTTTATTAAATGTTACTATATTTACTATTTAAAAAAACAAAATAACTGTAGTGACTGATTAAATTACTTGAAATGTCTGAATTACTTCCAACAAAGTTCCAGAAAAATAATTGCTGAATAAGAACAGATGTCATAGCAGCCCTCCCCATGGGTTATTTTTTTATTTTTAACTCACTGTAATAAAAAAGCAAAAAACTATGCCCATTAAGCCTTGCCATAAATGAGTAAGAGTTAATAACGAAGTCATCATATTAAGAGTAAACCTAACGTATGGGACTTGGTGGAACTAGAACTCAAGAACATGTTGGTACTGAATTGTGATTAGCTTGTGATAAGTAGTTTTAGGTAATGGATAATGCATCCCAAGCGCATGCCCAGTGCTGGACTGGGGATAAAAACAGCCCACAGCATGACATCATCTTACCTGCACACTTAGATACCCTTACACTAGCACACTTACAGTTACACAGATAGACCTACAGTCACACTTACAGACACACACACAGTCATACTTGGAGACACACTTACACACAGTAACTTGTACACTGTCACACATGCAGACACAGTCACATAAACACACAGACTTGATTTTTTTGAAATGCTGTTTGCAGGGAGGCAGATGGTTCAGACCAGAAAGTGTACACACATGCAGAAATACACACACTTACACAGGCACACTTACATACAGGCACACTTACATACAGTCACACTTACATACAGTCACACTTACACAGACACACTTACACACAGTCACACTTACACACAGTCACACTTGCTTACATTCACACTTACATACAGTCACACTTACAGACAAAAGGTTACACATTCACACTTACAGATACACTTACACACAGTAACACATGCACACTGTAACACACGCAGACACACTTATATATACACACAGATTTCTTTAAAATAAAAAATGTAAAAATGCTGCAGGGATGAGACAGTGTCTGGAGGCAGGACACCGTTATTTAGTTTTTTCTGTGTGTCGGATGTCCCCTACATCCGGCGCTCAGACAGTCTCGGGGAAGTTGGGAGCTGAGCATGGTTTCTTAAAGTGGCCGCGGCAGCTGAATTCTTAAAGTGGCCATAAAGGTCGTGTATCCTGGTACGCCAGTCCGGCCATGCGTATGCCTTTGAAACTCATAACATTTTCAGATTTCCTTCTTCAACCAAAGGTGGATCAGTAAGTTAGTCTGAAGATAAAAGTTCAACCTCTGTAACCTTATCTAATAAAAAGAAACAGAGCTGCTAAGGAAAAATATGTGCTCATAAAACGTCACCTGTACCCAGGTGAGGCTGGAAACTTTTTGCCTTGGAGGGGCAAAAACTGCACATTTTTACAATTTTTATTAGCCCAACTGTTAGCATCAGAGACATACACAAACAGACATGCAGGACAGATATACTGACAGATAACTTCAGAGACTGATAGACTGACAGACACAGATAGACAGGCAGACAGATGTGTGTCATGGAAACATAGCTACAATTCTCCATAGTGCTACTACCTGAACAATGTTCAAGTAAAACTCAACAGTGTGTTCCACATTATCTGATATGTTACACCCAGTGTGGGCTTTCTAAACCACTAATGTTACATTGCACATGCTAATAGAAACAAACTTTAACAATTTCATGACTGCCATTATGTATGGAGTTAAGGGCCTACTTGATTTTTTGGACTAATGGGCAGCAGGAAAGCTTGTGGCCTATCATCCTAATAAAGCTTTTTAGCTTAACAGTCACATCCTAATGAAGCTATGAGAGACAGCTGCCAGTACACAGTAGTGTTCTAGGGAAGGTCTGGCATCTTTAGGCCTGGGGCATAAAACCAGTATAGTGGCCCTATAATCCAAGTTCATCAGCCTAAACATTATCGTCAGAGAAAGACAGATGTTGACATATCAGTTATGGTACCAGGGACTGGTAGAGAGACAAGATAATACCATAGAAAGGTAAATTGTTACAATCCAGGGCATTTAGAAGTGAAAATTGCTACACGCTCAGCTCATTTAGTCATGTTAAGGGGCAGCAAAGGGGGCAGTTGCCCTTCAATCCCCCTTGCCAGCCTTTGCTTTAAACACTAAAGGCCTCCGTAACTATTCAGAAGCAAATGACCATTGTACTTTTTCCTCTTTACTGATGTCATTTTAATCATCTTCTATGTTGCTTCACATCAGAGCATGGACACAGATTTTTTTTATATCTATGTATTTCTGTGTCATAATCCTGATTTAACATCGTTTTGTTCTAGGTTCCAAACTTGTCTATGAAGTGTTAATGCATCATTTTCCCCCTGGAGTCATTGCATTTATTCCACTGACATCTAGGCAGGTGTTTCTCATCAGTTTATTTTACTCTTCAGCTGTTTAGTAATTTGGAGGAAGTGCAGCAAATCTACCAGAACAAAATACCCACACAGGTTACAATCTATATCACATGAATGAAATGAATGAAAAGTAAAAACCTAATGCTACCGGCCTGGAGTAAACCCAGTGTGTATCTTAACAGATACACATAGAAACCCTCAGCTGAGGCAGAGCTCATAGGATGCTGGTGCACACTGATCCTGTGGGGGCTTGCCCTGTGCATCAGATTGGGGTCTGTCAGGTCCAGTACTGCAAAGAAAGGCAATCTTTTTTGAATACAACCAACAGAGGGGATCTTAACTGAATGGCTCCAAAACACAGGACTGTTGAGCTATGCTTTAGCTGTGAGGCAGAGCTCAGAGTGAACACGTGTATCTGCAATTTTTTTTCATTACGCTTCTATCAGTTTATCCTTATTCTAGGTCCAATAGTTTTTTTTTTCATCTGTGCAATGAGTTATTATTTAACAAACACTCCAGGGGACCGCTGTATGGGCACCTTAAATGTCAATGTTTAATATGACAGGCAGGACTTAGTTGGTATGATCCATACATAGGCACAAGTGGATGTGGTATTTTATGTTATTAGGAAGGGAACATGGATGAACTATGAAAGGAATCATTTTTAGCCATGCCTATTTGTGCTCCAGTAATGTCCTGTAATAATGCAATATATGAAAGGGCAGCATGACAACAGGTTGGTGATGCAGCCTCATCACAAGTCTGTCAGTCATAGGCCCTCGGCCAGTAATTGCCCTTCATGGGCGGCCGTCCCTCCCCCCTTGGGGGCTGGGCAAAACCTATATAAACCCTTGCGGTGGTTTTGCCCAGCCTCTTTCCTGGATTATAGAAATCAGTTTGCACCTTACCAGTTCTGATGGACGCTCTGATGTCACAGTTGAGGGATGCTGCTGTCCTGCACGGAGGAGATTGGCTGCAAAACAGTATAAACACTATATTAGGTACCTTGCCATCTCCCATCCCCCCCACTGCACCATCTCTTTCCCCCTCTCCTGCCCCAGGTCCATCCAGGCCTACCCCTAGGAGGTCCAGAGCCCCTTCTAGATTTACCCCTGAGCCCCCCCACTGTGCCTCAGCCCCTGCCCCAGCCCCCTGTTCCAAAAAGGAGGAAGAGGGCAGCTGCTAAAAAACATCAGTCTGCCCCTCTGTCCTCACCTGCCCCTCTGTCCTCCCCTGCCCCCCTGCCATCTGGGGGCCGTGTTACTAGGTCATCGGTGGCCAGTGGATCCCTCCTGCAGGATCCCCCTACCCCTGCCATGCTCGTTTTGTCCCCCCCCTCCGCGTTACCCCCCCTCCCCCCTGCTCACCGGAGGGCCAGGAGCATCAGGAGGCCCTCCGTGTCCGGAACCCCCCCCTCCCTTCCCCTGGCGTCGGATCCACTGGTGGCTAGGGGTGGGAGGTGCACTGATGTGCTACCTCCTCCCCGCTTACCTGATCCGGCTGCCGCACGTGGGTCCCTGCCGTCTTCAGCTTCTCGCATGTCCGTCCACACGGCTGCGAGAAGCGCTTCTGCGCGCCACGTGGTTTCCCGACATCAATCTGACAGGGAACCACGTGGCCGCGTGCACAGGTCGCGTATAACGCGATCTGTGCACATTAACCCCCGCAGTGCCAGACTAGCAGTGGGATCTCCTCACAGGAGGGGATCCTGCTCCCCCCATAACCCCAGAGCCTCACCTGTCACTCATGGTAGTGACAGGGGTGACTCTGTGGGCTCCCCTCCCAGATTAGGTAGGGAATCCAGGAGCAGCCAGTATATCACTGGCAGATCTCTGGCCCCCAGGTCCCCTTCTTTACAGAGGGGTCTGGGGGGTCAGTGTTGTGGCCCCCGCTGCCACCACTCCTCCAGGTCCCCTTCTTTACAGAAGGGTCTGGATGTTCATCATAGTGGCTGCCACCACCACTCCTCCAGTTCCCCTTCTTTACAGAAGGGTCGGGACGCTCATCATAGTGGCCCCCACCGCCACCACTCCTCCAGGTCCCCTTCCTACCGCCTTTCCCCCCCTGCACCTGGCGGACGTGCCAGGCGGTGCCCGAGGTCCAGGTCCCCTTCTTTACAGAGGGGCCCCCGAGTGTCGCCAAGGACCAGGGAGCCCGTGCGGCACGGATCTTCGTCTCGGACTGGACCGGCAAGGGATTCAGATCGGAATCACAGACATCTCATAAGGTCGGACAGCCGGTGCTCCAGGTCAGCTTCCCCGAGAGTCTTCACTGCTGGCAGGCAAGAATCGTCAACTGGAGTGCAGCATCCTTCCGGGGAGAGATCCTGCGCCAGGAATGCCCGGCTCCTCACATCAGACGGCACCCCTAGTCTTCCTCCGGCGGACAATCGGATGGGCGGTTCGGTGTTTGGCAGTCCTCTGCTCTTCTCGCAGTCTCCACGAGGATCTCCGGTTCCTGAGCCCACGGCGGTCCCTCCTGCAGGGCACCTGTCCAGGGGTGAGTCCGATTTTATCTCTCCTTCTATCCCTAACTCACACTTACACATCCACAGTGCTGTTTCACACAATGCGGGGAATTCTCAGGGTTCCACGGGGACGGTGGGTGGCCTATCGCAGTTAGTGGCGAGCCTTGCTAGCGTTCTAAAATCATTTGAGTCTGGGACGCTGTCTGCAGCGGATAACCCTTCCCCGTCGCAGGTTTGGGGGGCATATACAGCTTCAGTGCCGACACCGCCGGTATCTACTTTAGTTGCTTCGCCCAGAGTTCTCCCAGTTAGTATAGCTTCCCCTGCTGTAGTTCCTGACCCGGTGGTATCCCCGGCAACTGAGCCTGCGATCCCTGAGGTCAAGTCGAAGGACGTAGACCCGGTCCGGCTAGCGGATTCTTCACGGGGAGACATTTACGTGTGTTTTGAGGGGCCTATGGGCGCCCATCTCAAGCAAGAGGTGCGAGACAAAATTGGCCGGGGGGAGTATGTTGAATTGTTCACCCTCCTCCCCTTAGAAAAATTTAATTTGGACGCTGTATCCAAACCGGATGATCATAAAAAGGAGGACGAGGAGAGGAGGAGGTATCGCCTCATCCCTCGGACCTTCTCCAACTGGCTCCAGGCTTTTTCCACCTTAGCTAGTATAATTGCGACTAAGAACCCGGAACACTGTGCCGGACTCTTTTGTTACCAGGAGTCCATCCACGAAGCCTATAGGGTTTATGGGGGCCAGGCTTGGCTTCGCTACGACGAGGAATTTAGGCAGCGCTTGGCAGTCAGGCAAGGCGTGAGGTGGGACCATAGGGACATAGCGTTGTGGTTACGGATCATGGCCCCTGGTCGCAGCGCAATCCAACCCTTTCTGTCAGTGCCCGCTGGTCCCTCTGCCTCAGGGTCTTCAGCCTCGGCAAAAAAGGGCACGTGTTGGCAGTTTAATGATTCGAGCTGCAAACGGGGGAGTCAGTGTAGATTCAGACACGAGTGCTCCGGCTGTAGGGGCAGTCACCCCCAGTTTAAATGTTTTAAGCGGAATAAGCAGGACAAATCCGGCAATTCCAACAATTCTGGGGGAAAAGGGGAGGACGCCGGTGGCCGTAGGAGCAATGCTCCCCTGGCTTAATCAGTATCCGGATCAGTCTGCCGCCACGCTCTTGAGGGATGGCTTCCAGTTTGGTTTTCGGATCCCCTCGAAGCGGTTGTCGACCCCCCTTTTCCCCAAGAACTTAAAGTCTACTGTTCAGTTCCCTGCCGTGGTGTCGGACAAGCTGCATAAGGAGGTGTTACTCGGTAGAATGGCTGGTCCATTCAGCTCCCCACCTTTGGTTAATCTGAGGATCTCTCCGCTGGGGGTGGTTCCTAAAAAAGAGGTGATCAGGCGGTAAGGTGGGTCCAAACTATGGGGAAGGGGGCCCTTCTTGCTAAAACTGACGTTGAGGCGGCTTTCCGGCTACTGCCGGTGCACCCAGAGTGTTTTCACCTCCTCGGGTGCCATTGGGAGGGGGACATTTATGTCGATCTCTGCCTCCCCATGGGGTGCTCCATCTCATGTTTCTATTTCGAGACATTCAGTACCTTTTTGGAATGGGTAATCAGAGAGGAAGCTGGTGCAAAATCAGTTCTCCATTATCTTGATGATCTTTTATGTGTTGGTCCTCCGGACTCTCCTCTCTGTTTATCCATCCTATGTACCATTGAGCAGGTGATGGCCCGGTTTGGTGTCCCATTGTCACCTGAGAAAACCGAGGGGCCTTCGACCACCATAAAATTTTTGGGAATCGAGATAGATTCAGTGAAGATGGAGTGTCGCCTCCCCATGGATAAGGTCGATGATCTTCGGTCTCTGGTGTCGCAAATGTGCACATTACGCAAGGTTCAGTTGCGCCAATTGCAGTCGCTGCTTGGCAAACTGAATTTTGCATGCAAAATCATCCCCATGGGTCGGATATTCTGCAGGCGTCTGTCTTTAGCTACAGCTGGCGCCCGCTCTCCGCACCACTTTATCCGTCTCACAAGGGAACTTAAGGCGGACTTGGCTGTGTGGGATTCGTTTTTGCAGTCGTTTAATGGGCGGACGTTGTTTTTGGAGCCAGCAGTTTCCAATGCGGATTTGAGTCTGTGGACCGATGCGGCTGGCTCAATCGGTTTTGGGGGGTTCTTTCACGGGAGGTGGTTTTCTGGCCTGTGGCCTGAGGCCTGGCGTTGCTCTGGCCTTACTCAGAACCTGGCCTTCTTGGAGTTGTTTCCAATAGTGGTTTCCATCATCGTCTGGGGCCCATTGCTGGAAAACAGGAAGGTCCGGTTCTGGTGCGACAACATGGGGGTGGTCCAAGCCATCAACAATATCTCCGCATCGTCCCCCCCAGTGATCAATCTGCTACGACAGCTAGTTCTCCGGGGTTTGAGGCGCAATTTGTGGGTCCGAGCTGTACACGTCCCAGGTGTGCACAACGAGGTGGCCGACTCTTTGTCTCGCCAACAGTGGGATCGATTCAGGCTGCTGGCGCCAGACGCCGACAGAGCGGCCACGCCATTTCCCAGCTGGATATGGACGTTAGCAGACGGAACGCCTTGACACTCCTGCACCGGTCCATGGTGCCAGCCACGTGGACCGCGTATTCTAAGGTCTGGGTTGAATGGCGCTGCTTTCTTCGGATGGCGGGCGAGCCCGAAACACATGAGGGTGTGCTCTCCGCTTTGCTATGGTTTATTGGGCATCTGTTCACGGAGAAGGTGACAGTCCCATCACTGAACCGGAAAATGTCGGCAGTAGCAGCTTAAATGTCGGCAGTAGCAGCTTACTTTAAATTCTCTGGAGGTCCTGACGTGACGAAGGAATTTCTGGTGAGGCAAGCTTTGAGGGGCTACCGCCGGGGTTTCAAGCAGCTGGATAGCCGACGTCCTGTGACCTTCTCTATCCTGCTGCGCATTCTGGAAGTGTTGCCATTGGTGTGCTCGTCCCCCTTTGAGAATGTTCTTTTTGCTTTGGCATTTTCATGGGCCTTTTTTGGAGCATTTCGGGTAGGCGAGCTTGTCAGCCCCACCCGTCTTAAGCATGGGGGGGTGCTATTGGAGGACGTACGGCGTCAGGGTGACTCCATCTGCGTCCTCATCAGGAGATCAAAAACGGATCAGGTTGGAAAAGGTTTGACTGTATCCCTGCTGGCCCTCCCGGACTCTCCCGCTTGCCCGGTGCACTGTCTCCAGCGATTTTTACATCTCCGTCCTGATGGCGGCTCTCCCTTGTTGGTACACAGGGATGGCTCTGCAATGTCCCGGTTCCAGTTTTTCTCGGTTTTTAGGAAATGTTTGGCGTGTCTTGATCTGGACCCGGCTGCCTTTGGGACCCACTCCTTTAGGATAGGGGCGGCCACGGAAGCAGCTAGGTGGGGTTTGGGTGATTCGGTAGTAAAACTGATTGGTAGATGGGAGTCTGCCCGTTTTAAATCCTATATCCGACCCCACCTCGTCTAGTGTCCGTCCTTGGTATACCAGGGCATATGTTTAAAATAAATAAATAAATAAATAAATAAATTAAAAAAAAAAAAAATGGTGTTGCAATTTCACACTTTTTCTTCCATGTTGATGTTTTTTGTTCGTTTATGGTGTTGCAAAAAAAAAAAAAAAAAAAATATATATATATATATTATGTGTACTTGAGTATGTCGTTTGCGTGCTTGGGCACTTACACCAGCACTGGGGTCACTGCTGTGTTCTTCTTTCAGCCTCTGCATGCTGCAGAACGTGGATTTTGGGACATTCTTTTGTCTACTGGGCAGCAAGGCGGGCTGCAGTTCGTCCCAATGGGGCTTCCTTGGGTCTCTGTCGGGACCAGGTAGATCTGCAGTGGATAGGCTGTCGCGGCATGCGCTGGAACGCCATGCCTGGATACGTGGCACGGTCAGTTGATCGCCTTGGGTCACCCCATGTGCTGGTCCTGCACCTCGGAGGAAACGACTTGTGTTTTACACCACTGAGGGAGTTGACCTATGGCATTAAGGCAGACATCCTGCGCCTGTGGCTGCAATTTCCGGGTCTGGTTCTGGTGTGGTCCGACATCATTTCAAGGCTACGCTGGCGGGGCGCCCGGTCTCCTTCGGGGGTGGAGCGGGCCAGGAAGAAACTGAACAGTGCCATCTCACGGTTCATGCTGTACAACGGTGGCCTGGTGGTGCGTCATCCAGTGCTGGACGGTTCCGATGCCTCCCTGTATCGGAGAGACGGGGTCCATCTGACGGATGTTGGCTGTGATCTGTGGAATTTGGCGATCCAGTCCGGTCTCGAAAAAGCGGTAGCGGTGTGGAGGAGCCAATAGAGTGTAAGGTTTCACACTCAGTGGCATTGGCAGGGGGTACTCGAGGTATGACGTCAGTGCAGGGGGTTGGCTGTCTTGGGTATGGCCAACCCGGGAGGCAGTAGCTCTGGGAGCTAGCTGCACGGACTCCCCACGGGCTGGTCCCTGGGGAGTGAATATCAGGTGGCTACCGTGCAGGGGCATTGACGCCGGTAGACTGATATTTTTGGTTACGCCTACGTCCGATCCTCGGGTACCCAATCCTAGGTATGCTACCGCTTAGTGGCTTGGTATGTATATGTTATATATGTTATATGTGTTTTTCATGGTTGTATACGTTTTTAGTATACGTTTAAGTTGATTCGTTACTGATAATAATACAAAATCTTTGTTACAGTATTTCTTAATAAATACTGTGACCTTCATATCCAGTTGGTTGTCCGTGTATTTTCTTGGGGGGAGGTTGCGTTAATTCGCCATACCTTGGTCAAGTAATGTCCTGTAATAATGCAATATATGAAAGGGCAGCATGACAACAGGTTGGTGATGCAGCCTCATCACAAGTCTGTCAGTCATAGGCCCTCGGCCAGTAATTGCCCTTCATGGGCGGCCGTCCCTCCCCCCTTGGGGGCTGGGCAAAACCTATATAAACCCTTGCGGTGGTTTTGCCCAGCCTCTTTCCTGGATTATAGAAATCAGTTCCCTCCCACCCATCCCTTGTTTGTCTTGTCTTTGTCTATGTCATTGTTGTGATGGCAGGGGGTACTCGAGGTATGACGTCAGTGCAGGGGGTTGGCTGTCTTGGGTATGGCCAACCCGGGAGGCAGTAGCTCTGGGAGCTAGCTGCACGGACTCCCCACGGGCTGGTCCCTGGGGAGTGAATATCAGGTGGCTACCGTGCAGGGGCATTGACGCCGGTAGACTGATATTTTTGGTTACGCCTACGTCCGATCCTCGGGTACCCAATCCTAGGTATGCTACCGCTTAGTGGCTTGGTATGTATATGTTATATATGTTATATGTGTTTTTCATGGTTGTATACGTTTTTAGTATACGTTTAAGTTGATTCGTTACTGATAATAATACAAAATCTTTGTTACAGTATTTCTTAATAAATACTGTGACCTTCATATCCAGTTGGTTGTCCGTGTATTTTCTTGGGGGGAGGTTGCGTTAATTCGCCATACCTTGGTCATGACCTGTGTGACATCTGTACCAGGAACTCTCATCTTTAGGGCTGGACTAGCCCACTGCGATAAAAATCCCGGTAGGCCACCTGCCCTGGGGCCGCTGTGGCATGTGGCCACAAAAAAAACAAATTCAGCAGTGGCCGCTGTTTTAAAGTGCTTTGCTGGTGATGGTTACAGGAGAAGAGGGGGGGGGGAGACACTGAAGGGGAAGAGAGAAAACTTAAGGGGTGGAGAGAGACACCGAAGGTGGGAGAGAGAGAGAGACACTGCAGGGAGCAAGAGAGAAACTGAAGAGAGAGAGAGATACTAAATGGGGGGAGAGACTGAAGGGAGAGAAAGAGAGAGAGATACTGAAGAGGGAGAAAGAGAGAGAGATACTGAAGGGGGAGAAAGAGAGAGAGACTGAAGAGGGAGAGAGACAATGTAGGGGAGCAGTGGTGTATCTTGATTTTGTGCTGCCCTAGGCAGACAAAATCTGGGCACCCCCCTACCCAAGCTGCACACCCACGTTACACACCTAAGACATGCCCCATCATTCAGACTCACATCAAGCTCACACTCCCATCACACTCAGTCACACACTCCTACTCCCATCACTCTCAGTCACACACTCCTACTCCCATCACACACACTCCGACTCCCATCACACTCAGTCACACACACTGTCTCCCATCACACACACTCTGACTCCCATCACACTCAGTCACACACACTGTCTCCCATCACACACTCTGACTCCCATCACACTCAGTCACACACACTGTCTCCTATCACACACACTCTGACTTCCATCACACTCAGTCACACACAGTCTCCCATCACACACACTCTGACTCCCATCACACTCAGTCACACACTGTCTCCCATCACACACACTCTGATTCCCATCACACTCAGTCACACACACACACACACACACTGTCTCTCATCACACACACTGTCTCCCATCACACACACTCTGACTCCCATCACACTCAGTCACACACACTGTCTCCCATCACACACACTCTGACTCCCATCACACTCAGTCACACACACTGTCTCCCATCACACACACTCTGACTCCCATCACACTCAGTCACACACACTGTCTCCCATCACACACACTCTGACTCCCATCACACTCAGTCACACACACTGTCTCCTATCACACACACTCTGACTTCCATCACACTCAGTCACACACAGTCTCCCATCACACACACTCTGACTCCCATCACACTCAGTCACACACAGTCTCCCATCACACACACTCTGACTCCCATCACACTCAGTCACACACAGTCTCCCATCACACACACTCTGACTCCCATCACACTCAGTCACACACACTGTCTCCCATCACACACTCTGACTCCCATCACACTCAGTCACACACACTGTCTCCTATCACACACACTCTGACTTCCATCACACTCAGTCACACACACTGTCTCCCATCACACACACTCTGACTCCCATCACACTCAGTCACACACACTGTCTCCCATCACACACACTCTGACTCCCATCACACTCAGTCACACACACTGTCTCCCATCACACACACTCTGACTCCCATCACACTCAGTCACACACACTGTCTCCCATCACACACACTCTGACTCCCATCACACTCAGTCACACACACTGTCTCCCATCACACACACTCTGACTCCCATCACACTCAGTCACACACAGTCTCCCATCACACACACTCTGACTCCCATCACACTCAGTCACACACACTGTCTCCTATCACACACACTCTGACTTCCATCACACTCAGTCACACACAGTCTCCCATCACACACACTCTGACTCCCATCACACTCAGTCACACACAGTCTCCCATCACACACACTCTGACTCCCATCACACTCAGTCACACACAGTCTCCCATCACACACACACTGTCTCCCATCACACACACTCTGACTCCCATCACACTCAGTCACACACACTGTCTCCTATCACACACACTCTGACTTCCATCACACTCAGTCACACACACTGTCTCCCATCACACACACTCTGACTCCCATCACACTCAGTCACACACAGTCTCCCATCACACACACTCTGACTCCCATCACACTCAGTCACACACACTGTCTCCCATCACACACACTCTGACTTCCATCACACTCAGTCACACACACTGTCTCCCATCACACACACTCTGACTCCCATCACACTCAGTCACACACAGTCTCCCATCACACATACTCTGACTCCCATCACACTCAGTCACACACACTGTCTCCCATCACACACACTCTGACTCCCATCACACTCAGTCACACACACTGTCTCCCATCACACACACTCTGACTCCCATCACACTCAGTCACACACACTGTCTCCCATCACACACACTCTGACTCCCATCACACTCAGTCACACACAGTCTCCCATCACACACACTCTGACTCCCATCACACTCAGTCACACACACTGTCTCCTATCACACACACTCTGACTTCCATCACACTCAGTCACACACAGTCTCCCATCACACACACTCTGACTCCCATCACACTCAGTCACACACAGTCTCCCATCACACACACTCTGACTCCCATCACACTCAGTCACACACAGTCTCCCATCACACACACACTGTCTCCCATCACACACACTCTGACTCCCATCACACTCAGTCACACACACTGTCTCCTATCACACACACTCTGACTTCCATCACACTCAGTCACACACACTGTCTCCCATCACACACACTCTGACTCCCATCACACTCAGTCACACACAGTCTCCCATCACACACACTCTGACTCCCATCACACTCAGTCACACACACTGTCTCCCATCACACACACTCTGACTCCCATCACACTCAGTCACACTCACTATCTCCCATCACACACACTCTGACTCCCATCACACTCAGTCACACACACTGTCTCCCATCACACACACTCTGACTCCCATCACACTCAGTCACACACACTGTCTCCCATCACACACACTCTGACTCCCATCACACTCAGTCACACACACACACACACACACACACACACACACACACACACACACACACACACAGTCTCCCATCAGCACTTACCTTTCCTTGGTGGCTAATGGCAGGCAGCATGGTCCCTCCATGCTGCCTGTTCTGCTTCCCGGCGATTGTGCCGACAGGTCACGTGACCGGGCGCGCATATGACGTCAGCGCGCCCGTCACGTGACTGTCGGCACTTCCGTGTCGGCACACTGCACGGGGAGCCGAACAGGCAGCACGGAGGTTTCTCTGTGCTGCCTGTTCGGCTCCCCGTGCAGCCTGGCAGGCAGAGCGTTGGTGAGGGGGGATCTTCCGATCCCCTGTCACCTCCGTCTCTGCCTGCAAGCGCGGTCTTTTTTTTTTAAAGGGCCGTGTTTTTTTATTTTATGCCGCCCCC
This sequence comes from Pelodytes ibericus, assembly GCA_036172795.1. Classification (NCBI taxonomy): domain Eukaryota; kingdom Metazoa; phylum Chordata; class Amphibia; order Anura; family Pelodytidae; genus Pelodytes; species Pelodytes ibericus. Next base: position 92,047,587 of record CM069858.1, on the reverse strand, counting down.
CAAAATTTCCCGCCCTAGGCATCCGCCTAGGATGCCTCGCGGTAAATACAGCACTGTAGGGGAGAGAGATACTGCAGGAGAGTGAGACACTGCAGGGAAGAGAGACACTGAAAGGGGAGAGAGAAACTGAAGGGGGAGAGAGAGATGCTGCAGGGGGGAGAGAGACACTACAGGGAGAGAGAGAGTCACTGAAGGAAGAGAGAGACACTGAAGGGTGAGAGAGACACTGAAGGGAGAGAGAGAGAGAGAGAGAGACAGACTAAAGGGGGGAGAGAGAGAGAGAGCAACACTGAAGGGGGAAAAGAGAGAGACACTGAAGGGGCAGGTAGATAGACTGAAGGGAGAGAGAGACTGAAGGGTAGATAGAAAGAGATTCAGGTTCAAGCACTTTGAGTGCAATCTGGTTGCTGGGGCATGTCCTGTGAGTGCAATTAGGTGCTGGAGTCCATGAATATATCCACCCAGTATGTACACAAGACTTGCAGGGACAATGAGAGGCAGCATGGTAGGATGTGTGCACGTCTGGGCACCGGGGTGATGGGGTATGTCCTGGGTGTGCAATGTGGGTAATGAGATATATCCTGGGGTGCAGGGTCAAGTCCTGGGTGTGCAATGTGGGTGATGGGGCATGTCCTGGGTGTGTAGTGTCGGTGATGGGGTATGTCCTGAGATTCTGAGCTTTGTCCTGGTTCTGCAATGTGGGTAGGTGGGGGGCACCCAAACTTAGTACAGGATAAAACCAAAATACACCACTGATGCTCATGCTACATCACCGGGACCTATTTATAGCCGGTAGCTCTGAAAATGTATTTGCCAGAGAAAACTGTGCTTTTTATGAATTTTAAGGATCAAGTTTTATTTTTATAAACACTATTGCTTTTGTTGTCCCTCCCCTTTCTTCTGTTACATAATTTACTGAATGCTGTTTGTTTAGCCTACAGATAATAGATATAGATTTTGTGCTTTAGACCTGACACAGCACAACAACTTTTAAGCAAACGTCAACCACAGCTGATAAGGAAGTCAACATTCTGCAATGCAGGCTTTTAAACTGAACTTCCGAATTGGATAAAACAAATGGTCTGACGCTGCTAAATGTTTGCCAAATCTCCTGTCTGGGTTTTGAAATGGCTTAGTGTTACAGAACATGTGCAAAAAGACCAAAGCTTCTACTTGGGGTTTAGTCACAAAGATCATGAACAAATTTACGGCTGCACTAATAACATCAAAAACAGATATTTATCAGTCACAGGTACAAAGCAGACAGACTTTCAACTTACAATGTTAACATTCATAATCATGATGATACTGCAGCCATAAGGTAAACTGAATACCAACAGTAACATGTCATGAGTAACAGCCATAAGGTAAACTGAATACCAACAGTAACATGTCATGAGTAACAGCCATAAGGTAAGCTCAATACCAACAGTAACATGTCATGAGTAACAGCCATAAGGTAAACTCAAAACCAACAGTAACATGTCATGAGTAACAGCCATAAGGTAATCTCAATACCAACAGTAACATGTCATGAGTAGCAGCCTTAAGGTAAGCTCAATACCAACAGTAACTTGTCATGAGTAACAGCCATAAGGTAATCTCAATACCAACAGTAACATGTCATGAGTAACAGCCATAAGGTAATCTCAATACCAACAGTAACATGTCATGAGTAGCAGCCAAAAGGTAAGCTCAATACCAACACTAACTTGTCATGAGTAACAGCCATAAGGTAAACTGAATAGTAACAGTAACATGTCATAAGTAAGAGCCATAAGGTAATCTCAATACCAACAGTAACATGTCATGTGTAGCAGCCATAAGGTAAGCTCAATACCAACAGTAACTTGTCATGAGTAACAGCCATAAGGTAAGCTCAATACCAACAGTAACTTGTCATGAGTAACAGCCATAAGGTAAACTGAATACCAACAGTAACATGTCATAAATAAGAGCCATAAGGTAATCTCAATACCAACAGTAACTTGTCATGAGTAACAGCCATAAGGTAAGCTCAATACCAACAGTAACATATCATGAGTAACAGCCATAAGATAAGCTCAATACCAACAGTAACAAGTCATGAGTAACAGCCATAAGATAAGCTCAATACCAACAGTAACATGTCACGAGTAACAGCCATAAGGTAAGCTCAATACCAACAGTAACATGTCATGAGTAACAGCCATAAGGTAAGCTCAATACCAACAGTAACATGTCATGAGTAACAGCCATAAGGTAAGCTCAATACCAACAGTAACATGTCATGAGTAACAGCCATAAGGTAATCTCAATACCAACAGTAACATGTCATGAGTAACAGCCATAAGGTAAGCTCAATACCAACAGTAACATGTCATGAGTAACAGCCATAAGGTAAGTTCAGTATCATCATAAAAAAACATGTTTGACATCCATTTAGCAGTGACATACCGTCTCTTTTATCCAACTGCGATGTTCAGCAAGTGTTTCTGAAAATAGTTATAACTAGACAGAATGTAAACATCCCTCTAATTACTTTAAACAAAAGAACAAATTGTTATTAAAATGATAACGGGTATGAAATCAGGGGAGATATTCACCAATTATTTCAGCAACTCGGGGAGAGTTTTGTTTGGATTCAGTAGTAACCTTGCTCAAGAACAGAGTTGGAAGTTAACTTGCCTTACTTTGTTTAAGATAAATACCAAATTACCTTTCATTTAACAGGGCCAACCATAAAACCATATAAGGTTAATTCTTTAAATTTGGCCAAGTTGGCGGTCAAATTATTAGCAATCATCCCGGACAAATTCTGTCATCAAGCGACAGAGATTTAGCAGATAGTGGTGCAATTTTTGTGCATACTGATGTCTGCTGAGAAAACCTGGATAACTTCCACATTGATTTATCTTGCATGATTGATGACTCTTATGGCGACACTGTTAATACTTGTCATGAATCTTTTTGATTGAAAGCAAGAATCCTTAGACATTTCAGTTTCAGCATTCCGACAAGAAACAAATCCAGATCTCCGACAATGGAAACTTCTACTGTTTTAAACACTAGAATTGTACCCAGTACACAAGAAACCAATCACTCATGAGTCATTAACTTAAGAAACTTACTATGCAAATATTTTCATCATTGACAATAACTTTTAAAAATAAGTCACTTTCAGTTCTTTAGAACAAAACAATGGCTACATAAATATTAAAGTCCATAGAAAAAAGTGGGACCTTGAACATCAAATTTTTAATTTAAGCCAAGCAGAAAAGGAAAAACAGTAGAAAATAACAATCATGACGGAATCCAGATACTTTTGAACTGACATTGAAATACCCCTTGTAAGAAAAATCCCAAAAACCATAAACAATAAAGAACACATTCCATGTATTGTCCATCATACAGATGGGAATTATTCTACTAAACCATCTGTTTCACTATATCATCACAACACATTTTACTGTGAGAAAAATCCATTTGGAATTCCAATACTCGTCTGTAAATTCTTGCTAATGTACAAGTCAGTAGATGGGATTCCTGGGTAGTACACTTGTTTGTGGTCATATATTTGTAAAGGAAACAGCTGGAAATGATAATTGTTACTCTTTAGAGAATTTAAATATACTGAAGAACCTAAAAAGTACCCAACACCTCTGGAGTAACAGGGATTTGTTCAACCTTTCATGATGCAATCATTAAGAGAATCAGTCAGGAAACATAATTTCTGTCCTTTCCCTCTACTAAATTCCTAGCCACACTCTATATGTGAATTCGAAACACTATAACAATACACAAAAAGATAGCTTGTAAACTTAGAGGGCATACAAAACATGGTGTAAGCATTGATGTAACAATTGGACTCACAGTTGCAGCTGCCATTTGGCTCTGAGTCATAATGGACAACATTCCCCATGCTGGTACAAAGGTGGAACAATTAGCAGGAATATGTGATGGGTTTCCATGGTGATTACATCAGTTTTTTTTTTATTTTTGCTTCAGAAAGAGTCTTAGTTTTATATATAGGGGTTAATTCAATATGCAATGATCAGGTCCAAAATCAGACCAGATATTAAAAATACACTGGCATCAACCACCCTGGAAAGGATTATTTCCTCCTCCACAGCTGCATATTTAAGACAAGAATATGTTTAGGATATTGCAATACAGATTTATGTGATCAAATTCCTTTTCAGTTAACATGCAATATTATCTTATCCTGAACTAATGCACATTGTTGTTTCTAATTCAATTTAAATACTTATATTGAATTTAATTTTTTATTTCCGTTTATTGTAGCCTGAAGAAGTGCCAACATACATGGGAAGAGGTAAATCCAGAGTGCCACTCTAGGTACTGGGGCTGAGGCCTGTGAGTGCATTCTGGGTGCTGGGACTGAGTCATGCGAGTGCAAATATGTGTGCTGGGGCTGAGTCTTGTGAGTGCAAATCTGGGTGCGGGGCTGAGTCTTGTGAGTGCAAATCTGTGTGCGGTGCTGAGTCTTGTGAGTGCAAATCTGGGTGCTGGAGTAAGTCCTGGGTTACATGTGGTGCAGAGAAAGGAATTTAAAACAAGAAATTGATTTCAATAACCTTTTTATTATATATGCAAAATATACAATGTGGCCCTCCTGCTGAAAAGTTTGGAGTCCCCTGTCATAAACAGAAGATATGAGAAACATGTAAGATTGCTAGGGAAAATCCCCTCTAACCAATCCACTAACATCTGTAATTTAAAGGAGTCTGTGCCTTTAGTGGTGACACAGACTTCCTGTTCTGCCCCCTCAACTTCTTGCACTCCATGAGAGTCACAATGACACATGTGACATCCTGATGCTCTGACTGATTAAGGCACTGGGACCGACCACATGGGGCAATGGAAAAATACACCACTGGTTCTGAAAGCAACAACCACACTGGACCATTAGGAACAACCATCTAGAGGTAGGTATTTAGTAAGGAGAAAAACAGGAACTAGTACCGAGCTAACTTTTTGTCTCCATCCCTTTTTCGGTCGAGGCCCTAGATGCCATGGGAGGAGAACATATTAATGATGCATTCTTAGGAAACATACTATTTCGGGTCCAATTCAGAAATCAAATCTGCACTTAATCTTCTGAGAGGCTATTCCTCTCTCCATGTGACACTGATATAAAAGTTGAGATCTAATCTTTCCACATGATATGGGTTCCTAGGATTTCCAATTCTATGCTTTAAATAATTTAGAGGCGATCAAGAGTAGGATAAGAAAAGGGATATTCTGATTAATGGAATTCAGGAAATTAAGATGTAATAAATAATGCCCTTTCTGGTGTTAAATTCCATAATGGCCCAAATTTTCCTATCAGCATTTGAGAGAGTTTTTCCAAAATCTTAACATGATGGGACATTTCCACCATAAATGGAGACAATCTCCTCTGTAAGAACCACATCTCCAGCAAGACGTTGGTTCATCAATTTTTATTGGATCTCATGCAAATTAAGACAATGAACATGCTTATAGGAATTACTCAATGCTGTATTCCATTCCCTGAGATCTATCACTATTTGTAACTCCTTCTCCAATTTCTTTATAGCTGGTGAACTAACCTCCATATTGAGTCCTATTAAATCCAGTGCTAATGAAATCATATGTTTATAATAATTTTTATTGAGCAATTGTGTCAATAGATTACTCAGTTTAATCAGTTGTTTAAAATCCTAATCAGTTGTTTAAAATCCAGAGCATACATCAAAAAATTCTTCACCCTGAGGTATCTAAAACATCTCGTTATTTGGCAAATCATATTCCTCTTGTTGTTTCATAAATGTCTTTATATTTGAATTTTGAATCAAATCCTCTATCCTAGATGCCTTTCATTTTCCATAAAGAAAGGTCTATATTTTCTATTCTATTTTCAATCACTGTTATCGGTATACATGAAATAATCTTATCACCAAGAATCCAATTTTTTTTTTCCAGCTCGTACTAATTTTTTAGGATCTGACTTAAACCACTAGGGATTAACTCCACCACTATAGTCAATTTCTCAGGGGGCAACCAAAAGAGAAAGCAATTCCCTAAACTGAGGGAGCATTTCATCGCATCCCATGATACATGTATTGAGGCAAGATTTTGGGTCGTTATTGCTTATGCTACTAAGGCCTCCCTGGCATGTTCCTGAATAACTGGTATCCCCAATCCACCCTCATGTTTAATCTTAAAGAGTAGTCTTTAAATTAACCTAGGTTTCTCTGCCGCCTAAATGAATTTATTAAAAGTGGTCTGGGTCATTACTAGCCAGCTATCCGGTACCCTCATAGGAATCATTCTAAATATATAGAAAAATCTGGGGAAAATATATGATTTTACTACCACAATCCTACCCCACCAAGATATACATAAACTCCTCCATTTTTTAAATGACATATTTGTCTCTTTAAACAGTGGCAGGAGATGTATTTCCATCCAAGAAACAGGAAACTAAACCAATATTTCTCCACCTCTGTCCTATCCTGAGGGTCCAGATTCACAACCAATACAAGCAGGGCCGGCCTTACGTGTTCAGTCGTCCTGGGCGGGCAACCACAGTGGCACCTTCCTCCTCTCCCTCCCCATCTCTGTTCTATCTCCACCTCCCCATTTCTGTTCTTTGTCCCCATCTCAGCTCTCCCCCCTCCCCACTTGAAGAGTGCAGCACAAGCTCTGTGTGCTAAACACATGCTCCCCACCCACAGTGACATCGGAAATATGATATCTTGCAACCTCACTAAGTGTGGGGACTGTGAGCAGCACTAACTGGGCTCTGTGTGTGTTTAACACATGGAACTTATGCTGTCCGTGGCTCCCCCGCGAAGCAGACGTCGTGATACTTCACAGGGTGGGGGCGGAACATCACCTTTGTTCACGATAACAATCCAATTTTATTCCAGATCCTACCACCCTCCCTGAAGGTCTCGAATAGAGAGCCATTCTTGCCTTTTGTTTTGTATCCGTGTGTCCAAAGGTGGCCAAGACTCCCCTAATGTACCCCCAGCTGACGCCTATGGACTTTTGACCAAGGACAGGGGTTGCTCAAAAACTCATGAGGACCACACTCCTTCCACAGCCTGCCAGTTGGCCTCAATGACATTCAGACCAGGGATCTCCCATATTCCCCTCTTAGCTTCTCCCTATTTCCCTCTTAGCTTCTCCCTACTCCCGTCTTAGCTGACAGAGTATTATTGAGATGTAGGCGATCAACAGCTAGAGGGCCTCAGTCTGGAGATCCCTGATCTAGACAATGAATGCCACTGTTACAAAGTCTTCCATGTGGACATCCAATCCCTCGCCCAAGGTAGCAGCCACGAAATTATAACAACATATTCTTTTTTTACGGCTAACTTATGGCCTTTTAATTGGCTAACTAGCACCTTTCTTTACATTATGAAGAATGAGACTGAGCTCTCGTTACAAAAACAAATGTTTTTTTTTACTTTTTTTGTCAAGTCTAAAAATAACAGCTGCTTCATAATATGTAGTCATGTATATTTGTTGTTTAGGAAGTTGTAAAGAGAATTATTACACCTCAGACTATACTGAAAAGGAGTTAGCTGCGAACCGCAGGCCTGGTTTGGTAGTACGTGATCTATGCTAAGAACCACCACAGTGTATTTTGATGTTGAACAATTACTTAATATGGAACCTGACTTCAGTAAATAGACAGCCAAATTCTGAAGAAACAAAATGGAAAAATGTGCATGGTGAATTCCTAGCTCTTTGGATCAAGAATAGGAAGTGTGTTTAATACTAATTCCATTAGGAAGTCCGGTAAATATGTTGATAAGGTGCTCTTTGTCTAGTGTAAGAAAGAGCCATGTCATGTTATATGACAGAGACAGTGTGTCGAGCAGCTTGTTTACTTATTGCTGGTGCAATGCAACTGCTGGCCAAGAGCGTTGATAAGTAGGCTGGGACTGAAAACAACAGACCAACTTGCTGTGATAGTGACTTCTGCTGTTTTTTTCTATGTGATAAAAATAATATGTTCCATAAAACATTTGAGAAGGCTGGCACGTTCCACTGGGTGGGGCAATAGTATGGGAGCATGGCGCTCAAAACAAATATGTTAAAGGGACAGTTCCACCTAGTTTATTCTCTGTATGTTGTACATATTTTTTGTATCACATATCAGATGTATTCATTTTTACTTTAAAATACATTTCAAATGTCCTGTAGCTTTACAAAATAATTTCACAGGGGCCTTGAAATTCTTGAGAAGAAGTGCACAGAAGGCAGAGCCGCCTTTACTGCAGCAGTTTACAGGATGTAGGGCTAAAATGTCTAAAAAAAATTGGAACATTGTAGCTGGAATTAGTTTTTTTAAATAGTTTGACTAAAACAATATTTATTTCTAGCAGTTATTCATAGGACTTTTATTGAAAGTATGCATTTTTATTAGAGTGTCATTCTCAGATGCTGCAGTGTGGGTCAATCCTGATAAAAAGCATTGTAGTGTATTAAATGTTGTGTGTATATATATATATATATATATATATATTACTAAATATTATTAGATATTAAATTGGGAAGTGAATTAATTTACACAAAGTGACTGGATGTAGTTATGTAGGTAGCTATTTGAGTAAAATACTGTATTTATGAAAAACTACATTTGAAATATAATGGTCTGCATTTGTTTACTGTTTGGTATACCAATAGGTGGATTGACTGAACGCTGAAAAATCTTATCAAATCAATCATATGGTTCACAAGTTTAAAATATTTAAAAAAAGACAGGTTCCTGTTCGTTAACTGTGCATTACTGCAATTGTGTAATAAAATATAATGATACAAGTTATATTTAAAAGGAAAAAAAAAGTATATACATTGATTAGTGCATATTAAGGTATGTGTAAAGTTTTTCAAACATGTTTTTCTTAATAAAACTGCTTTTTCTATGGGTTTCGAACATATCGTTAACTGTTTGTTAATTATAATTTTTTATTGCACAACTTATTTCTAATCATTTTAAAAAAGGATTGTTTGCTTAGAACATTTATGAGCCCCACTGACCTTGAAATTTAAATAGTAAAGTGCCACTAATATAGAAACACAAGTGAAAAAATAAGTGGTATGAGAATAAACTGGTATGTACTTTTTAAGGTAAATGCCAGTGTATCCTCTGACCGGCAGCCATTGAAGCTGTCGGTGACAGTCTCTCACTGATAGTAGTGAGCCACGTGTTATAGCAGGGTTTAGCTGTATCTGTTTTACACCTTCTACAGACCTTCCAACTCTGCTCTTGGCATTTGTTCTTGAAGGGAAATTACATTCACATGAAAGGTCTCAGTATGCCGCATGTCATAATATTTATCACTTATCGGAAATATAAGATAGTATAAAAGAAACAAATCATTAATGTTTTTTTTATTTTATTTTTACCAATAGCAAGATGAAACAGTCTCCATGTGGCACCCCTAGTTCCTCAAACCCCTCTCCATAAGTTAGCATTTCCCTTTCTCCTTCTAAAAATCCAACTTGCCTAATCTCAGCACCACTTTCCTGTAATCTCAGCATCCTTTCTACTATTTCCAATTATCTCAGCACCTACTTTCTACTCTTTTCTACTCTCCTATCATTGTAGCACAGCTATTCCTCCAACTAGTCACCTTAGCACCGCATTCATCTTTCTCCTCTCATCCACCCCACCATGTCAACACCATATTTACTACGAGAGTCCCGGCTGAAGTCTGATATGTATGTTGTGCAACATCAGTGTAGGGTTATGTTCAAGACTCACATGTCACGTGACAATACTCAACAGGAGGCTTGACTGCTACTGTAAAGATGTCTGTTGGGCACTTTCGTCCTGCTGTGAGAGGGAAGTATAATACAAAGAACAAGAACTATTAGAACAAGAGGTCATTGTGTAAAATTAGAGGGTGAAAAGCTTACATGTAATGTGAGAAATTATTATTTCATTGGAAGGGTGGTGGATACATGCACTAAACAACTTGCCAGCGGACCTGCTTACGAGTGGATAAGATAGCAAAATGAATTTAAAGAGCCACTAACTTTTAAAAATAGTTTTTTCTTTTCTAATAGACCTTACGTGTCATTTCTTGCCTTAGATCTCACAGTTAGTCAGCTGTTAATGTCTGACACCTGCAGCAAATCAACTATGGCTGTTGGCTGTACGCTCTCTGTAATAAAAGCATATACAATTATGTGTTATACATGGTATGATAATGTTAATTTTATGACCCATAACTTGACTTCATGTGCCTACCTGTTATCATCATAGATAAACGTAAATAGACAGGCACGTTAGATGTGTTGACAGATAGACCCAATTTCCACTGACCTTTTAAACAGCCAGGTGCAGAGTATCCATAACGGGTAGTGGTGCCAGTTACCTGACTCACCACATAATGAAAAAAAGAAAAGACTGAAGAATGATTATAAACTGACATCCCAAAATCGAAATTTATGAAAAACAGATAATGCAAGGGTAGGGTTTACTAGAATATATATTCTCATTCCAGTGTTTTTTAAGTTTTTTATTTAAAAGGGCAGCATTTTTTGCCACCCCCCACCCAGGCAGACAAGGTAAGTGCCACCCCATGCACTTGTCTTATCTGCATCGCACTAAATACAGAACTACATACAATCACATTGCAAGTACTGTTATCATTTGAGACACATTGGGGTTAATTCTTTAAAAAGTGAATTCATACTAAACTAACACATTGGGTGGTTCCATCAGAAATGTAGTGTAATTCCACCATATTCTTGTCTACACCTATGTATAAAATTATTTCCACCAGAAAAAAATGGCATAATAACCATTTTCAGAATTTATACAACATCTCCTGTCATTTGCCCAGAAACATGAACAGAATAAGAAGATGCAATCCAGGTATAAACATGAATTGATAAAATATTTATACATTGGGGCTCATGTATGAAACAAGTGCAGTAGTAAAAAATAGGTAAAACATGAGTAAGGAGCAATTTGTGAATATTTGTAATTTTGAGCTTTTCTTTCCCGTATTGCGCCATTTCCGTTTATTTTAATTTGGTGTGCATTTTCCGGTTGCGGTAATATATATTGTGATTATTTGTGCATGCTATACACTGTTGCGAATATTTTGTGAAAAATAATTCTTATTCTTCGAGTGAAAATGACAACAGCTTTAAGTTATTGCTAATAAAAATATTGTCAAACATGCTTGGTTTTATTCGCAAATATGTATGTTTTTATTCGCAATTTGCTCATATTTACTATTTGTGTGTTAAATGCTTAGTACATTGCAAAATGAGCATACAGCAAACATTGTTTTGCACATAAAATATATTCACTTTTTGTTTCTTTTTAGTACATGATCCATAGGTATATAAACAGTGAATTGTGGTTCAATGGTTTAACAAAAATCAGGCATTAACAGTCAGAAAGAAAAGCAAGTTCGATATTGTTTTAATAGCTCATCTATTAATGGCTGACTTTTCCTATTCTCTTGTCAGTTCACCATAGTTAACTATTTAGTGAATAGATCTCACTGATATTTGCTCATCTTTCTTCACGGCTGTTACTTAACGACACATGTTAATACATTTGTTTGCTTAAGACTTTTGTTAGTCGTTGGATATCCTTTTAGGATTACATCTACTAGTTACTTTTTTGTGTAAATACACTGTAGCACGAATAATTATTTTCCTAATCCAGGAGTATATAATTGTAGACCAAAATAGTTACTACAATAACATTCTATTAAATTCAAATTATTGAGGTTTTTTTCACAATTAAATGAAACACCTATGTTCAAACAGGTATATCCTTAAAGGGAAAGATTTTGTAAGAATATGTAGCTTAACTACGTGGAGAGCACACTCCAAAAAAAGTGCCATTGACCATTAACTTTTTTGCTTGTAAATCATAACGTCTTTTGCTTGTAATAAAATATGGCCATAGGCAGAATGAAATTTTTTTTTTTTCGCATTACATTTACCTTATTACGTTTTACATATACACTGGACAACTGTACTATTTTGGAATGTGCTTCATGCAATGTAGATTTAAAGAATATATTGTGGACAACAGAATGTCCAGTTGCAGTAATGTTCGACCTCCAATATGAAGAAACACAGTGGATCAGCTGGTAAGAGAGAGGAGGTTATACAAATAGTGGCCTGCTAAGGGTTAATTGAAGACTGCTTTGAGAAATATAGGGATGTAAGATCCAGAGATCAAAATCACATGACTGATATTGCTGCCAATTCGTAGTTGGGACCTTCTGCAACTTCCTTTCCTGTTCATACAGGTCAAACCCAATATAAAAAAAAATAAAAGCATATGACTTTTCCAGAATGTCACAAGGCCAGTTTGATATGACATTGTTATATTAGTGAATAATTCTAAATGCAGCATACATTTTACTAAAATATCAACTACAAACTGATTTGGTGGATTTAGAAAGTTGTGTACAGTTTATTCAAGAAATATCAAAGTTAAAAAATATATGTTTTTATTTCCTTTCATATCCAAAATCTGTGAATGACCTGCAAGTGACAACACACAGATATTTTTATATCACTGCATGTTTTAATTAATGTAATACACAGACTAGTGTGTATGCACTATACAAAAAACTGATATGATACAGAGTATTGTAATATGTGGGACACAGAATCCTGTAATGCACAAAAATATTTTATAAACTGTGCTGCAGAGTTGTATAGCTGTATAAAGTTGGGCTACTTAGCATGCAGAAATTGGGTTGGCCTGACATTATTAATTTCATGAGAATAAAGGAACAAGCAAGTCCTGAAGGAGTTAAGGAGAACAAGTTTTAATAATTTGACACTAATTACAGTATACAATATGGGACTTCTGGGAAAAAAGCTGTATACATGGACTGTAGAACTGTAGTTTTTTTTCCTGACAGTATTCCATGTCAATCCAACGGTCAAGTTGTTGTATTGGATCAGTAGTGAGGCAACTTGTCAGAGAGAATACACTGGAATTACAAGTCTGTACTATTCAAACTTTGCCTTGAACAACAAAAACAAACCATATGCCAAGAATGTTGTGAAAAGGGTTTAATATGTCATTAGGAACGTCATTAGTCTACAGCAGTATGTGTGATAAGGATGCCTATTGAAAACAAGAGATGCAAACAAATAGGACAAGTAACCAGATATTCCTGAAGGGATAATTTGCAATCAAGCTTATGTGGAGAAGATGTGCCAGAAGTTCAGGTTCACTGCTGTCCAAGAGGGTTGTAGAAACCGTGGTCAGTAGAATGCAGACATTAAAACTTTGTTTAATTAAAGTGCACTTATGATGGTAATAAAATAATAAGTATTAGTTTAACAAACTACAGTGTATTAAGAGCACATTAAAACCAAATTTTGGATTACCATTTGATTTATACATATGATAAGAATTCTTGATGTATTACTTTGTTCCTCGGTTTAAAGCAGGGTTGATAAACTATGGCCCTCAACTGTTTGAAGACTATAACTCCCATGCACCCCTGCCAGTCTGTTAGCTGGCATAGCATTATGGGAGACATAAGCTGTCCACAACTGTAGGGCCACAGTTTGACACCCTTGATGTAAAGTGAATTTGTTTTCTGACTGGTCAGATTCTACTCCAGTAGAAGCGCTCTACATGTTTTTTTTCTGTTCTTAGTGGTTGTGTATGATCTAATTAGTTTTAGGTATAATCTAAATCATTTTTTATTAACTTCTTAATTTTCCTGCACTACCCTTCCTCCCACTAAGTTTGACAAATATAAATCACTTGCTCAAATGAACACTGAGAATGCAACGTCTAACCAAAGAGACTCCAATTTTTAGGGCAGACAATGCAGTCTAATTTGATAATGAGGATGACTAACTTGATTAACAAAAGCCACCTTAACCTTTCTGGGATCTGAATGTTTCAATTCTGCCTTTTGAACATATCTTTCTTTTGCAAACTAACATATTTATATGACGTTTAATTTCCTCATAATTGGAGAACAGGTTTTCATATCCACAGTCCAACATAAGCCAGATGTAGCACAGACTACAACATGTCAGAAAGGGTCGGTAATCTGTGACCATCCAGATATTGTAGGACTACATTTCTCATAGTCCTCTGCCAGCCTTTTAGCTGAAAGAGCATTATGGGAGATGCCGTTGTTCAACAGTAGGAGGGCCGCAGGTTGCATGCCCTTCCCATAGAGACTTCTATTATGTCAGTTTATTGGTAGGCCTCTATGAGTGCTAACCTAAATGTCAGATGGGAGGAATTCCTACTTAAATATTATACAAGGAAATTTGGGCAACCCCCTAAATCCAATTATAAGAGCATGAGCTGTGCCTGTTGCACCTTGACACTTGAGGACATTAGTTGGGACAGCTGGTCCGCTGGATGTAGGAACTGTCCTGACTAAATGAGGAGCATCAACATTTACACAGCATCAGATAATAAATGGTGAATATGCCATCCTGCTTGGTAATATAGTACTGATGACCACTACAGACTACTAAGCTTTCAGAGCAAGGGGCAGCCACATCAAAACATTCTCACCTTCAATATAGTTAAACATTTTATGGGTTGAAAATGTGATCTTTCAAGTGTGAAATTTCCTTGTGTATTTTTTGTTTATTCCCAGCGTTGGAATTGCTAAATTAGTGATCCGTTAAAGAATCTAATAAGCTAAAGAATGGCGTTGTGTGGTTCCTGTGTGTTATTATATGTTCAAAAGGACTGGAAATGCATTGATTTGCTCATATCAGACAACTTTCTGAAGGCAAACGTATACGACTATCTATAATAATAATAATAATAATATTAATAATAATAATAGCAAAGTGTTTAACCATAGAAGGTATGTTGAGGTGTTATAGTACATCATGGGGGTCTTACTATAACCCATATTAATACTAATTTTATCTCAGAAGGTTAAACGTCTATCTCTCTATCTATCTATCTAGTCGTAGATTGTTGTCGTTAGCCCAGCATGACTAAATGTACCACAATGGATTATGTAATTGCTCTCTTTATTATTCTCAGGTGGTGAACTAGAGTAAAGGTTGGATGCCTGAAGCTGTTATGTGATAAGAATCAGTTCTTAATGAGGTAAGTAATTGCACAATATTAAGCGGGAGATAAAAAAAAATAACTCACAGTCATAGACATAAAGGTCAATAAATGTTCCACAATGCACCTCATTCAAGTAGTATGAGAGACTACCTCTCATCTTATCTGATTTGGGGCTTAGAAGAAAGTGAGGATATGATTTTGGAAGTAAAGTCAGAAGAGATGGCCCATCTGCCATAGCATTTGTTATCCTAAGTTGCATGGTTGTGCAGTTCTTGTAATGCAAGAATAGTAATTTTATTTAACGGGGTTGATATAACCCCTGATATAAGGATTATTAATATTTGGCATATTGTGCTGATACATGAAATATTCCTGTAATCCAAATACATTCCATTACACAAATAACTTATGTTCAAGAAACTTATTTAATAATCATAATACCAAATGAGTGACAAAAAAGAAATATGCTGAGGTGAGTTCCTCTTCATGTGCAGTGCCCCTAGCTAATACGGCCAACGGCGGAAATAGCTCAAATACACCTTAACTAAGTGCTTTGTTATACATTTTAACTGGAAGTTTTATTTTTTTTGGCCTACATGTACTATTTTGATGCCATTTAAGGTGTCATATGGGCTAGAAATCCAGGTGTTCTGTGCATAACAGTCTTTCAAGCAGAAAATTTCACTTGTTTTGCATTAGTATCACATAGAAAATTGACATATATGGATATGAATTTTGTCAGGACTGAAATTTACCATGTTTCCATGTGGGTGTTCTACGTTTCCCCCTCCCCTACCCCGGTAGTAGAAATGCTCTATTCATTCTTAGTTGAATCTAAATTAATCTGACTGTAGTTGGTGGCAGAATGCATTCAAATGTGTCTCCGTATCATGGTGATTTCTGTAGTTTGCAGTCGTCGATGTCCGAGTATATTGTAATGGTGCTTCTCTAATTTATACAATCTCCATCTTGCACATATGCATGGAGTAGTACATGTCTGAGTGTATTGAATTGTAATGGCGCTTCTCTAATTTATACGATCTCCATCTTGCACATATGCATGGAGTAGTACATGTCTGAGTGTATTGAATTGTAATGGCACTTCTCTAATTTATACGATCTCCACCTTGCACATGTGCATGGGGTAGTACATGTCCGAGTGTATTAAAATGTAATGGCGCTTCTCTAATTTATATTATCTCCCTCTTGCATATGAGCATGGAGGAGTATATGTCTGAGTGTACTGAAATGTAATGGCGCTTCTATAATTTATACGATCTCCATCTTGCACATATGCATGGAGTAGTACATGTCTGAGTGTATTGAAATGTAATGGCGCTTCTCTAATTTATATTATCTCCTTCATGCACGTGCATGGAGTATTACATGTCTGAGTGTATTGAAATGTAATGGCGCTTCTCTAATCTATACGATCTCCATCTTGCACATATGCATTGAGTAGTGCATGTTTGAGTGTATTGAAATGTAATGGCGCTTCTCTAATTTATATTATCTCCCTCATGCACGTGCATGGAGTAGTACATGGAGTAGTACATGTCTGAGTGTAATGAAGCATCTAACGTCCATTAATTTATGCAAATGGTAGATCATTGCAAGCCCCTTTTAGCATTTGGAATGCATCATTTCCTTGATCCACTGTTTCAATCCTATCCTAAAAACATATGCATAAGGAAATTATAACTATGTACATGCCAAACTAGGCATCACTATTTATATCAAGTCCTTATGAAGCCTGGGACTCTCCACATTTAATTAATGTGTTCTTGTGCTAAATTAACCAATAGGTTATAAAGTCACCAAATCATCTCATTAACAGCTATCCATGGTAATACTTCTAGTATTTAGACCCACTTGGAACATTCCTGATTCCGGACCGCTATCCTACTATCCTGATTTGTTGCTCCGACATCTCTATTCTCTGGGACATATGCATAGAATATCTGGACATAAGTACAGTTAGTGTGCATGCACAGTTAGTTAAACATATTGTATGTAGGAAAATGTTGCAAAGTATGCTATTTGAAATGTTAGTTGGTATACCAGGGTTGTGAATGCAGACATAAAGGGAAGGACTGTGGGTAGCTCAGAAAGCACAGTCTGTGGCTATCATACCATAGTACTCTAAGATAGTGATATGACACTGTTAGCTCTTGTCTTAGAAAATGTAATACAGCCTGGAGCTATAAATGTGCTTAACATAAGTTAAAAAATATTGATTTGCATTTTCTCAATGCTGTTCCTCATATATGAAATTCTAATTCCCCCCTCCCTGTAAATATTTGAGAAAAATGTTAGCCATTGCCGAAAGTTTCTATTCACAGCACACCAATGATGTAAGCAGCAATTCGATTTTATGTCACTGTTAGTGTACGCTGTATCATTTGACAATGTAACTGCTAGCTTCAGGTATTTGGTTTCCCAGTCCTCTTTCACATATTTCCAACCTATGTTTTAGAAATACATAGAAACTCACATATGCTCTTCAACTGTGTATAAAACATTACACATTTCAGTAAGACCCAGTAGATGTGAGGTAGGAGCATTTTGAAGGAGGACATTACTCTATTGACATTACTAACACTGTTCAAATTACTGTGGTAATGCCATCAAGAGGTGCCTCTGTCAAGTGGTGGTTTGTTAGAAAGTCCATCATATAGGAGAGGGTAACTACCAGAACAGTGTTTATTATTTATTAATCAGCTATAGCAGAAGTCCACCCACTGACTTCTCTGGGAGGAATTTGTCTATATTTGTAATATCAGACGTCCTCCCATAATGGCTCTGAAGTCCGTCTGAGGCTAACACTTAGTTTCGGTGCATTTCGGTTTTGGGAGTTCTCAATGTGATATTGCCTATGATTACCGAATTGTGGACCAATTCCGAGGCACATCAGAGCTACTTGACTAGCACGAAATTCAGGTTTTTTTTTTCGCACCACTGATGTGATCTGAATATGTCCAGAATTCGTAGGCACCATTTCAGAGCTGAAAATCTGCGTATACTGAGTCGATCCTTAAGTCTTTTGTCTAAATCTGTCTTTATTAAAGCCCTGGCCTCTTTGAAAATCCTCCCAGAACACAACATATATTTTATGGTTTATGTTCACTGTTTGTAATAATAAACTTAGGTGGTATGTACATGATAATGTTTGGTGCTTTATTCTTCATTGCTTTGGGTCAGATGTCTAGAAATGCTTTGGGGCAGATGTCTAGAAATTAAAGTTACCCAGTTATATTTGTCAGGTGTTGGTATATTCAATGATGCAGGCTAAGCAGTTGTAGGGGATGCAGTATTTATTGCCTGGGCAGGAGATATATCCTTAAACCCCTCCCATATTCTATCTTTTCTGCCTAGTTTTAGCTTATGTTATGGTTTTATTTTGCTACATTACACTATATTATTTAGCAAACTGGCATCATTCTAACCCATTCAGAGTGAGAAATAAAGGCATTCAAGGGGTTAATTTGATCTAATATTTGTGTACAGATTCTCCAGAAATGTGATATTTGATGAAAGCTTGTTTACGTCCTGTTGCTTCACCACCTTTTGCCTTTTTTGGGAAAGCTAGCTAGCTAGTGCTTTAAGAAAGTGGAGCGGATGAAGGAAAGAACATGCATGAAAGGAATGGTATCAGACATCTTGTGATTGACTAAGCTGTGCCAAAAATACAATAAATCACCCAGATAACAAGAGCAGACCAAGCTGAAAACACATTTATAACACAGAAAAATCTCATACTGAAATTATCAAAAGGCCAGCTTTTGGGATTTTCATCTATGGTGCTCACTGCTACATGGATCTGTAGACCACAGTACTGTTTATTATGATAGTGGATGGGCTGGAGATCTTTTACATTTACATCTTGGTGATCAAAATATGAACGAAGATGTCCTTTAACACAGGTTTTGGAAACCTCAGTCTTGGGCGACTAGAATAACTTGGCCTCGGAATTCAAATTGAAGAGTCCTACTGGAACATACTGCAGAGCACCATGATGCCTGGCTCTCCAACACAGAAGATCTTCTGATCCATTTAGTTAGGCATCAGGAAAAATGTATTCACCACCTATTGTGAAAAAAAAAAAAGATTTTCTTTAAAAATGTTTATCAATAAGTGAACTTAATAATATTTCCATGACAGAAATTAGGTCATATCATGGGTAATATTTTAATTGGATTTACACATAAAACATATTATCGCTCTAAATATGCAGCACGTGTACATCAAGAGCCTATTTAATAGTATATGTAAATGTTTCCAGTAGATTACAGAGTATTTGGACTGAAACTACATTCTAACAATGATACTGATCAAGACATGGTGTAACCTGATACAGTTGGCTCTTCGTATTTCTGCTCATCTTCCTACTACTTTCTAGTAAGTAGCTATGTGACTCTTTGAACTGCACCAGGACAGCTTTTCAAGGCCCAATTATTAGGGTCACCTTGGAAAGCAACAACAACACAAAGGCCATGATTTATTACTGCTGAGGCACAACAGTGTATTGGTTTTCATCTTGCCTGGATCCTTAAAAAATAAGACTACTTAAATATATTTATCTGTCTTTTAAATTATAAATATATTTTTCAACCTATGTACTGGTTTAGAATGCTGCTAGGGTAACCAGACATTTAATATAAGGGGTTGACAGTTATGGGAAGTATATACTATATATACTATAAGACTGCGTTAAAATCATTGACAAATCTGGTTGTTTTGTCCTAGATGCTCCTAGTCACAAAGCACCTTATATAAATATACAAAGGTTATATGATGTGCAATCATGCATTTTGAAAGTTAAGTGTATAGAAACAATCAGATATGAATAACGTCTGAATGAAATGCAGTAGCTAGACCAGTGGTGGTGAAAAAAACAACCCATAAATATAAAATGTTCCCCTTTAATTAATAAAGTTCTCAAAGTGAGATATCTGTGCTGCTTAATCATGTAAAAATAAATAAGTACATATCAACGTAATAAGTTAAAAACTGATGCACTACAAATATGATGTCTGTGGAATTAATTGTACGATTTGCCTGGTACGACATAAATAAAAGGAAATTAAAAAAAATATTTTTATACTTCGTTTAATATAATGATTTATTACATAGTTTTGGGTACCTATATTAGGTATGTTCTGAGTGTTTTTTGGTTAATGCAGCCTATAGCTTCACAATACATTTTCAGACAACCTGCAATAAAATGTATGGATCAAGAGAAAAGAGCAGTACAAATGTCATATTTATGTCAACTTGAAGTACATTGTGCAAACAAACAGCCATAATGGAGATTAATTAATTCACAATATATTCATAACATTTCTATGTATTGCATAGATTGTTTTTTTAATTATTGTTTAGCCAGTTCATGGCCAGAGTTTGTACCACTGTTCCACCACTAGCTAGACTGTCTTTGCCATTAGATCCAACCACAGTTGGGGTTTCACAGGTGTTGTAGTTGACCAATGACCTTAATATAAATAGATAGATGAACATTTTATCTCACCAATTTAGCTATACATTGTGCAGGGACAAACCTGGGGATTTTGCTTAGTGGGGGAAACTCACCACAGTGTATAGTTACATTGGTGAGATGAAATATTCATCTCTTCTCATCTCGCCTTTTAGTAATTTGCCCACTTTATCTACTAAAAGTATTGCAGACTTGTTAAGGAGCAATTAAAGTATTAAAGCTTAGTACATAGACTCTGGAAGAAAAAAACACAGGTTATTTGTGTGATGGTGTGTACAAATCGTGTCCAATAACTTCTTTACAAGGATACATGTAGTAGGTTCCACTTACTTGGAGTGTTTTGTTGGCCTGTTAGGAATTACATTCCAGTCTCTTAACACTATCTCCACATAACTTTGGGGTCTGACATAGGAGTTTATTTTTCTGGCACACAGAATTTCTTTAGTATACTTGGGATTGGACATTAAGATGCACAATTGCAAATAGATCTTAACCAATGTATTACACTGATGCAAAACACAGAACCGAACCATAATACAATAACAAGGAAATAGCAAAAGTCAGTCTCTAATGGTGTTAGAAAGATATTAAAAGGAATTTTTTTTCAATTAAGATATTATTTTTGTTATTCTCTTGTCAATTGACCACAGTTCATAGTGAATAGACCTCTCTCGGTTTCCTTCTTTCCGTAAGATCTGAAATAATGGGAGCTATTCACTAAAAATGCTCTTTTTAAGTTCATTGTTAACTATTCTGGTCTTTATAGTGTTAAAATACCTTATTAAATAAAAATGATGTACAAAGAAATATTGGAATTTGTAAACTAACCGGTTTGTAACACTGCTGCAGAGTAAACAGTTCATTGCTCATTAATCTGATCTATTATCACATTTTACTATGGTGAACTGACAAGTACACTGCAAGTGAACTGCAAATATTTGTAATTACCGTATTTGCTCGATTATAAGACGACCCTTATTATAAGACGACCCCCCAAACTTTGGATATTCCTTTAGAAAAAAAACTAAAAGCCTGAATATAAGACTACCTTATAGGAAAAAATTTCAACTTGTTGATATTCACATGTAAATTGCTTTTTTAATAAAAAATTATGATATAAAAAAAATGCATTTCTTGTTTTTATTTCCTTTTATGTGCCAATGCTGCCTCTCTCTTTCCATTGCCCCTAGCTTTGTCTCTCTCCCCCCCCTTAGTGTTGTCTCTCTCTCCCCCTCCCTTTGACTCCCCCCTCGCCTCTGTCTCTTCCCCCCCTTGTTTCTCTCCGCCCCCCTCCCCTTGTTTCTCTCTGCCCCCCCCTCCCTCCCCTTGTCTCTCACTTCCCCCCTCCCTCCCCTTGTCTCTGTCTCTTCCCCCTCCCCTTGTTTCTCTCTGCCCCCCTCCCTTCCATTTTTGCTCTATCCCCTCTCCCCCTCTGCCCCCCTTCCTCCCGCTGTCTCTCTGCCCCCTCCCTCCCCCTCACCTGTAACTCACCTCCTGGTGGCTAGTGGGGGCAGCCGGGGGATGTCTGCACTATACATGCAGACATCCTCCATGCTGCCCGACACGGCAGTCTATTATGACGGACAGCTGGTCCGTCATAATAGACTGCCGTGTCGGGCAGCATGGAGAATGTCTGCATGTATCGTGCAGACATCCCCCAGCTGCCCGATTCTCCTGGTGGCTAGCGGGGCAGCGGAGGATGTCTGCGCGATGAGTGTAGACTCCCCCTGCTGCCGCCCGGCACGACCGCCGGGACTTTTATGACGAAGCCGGAAGTACCCGGCTTCATCATAGGAGTCTCGGCGGTCGTGCCGGGCGGCAGCAGGGGGAGTCTGCGCTCATTGCGCAGACATCTCCTGCTGTTAGAGAGGGGATCCAGCCATGTCTTATAATCTGACCTCAATTTGAGGTCAGATTATAAGACGACCTCGATTATAAGACGAGGGGTATTTTTCAGAAAAAAATTTCTGAAAAAAACCTTGTTTTATAATCGAGCAAATACGGTAATAGCGGAATTCAACAAATGATCCTATCTTATCTGTCTATAAAACTCAACTGCATGTTGTTATAGTGTTCCACGGTATAAGGAAATGTGCTAATTTAAGTAAAACCATTTTATCCAAGAGGTGGACCTACAGCCAGGTTAATTCCCTTCTCCCCCAGTCAGAGAAGTAAACGAGAAAAAGATTGGGGAATAGAGTTAAAAAGTCTTTAGGAGAGTTTGTTCCACATCTGGTTCCCAGACTGAAGCCAGGTTGAAGAGAGCAACTACCCAGAAAAATGGAGAGAAGATAGGAACATAGGAAGTAGTAATAGTTTGTGTTTCTTCCACTGAATGCTACTTTTAGAATGCTTTTTTAGTTTTGTAAATATGGGTGAAACTGAGAAGAGTGAGGGCTCTGTATTTAAATTTCTGCCCAGTGCTCACCATTTCTTTAAAGGTGCCTTAAAGCTATCCTTACATCCATGTACGTCAGTGGTAGGAACTCTAAAGGTAGTGTACATACACAAGCTTATGGGCAGATGTTCTGCCAGCTCTGTGCATGGCTTATATGATCCGGTATGTATAGAATCAATGGCCAAAATTGAAACAGTCTGGAACAGTCAGGCCCTGACACATGGCCTCCACAAAAAATGACCTGTGTTTCTTTCTGAGGTAAACGTTTTGTAAATTGTTCCGTCTAGACGAATTCAACTGAATAATTTAAACTTTCAAAAATATCCAGAGTAAGATATAAGAAAACAACCATACAAAAGGGGAAATGTTAAAAAAACAACACATTACATTAACGAAGCAGTGAAATGTCAAATAATAAAAACAAAATACAAGCTTTCAGAATGGTCCATTTTTATAATTATTCCCATTCCTTTAAAACAATATGCTGAGAATCAACTGTTGCGTGCATAGTGTAGAGAAATGTGATGGTTGCAATATCTGCCAAAAATATTATAATCTCTACATAAAAGAGCTGAACTTGTGCCCTCTCCTCTTGCAAGTTCTGCCTTAATTATCACAGTGTGACACACAGAAGCTCAGAAGTCATATCACTGTGTCAAGTGTATTAAAATGAATTGTCACTTATGGAGGGAAAGTACATTGCAAGATGTTTATTAGATTTGGCAGAAACAGATTTTTCAGGAGAATTGCTTAAACAAGGTTACAGGTATCAATAGATAATTACAGTACTCGCATGGGGATAAGCTGTATGATACTAGAGTCACTGGGGGCCCAGCTATTCATTAAAAGATGATTATCTTCAGTATTTAAATATTTAACAATATTTTTTATATGGCTAATAGAACTCTTCTAGCAGGAGAGCTTACAAGGATTGGGCCTTTTTTAAATTCATAGTTAAATCAGTGGGAGCTACTGACAAAACGTGAGGTGCTGGTGAGCTGAGGAGAGATGAACATTTCATCTCACCAATTTAGCTACACATTGTGCACGGACAAACATGGTGAGTTTCCCCCACTAAGCAAGTGGAATGACAAATATTACAACCCTCCAATAAACAATACACACAGACACATGGCTGGCTATAAAGGTCACAGTATTTTACTAAGAAATATACTGCAAGATATTTGCTACTAAAATTTAGCTACAAATAATCATCATATCTGGTAAAAATCTACCTATAACAGGTACCAATAATAAGTAGTAATATAATGGGCACTAATAACCGGGTATCAAGATAAACATATTAAGCGGTATCGTGTTGCCATAATACACCCTAGCCTACTAGCATGGGGTCCCCAAGGATCTGGCGTATGTGTAATCCATTTCTTGAACTTCTGGCATCGCTGCTTAAGCACAGCAGCCTGACTTCACTACTCAGGCACCAGTCCATGGGGAACTCGTGCAGCTATACTGCTTCCTGTGTTGGCCATACACCAGGCGGCCAAGCCCCGGGACCCCCTGTAGAGAAGAAAAGGGGGGAAGGAGGAATCAAATGAAAAAAATTTCAAGAGGAAGTGCAGCTGCTGGGGATTGGCATTATATGGCTGGCGTGTAGCCTACCTCAATACCATGCACAGTCCCCGGAGAGCACGTATTGGCCAATGGGTATGACAATCATGCCAGGCAGAATGACAGGGGAGGAGAATGTTTTGCCCACATCCGTTTGTCTGACCCTACACATATTTTGAATCGTTACAGGCCATTACATTACATTACTAACTAAATATATAGCTACATTTGTGAGATGAAATGTTTACAAGATATATGTAAATGGTCCTATTTCAAATGTCATCTCACCAATTTAGCTACACAGTGAAAACAAAAAAAAAACTTTTATTATCTCCAAATCTTGATATATATCCATTCAAAGTCAGGGAATCATGGAGCTGTGACAGTTTATTCAATATAAATAACATGTTGATTTGTTGTTAATGTAATGTTTACTTGTGTTGGTGTTTTATATTGATGTGTGTTAGATTACACTGTTGCAAAATAAATACTAGAGGACTCTTGCCATACCCCCATAAAATCTTGGCCCAGGAATTGTTAGCACAGCACTGTTAAAGGAACATTCCTTGTTTAACCCTTGCTTCCTTCAATGAAGCAAGAGTTAAACAAAGCATGTTCTGCACTTTGAAAGTAAACCCGATCTGTATCTTAATAGATACACACGGGTTTACTATCTGCTGTGACTCACATCTGAGACACAGCAGTTCCTGGTTGTCGTGGTTGGAGGAGGGCTCGTCCAGCTATGACTGCTGAATGCCAGGGTCTCTCGCTGCTATCGCAGAGAGAGACCCTAGTTTGTGCATGGGATCAGCAGGGGGGACCTATGGAAGCATGGCAGCTGTCGATCAGAGGATAAACTGGCATGTACTATCAAAAGTACACGCAAGCTCATCCTCACAGTAGGAACAACTTAAATTTCACTTGTGCTTCGATATTAGCACAAGACAAAAGTAAGGTTTAGTGTTCCTTTAAACAAATACATCTCCTAGCAGGCAAAGACTCTAGTGGTATTTATAACAAGAGGTGCCTGCGATTTAAATCCAGACTTTATTTTTAGGCAAATATACTATATTTAAGTTGATATTTATCTATCATGTAAACACACTGACCTACCAATCAAAAGTTATGTGCCATGTATTTTCCACATACATTGTTCTGTTTAAAGAAACTATGTTAAGCTAAACATTGCTTATGTGAATGTAGAGAATAAAAATGACGAAATGCATTAAATAAGAGAAATATATATGTTAAATGTGTTTGCAGTGTCTTCTGCTTATGGCATCATATGCGGTGTGATATGCAAATTAACGATTTTCAATGGTAAATGTGCACAAGGTGATGTCATAACTTCACAGACAAATTGAAACCATATATTTCTCTTATTTAATGCATGTGTATACAGTTCTGCTAACATAAAGCATACAACAATTATTATCATGTTCTTTTCTCCACATTCACAGCATAAGCAATGATTAGGTACCTTTGAGGAGCTTTAGACATCAAGAGCACAGATGAACATTAACTCATATTTGTCCATCCTGCATTACGTGAATGCTAGGAGAAGGGAATAATATGTGCTGGTTGTACCCAAATTTAACAGCATTTTCAATCTGGCTTTGATAACCAGGGGACAGATGAGCCTGCAGTGTAACACACATTCCCTAAATAAAATCAATATGAGTACATAAGCACTCAATGCAATACCATGTGGACAAGATAACCAATAAGTTAATTATTAAAAATATGTTGTTGGGGATGCCAGGACCTCCCCCTTGGGAAAAACTGGTGCACATTCCTACATTTATCCCAGGCCAGTGTGTATAAGTGTTAAAAGAAACCATAATGCATGCATCAGGTAATCCAAGAAGCTGCTCATGAGGGATTTATTTAGGTAAAATTCAGTCCCCTACATATTTTTCAGAATTTGCTATATTTGGCATTTTTTTTTAATGTTGTACAATTCAGAGGGCCATAATGAAGTTACGTGAAATATACTTTCCGTTTTGCTGGTAGGATTTTCGGGACGTGAAGAGGTGCAGCCTATAGTGGGAGCCTGGGAGGAGTTATATGAAGCTGTGTGATGTACAGATAGTGGGTGTCAACACTTGTTCATGCTTAGTCTGTGTATGTCCTGTAGACACACTGTTTCAATGCCATACTGCCTGTGCTTAGGCACATTTTAGTGAAACAGGATGAGTGGCAGAGACCTAAACTAAAAGTAAAGAAAGATGCATTCAAACTAGTTTCTTGGTATGATCACCCCATGAGACTACAGCTAGGATTCAATCATGCCATCATCATCAAACTTGGTCATCATTCACAGCATACAACTAAAGGAAGCCGCTCGCCCCTCTTTATACCTCCCAACATTGTCCCCACCAGGAAGTATACAAACAGTATATAAAACTGAAGCCGCTACACCTTAAATGTGCATTGCTAGGGGGCTTGCTCTGTGTTTTTAAATGTAGACTTTTTAAGTGAAACATAGCGGTTCTAATTTGTTTACATATTTAGTTCAGCTTCACTGAATGATCTATACTATTAAAGCTGCATTTGATGTAAGTTAAAGTGTTACTGCCTATTTAAGTGCATTGAGACATTACAGAAATAAACTTACAAAAGAGTTTAAACTAGTTCCACATACATAAATTCACATATGCAACGTTAAAATTAAAATGTCCTATGTTTCAGCTGATAAAATACACTTCCTTCTTTGGTAGGGAAAGTGTTACTTCCCTTTGCATCCAAAGGTAAATTACTTCCCTCTTATACCACAGAATACCATTGCATGATGATTTAATCTCATGCAGATAAACCTCGACCAATCTGATTATTTTTATATGTGTTTAAAGATGCTGTAAAAATATTCTTAAAGCAATGATAATGGATAGCTAAATCTTTTTCACCAAAGCATTGAAGGCTGACCATGGCATTGCAGATGTTTGGGAACTGAATATCCCATGACGATCAGTTGATTCTCAGGTGCATATCGATGATTTTTATACAATTTTTAAATGAAAGAATACAAATAAAGTAACTTATTGGTCCCTTTGCTCCTATCATTTCTATCAGGGGGCAGACATGTTGTTTAGAATCTGTATGATCAGCATGTGACCCTTGCCAACAGCATCACCTGCAAGAACATAGTTGTCAACAGTCCCGGATTTGATGGGACTATTACATTTTTTATGGTACAGTCTCATCAAATTTGAGTCTGTCCCTGCATCACTTTGTGCACAGCCAGCGTGGAGTTCCAGCTATGAATGTCACAAATAAGTGAACTCTAGACACCAGGCTGTCACTCCTGTGACTCCACCCCCTGGCATCCCGATTCACAGGGGGCAATGTTGGGAGGTATGTGATACCGCTAACGCAGAGTCACTCATACTGACAGTGCTACCACACATGCATCTGAAACCAGGATCTCTACTGCGCATGCGGTGAGCAGTAAGTGAGCAGTGAGCAGTAAGCATTCTCACAGAGGTAGAGCTCAGCATGACAGGGACTGTCCTGCACAAAGCAGGACAGTTGGGAGGTATTCACTTGTATGCTGGTGCTCACTCTCACCATGTCACCCAACGTGTCACAGGAATTACATAACCCATTCTGGAACTGTCGCTGCTGCATACCTGGACCTGGTCCTTGGATGTTGGCAAGAATGCACAATGTCACTAGGGTTGCCACCTGGCTGGTATTTTACTGGCAGGCCAGTAAAAAATTGGCATCAGGCCAATGTTAAGTCTATGGAGACAGTACCAAGGCCGGTATTTTTCTTAAGAAAAGGTGGCAACCCTAGATGTCACTCACTGTTTTAAAGAGTTGAAGTCACCATTTAGGGGTCGGTAGATGCATTTTGGAGGCTATATTTTCAATTTCTCTAGTCCCATGTGTCAGCTCATAACGTATTTGTTACATGATCCAATCTGGTGAGTATAAGCTTTTTTTGTGTGTATTTTATATGTTATTTTGCACAGTGAATGATACGTGCATTTAGTGCATTGTTTTAGGAATGGTTGCACGTTAGATAAATTTGCACTTTTCAGGACCTGTCCTTGATACTGAGTAAAACATTAGTGTATGTTTGGGTTAAAACAGTGATTGAATGTAATGCAATAGCAACAAAAAATGTACTTACTATGTTCCTTCATTTATGATGGCTGTGTTTAACACAGACTATATTATAGCAAATCGTAAAGTCAGCATCACATTGTGATCACAAGGAAGCATGTAACCAAGCAGTTGGTAGTTTGGTAGTATAAGTAAAATCAGTGATGACCACCATAGCGATCGCTAGTTCTTTCTAGTCCTAAGGTAAGAATAGAAAAATATGGATATAGTTTCATAGCAGTTATGGACTGATATATCCTGCAAGTGACTTGATCGAGGTCACACAAGAGAGAGAGATCTGCAGCCTCACCCTCGTTACTGCTCTGATCATTAACCGTGGCACTGCAGCTGTTTGAGAACTACATATCCCATTATGCACAGAACATCCTAAGGATGACTGAGCATGGTGAGATATGTAGTTCCAAAACATCTGCAGAGCCAAAGTTAGCCATCACAGGTTTAAAAATCCTACTTTCTAGACTCTTCAATTGGAGAACTTTACATTCACGGTCAATATTTATGAATACATTGTAATTATGTCATTATGTATTTTGCCAATTTCCCATCTTCAATAATACAGCTGAAGCTGCATCTGACGCACGCATATAAAATTGCTGGTTGTACATATAAATCATGCAAAAAGCGTATCAGATTATTGCTGCAGAGATGCTGAATGAGCACTCCAAGTTAATGAATAAAATTAGCTTTGCCTAGCTGCCCACTGAAGCGAGTTGGGCTTTTTGCTTTGTCATAGGGCAGATTAAGAAATAATCCACTGATCTAACATGATGTCTGCAAGTGATATTCCATGCTCGACTTAAGGTATGTCAAGGTATTAAGAGGGGTTGCGGACAAAATATTTAATTAGCCAAATTAAATAAGTAGAAAGATTCAGGGAGAAATAAAAGATAACATTCTAAAATACAAGTATCATATGAACTACATTGTCTTCTACAGCATGCGGTATGACAAATTCGTATTTACTTAAAATATCAGATCTATAGAAAATAGGAGTATTATTCCTACACTTTATATTACTTTTATCAGACAAGCAGTTTCACCCACCATGTGTGAAAAAGAAAATATTCAGGTAAGTACTGCATCATATAAGGTAAAGTAAAAGGAACCTATCAGTCTTATCAGACTTTTTTGTTTAGTTTCTGCAAATAAAGTATAATATATATATTGCTGTTACTATAGCAACTGTCCTGCCAATCTCACCGAGCTTTCTTTATTGGCTGTTACTGAATTTTGAGGCCCCTGTGAAACAATTTTCAATGTAAAACTTTAGGAGAGCTGTAAATTGTTTTAAAGTAAACAAATAGGTGCACTTCGCATATATTGGAAAGATGTATACCATATAAAAAAAATTGTGAATTGAATAAAATACAAGTAACTCACTTTATAACTTTTTTGGCTTCTTATTTGGGACCCAGATGAAGAATGATGCATCCGGTGATGTCATGGTGATAGAAATCGTCTTAAATCCATCTCTACTTGCCTGACCTGAGCCTATATCACTGTAAACAGGCACTGGATTCTCAAAGTTTACTCTGCAATTATAAAACAAGGAATGGGACATTACTTGGGGCTGTTGACTGCTGTAATTTAATGAAAAATGAATTTGGGATGGTGTTGGGAACATAAGTTATAAACCTTAGAAATCAGAAGACAATATTTACAACCATGAGAAAATAGAACTAAGTGATAATTGTGAAAGAGCTCGTCGTGTGACCACTTGATCTTGAGGTGCACAACTAGCACAGATTTCTGGGTATGTGCAAACTAGTTTCAGAAGAAAGTATTTACACTTCAGGACAAGAGATTTGTGACATTATGTTGTATATTACTAGGCTACATCATTTGTAAATTATATTTAATGTTGTGACAACCTTCTTATTAACTTATTGTGAGAAGACTAAAATATTTAACAACCTCACAGCACACAGCAAAATTGACAAATGTTTGCTTCAGCGACAGAACTTTGGACAGTGGAGTGCTTGTTTGTCATTTGTTGGAGAGGATTTGGCTGCCCACCGTTGTTTTGCCACTGCTCAGTGCTTTTTTTTTTTTTTAAATGAAACATTCTCTCATTGTCAATGAATGCAAAGTGTTGAGAATGGCTTGAAGCTAAAAGGTAAAATACTAAAAGAGATGTGAGAAAATATATTTGTTACAGAAAGAGTAGCGCCTTCCAGGTAAATTCTAACACTGTAAAGCCTGTCGGGTCTAGGACACTTCTTTGTGGAGGCTTCACAGCTGACAGATCAGTGTGTCAGTTTGAACGCTGAACTGTCAGAGGTGAAGATGAACACGGCTGCTTCATCACGGCAATGTCAGCACGTACAACCCCCAATAAATTAACCCCCTAAAAGTGACCCCTTGAACCCTAATACTAAATTAACCCCCCCCCGAGCCCTAATACTTAAATTAACCCCCAGAACCCCAGTACTAAAATTAACCTCCCAAACCCTAAACCTAAAATTAACACCCACCTGAACCCTAACACTAAATTAACCCCCCGAGCCATGAAACTAAAATTAACCCCCGAAACACTAATACTAAAATGAAATCCCCCAGAACCCTAATACTAACATTAACTCCCCCGAACCCTAAAATTAACCCCCCCAAACCCTAATACTAAAATGAACCCCCCCCCCCCAAACCCTAATGCTAAAACTAACCCAAATACTAATGCTACCCCCCTTCCCTAAATAATGCTTACCTTCAGCGGTCCCACGATGAAGGTAAAGTGGCTGCGTTAATGCAGCCGCGATGAACCGTCCCATCCCCAGCACGTCAGCCTAAGGCAGTGTTGGCTAACCTTGTCACTGCAGATATTTGGAGATTGCATAGCCCTATGACTGACTGAGCATCATGAGATATGTAGTTCCCAAACATTTGCAGTGCCAGGGTTACCCATAAGTGCCTGAAGTTAAACTCTTATGACTGACTGGGCATCATGGGATTTGTGGTTTCCAAACATCTGAAATACCAAGGTATAGCTATCACATGCCTAAGATAATAGTAAAGAACAGACAATCTATGATTTGGAATGTACAAAAGTCATCATGGGCAGACAAGATGAGCTAGTTGGTTATTCTCTGCCACCACAATCAAGACAGGATACTGTAATAAGGAATTCTGGAGCTATATTCTAAAATGAAGGAATTCTCCACAGAAACCAGGGGAACAGTTCTTCAGAATAGCTCTTCACACATAACAATATAAAAGCAAATAGGTAATATGAACATATTTGTTTTATCTCTTAAGCTATGCTTTATATCATGAATCAAGATTAAGATATATGTGAGAATTTGATTTATATACATAAAGAATTTGCACATAAAAAACTATCACAGATGTAGATCAATATTATAACATATTGACATTTATATATGTATTTACTTACATAAGAACATGATAAAAGATGTATACGCAACTCACATTGTTAAATTATAAAACCCAAGACAGTCAAATATAGTGACAAGGGAACAAAAGTAGGGACTGCCCCAGAAAATGTGTGACAGTTGGCAGGTACGCAGTCTTAGCAGATGAAACTATGCTTCTAAAAAAAAGTGGCTGGATTAAAATTATCCGATGCTTTATGCAGCAGAACAATTGTGTTTCTATGTGATTTCA
This sequence comes from Pelodytes ibericus, assembly GCA_036172795.1. NCBI lineage: Eukaryota > Metazoa > Chordata > Amphibia > Anura > Pelodytidae > Pelodytes > Pelodytes ibericus. The sequence continues at coordinate 92,015,337 of CM069858.1, read as the reverse complement.
ATACAGCAGCATTCTTAGAATAGTACTGTGGGCAACACAAGAAATTGGTTCCACTAAACAAAGCAAGAGAAAAACATAACGCACAGAGATAAAGCACAGGATCCTTTTATCTGCAAGTGTTCATCCGTTGGTAATACATAACGTATAAAGAATCCTAGCATGGGAAGCAGATTTGAACATGGAGATTATCCCTTGTCTGTTTTAAATGCTTGTTTTTTTTCTGTGTTTAACAGATTTTCTTTTGAATCCCTTATCTATATTACAGTTAATTTCCCTCTTTAATTGTAATCAGTATAACCAGCTTCTATGTGTCGCTTTGAAAACTGAGAGATAATATAATACATTTTGTTCATGTTACACCGACTTGTTTATCAGAAAACTGTCTTCTTACCTAAAAAAAAAAAAAAAACCCACACACACAATTTAGGTCTATTACCCAAATGACACAAACAGTCATTCACAATGTTTAACCATTTCTCGGCCAGACATGTGTGAACTATTCTGGAAAAGAAAGTAATTCAAAGCGTGGGTAGTCAAATAGTCGTCACCATTTTACGGATCGGTATAATTAATTCCACAAAGACCAGGGGTTTTATTCAAGAAAGACAGAGTGGCAGGGAATTGAGAAGGAAATTTCAAACGTAAGGCCAAAGTTTCTGACATGGTGGAATTGTTTTCCAACTCGGCTACTTTGGTCTTAAATTTGAAATCCCCTTCTTAATTCTCTGTAATCCCCTGCAATTCTCTACTTCTTTAAATAAGCCCCAAATGATATTTAGAAGTCAGTTACTCCTTATAAACTTTCTTGATGAAATTTGCAAAACTTTTGCTTCTCAATAATTCAGAAAACCGTTTTGCAACAGAGCAATCTTTGGCCTGAAGAGAATGATGTTCCAAGCTTGTAAACATTAAATATAGCCAGCGTGTTTCATCACACGCAGGACTATACAAATAAATGTTAATGTAATGTAACTAGGGAGACTGGTGGCTGGTTCGACTTGACCTTTACAAGCCATTTGATGTCATGCACTTCAGATCCCATTCTTATATGTCAATCATTAAAGACACAGTCTCACCTACTTATAGAAGCTGCTACTGCAATAAATTATAGACAGTCTAGTATTTGAAGGTAACATAAGGGGTCATGTACTAAACAAGTGCAGTGGGGGGGAAAGTAGGTAAAACTTGAGTAAGGAGCAATTTGCGACTATTTGTAACAATTTGCGCTTGTTTTCCCTGATTTGCGCCTCTTCCGTTTATTTTTATTTAGTGTGCATTTTTCCAGTTGCGTTAATAAATTGCGATTAGATTTGCACATGCTAATGAGTTTTGCGAATATTTTGTGAAAAATAATTCTTATTTGCGTGTGAAAATTACACCAGATTTTAGTAAGTGCTTTCAAAAGTGGTAGAAAAAATATTCGCAAAATTGCCTGTTTTTATTTGCAATTATGCACGTTCTTATATGCAATTTGCACGTATGTACTATTTGAATGTTAAATGTTTAGTACATTGCAATAGGAGCAAAGGGCAAAAATAGTTCTACACATAAAATATATTTCCGTTTTTTTAGTATATGCCCCTCCTCGTAACACATTTTGTTGCGTAAAAAAAGAGAGAGCTGCCCTTCAAAAGCCAACTCCTCTATTTTTAATCAATGGTTGTTTTTTTAATTCTGAACAGTTTATAATATTCTGGAGAAAAATAAATATACTCAGTGTTTTGGTCAAGGAGTGCTAATCAAGCGATCAATATAGAATAAGACAAAGATCTATTGCATTATGTAGCTGTGTGGTTGCCAAAGTTTTAAGCAACACATTTCTTTTCAAGTACAAATAAAATATTGAAATATCATGTAACAAAATAAAATAAATAAACTAACCAGAAAAAAAGCTCAGTAATGCAGTGGGACAACTATGGCTTCCTTATGAGCAGCTTGTTTCTGCATAATAAACAATCACAACACTAGCCTGATATCAACACAAGAGAAAGGCAAGTAAAAGCGTAAAGACAGATGACAAAGAAAGCTTGCCTTGGAATCATTACAATTACTTCTACAATTGATTTTTGTGTCTGTGGGGAGATTTGTGGAGTAAAACACATCTATCAAGTTTCAAAACCTGTTTGTCCTATTAACTTCTTCAGCTGTAACTTCCGTTACCTCAATAGTGGCCGGCTAAGCGTATTAAGTGTTGCAGTCCTACAAAAACTACGGGTTAATGGATGCCTACCTCTGGACAAACATATATAGTCAAAAAATGGATGTAGTGTAGCATACTCACATTAGGACACAAGATAAGATTTCAAGCATAATATAAGAAATTTTACAATAAATTAAGAAAATTCCCTTTTATTGTATGTGATATAGCACTCAATCAATTCTTAGTTTTTCTTTGAAGTCCTTTGAAGTATTCCACATTGGTGGTGGTTCAGCTATGCTTTAAATAACTACACAACCAATCACCATCTATTAGATTGCTAGCTCAGCAAGGCAAAAAAAGAAATTCCCTGATTGTTTTATCACACACACATTCATTTCTATTGCTAAGTCTATATTAATAACAACAAAGTAATCTGCCGGAATGTGGCTTTTCTAAAATGTCTTTGCTAAGTAAACAGAATTAGGTTTTAGTTCATTTTGGAGTTCCAGGCAATACACATATTGTCCCAGTCTTTTCTGTACTGCTGAAATCCTTCCCTTCATGTGAGGATTTTAATTACCGTAAATGTCTTCATTGCCTTTAGCAGAAAGTTATCATTATCTGACAGTTTTTTTTTTATTTTAATCCCCTGAGTTTATTTAACCTCAAGTAAAAAAATAAAAAAAAAATAACTATTTTACAATATGTTAAAAATATCCTTCAAGCATTAATAATGCTATTGGTCAAACAGAGCTAGTGTTAGAGGTACGTTAACATGGAGATGCTAATGTTCCCTTTTGTTTATGAAATTCATAACAGATTTTTTTTTTTTTTTTACCAGGAAAAAGAATAATTGAACAATTGAATGAACACCAAACGAACCAAAACACTCTATATGGAAACTAAACTATGTGTGAAGAAGACATTGCGCTATTTTAAGTATTGTCATACTGAAAAGACACTTTGATGTACACTATTTAAAAAGTATTTAACCCTAACTGTGCATTTAAAGAATTAAGGGCTTAACATTTAAGGTAGTTAAAACAACTGCCTCCTTTGCTATACATTGATGAGGGCCTGGGACTGTGTGGAAGTACATCACAGAATTCCACAGATTCCAGGAACCAATGAACAGGAAGTGGCATCACAGTATTACAGAATGAAGTCACAGGACACATTTGGTGCATTTACAACTCTCTACTCACCAACCTGTCATCCCTGTTGTACCAGAATGTCAACTAACAACAGTAACAAATAAAGGAAAATAATGCAGTAGATTTCAAATGATTTTACTGTGGGTAAAATTATAATTTTATCCCAAAGCCTCCTATCACGCAACAGATGAGCATCATAGTATAATATAGATTGCAAATCAAATTTAAAAAAAAATAAGTAACAGGACATTGCCATATGCTCTGTATTGCTACCACTAAAATGTGAATAAGAAACTCCACTTCCTACTGCAAAAATTGTCACTTATTTTAGTCTCAACTTGACAAATGTCACTGTCTTTGAGGTTAAAAAGGGCCTGGCTGGCAGTTCAAGGGTTACAAATTAAGAGTCATGTTTCATACATTCACTAGTGTGAAGTTTCACGTACACAGTGTCAGCTACACGTAATAAAAGTAAATCACATTTATGTGATAAACGGTAAAATCCTATGGTGTCTTATTTGTATGTGTATATAGTTAAGACTATATACTATAATGCTAATAAATGTATATATGTAACATATTTGTATGTATACAGTTCATTTTTTCACCTTTTTATTTTTTAGATTATGGACTTAATTTAACTTGTTATATGGTTCCTAGTCTTACTTTGGTACAGGATTATTTAGGTTGGCTGGCTTTCGTATACAATATATATATATATATATATATATATATATATATATATATGATCTGCATGCATGCTTAGTAATACAGAACATCTAGTACTACACAATTCTGTAAGTTTACGATCTGTGCAGCCTTTTTCTGTCTTTGTGCTGACCAGAGCATGAGTCAATCCTGCACCTGTTGAGGTTTATGTCAGCCTCTGACAGCATAAGAGAGCATTCAAAACAACAGCACTAATACAGGGCTGCTTTAAACTGCAAAAATGAAATGACTACCCACTGGGGGCCTCATCCACCTGATTTTTATCATTTAATTTGCATGGAATGAGTAATGTTATTTAGAAATTTGCTTACTCTCATAAAACAAGGATTTTGGTCATGCATTTATAGTATTGATACAATGTCTACTATGTCAGCTAATGCCAGATGGTATCCTCAACGACTATTGACCCAACTGGAGAATTACGTCTATTGTATAAAGGTCAAATGTATGTTGTAATCGGTGAGCAAAGAATGTGGAAATACTTTTTAGTAAATGCTTCTCTCCAAAATTCTTCTGAGAAATAATACACAGAATAAAAAAAAAACATAAAAAAAGAGGAAAACACAAACCACAAAGAAACATAGTACAATGACCTTTAATGAGAGCAACATACAATACTGTACGGCTTGGAAATGTGCAAATAGCTGATCAGACAGTGATCCTGCATGCGGTGAGGTGGAAATGTATATTATCTGTGGACATGCTCAATCAAAATGAGTGTTTAATCTGATAAAGATAACTCATCCCCCTCATAACAGTGGCATAGGAGTTTATTCCCCAGGAGGCGATAGTCTGACAAATAGTGGTACAAATGTCCATATCTCTTGTATTTGTTCCAGGAGCTAGAATTGATTAACTTGGAATGCTTAAACCAAAAGTAAAAAAGGCTATTTTCTGCTATAGCTAAAACTCCTTGTACCTGGTCAGGCACACGCCTGAAAAACACTCTCTCTGGGTTATTTAGTTCATTAGTAGCTACTCAAATGTCTTAAAATATATAGTTAAACTGGTATGGGGAATGAGAAATTGCTTGGTGACAAATTTCTGCCCATAAACTTGTCTAAACCAGTAGGACTACTCCATTTAATTGATTAACCTCCAGTGCAGTACTTCGTTTTTAGCAGGCAGTAAGTACACGAGGGGGGAAACATCTGTTCTGGTCTATCTAGAACTGTGATGACACTATTGCTGTTGTGGACTACATTCCCCATGATGCTCAGTGAGAATTTGTCTAAGAACTGTAGTCCATAACAGCTGGAGTAGCAAAGACTAGTCTTTTTTCATCTAGAAATGAATTTTGTAAGTTGTGGATAAAATCCTTCTCTAGCAATTTTGTGACAGATGACGAGGCTTGGGATTTTAAGACAAATAATTAAAAGTCTTGAATGACTATTGCATTTCAGCCAGGAAGGGGATGGACTTTACTGCTAAAATTAGGTGAAATCAAACTGGCCTTTAACACCTTTAACCCCAAGAGACAATTTGGAGAAGGTCATTCACATAAATGGCTGGAATAATCACTTCATCTAAGATGCCACTTTTTAGCAACACATGTTTATTTGGATAGTCTTTTATAGGGTTTAAATAATAGAGTGACAGCTAACCTTTGACATCCCAACTGGCTGCATTTCCCATGATGCTCAGCCAAAGTGTGACAGCATCATGGGAAATCAAGTCCATCAAGACTAGATTGCCCACGACTAGTCAAGTACTTAGAGTAAAGTAGCTACTCAGGGATGCAGTTTAAGGCATTGGGATTTTAGGTTTCAGTATAAAAACTATTTTCCTCACACTGATCCTACACTCTCTTCCTATTTTGTTTGTTCCAGAAGTCCATCTGGAAATCACATCCACCATTTTAACCCAATAACTGCTGGAGAGACCAGCCTCTCCAGCAGTTGTGCATTTATTCTGCAATCAAAAGACACATATTACAACATGCAAGACGTGTAAAACAATTGGGTTATGTATACAGAGCAATCAAAGAGCAATGTTCTAAATGTGGTGCAATCACTATGGAAACCAGTGAGCTGACCTTGTTGATTGCTCCACTTTTATAATTTTGCTCCATAATGGTTCTTTGTACATAACACCCACTTTTAGACTTCTTTTTTTACATTCAATGAGGTAGATTCTACATTTGTACATACAACAAAAAAGCCACAGGTTTTAAGTCAACATTCTCTTACCTTAATTTAAGAAGAAGTGAAACTAGACAGAAATAATCTCTAGCCTAATAAATGTGTACATCTTGAAAGACAAGGGCACCGCCCATCTGCAAAATTAAAACTTATATAAAGACATCCATTTCCTTTGTATCATACATTCAAATATCGACCTGACCCTCGTATTGCAGTGATCCAGTTTGTTGTAAATAAAAAAAAATAATGATAAATCCTATAATAAGCAATCACCATGCGTGTTATGATTTCTGCCCAGTGGATCCATGCAGTAATCGGGCACAGTATCTTGGCAGTTCAATAATGTTTCACTGGGTAATTTGTCTTCTTTAAATAAAACTTCACAAGTTCGATCTTTCCCCAAAGGAGAAGCATCTGACTCTTCGTTGTATACACTGTTCCCATTGCTTTGAGGATAACCATTGGTGTACTGTTTGGAACCTGGTTTCCTCAGACATAGCAGCTCCTGGAAAGCGTACCTGAAGTCCGGACTCCTGCAGTAGATGAGGGGGTTAAAGGCTGAGTTTACATATCCCACCCAGTTCAAGAAGGTGTAAATATAGTCTGGGATGACGCCACTGTATATCACCTGGACAATGTTGACTATAAAGAAAGGCAGCCAACAAAGGGTAAAAGTGCCCATGATTATGCCCAAAGTTTTCAGTGCTTTATGTTCCTTCAAGCAAAATTTGGAGGTTCTCTTGTTGCCTTGCTTGCCATTAGTATCCTGCTGGTTGTTTTGGTTGTGGAACCTCCCCTCACATTTGTCTATCTTTTTCAACTGTTTCTTGGCCTCCTGAAAGACCCTGGAGTAGACAAAGATCATGACCACCAGAGGCAAGTAGAACGAGATGATTGATGATGATATGGCATAGGCTGGATTCGTGTAGAAATAGCAACAGGTCTCATCCACGTAACATTCATTAGCTTTGCTGTCATCAGTCTTATACCACTCCATGTAAATAGGGAGAAATGAGGTGAGGGCAGACACCACCCAAACTAGAAGGATTACAATCCTGGCTTTGCACTTGGTCAACAGACTTTGATACTTGAAGGGAGAGGTGATGGCAAAATACCTGTCCACTGCTATCACACATAGGGTCTCTATGCTGGCAGTGACACATAGGATATCCACTGCTGTCCAAAACTGACACCACAGGTTGCCAAACTCCCATATGTTTAGCATGATGGAGCTTGCCCCAAAGGGCACCACAATTAGTCCCATCACCAGGTCAGCACAAGCTAAAGACGTGATAAAGTAGTTGGTTACCGTCTGCAACCTCTGAAACTTGGCAATAGCAGTGATCACCAGAACATTTCCAAACACAATGACCAGGACTATGACAGACATCAAGATGCCCATCCCCACCATCCATGCCTCTCCCGGCTTGCTCGTATCATTGTTACTGCTGAAATTGCCCATCTGCAGCGTAGTGTTAAGGCTGGGGGTAACTAGTGTCTCCATAGTTTTGCAGTCCTTAACTTTTTTCCAGTTGACTTTCTCATCCAGCGCTTGAGATACTGTGGTCCTGCATGAAAACCGTGTTTCTCTCCCCAGTCCATTCACCCTTGCGGGAAACTTCGCTGCCCTGTGTCGTTCATGTGCTTCTGCAGGCGCTATGACAGGGTGAGGAAGATGCACAGCTCTGAGACTACTGCCAGTCACTGTTAGTTCTGGCTACTTGCGCTTCTCAACTGGTTTATAACAACACCCACCGTGACGTCACGGAGCGGCAGCCAATCCCCAGAGAGCCGCTCTCTGTTCCCCTTGCTGGTTCCCTTGAGAAGATGGGTTCGAACTTTCTCTCGACGGCTGGTGCCATGTACATACTGTACAGCATGCCACTATGTGTCACTGCTGCCATGTGGCCAGAACACACTGCTCACTGTGCATTCACACTGCCAGTGACAGACAATGCGTGTGAGTGAATGTGTTACACGTGCATGTCATCCCGGGATTGTTTTCTTTTACTCTCTCAGACAAAAATTATTTTTTAATTATTTTCTAGCTTGAAAATGTATTCAGTATTTTACAATGTGCATATGAGAATCAGCAATAAACATATTATATATATATATATATATATATATATATATATATATATATATATATATGTTTCATTTTATATATATACATTCACATAAGTGGTATACATATATATTAATATTTAAATATACCCCCCCCCCCCCCACACACACACACACTAATTTATATTTACTTTATACCCTTTATTAGACTTGTGTCCAACTGTGTTTTCTGACCAATTTCATTTCAACTCAGGACATACTAAACAGGTATGTCCCTGATGTGTGATCATCATATCCATGTAACATTCAGTGTGCACAACATGCTAAGCATTGCTCTGTACATTCTCTATATCTGTTGCAAACTCATACACACACTTGTGCTGAAAAAAAGATTAGAGATATTTATTCATTTTTTAATCTCAAAGTAGCATAGTAAAAACGATTGCTATGCATATATAATGAATGAACAGTGCATTTTTTAATCATTATTTTTTTACATGCATACATACACATAGATACATATAGTCTAATAATTCTTGTATTCTACTACCCACAAACTATTTTTGTTATGTCAACCTAATAGTAAAACACTCTCCTTTGTATTCCTATTGTAAATAATATATTCAGGCATCTCACAGCCTCACCTTGTCCCAATTTAAAGCTGGGATTGATTTTAAATGTTAATGCTCTGGCATCAGAAATAGGAATTGTAATAATACCAACTGCATCAGTGTGTCAAACACAAAAGAGAGTTGTTTTTATAATTAGTTTATTGATATAGAGCCAACAAATTTATCAGTGCTTTAAAGGTGGAATTTGAGGGGTGGTGTCTTCCCAACTGCCAATTGTGATTTCATAATCTATTTATAGCTTGTTATGCAATTAAAGTATATAATTCCAAACACAGTATTTTTATCAGTGCAAATAAATATGCATGCACATGAATTGCATTTTAAAAACACATTATTGTTTGTTTTATTGCTGTAGGACACTGTGATAAACAAGTACACCATAAATATTTTGAGCCACTAGAATAGAAAGTCAAATTTAAAATCTGATAATTGTTTATGCTTGCATAAAAGCAAAAGCATCTCACTAATAATTGTCAGATAATAAAAATTGGTCAATGTGGTGTGCTTTATAGTAATGTAGTAAATATTGCAGCTATTTCTGTTTAACCCTGATTCCTTTAGTAAAGTTTTTGCTTCTGCATTTACAGGTCATGTATAAAAGCTGTCAGGGTTAATTCTTATATTGCAACTTTTTGCATTTGTGATTTTTTGGGTATATTTATTTTTCTTACAGAAACACCTTTACACATAATTCTTAGCAGTATTTAGTACTTAGTATTTTCATTAATCTGATGAAAAATAGGACGTTGTTATGGTATACAAATATGTTTTACAAGGGTTATGTATTAAAGACTTGCGCATGAAAGTGCTAGGAACTCATTGGCAATTGAGGTGTATGGTATGTGTCTTCCTCAATCTTGGATCCTCTACTAGAGGCTTGGGAGTTTGAGGGTTCTGCGCAGTATCTTAGCTGTTCCTAGCATTGCACTCTTCACAATAGATGTCATTCCTGAAATCTGTTGGAGCCACTCTCCTAGCTTAGGCGTCACAGCCGCGAGTGCTCCTATCACTACCGGGACCACTTTGGCCTATATATATATCTGTCCATAGAGCCTTGCACTCAGCCCCCTCAATTAAATCAGTATACCTTCAAATGCCTGGGTGCTGGTCCACAATATCCAACACATATTAATATCCAACAAACATCCAACATATTTCCCATTACTGGAATTAAGGGGAGTCCGCCAAACTCAGGCTCACCCATCAGATTGCCAAACAGTGAAGACTTCACAGAAAACGTTTCCACTGCCGCTGAGTCCAGTGGTGGCGTACTTTACACCATTTGATTCTATACTTGGCATTGTACTTGGTAATGTGAGGCTTGCATGCAGCTGCTCGGTTATGGAAAACCATTTCATGAAGTTCCCGCCATACAGTTTTTGTGCTGATATTATTGTCAGCGGAAGTTTGGAACTCTTCAGCTATGGAAGCAGCAGAGCATCGGCGACTTTTTCTACACCATACTACTTACAGTTGACTGGGGAATATCTAGCAAAAACATTAAAATGTTTTATATTTATTGAGAGGCAAAAGCTAATCATTGACTGGATTTGCATATGTCTACCCAGAATCCCTTGCAGTTTTGCTAACCCTGTGAGGGAAAAAAGCAGGCCTTCTGGCTTTTTTGGTGTGTGTAGATTTGTGTTTGATAATGCTTCTGCTACCCATAAATCTATAAGCATCGAAGACAGCTTTTATAAAAAATCTCCTCATATAAATTGTCCCCTGAATGTTTTAATAATACAGCTAATGATTAAAATGTAGACAGTCTTTTGAAGTTTATCTGTATTAAACAATAACACTTAATTCCATGCTTCCACACACCACTAAAATGGAAAAGACTTTTCTCTGTAAAATTACATAACTTGCACCATGTTGTGCCTTTGGGCACAACACTTATACACCCTTCCCTTGCTAGAGGGGTGTAAAACATATTGATTTGAAACCGCACTGCTTACCTCAAAAGATTCAAAAAGCTAACAGCCTATTCCAGCACAAATCCATGGAACCAGCTATTTTAACTACTTCAGTGTAAAATAAGTTCCTGTCAATGTATCACTTTTATTTTTCAACAGGATAAGAGTCCAAGGTAAATGTGAACAAGAGTAAGCACATATTGTGCGAAACGCGTCAAGTTCTGTTTCTATTGTGCTTCCTTTGGATAGGAGACAGAGTCTGATGGCATTAAGCACCAACATGGGGAGAAGGAGTGTGTCCATGAACAAGATTAGAGCACGCAAATGTTTTTTTTTTTTAATGTGATCAATCACTTAAAAAAACATAGACAAAAGGATAGTACATTTATGGCAACAGGATTTCTTCTTTCTGCATTGAACATGGGAGATTTTGTGAAAGAGAGCCTGTAGGAACAGTAAAACAAATAGGACTTCATTCATGAAAGATGGAAGTGACAAGGTAAATCCAAACATATAAATCCAAACATAGGGCCAAAGTTATTGGAAAAATGCTTCAATTCAGCTGAATTCTTTTTTTAATTATTTTCTAGCTTTAAAATGTATTCAGTATTTTACAATGTGCATTTGAGTCATTTTTATGCAATTTCCTATTTCACGATAAAATATCAAAACATTTAACTGGGAAGGGTTTGTTAATTAAATATTCACTTATTTTCAAGTACATTCTGTGGACTGAATCAACCCTAACAAGAATCAAACCTGCAACCTAGATGATTAACTACAATCAATGCCTTAGCCCACTGAGCCATGTCACCAGCCTAAGTAGTAAGTGGATTGCATGACACTTGCAAATAAATGTCCAAAGCAGCTCATCCGCATATTAAAAAAAACAAAACACATAAAACATTTAACATTATTTAATTTTGTGTTAACATTTTTCAGTTAGTTCAGTAATTATGGTAGCACTTAAGGAATACACATCTTAACCAGAATTGTATGTTACACAAGTCACAAAACATGTTACATATATCTAAAAAGACATAAAGTAATCAATCAGAATGAAGATTACAAAATATTTTTTTAACCAATTCATACTATGGGTTGAGCATGTGATCATTTTTTTCTTGATATACTGAGCAGCAGGTGGGCCCTATATCATGAAAAAAATCCTGGTGAGCCTCTGTGGAAAGCATCATTTGCAGAGAAACAACATTAGAGAAGGTAATGTACCAGGGATGCCAAGGATCATGCAGGGAACTAAGCAACTGGAATAAACAGAGCGAGAATGTTGAAACAAGCTGGAAATATGAACTGCTTATGATATATATATATATACCATATATTCATATGACTTACATGTGTTTCCATGTACTCACATATAGAGATGTAGGCACACTTACTCTCATATTTGTTATAATCTGTTCAAGAGTAGTAAAGACAATGGCACACCTTAACATGTCCTACACGCAGCCTCTGGGTAAGATGCTGCCCTTTTGACAGCAAGGTTTTGCCCAGTTAACTTACCTCATGCATTAGATTTTTTAGGCCTATACATCTGTAGTTTTGTTTCAATAGATTTTATTTTTCAACTGCATTAATATTACCACTATGACTGACAGCTTGTTCAACCCTGCTGTAAATAAAAAAGGTGATAAGGCCCTTACACACCTGCATTTATGATCATATAGCACACATCAACAATAACTTTCCCAACATGCCAACTCAAAGAGACAGTGCTTTTGTGCACACTATTTATTCTCCATTGTGTCCCCAGGACTAGGACTGGCCTACATAAAGTTGGACGGATGGCAGGTATGTTGGTTTATAGTTTGGCTACACCAGAACACATGCTTTAGAAATGGAAATGGCAAACAGAATTATATTGCCTTTTGGCTGCACATACATTGCAGTGAGACATACCTGGCTAGATTCTAACCTAGACAACCATGTGAAGTGATCTCAAGGGAACCATATCACTGTGCGATTCCACCCAGAATGCCTTAAAGTGTGAGCTTTGAAAACCAGTATTTGTTAAATCCTTGAATGCCTTAATAGGCCTCAATGCTTACTCACATAGAGAAAGACATAATGCAGAGCATTACTCTTTGCTATCAATGCCTTATGTGTAATTTTCATTACGTGACACGGGAAAGCTGTCATTTTAAAAACATGTATATCTAGAAGCAACACTTTTTAACCAGTTGTTTTATCTATACAAGCAAGCCTTTCTATCATTTCTAGAAAATGTATATGTATCATTAAAATTATAATGTAATTAAATATACTAGACCAAATAAAAACTATTACTTTTTTTTAAGCCCAAAAAAACAGTTCACTTTCTTTACTACCACAGCTAGAGGACATAGTCTTAAATTAGAGGGGCAAAGATGTAAAAGTCATAGAGGGGGGTGGATGTATGGAATAGCCTTCCAGCGGAAGTGGTAGAGGTAAGCACAGTGAAGGAGTTTAAGCATGCATGGGATAGGCACAAGGCTATCCAAGGTATAAGATAGGGAACTGGGGACTAATAAATGTATTTAGAAAAATGGGCAGACTAGATGGACCGAATGGTTCTTATCTGCCGACACATTCTATGTTTTGCTGGCATTTATATGTATTTCATTTCTCATATGTTGTTTATTTTTTGCTTATTAGTTTGATATTTCTGTTTATAAAATCAGTGTGCTGCTCTAAAAAAAATGCTGATCATACTTCTCAAACAAAGAGTTCCCATTGATGCTGGCTAAGCATTATGGTTAATATGGTCATAGCAGTGTGTCCCTTGGTAGTTTATAAATCTATACCCATAATTTAGATACAATAAATTAGTTCTCATTTTAGCGATGGAATCTATACAGTAATTAAGGAGCACAATTTGGAGACAGACGAATGCACAAGTATTACTCGAGTCATGCATTGCACATCCAGGCAATCTTAATTGTCAGCCTTGAGTCCTTGATCTCTGGAACACAGGTCATGTAATTATCACTAGTAAACCTTCCACTTTGCTTCTCAAGTAACTGGGCAAATAGAAAACACCATTAAACTGCAGACCAAGCATAACCAGCAAATAGATTTTAAGATAGTATTTTGCTTACACTAGTTCACAAATAAGTTAAGCAGGGAAGTAGGAAGTGCACATCATTCCATAGTCCAATCATTAAAGAAGCACAAATATTTAAATACAGTGTTTTTTTACAGTTTAATATCCTATGACAACCCATGGGAAAAATTGAAGATTCAGTTTTAAAATGTAATACAGTTTACCCACCAGAGTATGAAAGATTAAAACACCCACTAATTTAATTATTGGAACTGTTCTACATGAATGTTTGTTCTTTTTCAAGCTTATACAATGCTTGAACAGTTTACATTTTGCAAAATGAACCTGTGTTTTTTAGAATTGGAAACTTATCAATTCAAGTTTGCCTTTGGATCAATTCACCTTCATTTACTCTGCTGGCCGCCAGTGGAACTGCAGCAATAACTGAAGATGCCAGCTATGATGTCATACATATATGATTCCTTTACTGAGTTCTCTGCAGATCTTTTTTTGAGTGACCAAGGAGAGGGTCTTTCTCATGTTAGGGATTGTTCACATATTAACCAGTGGATTTCACAGGTGGGTGTTATTAAATACAGCAGAGCCCTGAAATTGTCATATAACTGCCTCTATATCCATTTACAATTTAGAAATTAAAACTATACATAATTAGCATTTTTAGACAGTCTAGTTAATAATGTTTGCTTATAGAATAGTGCTATTAAGTATGTGTACAGTTGCATGTATAGGTAATAATTACAAAGTAATTAACCAGGAATGGTACAGTGAATTCAAATATGTAATGAGGATGTTACAACTGCCCAACATCTGGAGGATGTTTTTACTATTCAGTTTAATGCTACTGATTTTATAAGCCTCATAAGACTTAAAGGCTGAATCATTCTCCCTAGAAATTCAACTTGCAACACATATGTCTGGGCAGATTTACGTTTTGACACTTTAGCTAACTGAGCTATTACCTGGCATGTGTTTGTTGTTATTTATCGATTTATTATTAACACAGTGTTGCTGGGTCACATATGAAACTATTTTTCTGACAACCTCTTGTATTTTATTACTCCCCAAGTGATGTGACTTGTATAAATTCAAACTAAGGTATGCTCTACATACAGGTTTTATCATCGATAAAAAATGGCTTCACATTTTATTTAAAAAAAATATATACTAAAATGGAATAAAAAAAAATGAAAAATTTAAATAAAGCAATTTTATAATGAATGGATTTCTTTTAAAACATACTAGGCATTAATTATACAATTGCCAGTGCATAATGTGTCTGAGAGGATGTCTTCTGACATTAAGCCTTGTTCAATTCTAGATAATTATACGTTTCTGGGTGCACAAAGGGGGAATATTTAGTAAGCAAACACATTTTGATGGTAGATTTCGAGAAAACTGAAAATAAATATATCTTAAGATGTTTTCACAAAAATAAGCATCTGTATAGATATATAAATAGACAAAATGAAGAAAGATGGGAAAAAGGAAGAAATACAAAGACAGAGAGACAGACAGAGAGAGTTGTGTGTAATGCATAAAAATGTAACTGCAGATCGTGTGCACTTGTACAGATTAAAGAGGGATTTAACCCTTTTTTAATTTATTTAATAATGCAGAAGACCACTCGGTTCTTGGCCATCGCTTCTTCTGAATGGTGTTCAAGAAGAATACTGTTCACAAAGAGACTGCTACTCAATCCCACTAGTGTACCATATAAATAAATTGAAGTGAGATGGCCAGCCTAGCAAAACATTGTGCAGTTACAAACCTGGTGAGTTTCCCTGGTTAAGCAAACTCACCAGTGGTAGCTGCACGCTTTATTTTACAACAAAGAAAGTGAAAAAAGGTGCTTGGAACAAATATAAAAGTGTCAAATCAATAATGTGAAATGTAACAAAATTAGACAAATTAGTTCAATAAGTTTATTAATGCCGCCAGCACTCAACACACAGCCCGCTGTGTGCCAAAATAGAGAAAAAGGAAAAAAGTGGAGCGCAAGAGAATATGTATAGATCACCAATATGTGTAATTGCAATGGTTTAAACTTAGGATCGATGCAGTATGTCTATTATTAATGTCAGCACTTAAACTAATTGGTCCATAAAAAAGAAATATATACAAAAATGGTGCAATTCTGTTATACAAATTGTGGTGTAGACCATATAATAAGTATAATAATCATGATATACTGAGCAATTGTGTTTGCTCTGAAAGCTGATCAGAGGAAGCATTTTTCACCTCTCGAGGTACTGACTGAGTAGCAAGCACTCTGCCTTCAACGAGGAAGATGGAAAGGAATGACCTCCGCAGATGTTCTCCATAAATGTGTTCACAATAACAAGCAAGTGGAGAGGAGGCTAAAAAGGATAATAGCTTTAATAGGGTATAAAAAAAATTGAAATAAGTATGATCCACAGATTAATCCATGAAATGTCCAGAGATATACAAAAATCCAAGAACCAGACTGTAGGAAATCAGATGAGAATCTGCAGGCTAAAAATAACCAAAGAAAATATGGTAGTAACGGGTGATAACAACCATCATAACAATACATGAGAACAGTAAGCAAAATTTATAGAAAGCTATGAACTATATTATAAACAGTAAACATCAGAAATACATAAAATCAAATAAACCATATAGGCAAATGACTGAGTAGGACATAAAATAATCTAAAGTCAAATAACGAGTGGGAATAATGCTCGCCTCCATGTGATTTTATGACTTTATGTCATAATTTAGTAAATTCTGGGAATTTATAAAGACATGGAAGCCCCCATAATGCAAGTTCAAAGTAAATCTATAACCGAAGAACTAAAATGAGGGTCAGGTCTAACATACAATTCACAGAATACAATCCCTTGATTTATGAGCAGCTTTATGCAGGTCCACCAATCTGCAGCCCATCATTATCCCTTTGGATGCCATTGCTCCTCGGATAGAGTGGGCTCAGAGAATAGAAACATCAGCTCTGTATCATTGCAAAACCCATTTGACTCAACTGGCCAGTTATATGGTAGATACCGGATGATGAGGCCTATGAATGGCCAAGAATAATTCAAAACAGGATGGATCAAAACTGTTTAAATATATAATGTTTAAGGCAGGTCACAGGGCATAATTCAGAATTATGTGGAAAACATGGGTAAGAAAACAAAGTTATAGAGGCCTTAGTATGTCTAGTGATTTAAAAAAATCAGCCCATCTGGAGTAAATTAACAAGAAGAAATGTCCAAAGCTCTTACATCCAAACATGTTTCCAAGAGAAAAGACAGCATAGTGTGACAAGTTTAGCTGATAATTGACGTTAGGAGTGTTCCTAGTTTGCGGGCCACGATGTAAAAAGCCAAAGAACATCGCACATTGCTGAATACAGAGCTGAATTCCTTCAATATCAACAGAAGGAGAGGTGCTGGGTGAGGTATTGCACAGTAGTAGTGTGGATCAGGAGCATACTGCGCAGGAAAAACTAGCGCTGTAACCTCCCCAAAAAAACAAGGAAAAACAGAATAGGCTACACCAAAATGGTGGCTGATGTTGTATAAAATGGCCACCGATGAGTAGGTCTCTGGGAAAATTACCACCCTGGAGCGTGAAGTGCATGCGTGATGGCTCAAAATGGTTGAAAAATCATCAAAAACTTGTGAAGTAGCTCAGAAATGGTGCTAGGGGAATGGAAACAGGACCAGGTTAGAGTAGTGTGGGAAAGGAAGGACACACAATGGACCCCAGCAAGAAGGAGAGCAGTGTAATAAACATAGGGATAGCTATAGAGAAAACATAACTAACAGGATAAAGCTAATGATAAAAGAAAGTAGATGTAAAACAATTCAATACAGTAGGTAAAATTACAGTGGTTATACTTAACTCAGTGAACTGCAAAGAAAGAGGAGGTGTTTATTGGAATGTTGGTGTATACAGGCAAAGAGAGTTTTGATTGGTTTAAGTTATTCTATCTCTTCTTTGATCGTGAGGGAACAAAGAAAGAGATATGCATAATGGGAGCCTCTGTGTCTTTATAAAAAAAAGATTAATGTGAAGTATAGCTCAATAAAATTGTATATGCCATATTTTAGTTATATTGCAATACTTCTTTTAAGACTCAAGAACATATGTTGAAAGGTACAGTGCACAGTGACCGGGAATAATGTGTTTTTTTATTTCCAAAATTTTGTTACAAAATAAATCTAAACCTAAATATTTACCATCATCCAGCCCTGTCAGAATCACTCTCCTGTCAGAAGCACAACATTTTGGACAGTCTGCAAGGTCAGACATCCAGCAGGGAGTCAGAGGCTTCAATTTAAGCCCTGACAATCACAGCAGTCTGTTTGCAGGGTGCAAAGGATGCAGGAAATATCATCACTGTTTACAGTCTGTCAAATATTACCTCCTGTACCTTTAAATAAACACATTTTGTCAGAGATAAATGTGTACTAGATCTCCAGTGTACAGGGTCAAATACTTGCTTATTGATGTTTTTTTTTTTTCATGAACAACTGAATAAAGCTTATAGAATACCTAAATACTGCGTAGGCCTGGTGAGTCATGTTTTCACTATAGAGATTTGGATTCTTGAGAACAGTGTTTTAAAGTAGAATTGAAAGTTTAATTTAATCAGTAGATATTTGGTGATTCAATAAGGTTTAGTCACTAAACTGTCGACTATAATGAAATAACAAGGGAATTGCAAAAATCAAGCATTTATAGATATTGCTAATTATTTTTGCCATTACCTTTTCAGTTCACCACACTTCAGTTTAAAAACCACTGTGTATTTCTCGGATTTGTGTGCTCCTAAC